>CP130735.1:15988816-17188816 GCA_030553155.1 Nippostrongylus brasiliensis
TGACTCCATAGTCATTATCTTTATGCCCTCTTTCAAAAACAGCCTTGTTCTCCATCTTTTCCATCTTCAATCTGAATTTCCCAAGGCAGACGTCGAAGACCACGGTGACAGGAGTGAGTGGAAGTCTCTCGATCAGACGACCTTCAAAGTACAAGTCCGGTCTAGATGGTCGGAAGGCGGAAATTGGCCGTCTCCTGTTAGTAGTCTACCCTATAGTGGCCGCGTTTTTTACCATTGAACCTTACCACTTTCCATTAGTTACGACGTCCTTTGTCTAATATGTAAGTGGTTGTTTGGGCGACTTCCGATCAAGTAATGGCGCCCATTAGTATTTACACGGGACCTTTTGCGGAGTTAATTTCCTCGTGCAGGCAGTTTTTGGCTAAAACCAGAGAGTCCGGTATAACTTTCTTCTGAGGCCATGAATGTTGTCATTGTAAGTTCAGGTCTGAAAACAGCGACGGTATTTCGGAATTTGTAGTTATTTTTACTTCAAAAAATCGACTGATACCCCTAAGGGCATGCGATTTTCGATTGAGAGGATTGCGAAAATACCCTACTGGCAACAGCACGGTGGAGTAATTGATCTCCGCCCGGGTTAACCAGGTCTTCTTTCCTTCGGGTAAGTTGATACCAAACTTGCCTGGGAATGTAAGGACACTGTCTTGGCAAAGCGGTTGGAGCCCGAAAGTCATTGCATAGGCCAAATACGCATTCGTTACGTCTCTGCGATTTTAAACGGAAAGCGAGTGCGTGGCGCGTCGTCAGGAACTATTCAACTTCAACCAGATCACCTTTAACTTTACCATCTTTTGCTGGTGCTTCAAGTGTTCAGAAACATCAGAACTTATTAGTTCCATCTTCTTAGTACGCCGGTTGCTGTCTATTCTTCTCATCCTTATTGTTTATTTTACTGTTCATTTTCCATCACTTTTTTGGGTTACAACTCCTAGTTATCTCCTCTCCTTTAACTAATGCGCCTTGAACAACAGCGAGGCGACACCGCTTGCATTAGCGCTTTCATGGTTCGATTCTCGCCTAAGGCCAGCGTAACCCTCCAGCATCTATGAAGAAGATTGACTCTTCACAAAATCGTATTAGAAGCTAAAAGAAAATAAAAAAATAGAGTGAGCCTTGTAGTTAATGGGCAAATACAAATCATCTGCTGGCTGCGATTCGGAGTTGGAGTCTTGTGCGCGGCGCAATCCGATGTTTTCTCTCTCTAAGCGATAATCAAGAATACTGTGTCGTGTGAGTGATATGGCTCTTTTTTTCCAAGATTGAATAAAAATCATACTAAAAAAATCAACAAATCAAATTAAAATTATCCTAAAAACAACTTAGTAAGATAGGACAGTATTCTTTGTCGGATCCTTGAGACAGTTTCGCTCATCCGTCCAATCGTGCCAATTTTTCTTCGAAAATAAATTCCCTACCCATGTTTCCGGCAAATTTTTCAACTTCTAAGAGCTTCGCAACAATTAATCAGGTCCGATTAGTCATCCCAGATGAGTCGGCGATGAAAAATTAGCAGGAGCCGAGCCGATTAAAACGCACTGAGTTGGCAAATTGCGATGAGATGGACTCCTTGGACATCTGCGAGACAACGTCGAGCATCAAAGATCGCTGAGATCGCGTGGAGCGGATTGTTTTCGCCTGAATGGACATCCTTAGATTGCCCTTTGAGAAAAATAAGACGACAAGGGCAGTAAACGAGAAGAAGAAAGGGAATAAGAAAAGAGAGAAAGAGATCGCGGTGATGATGAGCGCAAGACGAAAGCGATAAAAGAGGAAGAGGAAAATGAGAAGCGGAGACGATGGAGGGTAGGTAGAGGAAAACTAGGGGAAGGAAATCAGCAGCAGAAGGACGACGGTGTTCTTTCGGTCCTAGTCCAAAAGCCGACTAGGATCTTCCTATTTTTCTTGGATTATGTTCAAATGCACAATAAGAACCTTGCAAAACGAAGTCGAGCGCACGGCTCATCCCTGGAATGCTCGTCAGCGCAGACCCTTCGTTGCGTCAATCTGTTTCTTGTTAAGTCAATGTGTTTCTGGAAATCGTTGTATTACAGAGTAACAAAGACGGCAGACCTACAAGTGGTGCTAAGGATAATAAGGCGAATGAACCGGCAGATGGCATTCATTGCCCAGAAACCAGTGAGACGCGAGTTCAGACTCTGCTCGAGTTTCCAGCTTATCAACCATCTTCCGTCGAAATTGATGGCTGTAAGCAGGGGTGTGCGGAACTTCCGTTTCCGTGTTCCGAATTCCGGTTTCCGTCCGTTTTTGGCCCTTCCGTTCCGTTTCGTGTTCCGCTTCGTTTTAGGGCGGAACTCGGAAACGGAAGAAGAAATCGAATACCTTCACTCCAAAAATCAAAAAACAGAAGAAACCAAAATGGGGACTGAAGTTATTGTGCTGACGTCGATGCGATCCATTCGAATTCTGGTAGAATGAAACCAATGCAGCGAAATGCACTCCCCCACCCCTCTCCTAAAAAAACTTGCAATAAAGTATTTATCGGCACCTGTCACATCGTCCGAGTGCGAGAGATTGTTTTCTTCTGCTGGTTTCATTGTAAGCGATCTGAGAAAAAGCCTCACTCCCCAAAATAATGCAAGAACTGCTGTTTCTCCACTAAAGCATGCTCGTTTTGGGCTTTTACTTCTATTTTGAAAGCGTTCTTGTCTATCACGCCAAACCGCCAAAAAGTAAACCTTTCTTTACGTACCCGTCTTCGGCTTATAATGAAGTTTATAAAGATGAATTTCCACCGTTTACTTTGAAGCTATCACCAAACGTTGAACACCTTCGCCAAAATAATGGACACATTCTAGTGGAAACAAAACGAGCTTTCTACTGAGTACCTTTAGATACAGAAAAAATTTTTTTGTGGTAGAGTTTTGGCTAAATTCCAATAATTTAGTGATTTTTGCACTATTTCCGGCTTCCGTGTTCCGCTTTTCCGGTTTCCGATCATTTTTGGCCATTTTCGTTCCGCCTTCCGCTTTTTTGAATAAAATTTCCGCACACCCCTGGCTGTAAGGTTTAACTCTCTCAGAGCCGTTTGTGTTTAATATGATCCTGGTAAAGCGAAACTTACCTGTAGGCGTTGTTCCTTCGCATGTAGAGCAGCACCTTTATACTATAAGCTCGGACTAAAGGGAGGATTCCTGTTCACTTACCAGCTCCTACAGAAAGTTCCTACAGCGTCACTAGGGCCCATAGTTTCCCAACGCCTTGATTACTTTCGCCTTGGAGTTTTTTCATCTCTATGTATTTTTTCTTCCCGTACTTTTTTGTTTTGTTCCAGATCTCGTTCTGAGTGGTAGTACGTCCTGTTGTGATTTTATTTTTCTTCGGAGTGTTGTTTTATACCTTTTTACGCACGGCTGCGCTCGTGTAATAAATCTAATCTTATCTAATCGTTCCTGTCCAAATGTAATGTGAAGGTAAAAGGCAAAGGTGCCGGCGTTGTTAAGTCCACTAAGGGCGCGCCATGCGCTCAAGTTCCATTCAGTATCGTAGAAGCATAGTGAAGGCGAATTTGGCCTGTACGAGAACATATGGGGACCATACACTATACCAGGTCAGTGTCTTTACTTTCGCAGACAAGTCTGGTACTAATTCACCTGACCCCTGCGGAAGAGAAGGCTTGGTTGGCCTGGGCGAGGATCGATCGACCGTGCGGGTGTCAGTAGCGCCTCTTTCCACTGCAACACGTGCGCCTCTCTGTCTAGAACGTAATTCTAATAAATGGGGAGCAGCACCTGGTCTTTCGATCGAGGTGGACCGCCAGAATCTAATCGTAAGGCCATGGGGGCAAAACTATGGTACTTCGGGCGGGGAGGTGGCGGAGGTGGTCGCGGCATTAGTATTCTCTAGATGGTTTCCGGAGGGGGGGGGGAGTGCCGGTAGCTCTTGACTTAGATGAATCCATGAATGAACGTTGCCTAGTTCTTCTCCTTCGAACAGAAACCATTCTTGTTCTCGTCGTCAGCTTCCTACTCCTCGTGTTCGCCATATTATTCATCATTTTTATGCTCATGGTTTTCCTCGACTGTTGCCCCACCCTCTCCCTCTCCAGCTCGTTCACTCTTGCTTCTGCTCCTACTTATGGTCCTGCTCGTTGAGGTTCTCACTGAAAATTCAAGCGGTCTTCCCGAATTTTAGAGTTGTTGTTGTTGACTGTTGAACAGATGGATTGACCACTATAGGATTTCGTTCCAACGAATATATCATTTTGGTCGGAATTCCAGGGCCCACATTCATCATTGGTAAACCCCGATAAACCACGAGATATAGCCTGTGAACGGCGCGCACCTTTCTCTACGTATCCTAAGCTTCCTATGTTACACGCAATCTCTCATCGACTCTGCCGTCTGGCTCTGGCTGCGCCGCGGTTTCGCTGACCGCTGGTCCGTTCGTGAATTTGGGCCCAGGGATCTCTTTGCCAAGATGTCTCGCAGTCTTATTAGCTCTGCCGTCGCGGTGGTCTATTTTTTCGTGCCTAACCGAAATGCACTTAGCGTTTAAGGAAACTGTGTCATTTACCGCCATGCCTTTTATGGGCGTGAATTTTCGCATTTGATTGTGGCGCCACCCTTCTGATAGCATTACGTCGGCGCTGTTGTTCACTGCGGTGGTGTATCCTGGAGCTTTCGTTCTCGTCCTCTCCAGAAAGCCTTTCTTGTAGTTTTCTGATGATTTTCTCTGCCATGGAAACCTAAATAAGCGGAAGATAAAGGTAAAGGTGTCGTCGTTGTTAGGTCCACTAAGGATGCGCCATGCCCTCAAGTTCGAATCAGTATCGTAGAGACATAGTGAATGCGAATTTGGCCTATTCAAGAACATGCGGGGACCATCGGCTATACCAAGCCAGCATTTTCACCTTCACAGACAAAATTTTCATAGCAAAATTTTCACCCGACCCCAGAGGGATGGAAGGCTTGGTTAGCCTTACCAGGAATCGATCGCTCGACCGTGCAGGTGTCTGTAGACCTCTTACCACTGCGCGGGCCCGTTATTGTAATTCAAAGGGTAAATCGTGGAACGTCTGTCAAGATAGAGGAAGGTCCAGTCCTACAGAAGGCTGTCGACCGTATAATCAGTGTCAAACTTTCGGAGATACGGCAAGATAGTACGGTAGGTTACGGTAGTAAGGTGGGTAGACGTGAACTGGTTTTTCTAACTGCACAGTGCAATCTGTACAGGGTGCGGCAAAAGTTCTTGGACACCCCGTCTCAAGCTCATTATGTATGCGCAGCGTACACCACCCAACCAAATTTTTGTATGGTACAATTGTCCTGACAATACCCTCATATATACGAAAATATCGTGGCTAATCATCGCTCCTTCACAGAGGGTTGGTTCAAAAAGTTTGCGCACTGCGATGATAAAACTGCACAACGAGGGAGTGTCTGCTGGAAACATTACCAAAAAACTTGGAATCCCGAGATTCACGGTCAACAACAAGCTCAGTCGACTAAGGAAAACGGGAACAATGGATGACAGACCAAGATCAGGTAGGCCAAGGACTGCTTCTTCCTCCGAGGTTGTCAAGAGTATTCGTGAGAAAGTTCGCCGGAAACCATGGGGGCCCATGAGAAAATTTGTTCGTGTAGAAGGAATTTACGAGCGATTCGCCAGGCGGACTGTGAAAATGAAGCTTCGTATGCGTGCCTACAAAATTCAAAAACCACATTTTTTGAGAGAGCCTGTGAAGGCCACGAGACTAAAGAGATGCAGAACGTTTCCGAAGCGCTCTGATGCGGCACGCCACCGTAGGACCCTGTTCACCGACGAGTTCATGTTCACCAACGAACAGTTTGCAAACCACCAAAACGACAGGACCCTCGCAAGAGACATAGAGGACTATAACTCGAACGGAAATATTGTGGAAAGAGCAGGGCATCCAAAATTCGTTATGGTTTTTGCAGGAACAACCGCAAATGCAAAAACATCGCTATTTTTTGTTGAAAAGGACATCAAAATCGACAGACACAAATGCCTCGAAGACGTTCTGAAAAGAAAAATTCTTCCTAAGGCTTCTAGGCATTCGAAAACACCAATTGGACCGATCAGCAGGACTCTGCACCTTCCCATAGCGCCAAAGTCGCACAGAAGTGGTGCGCCGACTGTTTCCCTGCTTTCATCTCAGCAAAAGAGTGGCCCTCCAATTACCTTAACCTTAATCCGGTAGATTATTCAATCTGGTCTATATTGAAGAGCAAAGCCTGCGCAACATCCCACGTAAGCGGTGTCCCTTTTAAAGAAGCTTTGAAAAAAGTCTAGGAGGAAATTCATAAATAGCTCCTGCGTGCCGCCGCAGACGTGTTCCCAAGAGAATTAGGGCCCGTATTTCTGCGGAAGGAGGTCGTTTCGAAACTTACATGCTTTTCTATATGTGTGTGGTCCAAGACAATAGATGTCATAAATTTCATCACAATTGCTTGAGACCTGTCGTTTAGGCGGCCAAGTATTTGTGTCCAAGAACTTTTGCCGCACCCTGTACCTAAGGAGTCTAGTTGAGTTGCCGACGTTACTGTGTCGGGTTCTCTCAACCATAAGAAGCTCACCTAAATCGGTCGATTTCATGGTCATTCCGATGGATAGGATCGATTATCTTTCTCTTTCCTTCACTTTTCATGATCGAGATGACAGGAGGAAAATGACCCACCTTCCGAAAATTTTCCTCCGCCTCCTCGTGAATCTTCTTGTGCTTTTTATTGTAACTTTTTCAAGTCCCAAAAGTGTGTCTCCGGTGTAAGTGACGTTCTTAAAGCTTCAACAAAACAACAATCGGTTATCCAAGTGTTTTTGTTAGTTTCAAAATTCGTCTTTGCATGATGAACGACTCTGGAAGGAACAATTTCGTGCTGTTTCCCAAAATCCATCCTTTAATGACAAACGAGTCCATGGAGACAATTTTTCGCCGAATTTTATGGCATTCGTTTGTCGTGGTGGTGTACTTTGTGAAGAGCCACTGGAATTCATCAACAAAGGATTCATCAACAAGAGAAACGGTCCATTTCCCGACGTCAGAGTTAAAATTATGGTCAGAAGTTTCTGGAGATGATGAAGAGGATGAAGGACGGTTCTATTTTTCAAACGAAGAGCTTCGGTGATCCGCCTATTTTTCAATCCAATGTCTGCTTTCCTGGGTGGCTCTAAAAAGTTACCGTATCACAGACATATGAACTTTTTCTGCTTTTTTAACCTGGTCTACTTTTTAACCCTGTCGTGTTCACACGAAGATAAATACAAGCCATTTCCTTCCGTGTTTTGCGCTGACCATTCGTCTAATAGCTTATCGTCCGTTGTCCGTGTCTTCTGCTGGGTTGCTCTTACCCAACCGACAGTGTAACTTTGAATTTTCTCCTTCTTCGCGCGTGGGGTAAGAGACGCTACAGGCACCCGCACGATCGAGCGATCAATCGCCGCCCACTTTAACCAAGCCGTCCATGGCTCCGGGGTAGGTGAATTGCTACCAGTCCTTTCTGATAGGGTAAAAACACTGACTTGGTATAGCAGCTGTCGCCCCCAAGTCATTGTTTAGGTCAAATACACATTCATTATGCCTCTACGATTCTATGTGGGAGGCAAGTGCATGGCGCGTCTTTAGGGGACTGGTCAACGTCGGCTTCTTTACCGTCACCTTGATCCCAGGAAACATTACATTTACCTAGAGAAAAATGATTCCGTGCAGCTCTGAAGGGTCAAATAGGAGAAGTATATGTTGTGAGATGGACCGATTTAACAATCTTACACACAAATCGCAGCTGTTCTGAGTGACTCGTTAGAAATTATAGCCATCTTGCGGTCCATTTCGTTCAGCAAAGAGCGGAAACGATTCTAAAGCTGCTAAAATCTTGGTGCCTGCACCTGCAAGCTTCCGTCCAAAAACCGTTGACGATCGCAGCATCGATACGCACTCACTATGTCTCAACGATTCTGAATAGAAGCCGAGTGCATGGCGCATTCTTAGGGAATGATCAGGGCCGAACCTTTGATAATAGCAGCTGTTAGATGGGTTATGCTAGTTGCTCGCCAAAATCGTGACTTCTACTGTATTCGAACTCGTGCCTTAGGCATTTGGGCATCCGAGCCGTAGAAGCTCTCATCGAACCGGCTCACCATTTGTCATCTATCGTGTCTCTAGCCCTGCTTTCAAATTCGCCCACGTCATTGGAACAGCAATTGGTCGATTCCTCAGCGTTCTCTCTTTCCTCACCAATCTTTCTGCTACAGAATGCTGTAGAACTTCTCGCTAGGGAGGGAAAAGACTGAACATTTCCGTCAGCCTCATTACTTTCATTCCCGCCCGCTACAAATCTCCATCTCATTCAATCTCGCGCCGAAAATCTCTCTATATGATGTTTCATCTCTTCGATTTGCGCTTTATTTCACTTTTGCTTTATTTTACCAAACCTTGAATCTCATTACCCGGTGTCGTTTTTTACCCAGTTCTATTACTGCTCCATATTGTTCTTCATCTTCCACTGCCTCTCTGTCTCACTTACTCAATGAATGCCCTTAGCTTGTTTAGTGAGTAGCGATACAAGGCAGTGTCTTTACCTTCCCGGACAGGTCTGGGCCCACATTCGTCATTGGTAAACCCCGATAAACCCCGAGATATCCCTCGAATGACGTGCAAACCGAGATTCGTGAACGCGCGCCGGGTTCACGAATCGGGGTTTATTGTGAGTCTTTCGAACCTCGCGATGAGGCAAGGTTAGGGAGACCTCGACGGTATCGAACGGGTTTATCGCTGATAGGATTTCGGAGACCGCTCGTTCGTTCATGAATCTGGGCGCTGGTAGCCATTTATTTGACTCCAGAGGGATGGAACCCTAGGTTAGTACAGGTAAGGATCGATCACTAGACCATGCGGATGAACGTGGCGTCTACCACTGCACCACTGCGCTACGTGTACATAAGCGACGACAAACTATAATTTTGGTTATGGTAGAGCTCGCAGCAGATCTCATAGGATGGCGAATCTTCCGCGATTCCAGAAAACAAAATGACGAATTCCTCCATCCGCTCATTTGAAGAAGCATTATCCAATTATTCCGACCCAGATGGGCACCGGCGAGGAATTGTTCTCGTTGAAGCGTTTGTACCTTCATAGCTCAATAGAAATTTATAGAATGAAATGTTATATGATCGACACTTTCTGCACTGACACGAAGCACCAATTTCACAAGCGCGGTCGACGGATCGATTCTCGCCCGGGCTAATCAAACCTTGAATCTCTATAGGGTCGTGTAAATTGAAACCAGGCTCACATGAACGATGGAAAAGAAAATTGAGCAACTGCCGACTCTCCCAGGGCATTTTGTAGGCCAGATTCTCAATAACATCATGTCTCTACGATCCGGAATTGCAGCCAGGGATGCACCGGTCGTTATGGACCCTTCTCCATCTAAAGTACCATCCATAACTTTGACGATAAATTTTGATCACCAAAGCTAATGGTTCTGACTAATGGGCTACGTACACCGTAACTCCCGCGGTGGGGAAGGTCGTGAAGATATGTACACTACCGAGCGAAATGATGTCACCTTACATTTTCGAACACAGATAGCTGAAACAAAGAGGCATCCTAGTCCAATTGGTAGTATTGGCAACTTTACTCAAAAATACATTGACCTATGCACTTGCTGAAAAATCTGGGTTTTTTTGAATGCGTTTTTATATGAATTTTCACACGACTATATCTCACGAACCGCTGCACACGAAATCAATCCAATGTGATGTTTCAATAGAGCATGATCAATTTGTTTCAAAAGTCAATAAACAAGTAGCTCAGATTGTCAATAAACCGTGGATATTTTTGATCGAATGTTCTTATGGCCAAAAAATGGCACACGCTGAAAATGCCACACCCATCACCACCCCCATCAATTCAGTGTATGGTGCTGGGAAGCACTAAACATTTGGACTTCACATTTGGCCTTCACATTTTTTCTCCATTTTTTTCGTTCATAGCCGAACACAAACAAACTTGACATAATGGTCAACGACCATGTTCATGGTTTTCTGTGTCTCATCTAGGCATTTGTGGCTCTTCCCTTCACCGTACATTGCGCTGTTAAGGTGGTGTGCAGGGCTGTGCATTTAACGGTTAACGGTTTAACGGTTTTAACGGATTTAACGGCTTTTTCCGTTAAAAATTATTTAACGGATTTAACGGCAAATTTTCGAAATTTAACGGAAAATTTAACGGCTTTCGAATTGCCCGCGCGGGAGTGGCAGCAGGTCCAAATTGCACGCAATCGTGTCAGGACCACCCAGCTTCTCTCTTCTACAACATTAGAAGCAATCTGGGCATTGTAAGAGGGGCAGAAGACACGAGATATTGAGAGAGCCATCATGCAATTCATATGTGTGGACACGCTCCCAATACAAACAGTCGAGAAACCCGGATTCAAAAATTTGTTGAAAACCATCATTCCTCAGTGGAAACATCTCAAGTCGCGTACGCATTTCACAAGAAGCGAACTTCCGAGACTTTTTGAAGAATACGAAAATCGGCTGAAGACTGAACTCAGAGAAATTGAATGGATGACCGTGTCATTTGATCTCTTTGCCGATGAAGGCAACATTCATCAAATAATAGCAATAGCGAGCAGTTGTGCATTTCGTGAAAGATTTTACTCAAGTATATCGCGTGTTGGGCCTGATAGATATTAAAAACGACAGCCATCGAGGCGTTATCATAAAGGATAAGTTAGAAGATCTCTTCGAGTCTTTCGAAATCAAGCACAAGGTAAGTAAATGGCAAGTGTGATTCAAACAAACAAACACTGACACGATCTCTTTTTCCTCACATAACTTCTTTAATTCCGAAATACTTTTGCGCTCCTCCGGGAACAATTGAAATCGAAAGGGTTCTCTCATCTGCGGGTCAAGTTTTGACCGACTTTCGTAAGTCGTTAACACCTGCAAATTTTGCAGCTCTTCTGTTTCTCAAACTTAATATTCCACAGATTGGCTTCGACCGTTGATCATTCCTGACTTTGAATATGCTTTCTTTGTAAGAGACTTAGCTCTTTCGTTAGCTGTTGTTAATGATATGCGCTCTAGTGTACTAACCGATGAATTGATCGTTCCGGCACAACAGTAAAATAAACGCTTATATATTAGTGTCGTTTATTTTCGCGATATTACGGTGAAAAAACCATTATTTCTGGAATTTCAACTTTTTTTTGCAAAGTTTCAAAAATTTAACGGATTTAACGAATTTAACGGTTTTTAACGGCAAATTTTGCCGTTAAAAAAAGTCGTTAAAAAATTTAACGGCCAGAATTTAACGCACAGCCCTGGTGGTGTGGCATTTTCAACGTGTACAAATTAGATGAGATTTTTCTACAAAGGAGTTGGACTAATTTTCATTAGATGGATTTTTCCACAAAGGAGTTGGACTAATTCTCTTCTCAGCTCGCTGTTCGAAGGATAGAAGGTCTATAAAAAAATTGTAGTCGATTCCTCGTCAGATTTTTTGAATATGGCAATTATGCAAGTGCAACTTTATAAGAAATTTTCTCAAAAACTTGTGAGCATCGTGTAGAACTTAAATATTTACTTGAGAGAGAAAATCCATTTCTACAAAAGCACCAAGTTTAGTGCAATTAGTGCAATTTCGCCAACCCTCTACTGATATAGAGATTTTCATTTAAATGAGGTACCAAAATTTTGCTATATCTTGACCATAAAAAATTTCGATCAAAAACATCCATGGTTTATTGGCAATCTGAACTACTCGTTTGTAACTTTCCATAACAAATCAATGATGTGCTATCGAAATATCACCTTGGACTGATTTCATGTTCAACGGCTCCTGAGATATCGTCGTCATCATCTCCTTAGCGTTTAGTCGCGCACCGTCGCGAGGTCCGCTGTCTTCGTCAGTAGCCGCCACTTGCATCTATCGTGGGCGTCATGGAGCGTTGCCCCAACTTCCTTGAGATCGTTCTTGATTACGTCGCTCCACCTTTTTTTGGGCGCCTTTCGTAGCCGCTTCCCGGGAACCTCAAACTCAGTGCTTTCGGTACTGGGTGGTCATCAGGCATTCTCACCACGTGTCCGAACCACCTGAGCCTCTGCTCACGCAGCTCCTGGTGCACTGGAGCTGTCTTCATAGCCGCTCAGTCCGGACCTCGTTCTGAACCCTATCCAGCCGTGTCCATCCGCATGTCCACCTGAGCATCCTCATTTCCGCAGAGTGCATGCTTTTTTCTTACAGAGGACACCTTTCCTTTAAAGGACCTTGAGCACCTCTTGTCACAGAGGATTCCAGTGGATTCTCTCCACTTAGCCCAGTCTGCATTTATCCTTTCCTTCACTGCCTGATCTAGGGTCCTCTCCTTCGCCATTTCAGTCCCGAGGTGTCGAAAGTTGTCTACCCTCTATAACTTTCCAGGTAGTTCGTCCTTAGTATCCGCTATCAGGGCTATGTTGTCTGTTGTCATACAGGATGGTCTTGAGTGGATCTTCCAACAGGTGACTGACCATGCTATCACGCGCCAAGAGCGGGGGTGTCCATAACTTCTGTTTCCGTGTTCCGCGTTCCGATTTTCGGCGGCCGTTTTGGCCTTCCATTGCATTTCGGTGTTCCACTTTTTTTTAGGCGGGACACGGAAACGGAAGAAAAATCAGAGAGCTACAACAAGGGAGACTGAAGCCTTATGCGGACGTCGATATGATCGATTCGAATTCTTGCAGAATGAAATCAGTGCAGCGAAGTACACCAACCTCTCAACCTCAGCAAACGTGCAAAGAAGTATTTGTCCCCACCTGCTACATCGACCAAGTGCGAGAGATTGTTTTCTTCTGCTGGTTTCATTGTAAACGATCTGAGAAAAATCCTCCCGAGACTCTTGAAAAACTACTGTTTCTCTACCATAACATGCACGTTTTAGGCTTCTGATTCTATTTTGAAAGCATTCTTGTCTGTCACGTCAAACGTTTTTGTCATTCTGTATATAACAGTGCTGGCTTTGGTTTATAATGAAGTTAACAAAAAGGAATGGAATTGATTTGGTTTTGTGAGGAATTTTCACCGTTTACTTTGAAGCCATCACCAAACGTTGAACGTCTTCACCATAACAGACATATTCTAGTGGATACAAAACGAGCATTCTATGGGTACCTTTAGAAACAGAAATGAAAAGATTTTGTGACCAAGTTTTGGCTAAATTCCAATAACATGGTGATTTTCGCACTGTTCCGCTTTCGCGTTCCATATTACGGTTTCCGGCCATTTTTGTTCATTTCCGTTCCGTCTTCCGTCTTCCACTTTCTCAAAAAAAAAATCTGCTTACCCCTGGTCGCCCTTGGTGCACACCAACCGCCATATCCACCTTTTTTGTGTCTGTGCAGGGTGCGGATTGTTGCCCTGGATCTGGCACACATATCCGCTATTATCTGGATCAAATGCTCTGGCACCTCTCGTTCCCGCAAAGATCTCCAGAGTACTTCTCGAGGTAGCCTGTCGTAGGCCTTCTCCAGGTCCAGAAATGCCAAGTAGCAAGCTTTGCACTTTTTTCGGTATTTCTCCATAACCTGCCTGGCTGTGAAGATGGCATCCACAGTGGATCTACCCGGCATAAAATCAATTTGCTCGTTGTTGGATCGGGACCATTTCCTTCAGCCTCGTCTCCACTAGTAGACTTTCATTATGTGGAATATCAACTTGATACCTCTGTAGTTAGAGCACTCCATCGCATCGCCCTTATGCTTGAAGATCGGTACGATGATGTTGTCTCTCCTGGCTTCAGGCGTCGTACCCTCAGCTGTGATCTTGTTGAGGAATCTCGTCAACCACCCTATTCCATATCCTCGTGGCATCTTCCATATCTCCACCGGTACTGGTCTGTTTCGATAAGACGATTGAGGTCGCCATGCACTCGTCTAGTCCAACTGCCACATAACCCTTCATCTTCTTCACCCCATTCTGGACCTCCTCCTCAATCTAGAGCTGTATAGGACCTTCCGCAGACTCTGCTTCTCGGACACTTTCTCGAGGAAATTCTTCACTTAGGAGTCCCTTGAAGTACTCTACCCATCTGGGCTTGATTTACTGGCGCTCTTAGCACTGATCCTGTGGCGATCTTCACCGCCCTCACTACTCTAACGTCTAGACCTGCCCGATGTCGTGCTTTTGCAATGCGGAAGGCGAATTTTTCAGCCTGTGGTTGTTCCAGTCTTACGTACAGGCTATCCATCTCTGTTGTTTTCGCCCGCGACAACGCAAACTTCGCACGTCTCTTGTATTCCTTGTGTTTCGCGAGATCTTCCAGTGATCTAGACGTCTGCCACCTCTTGAACGCGTTTTCCTTTTCCCTCACCGCCTTCTGAACATCATCATTCCAAAACCAGGCAGTTCTGTCTCCCTTCTGTCCTCTCTTGGTTTCACCAAGAACTCCCCTGTTCGTGAGATATAGTCGTGTGAAAAGTAGATGTAGAAACGCATTCAAATTTAAAAATTTGGAAAAAAATCCAAAATTTGGAGGAAGTGCATGGATCAACGTATTTTTGAGTAAAGTTAGTAATACTGCAAATTTGAAACACCAAACCTTTCATCCCCGACGCCTTCACCGTTACCCTAATGGAAGCATTTGGTTAATCACAGTAGATTCCATTAAATCTCTATCAAAAGCAGTTTAGAAATCCTCTGATAACGAAATATCTCCACCACTAAGAATCCCCACTTAATGTCGCCTTCCTGGGAGAAAATCTCCCTTGCAACGCGTTCAATTGCAGCGTTGGACTTAATTGTTTGTTTACATCTTCGTTGTTTATTTATTCGCTCCCTGTGTTTCTTTTCCATGAGTAAACAACTCTCTACTGACGTGGGAATGATGTATTCTTTGAAAAACTGCTCACAAATTGGCGGTTATAGGTGTCGCTGTTCTTCCCCAGAGTTTCGCTCTGTATTTTCTTCTCCTTGTTGATTTATTTGCGTGGTTCTCTACTTACTCACTCGCTTAGTTATAAAGGTGATGCGCCATGCATCCGTGTTCCAATCAGAATAATGGAGGCAAGATGAATGCGTGTTTGGCCTGTACAATGGCTTGCGGGGCCAGTCGTTATACACAGCCACTGAAGCATCTAGACCCACCTTTCTGCGGATCTATTAGAATTTTCTTTGGTTCGTCCTCAAAAGTGTACCTAATCTAACAATTACTCAGGCAGCCAAAATGCATTTCGAAGGTTTGTAACCCAATATTGTCTTATGTCCGCGGTCATTATTCTTACACAGGTGGAAAGGAAAAGATATCGACGTTGATCAGTGCTCTAAAGACGCGCCATGCACTCGTCTCCCATTCGGAATCACGTAGGCAGGATGAATGCGTGTTTGGCCTGTACAATGACTTGCGGAGCCAGTCGTTATACACCGCCAGTGTGTTTATCTTCTGGTATTAATTTATCCGAACTCGAAGGGATGGAAGTTGGTTATCCCGACCACTCGACCGTGCAGGTGTCGGTAGCGCCTCTTAGCACTGCACCGCGTGGGCCCTCATTTAGTTACGCATTTATTAAATTTTACCCTCAAAAACGATTGAGTCCGTAGAAGGGGTTTCAGCTGACACCCTGGAAAGATAGCATCGAGTAATTATCCAGCATAAACATGCTGCGCTAGGCTGTCGTCGTGTCTTCTCGCGGAATGCGTAACTTTTTCGCCGTTGAAAATAATTTTCCTCGAAAATATCCAGTAAAATTTGAACTTATTTGAAGTCAATTACCATCTCAGTTTAATAAAAATCAGCTCAATATATCATGAAATTACCTAACATTGCCTTTTTTCACCTTTTTCTCTACGATTCTCCTTCTCAGGGAGTCTCCATTTCCTAAGAAGCTGTGGAATTATCAGGTCATCTGTTTTTTGGGGATTTTCACTGCCTCCAGGCAAATGACCAGGCCACGTCCCGATTCAATTCATAATTAATGTCTCGGTTTCGTACATACTTGATCAGGTGCTATTTTTCAACTGCTTCCTGCCGTCTGTCTTATTTTCTAATCTCCCGTCTCATTTGTCAACCACATCCTGAGTCTCCTGGTCCTCGGATCCGCTTCTTATCCCATCGCTCCTCGGCTTCCAGTCTAAAGTTGATCCATCGATCACTACCATCTCTTCGATCTGTCATGTTTGTTCCGTCAGGAGTGAGGGTGTCACAACAATATATCGTATGTGAAGACGAAGTTGAAATTGCCGATGTTACTTGTTTCCTAGGGGTGCGCCACGCATTCGTGGACCATTCAGAATTGAAGTGAATGCTTATTCGGCCTAAACAATGACTTGCGGGCGCCAACCGCTGTACCAAGTCCGTGACTACCTTCCAGGCAAGTGACATGGTACCTGTTTACCCGTACTTGGAGATGTGAAAGGCATGGTCCCTCCGGGCAAGGATCGATCGCTCCCCCGTGCGTGTTTCAGTAGCGCCTCTTACCACTGCACCACGCTCCCCAATTTATTGATATGCATATAGAATTCAAGTACGGATGACTGTTAGTGTTCAGCAAGGAAAAATTCTTCTATCCAGCTTTCTTCTGATAGTAATAGAGTATTGATTCTTTCTCATCCGTTCTATTTTCCCTGTAAAGCCTCAGAGCGCCTCAGGGCATTTTTGGCGAAGAACACCTGGTAACAAGCGGTAAAAACTTCGTAACGAACGTGTATATTCGTCGGCTTTCTTGTTTACTTTGCGCTTTTGCCACCATCCATTATTCAATTAGGGACGCACGAAAACATCCCACAACGTCTCAGAGCATAATCCGTGACTCAACGTAGACTAGACATCCTAAGCTGTTGCAAAAACTTAAAATTTATCGATTTCTCTTAATAGACTCTGAATGAGATTCATCAAGACGCTCTGGGATTTATTCAGAACTTATTCGGGGTTCACATGTCGTTGTTTTTCCAAGTATCCAAGGCGAAGTATAGCCAAAAATTATAGATCGTGTTGAGGAATAGCGCTTTACGAGTGAGTCGGGGTATACACAGCACTTCCCCACCAAGATACTTATGTTAGACCTCGTACAAACCTCGAATAAACCCTGCAGCGCGCGTAGATGAATCACGATTCGAGCGCCGTTTGATGTTCGTGCCGGGTGTGTCATTCATGAATCCAGGTCCAGGTTAGCCTTCTTCATTCTATTTGGGCAGTTTACCTATTAGTAGCTTCTTTGTCTTGACCCATCCGCTCACTTTAACCCATCTCTAACTCTTTACTGATGTTGTTTTCATACCCATCCGGTCACTGTCCGTCATCCTCGATCGACGTTTCCATTTGTTATTGGGGTTGCAGCTCAAGCAGTTGTAAACAGGCAAACATAATTATCATTCAGTTTAAATCATGTTATCAGGTTTGGCAAAGCAACGCCACTGATCACGAACTATACATATAATTTCCAAGTGTATCAACGATTCTCTCTTCCCAAATGATTAATACTTCGTTTGTCGTCGGCATCTTCTGCGTAATGAGCGCCTTCCTAAGTGATCCCTAGAAAAAGACCAGTAATACGCTGCCTGTTTTGGGAAAATAGTAATTTGCGTCATGGCGAGCTTTGTTTTTCTCACCTACCCTTGTCAAGTGGTTCCGCGTGGTGCAGTGGTAAGAAGCGATATTGACGTCCGCACGATCTAGCGATCGATCCCGATCCGAGCTAACCAAGCCTTCCATCCCTCGAGGACAGGTAATTAGTACCATACTTGTCTGGCAAGGTAAAGTTCTTGACTTCGTATGGCGGTTAACCACTAGAGCCTCTATAAAGGGCAAATACACATTCACCATGTTTGTACGATTGTGAGCGGAAAACGAGTGGCCTTAGGAGTCTGATCAACGCCGATACCTTCATCTCTACCATTTACCTTTCTTTAGTCATTGTTTTTCGATAGAACTAATGAAGAATCCTCGCGGTGACTGGAGCTTCTATCGTTTTGAAATGAATCCAAGTTATTGTCGGGTAAATTGGTACCTGACTTGTCTGGGAAGGTAAAGACCCTGGCTTGCTATAGCGGCTGGCTCCCGCCAGTCACTGTATATTCTGAATACGTATTCATCCTACCTCTATAATTTGAATACGTCTTTTGGAGTCTAATCTACGCCAATATCTTTGCATTTTACCTTTACATGAAATATGAGGGCTGGTGATCTTCTCCGCTTAATTCAAAATGACAAAGCACCGCGCCGTTGGAAATGGAACTGGAATAAGCCTGCGGCTATTCCTAATTTTTCTCGGCCCCATAGAGACGTCGGTTCGTCTGTACATCTGACATTTAACTTTGTTGTTGAGCGTTTCTCTCGAAGCACAGGAAATAAGAACGTCTGTCCGTCGAGGAGTTCATCCGAATGATGAATGGTGATGAATTTTTGCCTTGCACCGAATACTTTAGAGAATTGACTTCCATCGCGAGGAGAAATCGCTGTTGATGGTTTCGCACAAAGTGTTCTCTATGCAAAGAAGACGAGACATGCAACTGGCCAGTTGAATGGCCTTCCGACGATGGGAGAAACGACTGGAAGTTTGGTTTTTCCGCACTTCTGAGGAGGAATCGCTAATGGGTACAGCCTGGCCTCATCGTCGAATGCATGGCTGTATTCTGTGCGTCTGCCCCCGAATTTGATTGTTTCTTTCTGGAATCGTCTCTAATTGTTCAGGAGAATTGTGGACGAGCGTCGATTACGTTTTTCTAGTGCGTCATCCGGATCCCGGTTGAGTGGAACGAGCATCCCCCACGGCGTAGGAGTTCTGAGGGGTCCGCCGCTATCATCAGAATTGCATGAAAATGGCTCTTTGCACCAGTAGGTGCTTTTAATCATAGCGTCAATAGCTTGGATTTGCCTTTTCACTAGAGTTAGGGTTACGATAACTTGGGTAACTTTCTGTTTGGGTAATTCTAGTCAAACCCTTTGTTAAAGGCAAGTTACCGGGAGGTGTAAGTTAATGGCATTTTTTTTCATCTCAAATTTAGTCGCTCTTATTAGGGTGCGCCATGCACTCGACTTCCGCTTGAGTTACTAGAGGTAAAAGCAGAAGATCGGTGTTGATCTTTCTCCTCAGAGTGCGCCACGCATTCGTCTCCCTCTTCAAATCGAAGAGGCAAGGTGGATGTATGTGGCCTATACATTGACTTGTGGTGGCCAGCCGCTATACTGAGTCAGTGTCTTTACCCTCTAGACAATTCTGGTACGAATTTACCCTATCCTGGATTGATGAAAGACATAACTAGTTTGGGCGAGGACCGATCGCTTGGCCGTGCGAGTGTCATTAGCGACTTTTACCACTGCACCACAAATATTTTCGCCGTTTTGGACTCTTCCCCGAAATTCACGCCTTCGTCCTCAATTTTTCGGAATGTTCTCTATAGACTTGCTACCGTGTATTGTATCAGCAATCTATCAATAATCTCTAAATAATCTTATCACCAGTTCTGCGTGAAATGGGCACTCCAATGCAAAAGTTCACCCGAAAACGCTCTTTCACATCGTCCGAGCTTGTTTTTGAGTGATCATTTTTCCAGATAGGATAGAATTAGTGTCACGATGACGAACTTTTCATCGGAAAGAACAGCGTTTCTCAGATGTAATTTGAGAATGACAGTGTTTTTATGCTGCTCATTAGCGCGCCTTTCAGGAACAGCAACGAAACGGAACGCGTACATGTCATCCGGCCGCACGTAACTACTGACCGCCAGTGTCATATGGAATATTTGATTGTTTTTCGTTTTCAAATTTTTCAGGAACTCAAAGTTAAACGTCTTCCTGCGAAAGTCATCACTGAAGGCTTGGTTTGCGTGCATGTCGTTATTGCCTTTGATCAATAACTTTGTTGGGTTGTGAGCACCCCTTCGACGGTGTGGAAGTAAAAGGTAAAAGGTAATGGTATCGGCGTTGACCGGTCACCTAGGGATGCGCCACGCACTCGTCCTCCATTCAGAATCGTAAAGGCGTGGTGAATGCGTATTTGGCATAAACAATGACTTGCGGGAGCCAGCCTTCCCACATAAGTCTGCTAACAATTTACCCGACCCCGAATGCATGGAAGGCTTGGTTAGCCCGACTGGGGATCGTTCTCTCGACACTGCAATGTGTCGATAGCGCCTCTTACTACTGAACCACGCGCGCTCATCTGTGTTTAACTCCTAGTGTCATACTGTACACTCCCATGCTGTCGCCTGGAAATATTCTGACCGTGATTCACGGACTGCTAGTAGGTTCATTTCTGTTCTGTGACTCATATACGGTAGTCTCTCCGTGGCTTCTAAACCGTAGTCCTTACCGTAGGTGGAACTCATCATCTTCCTTGACATTAACTCAACCTTTACCTCTTCAGATACTGAGTTGGACGGACGGTCTGCTGCAGTTACTGTCATAGAAGAAAGTTTCCAGAGTTTCGTAGAGTTTGTGGGACCCACGATATTAGGGCGGGGCCCGGAAGGGTAAAAATGCAAAAGAAATTCAATCAGTGGATCGATGGTAAACTTCTTTTGCGATATTTCGTGTCCTCATTGCTTGGAGTTTTTGGTTTTTTTCGAAGCAGTTTTGTTATTAAACTGATGAAGTTTTGTACCATTTAGTGTGTGTAGAGCGTTTTTGCTCGTTGAGCTCGCAAAGATCACAGAACTTTCTTTACAACCTAAGAGTATGCGGCAGCTCTTTGAAGTCCCACGCATTGGGCAGTAACCAGGCGAAGAACACTGAAAAATCTAGTAAAAGTAAAATGGTATATGCTACCACGTGTTCGAACAACGTTCTCTGCTGAAACAGCTGAGCATATGTTCAAAATGAGCCGTTTTTATCTATTTGTGGCATTTCTACATAGTTGTTCTTGTTTGTGTTTTCCTCCGGTCTCTAGACCGTTAGCTTGACTATAATTGTGTAACGGAGTGGTTTGGTTTTCTGTGGTGGTTTTTTGTGATGATAACGTATCCCTCTGGATTTGAGGTTAAAGACCACTTTTTGAAAAAAGTTCCACTACATACTTCTCCAAACTACTGCTCTGCGTCAACGAAAATTGCCCAGAGCAAGACGATGACGTCGGTTTTTTGTTTATTCGCAGAGATTCGTAAGGCTTCAATTGCCCGCCGAGAAAATTGTCCAAACGATCGAACATCTAGCAAAGTCAGCTGTTCAACAAGAACTAGAGAGACCCCCTGAATAAGCAAGTCGGGACACAGATACTTGGCCGCCTAAACGGTACGTCTCAAGCAATTGAGATGAAATTCATAACATTTATTGCCGTTGACCACGCACATATAAAAAAGCATCTAAATTTCGAACTGACCTCCTTTCGAACGAGTACAGGCCTCAAGTCTCTTAGGGAACGCGTCTACGGCGACACGCAGGACATCTTCATCAATTTCCTCCCAGGCTTTCTTCAAGTCTCCTTTAAGATAATCAATGCTCGCGTGGGATGTTGCGCAGGCTTTGCTCTTCAATATGGACCAGATTGAATAATCCATCGGATTAAGGTCCGAGCTATTCGGTGGCACTTTTTTCCTGAATGAAATCAGGAAAATTGTCAGCGCACCACTTCTGTACGACTTCGGCACTATGGGCAAGTGCAGAGTCTTGCTGATAGGTTCGAGTGGTGTTTTCGAAGTGCTGTGAAGCCCGCGGAAGCATTTCTTTCTTCAAAACGTCTTCCAGGACTTGTGGCTGTCGATTCTCCCGGACGCGTCGGTGAACCTGCGTGCCCCCGTAGACGCGTTCCTCAAGAGACTTAGGGCCTGTATTTCTGCGAAAGGGGATCATTTCGAAACTTGGATGCTTTTTTATATGTGTGTGGTCGAAGGCAATGAATGTTATGAATTTCATCTCATTTGCTTGAGACGTGCCGTTTAGGCGGCCAAGTATCTGTGTCCAAGAACTTTTGCCGCACCCTGTAAGCAAGTCGGTTGTTTTTCTTTGAAAGTGGAACACCTAATCGATTATTGATCGCATATCGGTGCCTATTTCGAGGACCAGGGCCACATGTCCTGAACAGATCTATCGTTTTTCTGAAGGCCTTTGCTTTATTTGTCTGATTTGATCTGTCTGTTCACTTGTTTTACCTTATTTCGTAATCTAATTACCCAGTTCATTACCACAACGGCTCACTTTTCTGAACTCCTAATCTACCGTAATTCTTCGGTCGCGTTTTTCTTGTGTGTAGAAGGGCGCGCGTGGTGTTGTGGTAAGAGGCGCCACTGACAAACGCAGGTTGAACGATCGGTCCCTGCCGAGGATAACCAAGCCTACCATTTCCCCTGGGGTCTTGTGAATGGTATCGAACTTTTCTAGAAAGGTAAAGACACTTACTTGGTACAGCGGCTTATCCATTTCACCGTTGTCTTTCCCGATTAGACTGACGTTATCTTATCATCTAGCTACGGAAGTGTAGAAAGGTTTGATTTGACCAGGCGTCATCGAACAACGATGCTTCCTGGATAGGCTCCGTTCACCCTAGTTTGAATTTAATGTGGATGTGATCGTCGTTGGTTAGTCACCCAAGGACACGCCGTGCACTCGTCCTTCATTCAGAATCGTAGTGGCGTAGTGAATGGGTATTTGGTCTAGACACTGACTTCTGGGGGCCAGTTATTGTACCAAGTCAGTGTCTCCATCTTCCCAGACAAAAGTCTTACCAATTTACCTTCCCCAAGAGATATGGAAGACTTGGGTGGTAGCCTGGGCGAGGATCGATCGCTGGATCGTCTTGATGGAAGTAGCGCCCTCGAATTTGGAAAATAACCCCAGGGAGAAAATATTAAATGTATCAAATGTCAAGGAATGTAGTTCGTGGTCGGCTTTGCGGCAATGTTGGCGTGATGAACTTCATCGCGTGATGACGGGAATATCTTAAGAAGTACACACATTTTAAATAGCCGGCGTAGACGATGCTTCAAATTACGTCTCGAAAACTGCAAAAAAGGACGAATTTCAGTGAATTTCAGTACTGTAGCATATCCTAAACTATAATTATAAAGTAAAGGTAAAGATAATAGAATCGGTGTCGATCGGTCCTCTAAGGACGCGCCACGCATTCGTGTTCCATTCAGAATCGTAGACGCATGGTGAATGCGTATTTGGACTGTACAATGACTTGCGTGAGCCATCCGCCACACCATGTCAGTGTCTTTAGTTGCCCAGATAAGTCTGGTACCAATTCACCCGACGCCGGAGTGATGGACTTCTTGGTTAACCCAGGCGGGGATCGATCGATCTACTCTGCTGGTGTTGGTGGCGCCTCTTTCCACTGTACCACGCGCGCCCTCCAACCGTAATTATGCGTATAGAAACGCAATGTAGTTAGCGATCGACCGAGATTGTTAAACTTTTTATTCTTCGGCTTACCTGTCTAGTGTCTTCTCTACACAGTGTCTTCCCGTTCTCCTAGGCTCTAGAATTGTCTGTTGTAAGATGAAATAAGTGTTTGGGCGAGTAGTGTCTCAAGTATAACTTCGACATTCCAGGCTCTGACGAAGGCGACATCGCCGAAACGTAAGCCGAAGAATAAAAAGTTTAACAATCTCGGTCGATCGCTAACTACATTGCGTTTCTGAGAGTACCATGCCGAGATTCATTGAAAGTCGAACGTGGAACGTATGCGTATAGAAACATTCGCTTTGGGGTCCTGAATCGAAAGCGACGATAAAAAATCGAGCTTCGAAAACGTTCTGTCTTGTCGCCATCGTAGTCCGCTAGTTCTTCTTGCTTACCTCTTAAGTCGACGTCTTAATCATCTATTCCTTCCGCCGTGTCGTGTTCACTGGCAGATAAATACGAGCCATTTTTCTTGCCTCGGTGTGTTTTCTGTTGTCCATTCGACTAGTAGCTCATCATTTGTTTCCGTGTCTTCTGTTGGATTGCTCTTACCCAACCGGCAGTGTAACTTTGAATTTTCTCCTTTTTTCACGCGTAGTGCAATGGTAGGAGGCGATACGGTCACGCGCACGGTCGACTGATCGATACTCGTTCAGGCATACCAACCCGCCAACGGTGGGGTCCGCGGTTAATAGGTGCTAAACTTGTCTGGAAAGGTGAAGACACTGACTTGGTATACCCACAGGCTTCCATTTTGTATCGGCTGAATACGCATTCTTCATAACTCCACGATTTTGAACGGAAGACGAGTACACGGCGCACCCTGATAGAACTAGTGGAGGCTGGCTCTCTTTCAACGATGTTCGATGATGTTCGATGCATTAGTTGGAAAAGGATAGAAAAGCGCTGCACTGCTCGGCACACTAAATGCCCAATTAGTAGGGAAAAGCACTTTTGCACTCTTGCCACGACGCGTAGGACAATTTGTTCCTTGTAATGACGCGATTAACCTAACGTTTACGGCCATCTGTGGGGAAAATTTTCCTTTAAAGATTCCACGGGGGTGGGGTGACGTAGAGCATGGTCACTCCAGATCACACCTTTCCTCTTTTGCGTCTCTGCTCCTTTCTTTTTCATTTTTTTCTTCCCTCAGATGACCACTGGCTTTCTCGGCGAGCCTCGGAGAAAAACTCTAAAAATGTTGAAATTTTGGCACGAAATCATTTTTCTATCAAAATGGTATCAAGGATCGGAGAGTCCTCCCGTGCAGGCATCACTGAGGCACAAACAGCTCCGCGAGACAACATCTTCTAAAGGCTACGATTCTGAACGAAAGTGAAGAGCATGGCGCATCCGAAAAATGGTTGGTATAGATTCCAGAAGTCGTTGTAGGACGGAAAGAAGAATGTGTTCGGCAATCAACGGAAGACTTTGACTTTATGAACGGCTTTAACACGTCTCAGCTGTTGCGCTTGGTGCTTTCGACCTATCTCGTTGTAACCTAACCCAACCAAACCTAAACCAACATCAACGCCAAAGAATCAGAAAGCGCCATATTCCATGAGGGAATCCTTTTGTTCGAAAAAAAAAATGAAAAAGAGATGAAATTAGTGCGTGCTACGCTCGAAAAGAGGTGCATACCTCCGACGGGTGTTCTACTCGATTTCGAAGTTGAGTGTTTTATATTTAAAAAAAACGTGTTTTGTCCCCCCAAAGGCATGAACTTGTCTATTATAGAAATTCATTTGTAGATTTGTCGGTCATCGTTCGTTGTTTGGATACACTTCGAAAATGCAAATGCATTCAATATTTGTTCAGATGTAGCAACACCAACAACCGTCCCAAAAAGAACGCAGCAGCCTCATATTAGCGACCTTTTGGACCTTTTTTTTACCCAAGAACTATCGCTCTGCAGGGGTCAGCTCGCTAACTTCGCCCAATTAAAGTTTAAGCGTTGAACCATAATCTGATCTCAAATACTCTTCTCATATGCCCAACTGTACTCTCGCGTCACATCATCGCTGGTAACAGCAAAGGCGTCGACATTAACCGTTCCCCTGAGGGCGCGCCACGCATTCGTCTTCGAATCAGAATCGTAGTGGTAAGGTGGATGTGTATTTGCCTTATACAATAGCTCGCAGGGTCAATCGCTATGCTCTCAGTGTCTGTACCTTCCCAGACAAGTCTGATACCAATTTACCCTATCACGAAGGGATGGAAGCCTTGGTTAGCCAGGGCGGGGATTGATCGCTCGAGCGTGCAGGTGTCAGCGGCGCCTCTCACCACTGTACCACGCAACTTTTCATCGTCATTCCAGGCCTCGATGAAGTTGTTGTCTCATAGCCAATTCCACCTCGTCGTCCATTTCCTCGTTCTAAATTCCAAGCTGATGACTAAATCAGCTTCGAGCAGCGCCCAAGACTCTGGTGATCGAAAACCGACGATTCCCATCGCTGGCAAGCTAATCGGTCGTCAGCTGACAAATTCTTTTGACAATTTCTCCTGACAGTTTCTTATTTCTTTGCGAAAACCACCCATATTGCCAACTATGCAATGAATAGTGTTTTTGACTAACGACAGTTTCGTGGACGACCAGAAAGAGTTCCTTTAAATTATGAAGCCTTAAACCTAGGGCCTCAACTGCACAACTTCAATGGGCTTTGGCTAGGGCGTTCTGCTGCAGTGTCCATTCCTGAAATTTTGTTGTGCAATAGAGTAATGTGTCCTGTATATTTCTCCGAAACAGATTATTCCCAGGAAGTCAAGGAGGATCATGATGGGTTCGAAAATAAACCGCTCCGCCAAGGACACCTAGCAGTGATATGGATGGGCTAAAAGTTCAATTTGCAAAATAATTTTTGGCTGCTGTAGTTGAGAAGTGGATGAAATACGCTACCAACCGCCGGAGACCCCAGTTGCTTGCTCTTGGTAAACAAGGAAAACCGACACCAAGTCTGAACTGCACCTCAAGCAGGAGATTCTTCGTGTTTTTTGAAGTTCTTCTGATCTTTTCGAACAGGAGCTTCCACCTAAAGATGCATTAGTGACTGACAATTCACTATATCAGCAGCTGCATTGTATGGCTTCCAATCAAAGGGTAAGTAGGACTGATTACATTACCCATCCAACCCGGCTAAGGATGTCTTCAAAACAATCATATGGGAAAATTTTTTGGAGGATTGTTAGACTTCGATACCACTTGCAACGTAATCATCAGACGTTGTTTTACAGTACACCGTTTCTTACCGTTTCATCAAAAACACGCAAAAGAAAAAAAATCTCAACAAGTAAGGCTATCTCAAAACGGGAGTGTTGAAGTTGTTCACCAATAAATCGGTAGAGTTCCACGCGTATTGAGTAAAACAATTACCAGTAGGAAGGCGACACATTGTAGTCTAATAATGTGCCATACACATCTCAATTGGGTTCTGTTTCAAAGAAATGATGTTGAAAAATTGAGACGTGGCAAAGGTTCAATTGGAAGGTTTGCAACCTAATACTTCGGTCGTCAACAGGTGATATCGCTGATACGCGATTCTCTTAATTTTTATTTATTTATTTAAATACGCACATTGGCGTGCTAAAAAAAATACAAGTTAAAACGGTTAGTAAAACAGTCATTGATTTGCCAAGGAAGAAAATTAACCAAACAAAGAAAAAAAACTCAAATTGTTAGTAAATCATTCATGGTAATTCACAATAAAATTCTTGTTAGTAACATATTATATGAACCGCACCAAGTTGGCTATATAGCAGACTGTTTGAAGATAACCAAAAATAGTTCTACTAGCAGAGGTGAATGATGTAACAAGTGCAGCTTTAGGAAGTGGAATGTATATATTAAAAGGTCAGGGCTGGATAAGTTAGGGAAGGAAGTGCAGAAGTAAGCTATAGTTTCCAAGTATGGAACAATCTATACCTCCTAGGGCACGCACCCAATTGCGGGCACCGTGTTTCAGACGCCCCTTTGAACTGGTACGTACCCAAGGGCGGCCTAAGAGGGTAGCCTGTGAGAGCGGAAGTGACAGGCCGATTTCTTCGAAAAAAAAAGAAGAATAGAGGATATATATATATACTAAGTTACTTCTGCTGATAGAGACTATTTAGAGGGAAATTTTGAAAGATAAATTAACTAAGATTAGGTGATCATCAACTATAGTGGGCTACACTATGTTCACACACTCACTCTGCCATTTTTTTATGCGTTGAGTGAAACTGTGTCTGCTATGCCTACATTGACAATTAGAACTATCCCATAAATCATTAAAAATACAATCACAAACTGCTGAACCTAGCAGGAGGTCTCTCTTTAGTAGTTACATTCGAAATGATGGAGAACATTAGAGCACTCGCAGACTAGCAATACTGAGCACCAATGACACGAAATGCTGAAACGTGCAGGAGTTGCCAACTCTCTACCCTGTTGATTCTAGAGATCTGAAACACCAACCGCAGTCAGAATGTCAATGTTCTTCATCATTCTTCTGAAGACAGATGCGTTCCGAGCGAGCTGTATTGATTTTGGCAGCATTTGAAGCCACTTGGCTCCTCGAACAAATATGGAACTGAAGGCTCTGGTGTGGTGTGTTTTCACTTGTATAGGGCAAAAGAATGATATAGAGGTGGTTCGCCCTCTACAAGGACGGAACACCCAATACTTGCTCGGTTTAAGTTTCAGTTCACCTCTCATCAATTTGAAGCAGAAAACTAGATCATTGAAGGTACGACGATAAAAAAGGCTCTTTAATTTGAAATGCTCTAATCTTTTTGCGTAACTAGGAATTTTCTGTGAAAGATTGCTATGTGTTACACATCTATAGAAAAGGGTACGCGTAAAGACGTGCTGCACTTTTTCAATCTTAATCTGTAGCCGTTTTTTGTCGGGGCTCCAAACCTGAGATCCGTACTCAAGTATCGGAAGCACATATGTCTTGTAAAGCTTTAGATATATCGATGCATCTGTGCAGTGAACACTTCTCAAAATGGTGAACAAGGCAGCATATGCCTTATTAACCATCAGTGAGATATGAGATTCAAAATCTAGCTTTCGATTGATATAGAAACCAAGATCGCGAACTTCCTCCACAGCTTTAAGCACAGTACTTTCAAAACAATAATCCATGCTTTCAGTTTTTCCAAGATGAATCACACTTGTTTTGTTCAAATTAACTGGTATTTCCCAGTTTTTGGACAAACTCATCATGTTTTCTATACCCTCAGTCAGTGCTTGATGAACAGCTGCATGTGTATCTGTGTTATACGTTCCATAGATTTTAATGTCATCTGCAAACATTTGAACCCGAATTAGCGGGTGTTTCGACAAGGCTGAGGGCAAATCAAGGGTATAAATAAGGAAGAGCAGAGGAGACAGTGCGCCTCCTTGGGGAACTCCACTGCTACACATGTACTGATTTGAAAAAGAATCCCCTACTTTAACGCAAAAGAATCTGTCTGCTAAGTAAGAACAGAACCATTTGAGCAGCAGTCCCCTTACACCACATGAGTACAATTTCAGCAATAGTTTATCATGATTCACCTTATCGAAAGCTTTGGAAAGGTCAAAATAAATCACATCAACGCTATTCCCTTCACTAACTGCACGATTCCAATCAAAAACACAATCCGATAATTGTGTTGTTGTCGAAGCACCTGACGTGAAACCGTGCTGTTCTTGCGGAACCAAATTCTTTCTAGTGATCCATGATGAAAGATTGTCACGAAGTAGTTTTTCAAAAATTTTAATCGGGGTCGGAGATATACTTATTGGCCGATAAGATGAAAGCAGACAGGCATTATTCTTTTTTGGAATAGCTGTGACAATAATGCAGTAAACATAAAAATATCAAAACGTAACAAGTTTAACATGAACTTTAAGATGCTTTTGCACAATACTGCTTGCTCTGCTCAAAAACACAGGACTTTTGTAATGAGCATGTAATAGCAACCGTTATGTTGTTAAACTTGTCATGTTTCAATGTTTTTATGTTTACTGCATCAAGAGGAACGCGTATCAGCGATATCTCCACTAGGCGGTCACGGTGGAGCAAGCACGTTATCCGTGAACATTCAATCAGGTCTAGAATGCGACGATTCGGACAGGTGCATGGCACAATCTTCTTGGTTCATACGTTTTTAGTTCCTCTAAATTTTACTCTCATGATTGCATCACTGTTGGAGGAGGTTCAGCTTTTCAAGCAGTGGTTACAATTATTGATCGATACTGATGTTGTTCCATGCTTAACCAAAAGGCAAGCCAATATGTTTACTGTCTCAGAACTAACTCACAGCAGCGATATCACCTGTTTACGACCAAAATAGAGGAAGCATGGAACCCATGTACTATCAATCAAGTGCAAAGTCTGAGGCCTCGATCCTCACCAAACACATACCATGGAATTTTCTCTTTTCTTGGCTTCCATCCAAGCTATGATTCATTACGATTGGTTCACGTTCGCCAAAGTTATGACATTTCAAACAGTGGGTAAATTTTTTGGGACACCCTGTACTTTGTTTTAATGCCGCAGTAGAGTCTGAAGAGGCGCGTGGAGTTTATTTTCTGTTGTTCACCGTTTCGGCTCGTCTCGTCCATCCGTCGTTCTCGCTCTTTGTCGTCCATCTTCCATAAATCCTTAACGTCGCCAGTGGCGTAATTAGACCGCAACGGTTTCGGCGAAGTCCTTTTTCTTAGAAAAAAAAAGAGATGTGAGGAGTACTCACGGACTGAAAAGCGTTCGAGAGCTCTGGTTATGAGAAAGCTTAGGAACCATGTAATGACAGATGAAAACATCGGCCGTCCTGGAACCATTTCAGCCTTCGTAGATAAAGGTGGAATTTAATATATCTTTCAGCCTTTTCCAGTCGGTAAGTACGGTGCCAGGCACAAAGTGGAGAGAGAGGGTAATTAGGAGAGCGTCTTCATCTGAAAACTGGGAAAGGAACTAAAATGAAGAACCGTTTCACCTAAGCATGCCAGCGGAAGGAACTTCTGAGGCTGGCTGGACATACGTTGAGGTGGATGTGTTGTGGTTGGTTCCATACCTTGGTGGTCAGATGTCTTGATTTGATGTTTTTTCTTGAAAAAACTATTTGGCCATGCTTCAGCAAGCGTAGTAGTCCTAAGGGTATCTGAGGTTTGTCTATGGGTATTTGACCAGCTTCTAGAGGTAGAGAATTACATCGGCTGTTTTTCAGACATCGATGTAGCTACATTCGCTTCCGAAAATACGCAAATTCGCTTTTTATAAGCTTTAATCGACGCAGTTCTGTCTGTTTTAACCTCTTCCATACCCACCACCCCTCCTCCTTTCTGATATTCTTTCCTTACCACGGTTTGCTACTGATCTGGCGGCGAGTCAGTCACCTAGTCGCGAGTTGTAATCCCGTCTAAACCGCGACCTTAGTGACGTTCCTAGTCCCATCATTCCAACATCCATACAACCCTCGAATTCGTGCTGATTCTCTCCTATTTTTCCTGTCATTTTCTCGTCCTCTTTGAGCGACCGATCCCCGCCAAGGCTAACAAAGCCTTCCTTCCATTCGGGGTCGGTATATTGGTATCAGATTTTACTGGGAAGGTGAAGTCACTGACTTGGTATAGCTGCTGGCACCCGCAAGTCGTTGTATAGCCTATACACGCATTCATCATGAATCTATACTATTCTGAATGGAGGACAAGAGCATGGCGCGTCCTTACGGTACTGATCAGCGCCGACCATTTTACCTTTACCCAGCCAATTTTAAAGTGAAAGTAATTAATCAGTCAGGCTCTGTGCGCTTAATAGTGTTTCAACCATAATCGGGCTGGATTGTGTCAAGGTGATGCTATTCGACACGCTTTCTACAGAGTATTCCTCACAATTTTTCTACGAACTTTAAATTTTTCTCAATTTTCTATGATTATTTGTCATTTGTCTTCAACGCTCGGTGAAACAGAAGGAATAACAAGAGATCGAAAATGCGTTAAGTGTTTTTCACCGTTTCTGCTCATCATTCGTTGCATTCTATTAGGTCGTTAAGTATGAAATGGCCGATTTCGTGATGAAACTTTGCTTCATTATTTCACAAACAAACGGCACTGTAATCAATCAAAATTTTCACCGAAACAGTCAACACACTTCTGCCATTTTAATGGTAACTTGTTAATGCCGGACGCATAGAAACCTGAAGGACGAGAAGCGATAAATTCGCGGAAGTCTTTTTCCACATCCTCTTGAGAACTGAACTGTTTATCTTGTAAGAAGTGGTCCAATGCCCATAACATGTGGTAATCAGTTGGTGCAAGATCCGGCGAATAAGGTGCGTGAATGAGAACCTCCATGTCCAACTCCTGTAATTTACGCAACGTTGTTCGTGCGACATGTGGTCCTGCATTGTCATCCAAGAGCATTGGTTCGTCTCTGTAGGTCAATCTCGGGCGGTTTAACGCAAGCTTTCTCATCGTAACATCCAACTCGTTACAGTACACGTCCGCTGTTATCGATGTGCAGGGTCTCATGAAGATATAATGGATGACTCTACAGATAAACTACCATATAGAGATGACTAACTTTGCTGTTGTACTTTGAACTTTGTGCTGTATTCCGAGACCTCATCTTTGTATAACCATCGTGCTGAGCGCTTACGATTGTCACACAGAATCCACTTTTCATCACAGGTAACGATGCGATGAAAAAATGGTTCAGATCTGTGTCGAGAAAGAAGTGAACGGCAAGCGTCGAAGAGACACAACTTTTGCTGCTCGCTTACTTCGTGAGGAACCCACTGATCGAATTTTTTCACTCTGATAATTTGCTTCAAATGGTCCAGTATTGTGAGTATAGATACCCCGGAGCTTGCTGCTAATTCACGCGCAGTTTGAGTTGGGTCACTTTCTACTGAAGCTTTCAAAGCTGTGTTGTTCACCTTGAATCCAGGTCTTCCACTAGGCTCGCTTTCGAGATTAAAATCTCCAGAACGAAAATTTTCAAACCAGCGACGTACTGTGTGTTCACTAGCCACATCCTCGCCGAATACCTCGTTGATGTTCTGGACGGCCTGCGATGCACTGCTTCCACGACGGAACTCCTATTCGAAAACAACACGAATTTTGTATTTCTCCATGGCTTCGAAAACGCCCTGCACCACTTGAATTTGGAAGCAGCACCGAAAACCAAAATAGGTTATTGAAGCCTTAGCAACGTACCTTCACAATAGAAGGAAAAACTAGAAGCCCGCCAACGAACTTACCTAAGTATCAACCTTGTAACCTACAACATGCGAAATCGGCCATTTCATACTTAACGACCTAATAATAAGCTGAACGAACAAAGCCCGCGGACTCTTCCGGTGTCTGTGCGGCGGCGACGGCCAATTTCTAATTGTTATCGTCAGAAAACGCCCCCAGACGACGGACATATGTGGTCGTCATCGACGGCCTATGAGGCAAACGACCATCCGGGTGAGCCTCTTACGACATCCTCCTTGAAAATTTATTATTCCTCCAAAATGAGCAAAAAATCTCCATAAATTCCTCTCTGTCGATGCTCTCTGTTCCTTTTCTCGACGAAAAATTTTCAAAGCTGTTAGTGGTAGCCTCTCGGCGCTTGATGAATGTTCTTCCCTCCGATATCAGCTCTTTTTTCTCCTTCGTTTCGAAAAAGCGCGTGTTACAGTGGCAAGAGGAGCTGCTTCCACGTGCACGGTCGAGCGATTGATCCTCTCTCCAGCTTATCAAATCATACATCGCTTTGGGTCGGATAGAATTCTTTCGGACTTGTCTGGGAAGGTGAGGACACCGACTTGGCTATAGCGTAGCGGCTGACTCCGCGCAAGGCACTGTATAGGCCAAGCCTCGATTCTGAACGGAAGGCGAGTGCAGGGCGCATCCTCCGGAAACGGGTCAACGCCGATCACTTCAAAGATAAAGGTAAAGGTTAAGGAGTCGACGTTCAGCTGTACCCTAGGGACGCGCCACGCATTCGTCTTATATTCAAGGGGATGGTGAATGCGTGTTTGACTCATACAATGACTAGGGGGGGGGGGCAATTCTGGTCCCAATTTACCCAAACGCAGAGAGATGGAAGGCTTAGTTAGCCCGCGCAGGGATGGATCACTCGACCATGCGGGCATCAGTAGCGCCTTTTACCACTGTACCATGCGCGTCCGCTGTTCACTTCACTTTTGCCTTTTTATTTTGAACGATTTCCTCCTCAACTCCTACTCCTTCTAGTCCTTCGTGACTCTTGTTGCGTTTCGTTCGTTGTTTACGCGATGGCGAAAACATCAACAGACCGCGGCCACCTTCTACGCGTTTTTCTTTGGCCTCAAATAAAGGCGCTTTTCCGCTCTATTTATTAGACCACTGGCTGTTTACCTGCGTTCCTTTCACTCACGAAGCTTTCCAACAATAGCCGTTAAAGCGGAAAACAAAGCCAAAGAAACAGACGAGGAGCCGAAGCGGCCGCTGCAGCGGTGGTTGCGGAAGTGGAGCCGTGACAGCCGCGCCCTATTCCGCTCCATTTATTATGTTTTTTTTTCCGTATTTATTCACCTTAGTGCTTTTTTGGGTAAGATTGGAGGTGGAATTCCAAGTCTAAAATTGGCCTTGCCTTGTTTCATTAATTGACTTTTTAGCGTAGGATGGAGTGGTAGGATTCGCCAATGACGCCCGAACGGTCGAGCGATCGATCCTCGCCCGACCTAGCCAAGCCATCCATCCCTCCGAGCCAGCTAAAATGAAACCGGACTTGCGTGGGAAGCTGAGGACACCGAATTGTGCAGCGGCTCAGCCCTCAACTCGTTGTGCAGGCCAAATTCGCATTTACCGAGCCCTTAGGATTATGAATAGAAGTCAAATGCGTGGCGCATCCTTAATGAACGTCAGGAAGCCTTGGCCGGGTTGTCTTATAGTTAGACTCATCAGCTCCAGAACTGCTCAGCGTGGGTGGTATTATCGCCTCTCTAGGCCGCGTAGGAAGCTCTCAAAAAGGGCTGGATTCCTTCCGGCTCATCAGTCCCAGGCTTTGAGGCGAAGGACAAAGCTCGGCAGTTCGGTCGGGTAGCACGGTGGAAATCTTCTGGAATTTTCCAGACCCTATAAGTCCGCACCATCCTCCGTTTCTCTAAGTAAAGGCAAAATATAATAGGCAGCGTTGATTAGTCTCCTAAGGATGCGCCTCGCATTCGCATTCCATTCAGGATCGTAGAGGGATGGCGAACGCGTATTTGGCCAATACAATGGCTCGCGGGGCCCATCCGCTATACCACGTCAGTGTTTTTACCTCCGATACCAATTTATCCGACCCAGGAGTGATGGAAGGCTTGATTAGCCGGGGCGGGGATCGATCGCTCAACAGCGTGGATGGTAGTATCGCCTCGTACCTCTGGACCATGCTAGCCTCTAGTGCTCTAGGTAGTGATTCAGGAATATACAGAAGAATTGAGGAGGAAGTTACTTACGGAAGTCGTTGAACAAAGTAGAGCAGATGCTTTCATAAGGCAACAGTTCAGCCGATCTCATTCTCTGCCGTAGGCTCATTGCGTTTAGGGATACCAAATGGGACGACCGATTTCCCATTAAAAAAGACGCCTCATTGAAGAGATTTTGAAAGATAACGGTCTGTCACCCTCTAGTGAAAAGAAGCTTCGAGAATAACATGAAAAATTGTTCTCCACGCAGCTCTTCTCCTTACCCATCACCGTTGTTTCCGTTCCGGTGGTGTAAGTGGCAGGGGCGGGGCCGGGGTGAAAACATTCGATTATGAATAACAACCGTAGCATAAGAGTGAGCGGCGGCTTGAAGTTTCTTTCTGGTTTTTTTAATTTGCAGGGATCTCTTTATTTTTCCTCGATTTTTCAAATTCATTTGATTTATCTTGTACCATTACCCAGCCTTCTTCTTACGTATTCGTCATGCCTCTACGATTTTAAATGAAACACAGATACGTGGCGCTTTTTTGGGGAACTGATCAACGCCGATCCACTTACCTTACCTTTACCTTCCCACCGTTCAAAAAAGGTATTTGCCGTCCTTGGTATCAAGTTCTGCCTCCTATCCACTCAGGAATTGGGAAAAATTCTGAGGCCAGGGATGGTGGAAATGGGGAAATAATTGAGGGGGTCGTTCTCATTCAAAAATTGAAACGAAACTTCGGAATTTATAAAAAAAACACAAGTCCGGAAATACCATTAGGCCATTGCATGAAATTTTGAAGTCCCTGTTTTTTGTTCATATTTTATAGACGAGATTAAATCCTTCAAGAGCTGTCTAGTATTGCCGCTATCGATTGATCTCTTGGTTTATCGATCTTCTGGCCTCGATTCGTATTCAAACCGCTTCCATTACCGTACTTCACTAGGTCATTAGAAATTGTTCCAAGAGTTTAGAAAAATGCGGTATAAAGTTGACACTTCATGGATCACACAACTCCTGCAAGAGCAATTGATCTATAACATAATAGTTAGGGGTTTTCGAAGAATTTCTTCTTCTTCTTCTGAAATTGAAGAAAATGTTTGAAAAACTTCCATTGCCAGCGGTTGGCTCGAGCTCGGAGTCTATCCAATGAGTGAAAAATGTCAGCACGCAACGAATTTTAAATTGTGCAGCCGTTGCCAGGGTTTTCTCTTTTGCTAAACTTAATCATGGGCGCGTCCTTCGGGGATTGATCAGAGCCGACAACTTAACCTTTTCAACTTTACCCATGGGTTAAGAGGTCCCTCAGCCAAGCATGTCTCCATCTTGAAAGCTAACCTAATCGTAAGTATCAGCGGGTAAAAGTTGTGGATCCAGATTTACTAGCCATCAATAAACCCAGGTTGGTCGGTTCGGTGCCGTCAGAGTGGATTTTGATCAAAATGCCCGAGATAATCAGCGGTAAACCCAAAATCCATCGTCTATTCAAACCCAGCGGGGGTCCTGGGCCCTCAGCCCTCCCGGATCGACGGCTAGTCGATATGATATCTACCCGGCGGATTCCTTTGCCTACACAACACTAAACAATTCAACTTTCCTGAGGGTTTTTCCATAAATTTCTATCCATTTTTTTCCACTTCCTTATTCTAACATGTTCTTCTCTTTCTTCTGGCTCCTCATCGTCTCGACAATGACCTAACGAGCATGGTCGTTAGCCTATGTGTTTACGTTAATTATGTCTTTTCTGCGAATCGTCCGCGCTGACAAATTGATGTAGATTAATCCACCGATGCCCTCAGGGGACCGGCGAATAGAACATTTTTAGTACGAATTTTCTCCTTTTGAAAAGGCCTAATTGGGTGACGTAGGCGTTCTCATTGAGACATTCAAATGAAATAGGACACGCATCGAGAGATGTACAGTGGCGGCAATATATTTACAGACGGCTGCCCTCTGCGTGGTTTTTTGGCCATAACTTTGGAACCAGAGGAGTATGAGAAATACTGAGCACGTATTTAGAATCCGCGAAAAATTCTCTATAAAACGCATTAAATTGCATCCAACGTCTATCCGAAATTGTAGGAAAAAATCGAGTGGAAATAAATTGGTCATGAGATAGTAAATGGTAAACACATTCTCAAAATCACATCAAACTACAATGCGTCATCAAAACATGTTTATTATAAAACAACAAGTCAACATTCAGTACGATAGCCCTTGCTCTTGATCACAGCGAAACAGTTCCGCATTGAGTCGACCAACTTCGTACATCGCTCCACGGGAATAGCACTCCACGTTTCCTTGATGATTGCTTCCAGCTCGTCAAGATTTCATGGCTTCAAGCGCTTCAAAACTCTATCCACGTCACTCAGGAGATGTTCGATACGATTCAGAATGAAAGCAATTGAAGCCACAGAATCTTCATGAGTTGGAAGCAATCATCAAGGAAACGTGGAGTGCTATTCCTGTGGAGCGATGTATGAAGTTCGTAGACTCAATCTGAAGCTGAACTGTTTCGCTGTGATCAAGAGCAAGGGCTATCGTACTGAATGTTGACTTGTTCTTTTATAATAAACATGTTTTGATGATGCATTGTAGTTTATTGTGATTTTGAGAATGTGTTTACCATTTACTATCTCATGACCAATTTATTTCCACTGGATTTTTTTCTACAATTTCAAAAAGACGTTGAATGCAACTCAGTGCGTTTTGTAGAGAATTTTTCAAGGATTCTAAATGTATGCTCAGTATTTCTCATACTCCTCTGGTTTCAAAGTTATGGCCAAAAAACTACGCAGAGGGCAGGCGTCTGTAAATATATTGCCGCCACTGTAGCTTTCAGCAGAGCTACTATTACAAACCGTGACAGCACCAGGAAGCTATAATTTTTATGATGGGAAAAGAGGGCATCTGAAAAATTGGGGGTGTTTGACCCGTCCCTCAAGGACGCGCCACGTACTCGTCTTTCTTTCAGAATCGCAGAGACAACATGAATGCGTATTTGGCCTGAACGATCCCTTCACTTTCTCAGAGAGATCCGGTACCACCCTAGGAAGCTAAAGTGAACTCCTTTAAAATATTCGATGGTGAAGTGTTCCAGAATGTCTCTTGTCGTCAATCATTCAATTTTTTCCTATTCCTGAGGGTATATTTTATCTATTGAGCTCATCTCTGGAAGTCTGCAGAGATGGCTGACGGAATTTGGTCAGCTGTGCAAGCCTGACTATCTGACTTCCAACCTCCAACCAATTTTGCTTTACCACATTCGATTTTTGAATCAAAGATGAATACGTGGCGCATCCTAAATCGCATCTCAGGCGGGATTCGGACCCGCTCCTCAACCTATCCGGGCTGCGCACTAACTACTATGCTACTGAGACGACCATTTGCAACCCTAGCACCTTCCTTAAGCCCGAAAGCTTTCTACTTTCAGCACTCGCCCGTAATAACGGGTTTAGCTACTGCACACCATTGAACATCAATAAATTGCTCTAAGGAAAAACTGTGAAGAGTGTACTGGGTGGCGAACAAATACGTGCATCGTAAAAAGTGCTATGACTTCCTTTTTCACTAAAGAATATTAGATCAAATATGATTATATATAAGAGTAGGGCATAGCATTCTATAATTAAGGAATATTCTCCAAGTAGCCGTCATTAGCTTTAATATCGGTCCTCATTCCTTCATTCATCAAATAGGTGGTACGCCTCAGGTACCTGATGCCTATGTTGCTTCATCGTCATTGTCCGAAAATCAATGCAGGTTTTCAACCTCAAACTTCAAAACGACATATCTCAGCTCAAAAGAACGTTTATCAATCAAAATACAGACCATTGTTGTTCACCCATCTCTGACAACGAGAAACCAATTTATTTTTTGATTTTCTGATTTATTCCTGTAGCGAAAGAGTCTTGACTTCCGGAGACGATGAATTCGTTGAAGTCAGTTTTCACTTGCGCTTGGTCAGTGAAGCATTTCTAACGCAAGAATTCATCTTGTTGCTTGAACAGGTGATAGTCGGTAGAATACAAGTCCGGTGAGTATGGTAGATGAGGAAAAATCTCGTAACCCAACTCGTTCAATTCCCTAAGCGTCGGTCGTGCATCATGTGTCCGCACGTTGTCGTGAAGCAGAAGTGGTCCCAGCCTATTTACCAATGCTGGATTCAGAAGTCGCAATTTCTCGTTCATTCCGTCAATTTGTTGGACGTACTTCTCTGCTATTATCGTTTCATCCTGTGGCAAGAAGCTGTGGTGTACTAATCCTGAAGCACACCGCCAAATTGTGACCATAATCCTTATTGGATGTAACGGTGGTTCCGGGAAGGGCTTCGAAACTTCATCAACGTCCAGCCATAGAGCACTTCGTCTTTGGTTGTTGTAGAGATTCCATCACTTGTTGCATCTTACAATGCGATAGAGAAAACGCTCGATTTATTGCGAAGAAGGAGCGCCGAAGACACTTCGAACCGATGATTCTTTGGTGCTCGTTCAACTCGCGTGTTATCCATCTATCTAATTTCTCCGTCCTTCCTATTTTCCTCATGTGCTGGAGCCGCCACGTTGTAGAACTGCTTTATTCAAACTAACTTTCCACACGCACATCTTATCTTAGCATACTTTATCGTAAAGATAAGAGAACAGCTTATCTCGAGACTTCAGGTTGAAACATGTGTGTTATCACGATGTATCCCCAACACCTACTCTCATAAGATCGGTTGGGGCCGCAGGTCGTGCATCGGACACGAGCTGCTTCATGGATGTCCAGACGTCGGCAGTGGTTTTGGTAAGTGTAGCCTGCTGTTTGGCCTGCTCTTCTAGAATGGTTCAGAGGGTTTTGGGTTCTATCGGTGTGTGGCTGAACTTTCTACACTCACATCTTATCTTATCAGACCTCGTCGTAAAGATAATATAATAGCTTATCTCGACGCTTCAGGTTGAGAGATGTGTGTTAACACCTCAGACAGTGGCGCACCACTGGCGCGCACCCAATAGGGATAGTAACGGTATTACAACTGTGATGCTAACCCGATAGTGTACGGTTACTAACCACACCCCGGTTAGTAACCGAACACGAAAGAGTTACTATCCCAGTTGTAGCCCTATTGTGTACCGTTACTAACGCGGTTGATAAGCACGGTTAGTAACCGTACACAATAAGGCTACCACTGGAATACTAACCCCATTGTGAACGGTTCCTAACCGGGGTTGTTAAATGTTGTTAGTAACCGAATACAATAGGGTTTGTGTCCGGAGCATGTGTTTTGCTTTCTTGGGCACTTTGAACTAGTAGATGACCACGCGATACCAACACGTACCATTGTACGATTTTGTTGCGTATTGTGATGAACTATAAGAAAAATTGTTTGCGTAACAACAGATTTTTTATATTTCGCTGTCTTCGTAAAATTCAATTTTCAGCTGCTTCTATTTTTATTAGAATTATTAGAACCGTACAAAGATAGTTTGCTGAGCAATGCTTCATCGTTGGCAATGAACAATGGAACGATATGTAGAAGTACAATTATCCAAATAGATATGCTGAAGTACAACTATCCAAATAACTATCCGATAGAACGAATTGGTCGGAAGCGTCTCAGTCGGCGTTTTTCTTAAGAACATTATCGCTGGCAACACCATATTCTCAGGATCGTTCTTCATGTTAAAAGGGAGTCCCTCGAAACGAATATATATTGGCCAAGCCTGATACCTGCACGCAAACTGGTACCGAGGAACGAGATTTGTAGTAGCTATACTTGGCCTCACGCGCCTTGTCAACTTCTTACAGCAAACACCGTCGAAATTCAGAGTGAGCACAACTCTCGTGTTATTTGACGCAAACTCTTCGTCTGACTCGATGTACCTCGCATATAAGGGAAAGTCAGACACATTGTGACGGACATAGCTGATAGGACCCTGAGTAGAGTGATTGCTTTTGGAATTTCTTTACTAATCGCCAACGTTTTAAACATCCATGTTACTCACACTGTGAATTTTTCGATGAACTGAAATAAGCGTGTTTAAAACTCGCTTCAGTATTATAGTAATTTGTGGCACTATAGTTACACTATGGACGCTGATTCGTTTGAGATCTTGAGCTCTTTTTGGAGTTACTCTGAAAGCAATAATGTGCTAAACAGCTTATCAAGGAAGCACTGAAGAGTTGAATACCTTCTGAGCTGACACCCTTCTTGGGGGCACAATGCTCTTCCATCCGCCAGAAGTCTTTCACACAGGCAACAATAATAGGACTTCTGATAACCGTAATTTCGCGAAATATCGTCGCACAATTTCGCAGACTCGACCCACACCTCAATAGTTCTAATTAGAATTATTTGCAGTGTTTTGCGGTCAAATTATTGTTAAGTGTATGCGTTTATCTGTTTTACAATTGTCTTTTGTTAACTGTCATGTGCTTCTTTGTTCTTTTTTATTTCGACAATCGACAAAATCAAGCCATGATAAAACCGGAAAAAAATTAAAAATAGAGTAATAAAAGAAACGAAATGTCATTAACAAATTCACGACGAGACTGTTTTCGCGCGGTGCGTACGACACGTCCAACTGCTTTTTTGGACGTCAGTTTCGGATGTTTCCGTATTCCGCATATTAAAATATTAGTTTGGGCATTGCATTGCTACGACTATCCAATTCTTCTCGAGAAGACAAGCCGTTTCTCTGCTTTTCTGCGGAAACCAAAATATCAACTTTCCGCTTAATGTACGATTTCGAAGGGAAAAATCAAGGCAAAACAGAAACAAGTTTTGCACAAAAACTCCACTGTCCACACATGTGTGTGGACATCATACAACGCGCCCTCTTAGCTGTCCACAGGTGTGTATGGACACCGTCGTGAATGTGTTAAAACTGAAGTAAAAACAAAATGTCATAAAAAATGGCTAGCCAACTGTTTGTCCAGTAGATATCCCTGTTTGTAGTGTACAGAAATCAGAGAAGTACGGCTCTGCGTCTGACGGAATTCCGAAATGTAACTTAAACGCAGCACAATACACAGCTCTTTGGTTAGGTCCTAGAACAGAAGGCAGCCTTCTGCGACAAATTGCCGACAAATACCCATTTACTTATCAAACTAAACTAAGGAATCAGAGATCTATTGTAGTGCAACATGAGATGAAATGAGTGCACCGCTTCAAAAAATCACCATTCACTCGGGAAATCAATCAAAACACTGTGTGCGATTGAGTATACATGCATGAGTGATGTAAATGTAAATCAGAGAAAGAGTTCAAAAATGAGACTCAAAAACGAATTAAATGGTTGAAGAAGATACAAAAACCAACCACTCGACCAAAGAAAGCACGACGAGAAGAATGAGGACGCGCCCCTTCCCGTTCTGCGCGGACCCGTCGGACTATTAGGTCATTTCATAAGTCCTTGCCGTTTTTTTCATCGTCCTTCTGTAAGTACAATATGAAAGCTCTGGCAAAGAGCTGTACACCGTTCGATAGAGAATTGTTTGTAGTTTTAGAATATGTACTTATTTTTGATGGAAACTCAAGATGTTGCTAATTTTTCAACCAATGAAATGGGAAATGAAATGTCGCAAAAATAGCCCTTTGCGGCATGGAATTTTCTCTAAAAAAGCGGAACTTTTTGTAAGTTTTTGCACACCGTTGGAAAGAGCAATTCCTCCTTTACAAAATGTTATATTGCGTTTTATTATTGCTTTTGGTTTTTGGCAACTTTAAAGCCCTCAAGTCGAGTGACCCGAAAGTCGTTAATTATTTTTTGACTCAACGCTAGCTCTTTGTGTGGAGACTTTTGCAACTCTTTCTATATGTCTTAAGTCAGAACTTCTCGCTCTATCAGACGATGTGTTTGGTTTTTCACGTCGCTGAATTTTAAACAAGATTTAGCAACGACGACTACTACTTGGACGCAGCACCACTAGCCTTTCTGTTGGAATATTTTTGTCAAACAATTTATACTGTTCGAAAGAGGAGGAGTAGCGCTATAAGATAGCACATTAGAAGTTTTTACACATATCGAATTGCATACGTTTTTAGCTCATTGAAAGTGGCGATAAACGAGCCCTCCCGGCGGTCCGATGCCGAGAGGGCTCGTTTATCGCCACTTTCTACGAGCTAAAAAGGTATGCAATTTGATATGTATAAAAACTTCTAATGGGTTGCCTTATAGCGCAAGTCTTCCTCTATAAAATGGTGTATGTCGTTCGGCAAAACTCCCCCAACAAAAAGACTAGTGATGCTGCATCCAAGTGGTAGTCGTCGTTTCTAAATTTCGTTTGAAACTCAGCGACGTGAAAAACCAAACACATCTTCTGATAGAGCGAGAAATTCTGACATAAGTCATACAGAAAGAGTTGCAAAAGTCTTCACGCGAAGAACCAGCGTTGAGTCATAAAATAATTAACGACTTTCGGGTCACTCGACTTGAGGGCTTTAAAGTTGCCAAAAACCAAAAGCAATAAAAAAACGCAATATAACATTTTGTAGAGGAGGACTTGCTCTTTCCAACGGTGTGCAAAAACTTACAAAAAGTTCCGCTTTTTTTAGAGAAAATTCCATGCCGCAGAGGGCTATTTTTGCGACATTTCATTTTCCATTTCATTGGTGAAAAAATAAGCAACATTTTGAGTTTTCATCAAAACGAAGTACATATTCTAAAACTACAAGCAATTCTCTATCGAACAGTGTACAGCTCTTTGCCAGGGCTTTCCTATTAAACTTACAGAAGGACGATGAAAAAAACGGCAAGGACTTATGAAATGACCTAATATCTCGACACTTCAGGTTGAAACATGTGTGTTAACACCAGGGCTGTGCGGAATTTCCATTTCCGTGTTCCGAATTCCGGTTTCCGGCCGTTTTTGGCCCTTCCGTTCCGTTCCGTGTTTCGCTCCTTTTTTTGGGCGGAACACGGAAGCGGAAGTAGAAATCGAAGAGCTCCACTGTGAAGGCTAACAGACTGACTGAAGTTAATCTTCTGAAGTCCATATGATCCCTTCATATTCTGGTAGAATAAAACCAATGCAGCGAAGTACACCCACCTAAGAAAACTGGCAATAAAACATTTGTTGCCACATCGTCGGAGTGCAAGAGATTGCTCTTACTGCTGGTTTCATTGTAAACGATTTGAGAAAAAGCCTCAAGAATCTTGGAAAACTAGTGTTTCTCCTCCATAACTTGCTTGCTTAGGCTTCTAATTCTATTTTGAAAGCATTCTTGTCTGTCACACCAAAAAAGCTTGCCTTTCTTTGCGATACTCTTGGCGGTTTGGTTCATAATAAAGTTTATAAAGATGAGTAAATTTGATAAGGTTTTTGTGATGAATTTTCACCGTTTACTTTGAAGCTATCACCAAACGCTGGACGCTTTCACCGAAATACTAGACACATTCTAGTGGAAACAAAACGAGCATTCCATGGGTACTTCCAGAAACAGAAATGGAAACGTTTATTGGTCCAGTTTTGGCTAAATTCCAATAATTTATGCATTTTTGCGCTATTTCCGTTTCCGTGTTCCGCATTCCGGTTTCCGGCCATTTTTGGCCATTTCCGTTCCGTCTTCCGTCTTCCGCTTTTCAAAAAATAATTTCCGCACACCCCTGGTTAACACGTATCCCCAACACATGGTATCGGATAGTGGTGCTATTGTGTTGCTATTGTGCTCCTATTGTGTTGCAACCCGTTTGAAACCTTCACGGGTTCCGTTAGTGGGCGAGATCCCTCCGACGTCATCATGCATACATAGATGCAACGCAATAGGAACACAATAGCAACACAATACTACCACTATCGCGCGCTGAACCACGTAGTCATTTGATGTCGCAAGCGCTTTGTGTTCCGTTCGTAACCCTCACGGGTATCGTTACTGGTGCTCGATTGTCTGAGACGTTGTATCCCCAACACCTCATGTCAGATGCTCGCAAACACTTGTTTTTATCACTCCAAGCTTTTTTGCAAGTTCTCGAACAGTTACACGAGTATTGACTTCCACCAACCTCTTCAATTCATCGTCGTCAACAGCAGAATGACAACCTTCTTCATCTTCAAGATCGAGCTCACTACGCGAAATTTTTGAGACCAGCGTATCACTGTGGATTCGTTAATACTTCTCTGGCCAAATACGAAGTTGATGTTCCTACTCGTTTTCGCCGCAGTTCTTCAACTCATAGTAGTAAATTTGTCGAAATGGTTGCTTTGACAACTCCATTTCTATCCTACAAAAGTCGCGGTGACGAAGTTTGTTTGAGAAAACAACTACGCTGTAAGATAGAGCTTAAAATGTTACGGTGACGACGTCTGTTTAAAAAAAACAACTGCGCTGTAAGAAAGAGCTTGAAATAAGCCTTGTAACAGAATATAACAATATTATGTTTTAATGTACTGTTTTGAGAAAAAGTGCCGCTTTAACACTTTGACGACAATCGCTGTTTTGCGCTGGACGCGCCGTGGGACACGCACTCGCGCCCGCGCACATGCGGCATGAGCCACCGGTGGCTCATAATGTCCCACGTGGCAGACATTTTTCCTGACCCTCTTTTTGGAGCAATTTTTGTTGGATTTTTTGCTATTAAGAATCATTTTAAGACTGAGAATGAGGTGCATGGTTCTCCGAATGGATCATAGTGTAGGAATGAGCGAATATTAAGCCAGAGGACCACCTGTATCCACTGCTTTGGTGTAAAATATAAACATTGTACATAAGATGAAGCTATTCGAGAAACAGGTTTACTTTACTCTTAGGAGTTTATATCCACTGTCTAGTCTAAAGTCTGAAGTAAGATCCCCTTGATTTTCTTGTAACACTAGTTTCGTTCCTGATGAAGGGCTTCTTCGAAAGATGACGTTTTATTGCTCACTCTTATTCGGTAATCATTTTCTACACAATCAAGCGTATGAAAAATGAAAAATCTTTTCAAGGTCGTACTAGTGTTAGTCGAAGTCTAGAAACAACACTGAATTCGTGATCAGCACCAGAAGATGATCTGTACTCGAATTGTTGGATGTATCATTCAGACAAGTTTCACTTTTCGGGTTTTCATGTTTTTAAAACTTCGGCGAATTGAATTAACTGTAGGAAGGAGCAATATTTAACATTGAAGATACTGATCTAGAGAATATAAGGAGAAAATGTATCCTTGGCAATATCACTCTTGCATTCGTTGACTATTACTAAAATTATTCAAAATATCTCAGGAGACAAACAAGCTTTTTCTTGCTTACCCATGTTGAATATCATACTACCTTTGGCGATTACAAGACTAAAAAAAGTTTGGCAAAAAAGCTTTGCAGCAACCAGAAATCTGGATTTGAATGTTATGAGCCACCGGTGGCTCATAATGTCCCACGCGGACGGACACGTATGAGCCACCGGTGGCTCATATTGTCGTCAAAGTGTTAAAGAAGGAAGGGTGGAACATGCATTAATTTCCGCACAACCTAATATTTCAAACAAGGCTCGTCGAAATGTGGCGACTTTCTTGTTGTAGATTCGTAAGATATTCTTCTAAAACATATTCGACGGCGACCTGAAACGGACTCAGGATTAGGCTATTCGAAGGCCACGAACCTTTCGTCAGAGAAAATCTGGTTTCGGTCACAAGAAGCAAATTTCTGTTTTGGCCTCATGAAGCGAAGCACAACTCCAATGAAACGACTATTTGATTCGAGAGCACTGTGGCTTTCCTGTGAAAATGATGCTGGTAGAGCTTAGCCTGATTTATTATCGTTTTTATCGATAAAATCAAAACGGTCCTGCCCAGAGCACCAATACTGTTCTAAAACATGAGGATTATTGCGTTAGTTCTTTGATTGTAATTGCACGTGGGGGTTGGGCTAAAGAGACGGTGGTGATTGTGAAAGTTTGTAGGCACCTCAATTGTAAAAATTTTAACCGAAGGCCAAAAGACGCTCTTACTGCTGCGCATCCTAACAAAATGCCGCAATTTGTTGTATTTTTTATTTCGATTTTTCTCCTCTTGATGGATGAGGACTTGTTCCCTCCTCGCTTGATAGCAAGAAAGCCCAAATTCTCCTTTTAGCATCAACAAGCCATTCAGCGGCCTGTCGGCTGACAAACGGCTGCTAAATACACACTAAAAACAAAAACTCATGAATTGAAATAAAGATCAAAAATAAAAATAGATTCAAAATAAAACGTTGAACAAATAGGATGTAGCAAAAGACTGCGAGCTGAACTGAGGAAATGCGTCCCTAGGAGTACAGTAACGGGGAGCCATCCATGACAAACATCGCTCGGGTTTCGCTTATTGTATAGTACGATCGAACCGATTTTCGAAAAAGGCGGAGTTGCTTGAACATCTTATTCAAGTTAACATCATCATGTCGGTCCGTCCTTTTTCAATAATCCCATGCCCCACTAGTGTGTTCACCATCCGCTTCCGTTAGCTTCGTGGATTGCACGGTGTGTCCGCCCTACACTCACTGCTTGCCAGTCTTCTACTCGTTTCTTTGAAGAATTCCGAGCCTCCAAAGAATCAGCGAACTCACCATGCCGCTCTGAGCTTCTTGCGCAATCGCGTCGCAACTCGAATAGTTCCTCGCTAAAGTTTGAAAAACAAATTTCTTTCATACAGAACGATTATGAAGTGTCACGTGAATATTTTTGAGAAGAAAAACTACGCTAAAAGGTTTCAAACAATTGTTAAAGTGGAATCGAGTTTCACGCGCACTTACTTTTTCGCCACCCTATATATTAGCTCGCCAACGCTCCGCATGGTTTTTCTTGTGTGTTTGTGTGTGTGTTTGCGTTGTTGACGAGGAGAGGAGTAGAATGACGGCTGATTGCTGCTCGGCTACCGGCCGTTCGATTCATCGCCTTCACGGTGACGATTCTGCGGTTGCAGACGCCTTGAGAGGCAATTATCCTACAACAGCATCAGCAGCAGCTGCTGCTGTCGTCATCACCTTAAGGGCCTTTCCAGACTATACTGTGGCAGTAAACCAATGTAGAACAGTAAAAAGGGTGGTGCACATATTTACGCAATAGCGCGTTTTTCCGGCTGTCCATTGGATTGCCGTTGGTCAAAAAAAACTATTTGGTGCATAGGTGACGATGTGGGTGGCTTTCGCATAGAAATTCCAATCCGGATACCGCGCTACTGCGCAGCTGCCGCGCGTGACGCCGGTCCCTATGTTTCATCATTACTGCGGCAGCAACGCAGTAAAGTGTGAGGGCACCTCCAGGCTCTACTGCTGCAGTAAACCAAAGTAGAGCAGTAAAAAGGGGTGTGTGCTGCCGCAGCAGGGAATTACGTGGGTCATTCTTTGCTGCGTCAACAAGTCAGGCCTGACCTCGCTCAAACCATTTGTCGCTGAAATTCTACTTACCTAGATTATCAGCAGCGCTGATAACGAATCTCACATCTGGTTTCATGTTTCCATGCGAAAACTACCCATATCGTCACCTATGCACTAAATAGCTTCTTGACCGACGACAGTTCAGTGGACGGCCGCAAAAGCGAGCTCTACCTTGGTTTACCGCCGCAGTAGAGTCTGAAGGGGCCCTTAACTCGTCTGGCTCATGTCGTCGGCGACAATCAACAACTAAGATCACGCCATGCACTCGTCCTCTATTCAGAACCGTAAAGGGATAGATTTTGGCCTTTACAGTGATGTGCTGGCACCAGCTGCTTCCCAGACAAGTCTGCGACTAAGCTACCCAACCTCGGAGGGGTGGAAGCTTTGGGTAACCCGGGCGGGGATCCTTCGCTCAACCAAGCTGATGTAGCGCCTCTTACCACTGCACCATCGTTTTTGCCATTGTTCAGCTCGTAGTTGATGGATTTGGATCATATCGTTGTAGAGCCACGTATTGCTTCCAATGGTGCTTTGAATGAAGCGATATGGAGCGTTCGTCATTCTCCAGAGCCGATTGTAGCTGTTTTTTGAATTCGACAACTATACGTCCTGTTTTCGGCTGAGGCACATTTGTCGCCGGCGGTGAACGGCAGCTTAGCAAGACCTCTGGCGGACGATTTCTGGCGTTTGATTTGCCGTTGCTGTTTTGAGCGGCCGCGACGACTGATTGTAGTTGAGCTCGATGAAATATTAATGTCTTAGATGCCTCTTCATGTCCATTGGCTTTGAATGAGGGTTCCGCGTCGCCTTCCAGAAGTTAATTCTGGCTTGGAAAGGATCGAATCTCTTTTGCTTCCCTACAGTCATCCGTCTGTTACCAATTTACCCGCCGCCGGAGGGATCGAAGGTGTGGTGGCTCATGCGAGGATCGTGGGGCAGTGGTAAGAAGCGTTGCTAACATTCCCACGGTCGAGCGATGTGTCCTCACCTGGACTAATCGAGCCTTCCATCCCTCAAGAGTCCTGTAAATTGGAACCAAACTTGTCTATTAAGGTAGACACTGACTTAGTATAGCCGCTGGCTCTGGCAAGTCGTTGTATAGGCCAATTAAGCATTTACCAGGTCTCTGATGGAGCTGACCAACGGCGGCACCTTTACCTTTACTTTAACCTTTGCCTTGTACTTGGTTCTGTCGAGCATAGATGACCTGCTATGGTGGGGTTAGATCTTGGGCATCGCGAAGCAACATGACCCCAAGAAAGCGGCATTTGCCCATTGTCCATCGCGTGCTTGTCCAAGGTCAGGCTACTTGATCTATTTGCCTAGAGGGAATTGCCTCTCGTCGAGCCGGACTTTGGTGGATGATCTGTTTCCCTTTAACGACCAGCGATCTTTAACTGAATGCTTTCTTGGAGTTCAGAATTCGAAGGGGTTTTTCTAGGCAGAGCTACCGTATCCACTGATATCGCCCTTCAAAAAGGGTGAAGCTATCAGCGTTGATCAATCTCTTATAAACGCAGGGTGCCACCGCCTTCCACTTAGAATTGTAGAGGCATGTTGAATGCGCGTTTGGCCTATCTACGAGACCAGCCGCTAAACCAAGACCTTTGTAGACGAGTCTGCTACCAGTGTACTCGACCGCGAAGGTATGGAAGGTGTGGTGGCTCGGGCGAGGATCATGCGGGTATCAGTGGCGCCTCTTAGCATAACACTACAATCCACAGCTTTATTCTGGTCTTTGTCTCGTAGGTGTATAGGGTTTATTTTTAATTTGAAATGAACCCGTTCCGTTCAAATATAAAAGATTCGAATGTTTAAAATGTTTCCCACATTCGCGGAGCTTACAGGGTGACGTTCGCTGCATCATCGTCGCGACGTCGATTCTCGCTTTTTCTCCCACTCTTTAGCAGCTCGCTTGCTTAGTAGAAGATTTACTTACTGGATTACTGAAATGTCCCGAAAATCTCGTCAGACGAGTCATGTCCGGCGTTGCACTTCTGCTGCTGCCGCTGATTAACGGCCTGACACGGCTGGAAATCGGATCGCCGTGGATGTTCTCCCACGAACCCACGACAATTATTCAGCACTGGAGAATTCGCTGATGGGGGCGTTCGACAACCTGGATGCGGAAGTGAGTGAAATGACAGGATGGCGGTTAAGGGAGTAAGTATATACGTAAAAGGTAAGGGTGAAGATGTGGGCGTCGATCAGTCCCCTAAGGACGCGCTATGCATTCATGTTTAATTCAGAGTCACTAAGGTACGATAGATGCTTAGTTAGCCTACAGAATGATTTGCGGAAGCCAGCCGCTATATAAAGTTAGTGTCCTTACCTTCCCAGAAAGGTCTGGTACTGATTTACCTAATTTACTCAACTCCGGGGAGACGGAAGATGGCGCTAGTTCACCCAACCCAGGGACCCAGTTCACCCAATCACGTGAGATGCTTCTTACCACTGCACCACGCGGGCCCAAAGGTATATTATGATCTATCTTCATCTACGTCACGTCTGCACTTACCTGAGGCAGTAGACGTGGTTGTTTGGGTGAATTACAGTAATGTGCCACCTAGAGTTAGGGGGTTATTTCGGACGTAGTCTTCTGCTTGAACTTGAATCTATTTTTTTCGACTTTTCGCGTACTTCGTAATTTCGTTTTTTTTTATTGTATGGGAAGAGGCGCTGCTGACAACCGCACGGTCGTGCGATCGATCCCAGTACCGACTAACCAAGCGTTCCATCCTTTGGAGTCGGGTAAATTGGTACCAGACTTATCTGGAAAGGTAAAGACACGACCTTTGTACAGCGGATCATCCCCGAAAGTCGTTGGAAGGCCAAATTCGCATTCACCAAGCCTACGCGATTCTGAACGGAACGGGAAAGCGCGGCGCATACCTAGGGGACGACATTACTTTTACTTTTACCATTACCCTAAGACTCTTTTTCATATCAGCTTCTTGCTGTGTGCACTGCAGAGCCTCTCAGGCTTAATTCGCTACCAGTTTGTTGGATTTCTTGAAGTTACCCTAACGATCAGGCTTGGTTATTGCGATGCGATGGATGCGTGTTAGCCTACAGAATACAGAACGCCACGCATCCGGCCATTATTGGGAAGCCTGTGGATTTATACAGAGAATTCCCTCACCAGACGGAATTCTTTTTCTTTTCGGACTTTCACATCATTTTCCGTCAGAAATCCTGCCTATTTACCTCAAAATAGTGCCCTATATTTCCTAGCCATCTCCCAAAAATCGATAATTGATATGGCCTATTGATGGTTGGCGGCTCTGATCTGCTGTACCTTTATTTTAAGCGGTCTTTTTTGTTTTCAGCTATTTTCGTCCATTTGAGATGCTGCGTTTTCCCACAATTATTAAAACATGCAATTAGACGTGTACGCTCTCTTCTTTTTCTCACGCTCCTCCCATACTGCCGTTTTTCTTACGCGTCTTCTTCTAATAGAGAGAACTCTATGATTTTCGTTACTCATATTTTAATTAAACTGCCAATTTAATTAATATTTTTTAAATTGTCCTAATTTTCCTGTTTTGGCGATTTAACAAACCGTTACGCCTTCTGCGTCCGTCTTCAAAATTGCAAAAAGTTCGATAGAATTTGTAAACAGAGTGGACCTCATCGACGATCCCAGAAAAACGAAACGCCATTGATCATTCTATCAGGTTATATTATTAGATACTGCAGGTGTGCGCGTGGTGAAGTGGTAGGAGGCGTTAACGACGCGAGCACGGTCGAGCGATCGATCCTCGCCCGGGCTAACATATTTCTCTTTCGCACCGGTAGCGGGTAAATTTCCGCCAGACCTAAGTGATGAGAAAGAGACACTGACTCACTCTAGCATTTGCTCCATAATCACCCTAGGTTTACCTTAAAAACAAGGGGTGTGTAGGCCTTCACTCACAGTTGAGTTGTATGAGCTAAAGATTTGTTAATTCCATTAAGTAAATAAGAAGACAAATTCAGAGATGAACCTGCACTAGAACATACATATTTATCCACCACAAGAATTTTCTATACATTTCCGTTGAATCGCTCCCTGTTCTGGTAGGAGTTGACCCTTTACCCTAGAAGCAGGAGGGTCAGAGATGGAGGATTTTATTCAGAAGTAAACTAAAATTCTCTGGTTTCCCGGATTTTTTAAACTGGCATGGCGTTGCTACAGTTGTGTGGATGTTCTCGTGATGTTGTTTTTCAATTAAAAAATCGAAAAGCCAGCGGACGATGCATTTTTGCCTGATTAATATTGGAACGTTTTTGTTGTCGTAAAAGTGGGCGGTGCGTAGGATGGCCGCAGAGGGCGACTGCTATCTCCCACGAAACACACTGCGTTTTCCATCAAATTTTTGTTATTTTTGAATTCCTCGTTGAAATTCTTCTTGGTTTCCTCATCTGTTAACTATTCGTGTGGATAGTTGGGTTTTCGTACGATTATTTTGCATACAAGACGATTTCAAAGTTTTCTTACACGACTTGTTTTTATACAGCCGAGTATGATCCGAGCGGCGTAAAAGATGTCCTTTTCTGATAAACTAGACGTAGATGATTCTTATCACATCAGGTAGACAATTAGTTCGGGAGCGTGGTACAGGTAGTAAAACAGCCATTGCTGACGATCTCGTGATTCCATTTCTCCATGGTCGGGTAAATTGGTACCAGATCTGTCTGGGAGGCTAAAAACACCGGAATGGTGTAGCGGCTGGCTCCTGCATGTTATTGTATAGGCCAAATACGCGCAATTTACCGTGCCTCTACGATTCTGAATGGAAGATGAATGCGTGGCGCGCCCTTAGGGAACTGATCAACGCCGACACCTTCATATTTTCCTTCAGATCTACATGACAAATATTTATAACCTTTCATCAGAAAATTTTCGGTTACGAGAATCAGCAAATTACCTTCACCATACTAAATATGTAACGTTAAAGGAGCACCGTATTGCATATGTGTGAGTAAAATTACGCCACAAAGACGTAACATCAGGCAAGTTTAAAAACTCTTTAAAAAATTGAATAACTTCTTGAATGGACTTATTCTCAAGATTGGCTCGCTGCCAATGAGGGGTTTTTCGACCACACCGGCGGTTAGCGAACGGCTCGAATTTCCCTAAAGCGATGTCGTGAAATCTTCGATTCTTCTGCTCCTGTGAGAGTGGGCCGTGAAGTGACGGGGCTCGCGTGCTGCTGTCGAGAGGACCCGTACTCCTTAGCCTTTTTGCACGACGATGTTCGTCTTCGAACAATTCAGCGTCTCGTGCGGTGAGTCTAGGAAATGACTGCCAATCCACACCTCTTATAGAATTTTCCACTTTCCAGTCGTTTTCGATCCTTTTCTCCATCATTTTCCTTCATCATGGCTCTTCAGTGAACTCTATTTCCTAATCTCTTTTTTCTCCCTCCTTTTTTTGGCCCATTCTTGTCCCGTTTCTTCTCCAATCACCTTGTTTTTCAACGGAAACGAGCTCATCTGAGCCGTCATCGCCCCATGGGTACAAGCACACTGTCGAAAATGGTTTTTATTCAACATTGAGCTTATGACGATAAAACGTTTTTCAATCCGTTCCTAACTTATTTTTCCTCCGATTTTCTCACTTCATTATCGTTATTTTACCACCTTTTTTGCAATTCCACAGCCAACGATCACCTTGACCATCAAACTGTATATTGGATTCTTAGAATACGCCATGCACTCGATCCGAAATCGTAGATTCTTGGGCACATGTGTATTACCCATCGTTGATGACGGAGAGAGGTGTTTCAGGGTCCTGTTCGGTTACGTTTTTGGTCGGTTGGATCAGGGGTTAGCTCTTTCGTCGGGTGTATTTAGACCATATGAGAGTGGAGGATCTGACAGCAGTTCGGTTAGCTTTCTCAGGAAATGGGTTTTGGGGTAAAATTCTGCAGGGTAATCTTGTACATGATAGCTTCGTCTAAGCCCCTGTGGGGCGGAAGAGAGGTAAATTCAATCCATGTGGGGAACAGGGCCTAATAGCGGTCCGGTTAACTTACCCAATCGTTCTATCAAAGGGTGAGCTCGTGCAGGGTAATGTTGTCCACGATGACCTCCGTCTTGAACTCCTCTGTTTCGCAAGGGAATAGTTGGCCCTTCCAAGCTGAGGTAGGGTCTAAATCTACCCAGGCCTGTCCAGTTCTGTCCCTCTTCTTCCCGTGACGCTTCCTGTTTCCATTATTGACCGTGCTGCAGCTCTGCTATTATTTCCACTTCCTCCACTGCTTAACGACCAGACGATCATTTGGCGCGGTCGAATCGCAAACAGGGGAAGCGGCAATGACGTAAATCCAGGTGGATTACGGCAGCAATATTAGCCAGGGCAACCGCTGTGTCTCTTATTAGACCGAAATAGGCCAGTGATCAGGGAAATGACTCCTCGAAGGTACGAGAAGACCTCCCTTACTGTTGTAGAGATTCCCACTCAATGGGTTTCGTCCTTTTCCGCCTCTTATCGTTGACGTCACTCTAACGGATAAGTACGTCAGAGATTAGAATTTTCTTGAAATTTGAACCTTCAGTTGATGTTTAAGTTCGTTTCTGAAATATTGAAGGTATTTCCATCTCAGAGCTATTTCTATAGATTCTTGACCGAAACTTTAGTGTCCTATTTCTTTATTTTTTGTTAAGGACTAGAACTTACTCCTTCGTGAAGTAGTACATAGTCGTCAACACTCTTTGTTTTGATTTTATAGAATTTCATCGAAAACTTCTAGGAATGAAATACGACTGTGTCGGCTATTCTTTCTCGAGCTATCGTCCAATTCAATCACTGATCATCGTGTTTCCTTCTCTTTTCAGATGTCCTTCCTCCTCCACCCTCCCTTTCTTCTCCTTCTTCTCCGTCTCCTTCTCCTTCCTTCTCTTTCTAGTTCGCCTTCTCCCTCTCCTTCTCCCTCTTCTCCTTCTTCTCCTTCCCCTTCCTTTCCTTGAAATTCCCTCTCCTTCTCCATCTCCTACTTCTCCCTTTTCTTCTTCTTCTTCTTCTTCTTTGCCCTCACCTGTTCCCCTTTCTCCTCCATCCCCTCATCTCCTCCTCCTCCTCCTTTTTCGTCTTCCCTTTCTCCTTCTCTTGTCCCTTTCCCTTCACCTTCACAATCCCCTTTTCCTCCTTCCCCTTTCCTTCTCTTCCTCGTTCTTCTCTTTCTCCATATTCTCCTTCTTCTATTCCTTCTCCTTCTCCTGTCCCTTTCCCTTCACCTTCACAAGCTTTTTTCTTTGTTATCTTTCTTCTTTTTGTTCTTCTTGTTCTCCTTCTTCCTCTAGACCTCCTCCTCTACCTGCTCTGCTCTGTAATATTTTATTGCAAATAAATTATACTTTTTCTGTTACAAAAGCCGCTATTCGTACTCAGAGTGGTTTTTCTATTTCACACGTTTTCAGAATCCTTCCACTGAACAGCCGAGCGGCCAACTCTTCCCATACTTCATTGTTGTTGTTTTTATCTGTCATCGTAAATCTTCAAAGCTGGAATCGTCGAATCATTGCGTTGTTTTGCCGCGTCGCTTTTATCGCCATCATCGATACTATCTCGTATAATTACTATTTTATCGATTCTTTATCGATTTTTCTTTTCAGTGAATGTGGAATGCGCGAATGCGAATGCTTGCATGAACCGACCGATGGTGTCGCCGGCGTCGCCAATCTGGTAATTTCACATAAATTGAGTTTTCTATAAATAAAATATGGATCGATAAAAGTTCGTAAAAAGTTCTGCAGGGCAGAATAAGTCTCGAGAACGTTCGCCCATCCGCTCGATCCAAGCAGCTATAAGAATCTCAGAACTGGCTGCCCGTTTGAGAGAATTTAATAGCCGTAGCCCATGACCCCTGAGGGCAAAAAGGCAGTCCTCATTTTTCTGTCCTATTTTTAGTATTCTATTTGTAAAACTCTCCAAAGCAGCAGCATTCTGGCGGTTCCGAGTTCTCAAAGAAGAGGCTTGATTCTGAGAAAACCTTCTGGTCATTTTACTGCCGTTTTTTCTTTCTGTTTTTGTTGCCGATGTTTTTCGCGAATTCTTCTAAGCTTATTCAACACAAGAAGATCATTAGTCTCTTCCTCCAAATCCTTCTCGTTACCAAACACCAATTCATCAGTCGTCCTTCTACCCGTAATCTCTTTGGCGCTCAAAAGCCAGAAGGAGAAGAATATGTACGAAAATAGAAGTTTATAAAGCTCTAGTGAAGAAAACAGCGTCACAATAAGCTGCGCAGACGATTTGAAGAACCTAATTTTTTGAAAAAAATTTCTGAAAATAAAATTGCGAATTCAGGTGCTCATCATTGGTATTCTGCCGGTGATGGCAGTACTAGGATTGTTCTTGAATTTCCTGAACATCGTCGTCTTCTCGTCGCAAGGAAATACCGCCGCAAAATATCTGACGGCGTTGAGTTGTAGCGATGTCGGTGAGTTCAAAGACTTTTTATAATACTCTTAAAAAAGTTGGTTGTCTAAAATTTGAGACTTTCTGACCTGTTGCGCAGTTTTTGAAAAATGTCTTCTTGAAAAATCTGATAGGCTTCCGTTACTCCTTCTTTGAGTAGAGACGCTCCTCACTTCTTGATGCTAACCCAACACAGTTAGAGTGCGCCATGCAGCCTTGATCAGAATCGTAAATACAGATGGATGACTTTCAAATGACGTCTTTATATTTTGAATTGTTACTGCGGTTACCAAGGAAGGTGGAAACGTTGACTTCTGGATGGGTAGCTACTATAATTTGTTTAGATTTTATGAACGTTGCCTATATACCTTAACAATTCTGACCAGGAGTCGGGTGCATGGCGCATTCTAAGTTAACAAACATCAATTTTTTAGATTTATACAGTTTTTTATTGAAACTTTTTTTTAAAAATTATCAAAACTTAAACTTTTAAAACATTTTCTTTTTTTCGTGCGTATTCCTTTTATCTATTTATGAAAGCGTTCGAAGGTCTTATGTTTCACCTTTCTCAGCCTTCTCGAAAACCATGGATATGCTCGGGAGGCCTACAAACTTAGTATGCGCCATGCACTCGTATTCTGGTCTGAGTTTGTAAGAAAATTGGAAAGTCGCCTAAGCAGAGTTAGTTGTAGCTCTCGAATTCACAAGGCAGTGTCTTTACCTTACCAGGTGATTCCAGCGAGCGAATTTGCCAAGTCCTGATGAAATGAGAGTTAGCTGGCCTCGAGCGCGGTTCGATCGCTCGATCGCACTCTTAGATGTGGCGCCTGCTGCCATTTTACTGAGTCAGCCTTCTGCTACATTTTTTGTTCTGGCGAACTATAACTCTGCGTAGACAACCCGTCTGTTTCCCTCCCTGTAATCCTCAGCAATTATCTGACCCCATCTTATCGGTCGCTTAGTGTCGTCAATCGATACTTCATCGATTTCTGTTTTGCGTAAATCTTCGATACATTTGCAGGTGTGTGTATGGCCGGTGTTGTGGTGATCTTTGCCGATTCGCTACGAGCTCGAGCGTTTGTCGTCGATCAGCTGTTCGTTTTTCTCCTACCAAAGCTCATTCCACTCGGATTGTTTTTCCAGGTAAGCCGTGCATACCGTGTCATCATAAAATTTGATTACCTACAGTAAAATCGTCAACAGAGCACACAACGGATCAACGTTTTCAGATGCTCTCCGTCTACATCACAGTGTTGGCCGCGTTCGATTGTTTTATATCGGTTTTAAGGTCGGTTTTCAGTCGCAGTTTGTCAATTTTATTATTCTCTTGTAACCAAATGTTGGACGAGACAAAACAACCTGGTGGATGATGTGGTCTTTGTTGTTTTGGGAGAGATTTATTGTCCATTTCGTCTTCGGTCGCTGTTAGCACGCAAGCTGATCGTCAGAGGCCCTGAAGGGATTTTGGAAACATTTTTTGGGACCGAAGGAATGAATAATCTACGCTTCCGTTGGGGTTGACAACCATCGGCTTTCTTCGGAATATCTCAAAAGCCCATCTTTTCGAGTTCTAAGATCATTATGGTGAAATTTTTGCCAATGATCAAACCCCTGAATTCTCGTTTAAACCGTTATTTAGAAATGATCCAAGAGCTTAACCGGAGAAGGGTATGGACGCATATCTTCCGGGAAAAGCTTCTTTGCTATATTCTTGCTCTCCAGACGATGCAGCTCGGATTTCGATTTTCCCAACATTTTGCTTATAACAAACACCAACGCTCTTTTTCTTCGACTGAGATTCCATGGTAAAAACGGTGAGAAAGTAGTTTGCAGAGACCTTCAGAAGCAGATATTTGTTTACATGAAAGCCCTCAAGCTAAACGTTAAGAGTTCAGAGTTGATCAGCCGTTCATGAATGCGCCACGCATTCGTTTCTCATTCAGAATCGTAGAGGCATGGTGGATGTGTATTTGGCCTACACAAAGAGTTGTACCCATAACGAGTCGGTATTTTAACCTTCTAAAACAAGTCTGGTACAGGTTTACCCGACCCCGGGTGATGAAAGCTTTGGTTAACCCGGGCGAGGATCGATCGCTGCGCCGTGCCAGCGTCGGTAGCGCATTTTGCCACTGTACCACCACACTCATTGTAAAAACTGCAGACAGAATATTTCAAAAATGTCGCAATTTTTGCAGAGGTCCATCAACGCTCAACGCTCGATCCACTTGGGCGCCACGGGTGCTCGCCGGAGTTGTCATCACGGTGGCTGCCTATAACGTTGTGCAGTTCGCCGACCTCGAGGTAATTTTTATAGAAGAAATATCTTCAGAAATCAATAAATAGTGAAAATAAATATAACTAAAAAATAATAAATTCAAAAAACCTTGGCTGTGCGTAGACTGGGCTACAGGAAATCCCTTTAGGGCCCCTCCCTCCAATGGAATATCGTTTTTTTTTCGGGTTTTCCCTTATTTTCTGAATTCTACATTTCAAATTTAGGATTTTTCTGTAAATTTTCGAAATATTCCTCCATTTTTTTCATCCAGGCGGTCGAATGCATGCATCCGGACAACTACACCCTCTACGAACTGTGTCCGACTGAGCTGCGTGTCAGCGAACTCTACATAGTCGTCTACAAGTGAGACCTTATGTGACAGTTGTCCGACTGACAATTGTCCCTCAGTGACAGTTGTCCGTCAAAACATTTCTGATAATTCAGAGGGTACATGTACGCGTTGTCGATGGCTTTCATTCCTTTCACTCTGCTCACCATTCTCACCATTGGCATCGTGCATCTGCTCCGGAAGAAACAGGAGAAGAACGAGAAAAAGGCCATGTGTAAGTGTATTTTTTACCCACATTTTTTAAGCTTGCGATTTTATCGCCTATGTGTCAAATTTCGAAGCGGCCTGTGTAGAATGAACTAGGATAAGTTCAAGTTTTTTCCTTTCTTTCTTTTTTTCATTTTTTTTCACATATTTTTGTATCGTTAATGATGACAGCGACACCTCCCCACGAGTTCACTTGTACTCCGCAGGCTGTCCGAATACGTAGCCTCCTTTAATGGCCTATTATCTGCAGAACGTCCTTCATGTTTTGCATCTTCTGCTCCTATTTCCATTTCGGACATGTTGGTATACATATAGGGATGAATTTGCCGTCAGAAATTACGGTAGATAAGATATGGTAAATTCAATACGGTAGATGCAGGGGTCGTAATTGCAAGTAACAAGTATTTTTTGGAGACACTCTGGGCATTTTCAATACTCAATTCACCCACGATATGGTTAACCGTAGGTAAAAAAGGTGGAGTGGTGGAGTTGATCAATTCCCCAGGGATACGCCATGCGTTTGTCTTCCATTCGGAATCATGGAGGCATGACGAAAGCCTTTTTCACCTATACAGGGATTTGTAGTGCCAGTTGCTATACCAAATCAATGTCTTTACCTTCCCAGACGAGTCAGGTGCCAATTTACCCTACCCCGTAGGGATGGAGTGCTCGATCCACGCACGGTTTAACCAACTTCCATCCTTCAAGGGTCGGGGGAATTGGTACCAGACTTGTCTGGGTAGGTAAAGACATTGATTCCGTTAGTGGATGGGCTCCGCAATTCATTGTATAAGCTAAATATGTATTTACCGTGCCTCTACAATCCTGAATGGACGACGAATGCGTGGCGCGTCTTCAAGGCCACTTTACCTTTACCTTTACCCTGATGTAATAGCCTGGTGGTGGTCAAAAACGAACAGATTCGATTCGCCACTCTATAAATGAAGGTACTCCGTCTATGGATCGGAACGGATAGCGCCATGCATCCGTTCGTATTTAAGAATTATATTAATGACTTATGTATCGGAGCAAACTATGTGCAAGTCAACAACGTGCCCATCTACATATTTACCTTTAACGGCTTCCATTTCATAATTGTTACAAATCCTCTTACGGACCTATCAACGTCCACTCTTTTACCTTTACCTGTTCTTGGTAGAGGGTGAAGGGGTCCGTCATGAGGTAGTTACGTATGCCGTTGACATTCTTTTCCGACAACCTAATAATTCCTCCGTGCAACAGCACTAGGTATTTTTCGAGTTCTTTCCGCTCAAAGCAGCCCATTCAAGTGCTTCCGCCGCGTCCTCGTTCGACCAGAGAATTGGCCTGAGGGCACGGGGCACGTGACCATAGGAAAAATGACTTCGCCCGCCGCTTAGTAAATCTGAATGGCAGCTCTTGAATTTGGACGCTCGGCCGCAAAAGCTGAAAGCATACGTGAGCGTAGTTCTTTGAGGGTATTTCAGGTGGCGAATCGGAAGACCAGGGATCGCCGGTGGTGCTGCTGTTGGTGATCGTGCTGTTCCTCGCCTGCAACGTCACTTCACTGCTGGTCAGTATCTTCGAGATGCTCAAAATGTGAGGATTTTTCCGTTTTTTTTGTTTTGTGAACATTTTTTTTGGAATTTCTGACTGTTTCCGATTAGCTCGTGTAGGCCCCTGCGGTGTGTAGCAAGGGATTTCTCGCAATAGATTACCTCTGCTTCTATTACCGCATTGTGCTGTTTCTCGCTTGTCAAGATCGTCGGAAAAACCGCAGCTCCGGCCTGGAATCGAACCCGCGTCTCGATCCTATCCCACGAACCGTGATATAAGAGGTGATGACCACCGAACCACAGTTCTATATGTACCATAATTGGGCAGGTTATTTGCGTCCTCCAGCACCTTGGATTAATTGATTATCATTAGTAATTTCGTGAGCATGAGGGGTGCAGTGGTAACAAGCGCTACCTCAACTCGCACGGTCGAGATGTCAATCCCCGCCCGGGCTAAACTTCCATCCCTCCTGGGTGATTTGCTACCACACTTGTACAGGGAAGGTAAAAATGTGTACTGACTTCGTATAGCGGCTGGCTGGCAAGCCTAAGCCACAAGGTACAGTATCCTCACTTCTTCTTCAAAGTTAATTTTTCTAGTCCATTTGTCCAGAGAGTGCGCGTGGGGCAGTGGCAAGAGGCGGTACTGAGACCAGCATTGTCGAGCGATCGATCCTTACCCGCGCTAACCGTGCCTTCTATCCCTCCGGATTCGATAAATTGGCACTAGGCTTGCAGACGCTGACTTAGTATATTGGCTGGTTCCCGCAAGTCATTGTATAGACCATTCACCACGCCTCTACAATTTTGAATGGAAGGGAAATGATCAACGCCGACGTTTACCCTTACCTTTACCTTTACCTGTTACCTTTACTTCAATAACTGTTGCAGAAAGCTGGGAATGGAAGCCGATCAGATTCTGCTCGACGTCGGCAATTTCCTCGTGGTGGTGAACGCGACCGCGAACTTCTTCGTGTACTGGGCATCGTCGGCCGAGTACAAGACGGCTGTCCGTGGTCTCGTCTGGAGGTATTTGGGCAAGCGGAAGCCTGTCGACCTTGTCACCACGCAAACCAGTGCCGAATTCGTTTGACGTTTACCTTTACCCTTCACCCAATGCTCGAGAGTTGTTCCTCTTAGTCCGTGCTTCCGGGCGGGCGGAAAAATCTGAGTTTTACCCAATCGTATACCCCAGAGGCGCTACTGACACTCGCACGGTAGATCAATGAAGCCAGGATTAACCAAGCTTCTGCCCCTCTGGGATTGGGTAGATTGGTACCAAACCTGTCTCGGCGAAGGTAAAGACTCTGACTTGTACAGCGGAAGGTCCTCAGGTCAATGTATGTATAGTCCCAATACTGGTCATGACTCTATCATTCTGAATGGGAGACGGATGCATGGCGCGTCCTTGTTGACCTGAACCCTTTGCCTGTATACCTTACCGGAATATACCCCTTCAAGCGCACGAACTCATTGGATCGAACTCAACGCATTCCACACTCACCGTTCAGATCATAAACGTCTTCGCATAACGCTCGTTTATAGTTTGTCGCCAGCGGAGCGCGGGCGACACAGCTTTTTGTTGTGAACGAAATTTTGAGTGGTGGTCATTATCACCATAGATTTATAGTTTATGCCAGATCAAAGTCCGACGCATCTAGAAGATCTCAGGACGTACGGCTATGCGACAAAAGTATAAACGAGCGACTATGAAGAGCGATTTTTAGATCGAAATCTAGTCATTGGAACACAGAGTCACACAGATAGCACACCGGTTATGAAGCAAACAGCAAACGGGTCGCTTCATAGTGTATTATTATATTTGTCTATAGGTCGCGTTGTGCCTTTTTGTGTTCATTTATCGATGTATTTCTTCGATTTTTCATCATTCGCCATATAAACCTGTTCAATTCCTATGTGTGTGTGGTGAATGTGTACCAGGAAGAGGTTAACATGGTCCGTTGTTTTTCTTTTCCAGTGATTGTTTACGGTTTTTTGTCGGTGGCAAATCTGCTGTTTTTCGTCTGTCTCAGACTGGCCCTCGTCTAATTACCCGTGGTTAATAAAATTTTCGTTGCATATGGGAACGGGAAGACGACGACGACGACGAGGAGGAGACCATCGGATGGAGACAGGGCTTAGAAGCTTAGCTGTGGAAACCGCTCAAGACACCCTCCGAGGGACTTCCCGTCCTAGGTACGAGTGAAATGTGAAAAAATGTTTAAACAGAGATTATAGCAACGTTTTCGATTTAAAAGCGTGTCCCAGGTCAATTTACCCGCCCACACTTGGTATTTTCCAGCATTATCCCCTCTTTTGGGGATTGCGTGGTGCTGTGGTAAGAAACGTTTCTGGCACCCGCATGGTCGGGCGGTCGATCCCCGCTCGAGCTGAACAAGGTCTCCATCTCATACAGGATCGGTGAATTGGTACCGCACTTGTCTGGGAAGGTTGGAACTCAGATTTGGTATAGCGATTGGCATCCGCAAGCCGTTGTATTAGGTTGGAGACTAATTTCATGGACTCTTACGCACCTTCAAGAAAAGCGTTAGTTACCGAATAAAGAAAAACGTTACCCAAACGATATATGCACCATTAAAACGACCAGGTAATTTCCTATTTCCAGGTAGCTGCCTCATTCCATTTCCTAAGAGATGCTGAGTTTTTTGAAGGGAATAATTTTAATAGGTGCATTTGGACCTACACCTCCTCAATGTCCACATGCCATGGCACGTTATCACGTTGTAAACAGGTGACTCCTTTCTAGTACAAGCTCGATGTCCCCTTGCAGCATCCGCCCCACCCTCCACCGCGTCAACAGGTTAAATCTCAAGGCACTTATTGGCCAGTTTTACAGAAAAACGAAAGTAGGGCAGAACTTTTTCAGTTAAGCTATTTGAGCACTCGACTTCTAGAGTCAACATAGGTGTTGTCGAGCTCTGGTTTCTTCCGAAAGAACTGAATACGGCCTTCCGACCGAGCTTCGATGATCAGGATTTTTTGAGTACCATCAGTCGTTTCAGGACATCATCCCCAGATTCTGCACACAGAAATTCTAGCGCTTCAGTAATCAAGCAAAGTTAAGCGGGCACTCATGAAGAAGACCTCGGCAAAAGCTGGTCTTGGATATTTTTATTTCAAGCAGAAAACACAATCCCAGCAAACAAACAGTAACAGGGTTCATGAATGTTTATGAAAACCACTTGATACGCTATCTAACAGTTGAAAGAGCATTGAAATAGGTGGACATTCAAGCAAGTTATGTTTGCTAGAAATAATGACTGTAAAACAGTCCACGAAATTAGTTTCAAACCTAATGTAAAAAACGGCCAAATACGCCTTCACCACGCCTCTAGGATTCTGAATTGAACACGAATGCATGGCGCGTCCCGAGAAGCTGGTCAACGCCGAGACCTTTACTTTTGCGTTCACCTTTTTCAGGTTACATCAGTCCAGCCATAGTCGGTATACTGTATAGTCGGGTCTAATTTGCTTACTTGTTTGCAGTAAAGATTCTAAAGCACAGAAAAGACCTTCAAAATCGGAGGTAATTCCTAAATTGTCCCACATAAAGCAAAAACGCTGGGCAAGCGCCATGGAAAGATGAGCTGCTGACTCCCGCACGGTGGAGTGATCAATCCTCGCCCGGGCTAACTAAGCCTTACATCCCTCCGAGGTCGGGTAAAACGGTACCAGACTTGTACTTGACTCGAAGGTAAAAATACTCCAAAGCAAAAAGAGGGGTAGCGCAGGTGGAAAAACCAAGGCCAAAGCGTGAGTTCTCAATATTTATTCAAAAAAATAGGAAGAAAACGAAAAACGAGATCACAAACATCGACCATATAAAATCGTTGAGTTGAAGCGAATTAATGATCGCTGCGTCGATCACTAATTATCGACTAGAAATTGTGATAGTCCGATGTGAGCATCGGCTTTAAATGTCGTGTGAAGTCTTTCTCGTCTATGGAACCCTTTGGTGGAGCAAATCGTATCACAAAGAAGAGGTCCTGCAACGAAAACTCTGAATCAGGAAAAATAAAAATAAATGAAAAATGAAACGAAAATAAACCATTCTCCAGCTTTTGGTAATATTTCCCCACTTGTTACTATTTTCTCCATTTTTTTCTCAATTGATGTATCAATAATGATAGTTTTAATACAATACTAATCATTATAAACAAAATAAACCATCAAATTACTTTTTGAATAGAGCTGTTTTTAATCAAGATTATTGTTTATATTAATTATGGTATTCAGGAAATTAGTAATGCACTTATTAATGCAAAAGGGTAGTAATATACTTGTTAGTGGACGAGCGCGGTACAAAGGCATGAGGCGCTACTGACACCCGCACGGTCGAGCGATCGATCCCCGCCCTGGCTAACCAAATTCTTCCATCCCTCCTTGGTCGGGTAAACTGATACCAGACTTGATATAGCGACTGGTCCCCGCAAGCTATTGTATAGCCCAGATGCGCGTTCATCGCGCCTCTACGATTCTGAATGGAACACGAATACGAGGCGCGCCATCAGGGGACTGATCGACGCCAGCACCTTTACCTTTACCTTTATACCTATCAATACAAAAGCTCACCTTGAATCCTCTCGTGAACACAAAACAAATGATCGGCGTCACCAATGCGTTGATGTTCATCAGAAGATTTGACAGATCAACAAGCCACACCAATTCCAGCGGATCAACGAGACCGCCGGCTGTGATCCTGAAAACTGGTCTAGATTACGGTAGATCGGAGCCGGAATTACTGTAGATATAGAGCTCACATAAAGAGTCGTATTGAAGCCGAGAGTGTGGTGCAGAGGAAGAAGAACACGAACACGCACACCGTCATCAACGCGGTACGATACTCGGCCGAGCGTCGTGACGCTTGCACATGGAGCTGTAAATCTTTAGCTTTTACCCACAATATTTTTTTCAATTTTTCTACTTTTTCAATTTTCCACTCAATCTACCCGCTACCTACCTTTCTGCCCCTGGTGATGTGAGATGATGTGATACGAAAATCCCCTCAAGGAAGTATATTTGACATTAATTTGGTCTCGATAACTTCTCCTCTTAATTGCAATTTGTGTGCAAATGCAAAAACTCCTCGTCACATCCGTGTCAAATCAGGAAATCTCATGGAATAGATGAACCGACGGCAAAATTGCAGAAATTTCGTAAAAAGAGAGAAAAGATGAAGAGACAATTTTCAGCAATCCACGGAACAAAATAGAAAACTAGAGATAGGTCGTTTGGTTTCCTGTCTCATTAATATCAAAGTACAGACGAGCCAATGAGACTCATAGATAAAACAAAAGTTGCAAAAATATAAAAAATATATAAGTAAAAATCGATAATGATCACGAACCTGTTCGCCGCGTATCAAACGAATAATGTTCAGATTCAACCACAAAAGAAGGCATATGGGAAGTCCGTACACAATTAGGCCGTAGACGATTCCCTCCTGTATGACTTTATACAGAAGGTCATCCCTGAAAAAAAAGAACTATTCATTCATTCAACTAATTCTCCATTTTTATTTGAATGTGGCACCGGAAAATAATAGAATTTGGAAGAAACCGCAAATCAGCTAAGTTTTTGAACTTTGAGGCGATTCTGAATAAGCGTGAATTGCATGGCGCACTCACAGATGAATCCCTATACATTGGTCGTCGTCGTGAGAATTGCAAACCTGGTCACTTTCAGAAAAGATTGAAAGAAATATAAATAATCAGCCGAATAGAAGAAATACCGTAATCCTGAGCTAACAATGCCGCCATGATCCGCGTGCCATTCCATTTCCCAGAAGCGAATCACGTTCAAACCTAAACAGGAACGAACTCTTATGACTGATTCTCTTGTCAATCGATAACTCAATCGATACAGGTCCGATCATCGATTGAATTCTAGACTAGTTTACCTAGCGCGGCTCCAACGACGACAGTAACCGCTCCTTTACTGCGACGAATGCACATCAGTCGCAGTTTCCACGGGTTTGACGGATGGCAGATGGCCTGAAACGGTAGAGCTCATTTTTCGAATGCAAGACGAATTCATGGCGCAAAGTGCGGGAGTCTGACAGTGACACCACTCCACTCTACCTCATTTATTTATTCATTTTTGATATGCGTACAGAGACGCACCATGAGCATGAAACAAACAAAACATTGAACATGAGTGAGCGGCGTATAACAAATGTGACAAGTCGGAGAGCTTCGAGTTAACGAAAAAGAAGGAAAAACGGCGAAGTGGTCCATTCTGACAAACTCAGCAGACATCGTATTAACCACTGGTAGGCAATTAAAAAAAGAAACTTGAAAGCACCTAATAATGGGAAGAGATTGAAGTTTTCTTTGGTGAACTGAAATTTCAAGGCAAGCAACAAACTTCCAAGGTAAGCAGAAATATCTCGAGGTAGCCATAGACCAGGGCCTACGATAAGTCATGTCCCTTATCGTATTCAAAATTTCTTTTCACGCTAGTCTTGTGCTACCAACGCTAGATGTCAAGAGATCCTACTTAACACTCCCAGCTGTGCGTCTATTGCGCTTGCTGCGGAGTATGAACAGGTCCTTAGTCTTTCAAAAAAAGCCTGCCTGGAATCTCTGAGCACAAATCAGCGTGAGCAACCAGATCGCAGCATAGTTGGCGGCCAACATCAGTGGATAACCGAGCCGAACGGTGATCGCGTTCACCCGATGCAGATTTGCCGCTTCTCGTGGAAATTCGCCGCCGATAAACTGAAATATTATTTATTTACACATGTGTTGCGTGTGTGGTGCAGTGGTAAGAGGCGCTGCTAAACCTGCACGGTCAAGCGAACGATCTTCGCTCAGGCCCAGCAAGACCTTAATCCCTCCCGTGTCCGGCAAATTGGTACCATACTTGCTCGGGGACAGACACTTGTTTGGTGTAGCGAAATTATTGTATAGGCCAAATATGCGTTCACCAAGCCTTTACGATTCTGAAACGGAGGCGAATGCATGGCGCGTCCTTGGGGGACTGGTCAACGCCGCACACGGTTCCTTTACCTCATTTAGTAAAGCACTCTCAGGATTGGTGACAGCGTCCATGGTTTGATTGGAAACCTGACCAATCAATCAATTCAGGTATAAATCGATTTTTCTTCCCTAGATACCCCAGCAACGGTCTTTTCTTGGAAAGACAATGACTATGCAACATTATTCAAGTTTTTCAAATTCCTCATTATCTAGCAAACATATTGAAGCGGCTGCGTTTAGAAAGCGAAATTTTAGAAAAACTGGTATTCGTGGGACTAGTCATGCAAGAAGAGCAATTGATGATGGCTCCGGGCAATTTAAACGACCTCTGGGGACTGAAAAGGCGTTTGCGGGCAGTTTGGGGCTTCGCCCTTCCATTTCCTTTTTTGTAGGTTTCCTTTATAATTTATTCTGCAGCGGGTTCTCCTATGTATTTTACAGCGGTGCAGTGATAAAATACGCTACTGACACTCGCACGGTCGAGTGGTCGATCTCCACTCGGGTTAGCAAAGCATTCCATTCCCCGGGGTCGATTAAATTGATACAAGGATTGTCTGGGAAGGTAAAGAAACTGACGTGAGTATCTGCTAGCCGTCGTGAGCTATTGTATAGAACAAGAACACAATTACCGAACCTCTGCGATTTTAAAAGGGGGATGAATGCGTGGCGCCTCCTTAGGGGATTGATAAACTCCAACCACTTTACCTCGGCTCGAAGGAGACTCGCGCGAGAAGGTGAGAACATTGACTTCCACCTGGGTCCGGACTTATGAACGGAACGAGCGGTCTCCGATACCTCGCCGGAGGTATACCCGCCCGATACCGCGTGTCTGCGGCCATTTCTTATTCGTGAAGAACAGGGTTTCGGAGACCTCGACGGCTTATGGTGCAACTGCCGCAATCGCACTCACTGCAGACACCTCATCGACTCGGCCGTCTGGCAGTAGGTTAGCAGCGCGGCGCAGGTAGAAGAAATGCACCTGCGCTACGGTTCGGCCAGAACCAGATGGTAGAGTCGATGAGAGATTGCGTGTAACATGGGAAGTTTAGGATAAGTAGACAAAGGTCTCGCGTCGAAGTCTACGAAACCTGCCTCATCGCGAGGTGTTGCAGACCCCTCCTAAACCCCGTCTAAAACGTGACGCTCGTTCACGAATATCGGTTTACGTGCCGTTCGTGGTATATTTCTGGGTATGTAGCGCCGATACCCGTAGTGAATCGGGGCCCTGGACAGCACAGCGCAGATTTGAAGCATATTACAGTGATTCCCAGTATACGTCGCGTGCATGGCGCATCTCAAAGGAAGTCGAGAAGGGTCAATACTTTTCCTCACCCACTTCCTTGAGGTTTTTAGTGGAAACGTAGATTCAGAGGCGAGCACTGCACTCATCAAGCCCGAAACTCTCCAAGAACCTTTCCCCACTGGGACGTTCAAAGTAAAAGCTGTCGAGGGAAGGAAATGAGGTTAGCGGTTCTCTAGTTCGTGTGGCTACTGAAAAAAAGAAGACGGGAAAAATCGATTTTGGTGGGTAACCAGTGGAGTCGTCCCATTTTCCTATTAATCCAGTTGCCAGTGTTTAAACTACCCTAAGAGACAAAAATAAAAGATAAAGTAAAAGTGTCGACGTTGATCAGCATCCTAAGGGGGCGCCATGCATTCGTGTTCCAATCAGAATCGTAGAACCACGGTGAACGCGTATGTATCCTCCATAATGACCTTCTTGGCCAGCAGCTCTTCCAAGTCAGTGTTCTTACCTTCCCATACAATTCAACTACCCATTTTACCCGACCCCGGAGAGATGTAACGCTTGCTTATCCCGGTCGTGGATCGATCGCTCAACCGTGCGAGTATCAGTATTAGGGCTTGTTCAGACGACGCGCGTCGAAAATGCAAAATCGAAGCTCAATCGATAATTAACGTCATTGATCGAATTTGCTCCTTTGCGTTTGTGGCGCAGTCCGGTTGCGCCTCATATAGGCAAAAAAATTAGGCATATAATCACATAGGAAAGAAATTGAACGAAAAAAGTGAATTTTGTCAAAATTTCCATTAATAAGGAATAGCAGCCTTCTAAAAAACCCTAGCGACCAGTAAGTTTGCCTATATGAGGCGCAACCGGACTGCGCCACTAATGCAAAAGAGCAAATTCGATCAAGGGCGTTAATTATCGATTGAGCTTCGATTTTGCATTTTCGACGCGCGTCGTCTGAACAAGCCCTTATAGTGCCTCTCGTGCTATACCATACGCGACCAACTGAGTCCCTAACCTTCAACTGACAAAAATACGGGCTAAAATATGATGACAATTTTTATAACCACATTAAAGAACACCTACCTTAGCATAACCTTTCGAAGGAAGCTACGAAGTTTCGATAAACCATGTCTTATTTCACTATCAAAGTCAGTACACCATTTTTGTCTTATATTTTTAGTTGGGATGGGTGCTTGGTGAGAGGAGCTGCAGACACCCGCAAGACCGAGCGATCGATCGTCGCCTGGAACCAACAAACCCTTCGAGAGTGCGTAAATTGGAACTAGACTGGTTTGGGGTTATTGTGTAAGCCAAATGCGCATTTACCGATCCTCTGCGATTCCGAATGGGAGAAGAAAGCTCGGCGCATCTTTGGAGGAATGATCGACACCGCCCACTTCACCTTTAACTTCACCTTATCATTGTTATCTATGCTCACTGTACGTATTGACTTTCCCGAAACAAACTTGGTACCACAGCCATTCGGCGGTTCTACTCTGAATGCTACATTTTAAATTAAATTTGCACATGGCAAATTGAATTTGAACAATAATTTCATCACCAGAAATTGACTACGTCGAGCGAAAACGATTTAAAAATCTATGATAAAATATTTACAAGCCGAAAAATCGACGGACCTGTTCCATTGCCGGCAGAACGATGACGAAAATGGACAGAATCAGCTGCAGAGCGTTGCAAATTGAAAGCGCAATGAGGTAGAACAGCAGGCTTGTCTTTCGGAAATAGCCATGACTCGACACGCTGAAAAAATCGATCGATATCGGTTACATTTGATGTTCGATTAATTATTTTTGTCCCCAGATTTTGAAAAATCTGAAAGAGATCTTTCGCAGTCTTTTCTCTCTATTTTTCATAAATCATCAACCATTCTGGGAGACAATACTTAATGACGATATCATATTATCAGAACTCTAATGATCATGGAGGTAATCACTTTCTAATTATAGAATTGTCACTGCAATAGAAGATCTTTGTATTTTTTCATAAATTCCTACTTATTTTTCTACTCCCAGATTACCCCTCAAGCTCTCTAAATAATTGTTCATACTCAGCTGCGACACCGTCGCGCGACAGGACAGCTGTCAAAAAAACACCACCCACCTCAAAAAAACGACTATGCAGGCGCAGTTGAGCAGGAAACCGATCGAACACAACAACGGTTCGGCGTAGACGACCAGTACACAGCTGAAATCGGATCGATAAGTGATCGTGATAGTCTCATATTGATCGACACAGACCTGACATTATTGAGCCAATCGGGCCAACTGAAATCGGTCGGCCCAGCAGCAGCGGCAGCGTATGCGGCGCCGTATAGGGCTGATGTTGTCGGAGTGACAGTTGTCGTTGATGAATGTGATGATGGTGGTGGCGGTGATGTGACTATGGGACTTGCGGTCAACTCAGCAACGGTTCCCATTTATGGCAGTTGTCCGAGAAGCGCAGCATTCGAGAACGGCTCACTCGTTGGGGCTCTAGCGGCGCTATACATATAGGATGACGGCAATGAATTCGGAGGGAATAATTCGAGCGTGAAGCGAGACAAAAATGGCGAAAACATAACGATTCACTCAGTTGTTCGCTTGAGATACTACCAAATCGATTAGTTAGCAGACCTGGTCGTAAACGAGATTTCTGAGAGAGCTTCCCATCGCTACTATCCTAGTGCAATTCAGGAATTCTTGTGAGGAGGAAGACCATGAAGCGATTGGAAGTCTCAAAACCAGCAGAATGAGAAATGAAGACATGTAGAAGTGCGAAGAGGTCTTGCCACAACGTACACGATTTAGGTTCAAATCCAGCCCGAGAACCATCAAGTCTTCCGTCTCCATAGGACCAGGTATGTTAGTGTCACGCTTGTTTGAGGAGAAGACAAAAAGCTAAGACTTACTTTGGTTTACCCGAAAGAATCATAGTACACTAAAAGTCATTGAATGCGACAAATACACTTTCACCATCTCTCCACGATTATGAATGGAAGATGAGTGCGTGACGCGCCTTTAGGGAACTGATCATGTCCCCCACTTCATCTTTTACCTTTTTATGTTTATTTTCGTCCAGTGTTTCGCTCCTACGCTTTGGTAGTTGATTAAATTCTCACCTTTCTTGGCTTCATACCCTTCTGGACCTCTCTGAATAGAAAATGCTACTATAAAGGCAAAGGTAAAGGTAAAGGTTCGAATTTTTCTGCAAGATTATTCCAGGATTCAGATCTTTGAATGAGGCGAAAAAAGCTTTGAATTAGAAGGGTGAGCTACAGCAATTCATTCACAGTTCAATCGAGTGCAGTGGGAACATTTCTGTAGAGATTTCGGCAGCAGCAGTAAATCCTGTTAAATGGAACAATAAATAAATGGATGAAATAAATAAAAACTTTCTCCATGGTTAGGAGGACAAGATCGCTCTACTGATTCAGCTCTTTTGCTTTTTTTTCGTCAAATAGACCATGTTGCACTTTGCGATGTAAAGTATTTAATTAAATGTAAAAGGTAAAGGTACCGGCGTTGATCAGTTTCTATAGGATCGCCATGCATTGGTGTTTCATTCAGAATCGTAGAAGCATGGTGAACAGGTATTTGGTTTACACAATGCCTGGTGGGGTAGCCATTATGCCAAGTCAGCGTCGTTACCTTCCTAAGACAAGTCTGGTACCAATTCACCGACCCTGGAGGGACGGAAAGCCTGGTTAGTCTGGGGCGAGATCGAACTGTCGACCGTGCGGGTGTCAGTAGCGCCTCTTAGCACTGCACCACGCGAGCAAAAATATAAATAATTATAGAATGAAAGGGAGTGAACTAGACACTATGATAGATCGATCGAGTGGGTGGTGTTATGACGCTGAAGAGGAGCTTTGCTCTGTGACGTTACGCTCCAGCAAGTTCTGCTAAATTAATTCGATGCAATTGAGAGAGCTCGCGCGTCAGAGATGCTGCTGATAGAGCGTTTCTCATTTCAAAGGCACCCACGAGGACACTCAACCCCCTTACGCTCCCCTTCCCCTAATGTTATGAAACATATTAGCTGATATAGTAAAAGTTAAAGGTAACCGGCGCTATTCGGTCCAACCTGTCGTCCTTTCCTCCGAGGTCGGGTAAATTGGTACCAGACTTGTCTGGGAAGGTAAAGACACTGACTTGGTATAGCGGCCCGCAAGTCATTGCATGTATATGCCAAATACGCATTCATTATGCCTCTACCATTCTGAATGGAACACGAATGCATGGTGCTTCCTTGGGTGACTGATCAATGCCGACACCTTTACCTTTACCTTTTATTTTTGTCTCCCAGTTCGTGTGGCTACTGGAAAGAGGAAGACAAGAAAAATCGATTTTGTTGGGTAACTAGCGAGTCCAAATTTTTCTACGAATCCAAATAACAATGTTTGAACTACATCAAGGGACACAAAATTAGGGGTAAAGGTAGAGTGGTCGGCGCTGATCAATCTGCTGAGAGTGCGCCAGGCACGGTGAATACATATTTGGTTAATATGTGTGTACAATGTCTTGTGAGGTAGCCACTATACCAAGTCAATGTCTTTACCTTGCCAGGACAGGTCTGTTATCAATGCACCCAACTCCGGAGGGATGCAAGGCTCGGTTAGCTCGGGCCGGGATCGATCGCTCGACCTTGCGGGTGTCAGTGGCGCCTCTTACCAATGTGCCACGCGCATACACTTGTTTTCTTATCGAGTAAAAGCAATATTCTGTCACGTTTACGTCACAAGACATGTAAGCGTTTGTGCGATATTAATGGCGAAGGCATTTGCCGGATTTCCGCAGCTTCTACCACAACGGAAGTATGGACGTTTTTCAAGGAGAGTGCATTAGCTGTCGATAGTCGTGTCGCTAACTGCATCTCCAGCACCTAAGATGTTCAGCCGACCAATAATCAAGGATAAAGCCTACCCATTCGGACCAAAGTCTAATTTTTTTCGAAGCAAAACCGCAGGCGGGCTTGCGGCAGTGGTGAAAGCGCTACTGTCACAGTCTCATGATCGAGTTATCGCTCCACGCCAGGCCAGCCAAGACCGTAATTTCTCCCGGTTCAACCAAATCGGTACCATACTTGTTTGGGAAAGTGCGTGCAGCGGCTGTTCCTAGCAAGTCATTGTATAAGCCAAATACGCCTTTACCATGCTTCTATGATTTTGAACGGAAGACGAACGCGTGGCGCATCCTTACGGGATTGATCAACGCTGCCGCATTTAGCTTTACCTTTATATCTACTAGACTTCGCGAATAAAAGGTTAAGAAAGAGAGTTTGCTTAAGTTTCGTTACCACTTCTGCCCCCACAGCGAAGTCTGAAGTCTATCTGGATCGCGCCATGAACACGTTCAACTCGTAGGATCATAGGAAGGCTGAGAACTACATGGTCAAAAGCATGATTCATCGAGGATTTATGCACTAATGAATGAAAACAAAACATTTTGTCGATTTACGAGTTCTTTTAGTTGACCACCGACCAAAACGTGGGTCTGTACTTCCTCGACCCCCTCAAAGGGTGTTTTCTGGGAACGAAGGGTGAAGTGGATTCCGCGGGATTGCTTTCGTCGTCGAAGACGACTTCTTAGGGGATGATAGGTGTGCTCGTTGAGCCTTGAGACGCTCTCTGACCTATTGAGAGCCGTTTACAAGCCAGAGATCCGTGAATTGCCAGTGGTAAAAATAAAGTTCGAATGAATACTTTTAGTTTTCTATCTATATCTACCTATTTTGACTTTCCCAGAGGAAGAGCTACAGTTTCTGCAGTTCTTTACCCCTTCACCCTTGTTAACAACAGAATAGAAGCATTTTTACACATTTTTCGAGACGTTTGGTTATTCAGATCTCTTTTGAAGTGTCTTAGGCTAAACTAGATGAAGAAAAAAAAGAACAAAAATTGTGTCCTGCACAGATCGGTGAAAACAGTGGCTGCCGATCTACGACAACGAAGATGGTGATGAGAAAAAAAAGGAGAAAAATAAACTCAGCTAAGAAAATCAGTCATTTCAAGAGGGGAAATTTTACAGAAAGCTATTCAGAAAAGGCGGTATTGAAATATTACGAGACTTGGAATTTCATTCGTGTTCCCCATAAATCGCCATAATAGGGCTGCAGAATAGGCTAGAGATAGCGCAAGACAACGACGAACTACGGTAAAGTAAAGATCGACAGACTACGGTAGTATAAAGTTAAAGGTAAGGCTGTCGGCGTTGATCACTCTACTGAGAATGTGCCGCGCATTCGTTTTCAATTTTCGTTTTCTATTCAAAATCGTAGAGTCATCGTGAATACGTATTTGGCCTATACAGTGACCTAAGGCGGCAGCCGCTTCACCAATCAGTGTTTCACCTTCCCAAAGTAGTGTGGTACCAATTCACACGACCACGAAGGAATGGAAGTCTAGTTCACCCCGGTCGGGATCGATCGTTCCAACGTGCGTGTGTCAGTAGCTTCTCAAACCACTGAGCCACGCCGTCCCGGAAAACGGCATAACATTCGAAACTTGGTAAAGGATGTGTGATAAAGCAGACGTGTGGGCCGTGAAGTCTCGTCGCCAGCTGCTCAAATTCGACGAACACCGAAGGAGAGAAAGGAACAAAAAAGCACGGAACGCAATTAGACTACGAAACCCCTAGAGACGAGGTGAGGCGACGACAGGAAAAACAACGGCCGGCCGGTCGAGCGCTAATATGTATCGGCCCCCTATGTGTGTATATGTGGATGGCCTAAACGACGACGAAAATTGAGACAAGACAAGAACCTGGACGCCTAGTCCTTCCCCGGCCGGGAACACTAAGGGATCCCCTTGCCATCGTGGGGAGAAATGAACCATGTAGGATACGGCCTCAGAAGGGACAGATGAAGGATGCACGGCGGCGATGAATTGATGGGAGGGAAGTGGTTGATGAGGCAGAGCAGGAAGTCAGCGGTAATCGAGTGCTTCGACAGGAAGAGCAGCTCTATTAGATGTAGCGAAATGGCCTAGAGGCGCCGGTATCGTTGACATGGTCAACGTTCAATCCCTGTCTGAGGTTAAGCTAAGCTTCACTCTAGGTTAGGGTAGGCTTATATTAGCTACATCCATAAGCGAATACCCTGCTGGATAACGATGCGTTCGAATCATCTCTACAACAGCGAGGAGAAACGAGATGCACGGCGCATTCCAGTGGGGCACCACAACAGTGTGATCTTAATAAATGGAATTCCTAGTGGATCCACTGCGACTTTACGATATATTTGAGCTCATTTCCCTTTCTTATTCCTTAGAGAATCTTCTGACGATCTATTCTCATCATGGAGACGGTAGGGTCCTGCGTGGTACAGCGCCCAAAGGCGCCACCGGCACCCGCACGGTCGAGTGATCGATACCCGACCGAGCTACCAATCCTTCCCTGTCTCCGGGGTCGGGTAACTTGCTACCATACTTGTCTGAGAAGGTAAAGACAGTGACTAGGTCTAGGGGATGGCCAAGCCGTTGTACAGGCCGAATACGTATTCACCATGCCTCCACGATTCTGAATGGAACACGTATGCATGGCGCGTCCTTAGGAGACTGATCAACGCCGATCTTTACCTTTACTTTTGCTATCCTAACCGATTCTTCAGTTTGAGGATGAAAATTTTCTAGCGATTTACTTTCGTCGTGTAGACGATAGAAGGAACCGGACGGATTAGCAGGCTATCTTTGATGAGATTCTTGAGAAACTTCGGAAAATTCTGGAAAATTTTACCAGAATTTCTCGTTTTTCGCCGGATGGCAAAGGACTTCCGGCGAAATCCGGTGGAATTGAGTTTTCTTAGCGCCGGGGTTTTACTCAGCCTTGCCTTATTTACCCACGCTTCGGTGGGTACACGCCCTACTAGATGGGACCCAGTTGACGCGTTTCCCCTATATTTCATATGTATTTTACCAGATTTCAGCCAAATTTGGAATTTAGAAGTTAAACGAAATGTTACAAATTCAACAAAGACTTCTCGATAGGATTAAAGAGCATAAGGCCGTTCAGTGATTACGTACCGTATCCAGTTGGATCTACCGTATTCACTTGACATTTCCGTTTACAGGGAAATTGTTGAAGGAAATGAAATGTCCCGAAAAAAAGAAGAAGGTAATGTCGAAACGCAATATAGGAAAATATAGGACAATTTAGCTAGATAATAGGCTTCTTCAGAGAACATCATCAAAGAACTTCGTAGAACAATTTTCTCTGACTATTTTCACTCGACATGAACTCTTGAACCACCGAGTAGAAGGTCTCCACAATAAAGGTTAAGGTAAAAGAGCCGGCGGTGATCAATTCTCTTGGGATGCGCCATGTATTCATGTTCCATTCAGAATCGTAGAGGCATGATGAGTGCGTATATGGCCTATACGATGACTTGCGAGGGCCACCTGCTATAGCATGTCAGTGTTTTTACCTTCTCAGACAAAAATGATAACAATTTACTCGACCCTGGAGGGATGGAACGCTTGGTCAGCCCGAGCGAGGATTGATCACTGGACCGAGTGCGTATTAGTAAAGCCTCTTGCCACTGTACCATACGTTTCCCCACAAAGTATCGGTCTGTAAGCGTACCGGATTTTGGGACGAAAACGCAAAATACGAATCAAGAGCAGGAAGGAGTCATAAAAACAACAATAGAAAGTGTTATTCGTATTCGGAAGGCAGGTGTTGGCTAGGACTTCTGCGTTAAATTTGCTCCTTTTATTATGAAAAATAGTTACACATCTAAATTCTATTTATTAAAATATCTATATTTTATATTTCTTATATTTTTGCGAATTTAACTTATTTTGTAGAACTTTTATCAGCAGCTATCATTTAGCGACCCGCGTCACGAGACCACCACTTGCTGCCAACTGTCGGGCTCCGACCCGGAAATCACTTGACTCTTCCCAACGAATGTTTTTCTTAGAAAATGATGTCATTGGGACCTGTTCCGATAGTCTTGAACGTCCATAATAGTGGTCCGCTCACCGGAGAGCTGACCATTTGGTTGGGAACTTTGAACAACAGAAACTTTGAATTTTCGAATAGTGTAATAAAAGGTGAATTTACAGTAGATACTGATATTGACAAAAATGATGAAATTGATAAAAAGATAATATTGATAACGTTTGCAAAGCAAAAAATACAACGTTATGTGTGGCTCAATTCCTGGAAGATTTCTGCCTCGTGGATCGAGACGATTACTCTTGCTGAGACGATCACTGCTGGAAATACCGCTTCATGAAGCATTTCGACAACAATTTTTTCCAAATTATTTTTTTTCATATTAAAGTAATAGTTAGGTAAGTGGAATATAGTGATGAGTAACAGATAATATTACTTGATAGTAAAAAAGAATTTTGAGCATTTTCTAGGTAAGGCAATGCTGAATAAAATAGTTCGGAAAGGAAAAACTAAGGAGAGCTAAACAATTTTTTAAAAAGGCTAAGAACTGAGTAGCGATAGTTCTATAATCAGTGAAAAGCTATACGAGAAAAGTGACAGATTGTCGGAGAGCGAAACAGTGGCAGATTGTCGAAATGGTGTTCGATTAGAACAGTTAAGAAGCTAGAAGACCTCGTTAAGCCAGCGCGCTCGATTCGATTTCAATGCAATCTGTTCCCGTCGCGAAGCCACGCCTCTTCGGCCCTTCGACGAGCATTAACACTCATTCAGACACCTTTTTGTAAGTCTGAGAATACCTATACAGTCATTCTCAATTTCACCTTTGAAAAGTGATTGAAATGTGAGAAACTATTTAACGATCGATCGTGATTCAGCTGGAGGCGATTGACTGATTGACAGTCACCAGGAAAAGCCTGCAACTCTCTGGAGCACCTGGGGCAAGAGAGGAGCCGAAAGCAGTTCTTGTATTGGAAGTGACGGTAACGGTGAAAATAAAGGTGTCGGCGTTGATCAGTCTCTTGAAGACGAGCCATGCATTCGTGCTCCATTTAAAATCGTAGAATCAGTGTGAAGAGTCGTGACGTATTTGGCGTATACCATGATTTGCAGGGCCAGCCGCTATACCAAGTCAGTGACTTCACATTCCCACGACAAGTCTGGTACCAATTTACCCGACCTCGGAGGAATGAAAGGCTTGGTTGGTCTGGAGCGGGTTCGATCGCTCGACCGTGCGGGTGTCAGTAGGGCCTCTTATCACTGCACCACGCGCGCCACAGCAAAATATTGAATATAATAATAAATATAATCTGGATATTTGCCCCAAATGTTTATCAGTAAGAAAAATCTGCACCACTCATATTTATAGTACAATCTGCGAAATGTAAACGTGGTTGTCGCACAAGTATGCATAGCACATAGAGGAGAGTAAAGAGTTGCGGCGGTGGATGCTATGCGGGCTGTGGCGAAAACGACAGAGAGCGGCAGAAAATCACTGCAACTAGTAAAATTATACCGACTATTTGGCCAAGATACGATACTGAATGCAGAAACGACGTGATGTTACTAAGGTGAGAAGAAAACTTGTAAGAAAAAGAAGAATCTTCGAATGCTAGACGATGAGTGGTAGGTGTGTGTAGCGTAGATGGAGTGAAATCATTGTCAGCGAGCTTACGATCAATCAATCAATCGTTACGAGTGAATCGATCGATAATAGCTTACTACGGTGAATCTGTGATGAGAGGGTGAAAGAGTAGCACAATAAACGAACGGACGATGACAGTTTTCTTCCTTCTTCTGGACAGGTGAAAATCAGGCAGCCGCTTGGGCGCGCAGTCGATTTCCGTTACACGTCTTGCAGTTGAGATGTGAGTTGAGCGGATAACATGCGGCTCCCTCAACCTTACTAGAGAGTTGCATACCGCAGTCCTCACATTTGTAGCAGGAAGGATGGAAGGATTTGTCCATGGCAATCACTCGAACCGATTCTTTCTCGCCGTCTTTAGGCACTATTGGCTTGTTACATACAGCACATCGAGGTGCGAATTTGTCTTGATAGCAGGTAACACAGTAGACGTTGTCCTGTGGGTCGGTGGTGAATGGGACACCGTCGAGCGTTCGACTGCAACCGGTACAGGTGAAGCACTCGACATGGTATGCATCGCCGTGTGCTCGGAGCAGTCGATCGGCGATTTTGTTACCGCATTTTTTACATTTTTCCAATGTGGCCTCGTAACAAGGTTTGCAGGTTGGTCTGTTGTCTATGTTGAAGAACGACAATCCGGCCAGCTTCTTTTGGCATGTTTTGCACTTGAAGCAATTAATGTGGAAAATCTGATTGATGGTCGTGCAACCAGGATCAGCATCTGTGATTGGATTTTTGCAGACTGCGCACTCATTCTTTCGGCGGGATTTTTCAGCAGCATCTGTTTAGTGTCCTCCGATCCGAGACATTCTTGTGAGCCGTAGAACTTCTTATTCGGCGCATATGTCTGCCACATTGTCGACGAACACCGAGGAGGACAGACAGAGAGAAGAAATGATATGAAGATATTCCTTCAACTAGATAACGCTACAGAGAAATAAGGGAAATGAATAACTATTTATAATTCCTTCCGTCAAAATAAGAAAAATGACAAAGATAAATAAAATTAGTTCTATTTGTCGAGTTGTATTTATGGACTCAACAGACAGAATCATAGCTCTTGTCAGTTTATCAACTAGTGGTGAATGGAAAATCGAAAAGGTAAATTTTCAACGCTGTACAGAGCTCAAATGGAGAACTCGGAGTAAATTTATCCTGAAAAATATGACTGAAATGCAGTTTCAACAATTACTAAACAGCTAAATGAGTCATTCTGGTAAGAACGTGGTAGGGAATAGTTTCTACGAATTCAGTTTTAGTGATCCAGTTCGTCAATAGACCCTTCTAATAGTTGCCATGTTCGACTCTCGATGAATCTCGGCATGATGGATATTCAACCAAGGATCGCCTGCGTCAAGCTTGCGTCATGGAGGTCAACAAGCTCGGCACTGAAGACTCGACACGTTCGGTCTTACTGTGGGTCAACCCTTCAAATGGTCAGAACTCCAATTTTCCACTTCATTGTTTTTCCGATCAAATGAGCTAGTGTTTATAAAATAATACAGATGCAAGTTCAAATCCAGCTCAAGAGCCAAAATAACCCATGTAGTCTAGAGGGACCGATGAGAACAAGCGTGGAGAGCAGAAGAATGGTTGTGTAAGGTGATCGCTGCTGAATAACGTAGTGAGGCGAGTAGGCGGAGGCGTAGTTAAACACCGAATCGGAAATGAACGACAGCAGATACAAACAGAGACTAGACTAGAAACAAGAAAGAGCTAGAAGGAATTAGAAAAATTAGAAGGGACTAGAAAAAACTAGAAGAACGTTAAGTTTGAGGTTGAACCGTAGGAATTGACCCTTGTAATAGTTCTATCCGTATAGGGTTTAGGAACAAGCCACTGAAGACTACCTAACCCCTTGAACTCCAATTTTCCACTTCATTGTTTTTCCGATCAAATGAGCTAGATTTATAAAATAATACAGATGCAAGCCTGAGAGCCTGCCAGGTAGTCTAGAGGGACCGATGAGAACAAGCGTGGAGAGCAGAAGAATGGTTGTGTAAGGTGATCGCTGCTGAATAACGTAGTGAGGCGAGTAGGCGGAGACGTAGTTAAACACTGAATCGGAAATGAACGACAGCAGATACAAACAGAGACTAGACTAGAAACAAGAAAGAGCTAGAAGAAGCTAGAAGAAAGTGGAAGGGCGGTTAGGTGCTAAGCAAACGTTAAGTTTGAGGTTAAGATAAGTATTATACAGGATGTCTCAAAAAATGTACCTCCTGTTTGAAATGTCATGACTTTGGCGAAGGTGAACCAATCGAAACGAATCATACCTTGAATGAAAGCTAAGAAAAAATAAAAATTTCTGTTATGTGTTTGGTGAGGATTGCGCCAAGTAATCGACCGATCTCTCAGATTGATAGTGCATGGGTTATATGCTTGCTCTACTTTGGTCGTAAACAGATGATATTGCTGCTATGAGTTACTTCTGAGGTAGCAATCATATCTACTTGCCACAGCTTTCGGTTGAGCATGGAACAACATCAATATCAATCAATAATTGTAAACACTGTTTGAAAAGCTAAAACTCTTCCAACAGTGATGCAATCATAAGAAACAAATTGATAGGAATGTAAAATAGGAATGTAAAAACGTATGAACCAAGAAGATCGCGCCATGCACCTGTCCGAATGATCGGATCCCAAACCTGATTCAAAGTTCACGGATAACATGCTTGTTCTACTTTGGTCACCAACAGGTGATATCGCTGCTACACGTTTCTCTTGATGCTTTAATCATAAAACCATCAACACATAATAAGTTCAACATGCACTCTGAGATGCACTTGTTCAATACGACAATGTTTTTATTCAGATTAAAATGAACAGTCAGTGATTGATAATGATGCTAATCCGTCTCTAACCGAAAGCTGAGTTGTTTTGTTTGCTGCCCCAAGTGTAACGCATTGATATGACCTGTTTACGACCAAAGAAGAACAAGCATGTTATCCGTAAACTTTCAATCAGGTCTAGAAACCGACGATTCGGACGGATGCATGGCACAATCTTCATGGTTCACACATTTTACATTCCTCTTAATTCTTTTCTTATAATTGCATCAGTGTTGGAAGAGTTTCAGCTTGACAAAAAGTGGTTACAATTATTGATCAAAAAGTGGCTACAATTATTGATCGATATTGATGTTGCTCCATGCTTAACCAAAAGCTGTGGCAAATTGATATGTTTACTGCCTCAGTAGTAACTCATAATAGCAGTATCACCTGTTTACGACCAATGTACATAGAGCAAGCATATAACCCATGCACTATCAATCAGGTCCAAAATCTGAGGCCTTGGTCGAGTACATGGTGCAATCCTCACCAAAAACATATCAGAGGATTTTCTTTTGTTAGCTTCCATTCATGCTATGACTCGTTTCGATTGGTTCACTTTCGCCAAAGTTATGACATTTCTAACAGGAGGTACATTTTTTGAGACACCCTGTACATATGATAGCTCACGAAGGTGTTATATGTAGAACTTGTGGATATCTAGGCAATCTCTTTACCCTGCTTAGCAAACACTAGAGCTCATCCCATTCTTATACTCCTCCTTAATGTGTTTATTTGCCTGTTTATTTGTTTATTTACTTATTTGCTTATAGTTATTCAAATCTCCTGGAGCCATAAAATGACTGTGAAAAACGATAAACTAAGACAAAAAATAGAGCCAGAATGGCAGAAATTGAGAAAGAAAAATTGAAGAAGAGAGTCCATTACGATTTTTTTTTACTTTCGCGACAAATTTCAAAATTCGCGCTGAGCTGCATTCTTTCTCTCTGGTACCGTTGTAACTTTAGTTTCATCGCTTTCTTCTTCCCTAACCGATCAATGCCTCAAGCACTGTAGTGCCCTTGGAATAAGGTATCGATCGATATTCGATTGGCAGGAAAAGTAGGTAAGTAAAGGTAAAGGTAAAGAATGCGGCGTTGATCAATCCCTTATGTGGGGTCGCGCCACGCATTCGTCTACCATTCGAAATAGTAGAGAGTGGAGTTATGCGTATTTGGTCTATATAATGACTTGCCCGGCCAGATGCTACACCAAACCAGTGTCTATACCCTCGTATACAATTCTGGTGCCAATTTATCCGAACCCGGAGGAATGGAAGACTTGGCTAATCCGGGTCGATCACTCGACAGTGCTGATGTCAGAAGCGCCTCTTACCACTGCACCACGCGCACCCTTTTAGAAAAGTAGAAAAAGTGAACAAGTCGAACGCGCAATAGAAATCTAGTGAAAATGAAAGAAATAATGAAGAAATTTCGACATTTTCTGAATCTCGAGGCTGGCAGTGTTATTGACAGAAGCCATTCGTCTTCGACATGAAACTCATATGTTTCTGACGTCACTGTTAAACTTTTGATTAACATCTTTTCTGATACACTTTTAATAATTGCAATAAATTAAATAAGGCTTCAAAATAAGCTGCTCAAAGCCGACTACGTCATTTCTTAACATGAAGAAACTCGACATGATGAACTTTGTGAAGACTTGCTCATTAGGGGAGTTATTTTGCATTATTCTAAAGATCCATCCAGATGGAAATTAACTGTATTTCAGTACTAATGTCGCATGAAAATTGAAATTCGCTCATTATTATCTGGTCAACCGTGAAGTGCTTCGGCGGAATATATAAATATTTTTAAAAAATGTAATGAAAAAATATAATTATAATGATTAGAGCACCGGACTAACCATCCGTAAGTTAGCAGATATGTAATGGGAAACACAGGAACGTGTTTTCCTAAAAAGATGCCGTCAACTGGCCTTTATCAGAATGTAATGTGGCCGTACGCTGTTCAACACCTTGAGAGAGCGCCATGCACTCGACTTCCATTTCATCTCGCATGACATGTTGTATTGACATGTTTTTGGTCAGGACTAATGTTAACGAAGATCAATCACTCTAACTCCATTCAATTCGTTTAGAGCTTCTTTTGATTTATTGTCTTGCCTGGGGATTCGATCACTCGGCTTTGCGGCTGGAAGCGGCTAGTTCTGCCACTTCACTACGCATACCCTCAGAAAAACCTTGAAGGACAATAGAGGAAAACACAAAAAACACTACAAACAGACTAAGGCAATGGAAACGGACTACCGTTGTGTTTAATAAAAAATAATTTTTTTTTCTAAAAAAATGCACATTTCGGAATACCAATTTACTCAAATCCAGGGCGATGGAAGGTTTGGTTAGCCCGTGCGGGGATTGATCGCTCGACTGTGCGGATGTCAAAAGCGACTCTTGAGGATACTTGAGTTTATGTGCGCAGTGAAAGCATAAAGTATTTTCCTAAGTGACAAGTAAATGGAATAACCAGATTGAAAATTAGATTCAAATTCATTGTTCAATAATGTTTCAAAGCTTTATTAGAAGACTAAAGATTATTTTTATTAGATTAAACTGACGTATCACGAAATTCGGTAACAAAAATTATAATGAGCTTCAAAAACTTGAGCGATCTTGAAGTCCTTTGATATTAATATACATATAATGATACTCAGACGGAATACTATCGCGACGAAAATAGACAAAACGATAAAAAAGTAGAGAAAACCGCTCGGAGGTATCAATTTCGACCGTGGTTAATGACTAGTTCTCTTGCTAAACCTAAGAAAAGCAATTAGGAATACGGTAGAAACCACCAGAACAGGTGACCAGGTGAATTTTTCGATTTTGATGAATCACCCCTTTCACTTTCACGTGGACGGGTGTGGATGGAGAAGAAGAAAGTGGCCGATTAAGACTAATCACCTGCAATTTGAACCGAACGTAAACAACTAAATCACTTCACCTGACCCCGCCCACAGCTAGCTGTTACTCACTCACACTTCTATTCACCAGAAAAATAGGGTAAAATTAAACCGGTCGGAGTTGATCAGTACCGTTATGACGCGCCATGCATTCATAATCGCAGAGGCATGGTGAATGTGTATTTGGCCTATACAATGACCAGCGTTGGCAAGCCGCTCTAAAAAGCACATAGCCGTCACCTTCCCAGATAAGTCTGATATTATACCAGTTTGCCCAACTCTGGAGGGATGGAGTCTTGATTAGCATGGATGGGATCGATCGCTCGACCGTACGGGTGTCGGTAGCACCTCTTACCACTGTACCATGCGAGTCCAGTATGCACAAGAATGTCGATAGAAACAGAGATACTCCAATACAGACGTAGGCGGCTGCAAAGCTGAACGACTAGGAAAATGGGCGTAATTGGCCACATGGGTGTGCTTCGGATGAGTAGACAAAATGCGGGGAGGGCTAGAAGAAACTCGCGTTCCCGCAATGTGATAAAGAAAAATATACATGTATGTAGAATCCACTGCAATCGGTTAAGATATAGGAAGAAAGAGAAAATCTAGCAGAACTTTTGTGAGAAGAAGTCCTCAGGAGGCCTCGAAGACTAGCAGTAAGTGGTCAGAAACTCTCAGACAACTGCCGTATTAGAGGGAGAAATATACCCAGCTGAGGTGAGATTTATTTATTCATTTGTTACGATGTTTAAGACAATCGTGAGAAGGAAGAATGAGTATCAAACAGAGCATTAAAAAGTAAAGAGTACAATACGTCAGTTACATTAAGTCAACAGTAACGCAAGTAGAGCCAATACAAAGAGTAACAATATTAACACACACCAAAAAATAAAACCGAAGCAATTCGAAAGAGATGAGGTCAATTTACAGTCAATTCAAGATGAGTCAATTCACAGAAAAAATTGCAAAAAAAGCAGAACATCCACGGAATCTAGTGAATCCTAGCAACAAACAGCCTTTCAGAGATTAAGTCGCAGGTCGAAATCCTGCACGAGTCATGATTTTTGCGGTAAACTTAGCATCAGGAAAATCTCACTCTGCTAAACCTTTCCACTCGAAGAAAAAACCCAAAGACAAAAAAGGAAATCTAATTTTGAAACTCTTGCTGCTAATCTGCATGGTCTCACCAATCCCTCGACCGTCAGATTGTGACTTCGACATGCTACCCACTGAGCCATCATGGTACTATCACTGGTGGATACGACCTAGAAGTACTTTCGCCACTGGTCAGTGGTCAAGATTTTTTTGCCTTTTTTGGGCCAGCCATTTCCATCTAGCAAAAACAAATTGTAGCTTTGAAATTGCCACTCGATGCTCTACACAACCATGTAGGTCTCGATTGGACGCCTTGGGAGAAGCTCCCGAACCTCCCTCGTTAGTTTTCCTTTTGGTTTTCGACTGTTTCCAGCTGCTCGTGGCCTGTTTGTTTCGTAATCACCACGTTTATAATTGTCGCGTCATAATGCTGCATTTTAAATATAAATAGATAAGTAAATAAATGCTGGAAAACCCCACGTCTTGGTGAGTTCGATTCGAGCAACATAGGAAATCCATTCGTATTCTATAAAATGCGTCGTAGCGTTGCGCAGTAAATGGATTACTCGCCGGTGTTTGTCGATTGTGCGAGATTAAATGTAGTCGAAGAATCACAAACCAACTGGTGTTCGGTGACAGATCGTCTTACTACAGAGATTCTTTTCTTAGACACTTTTTGTAGTTCCACCGCTCAGGAATTGTCGACAAGATTTGTATTTAAATGAAAATCATTCTTGGAGGAGTGGTCAGCGCCACTATGCACTATTTCAAATGTAAATAAATAAGCAAATAAATACTGGAAAACCCCGACCCCGCTATCTTTCCTCAATTATTTTCATCATTCGTTGGTGACTATACTTTTCCTGTACTGAAAAAGTGGGACCTTGGACGGGAAATCGATAAGAAATTTCTAGAAATAGCTTACGTAGCGCAGCGGTAATAGGCGCCGCCGATACCTAAACAGTCGAACGATCGGTAACCAAGCCTACCAACCCCCTGCCCAGAGATGGGGTAAATTTGTACCAGGCTTGACTAAGAAGGTGAAGACACTGATTAGTGTGAAAAGTGCCCTTGAAATTCAATAATTTGTACTTGTACTTGTACTTGACAGTTTAATTTGAGTTTCAACGGCAACAACAATCCCGCGTCATTAACGTGAATGCTGCCCTAACGAGGTCTCTAGGCTATTTATCCTTCGAAACAGATGCAAATTGTAACATTGTTAGGGGTACAATTTTACCGTGCCACTTGTCCTGTTGTGTGCTCGTGGGTATGTTGTAAGAGGCACTACTGACACCCGCACAGTCATGCGATCGATACCGGCCTGGGGTAACCAATCCTTCCATCTCTTTTGGGTCGGTAAATTGGTAGCGAGTTTGTTTAGGAAGGTAAAGACACCAAATTGGTATAGCGGCTTCCCCCGCAAGTCATTGCATAGCCCAAATACACATTCATCACGTGTCTATGATTCTGAATGTAACACGAACGCGTGGCGCGTTCTTAGAGGACTGATCAATGCCGACACCTTTACCTTAAACTTTATTGAGAAACAAGTGAACAAACCCTCTGAGAGATACGCAAATTTCGATTTTTTTCAGAACAAGACAGATGCGACGGTAAAATTATACCCTTAAGGTAGACGAGCAGCTGCGATACTCACCAGGAACTAACCCTGAGCCTCAGAGATTGCTCATTCGCACTTCCCGCGAATTTTCTCGCCAAATTAGACGCTCTATACCAATCTGAATGCAAATGTGGGTAAAATCCCTCGGAGGCTGAGGAAGTGCACTAAACGTGCTCCGTGAAAGTGCAGGGAGAGGTTCTTTGAAAGAGATTTGTATAATAAACAGAGCACTTCTGAACACAAGTTGGGTATCAGTGAGTGTAATCAGCCGGCCTTTCATCACCTTTTACACCTTTCAGGAAACCTATCGCTTCACCTTACATCGGGCTTAAAATAACACTTTCAATCTCGAAAATCACGAAAACTCCGTTTAGAGACCTAGGGGCCTTTTTCATTGGGGCACTGGAGGATCATTGTCCTGATGAAGGTGTTTGCTTAACGGAAGCCGAATTCACCGCAAAGGTTTGAAATAAATAAATAAATAAATAAATAAATAAATAAATAAATAAAGGTTTCTAACACGAATAAAAAAGTGAAGTGGTCGTCATAGATCCGTCCTCTGAGGATGCGCCATGCATTCGTGTTCTATTAAGAATCGTAGAGGCATAGTGAATGCTTACTTGGCCGACATGGGGAGCCAGCCGCTGTACCAGTTCAATGGTTTTTACCTTCCCAGACAAGTCCGGTACGAATTTACGCGACCCCAGAGGGATGGAAGACTTGTATAGCCAGGGCTGGGATCGATCGTTCGACCGCATGGGTGGAGGTAGCGCTTCTTACCAATGCAGCAGCCTTAACGACGGCAGGAATACGTGTCAGCATTAAGCTGCTGCTGTTCATCTTGGCGCTTATTTTCTCGACTTAATTATCGTCTGAAGTGAACGACGTCACAGAACGCGGGAACATTTTCCGAGAGAGCTATTAAAGCCTCCGATGATTCGCTACGGTAAAACGTTGCCCTGAGGCGTACGAAAGAGCGCCGCAGAGGTGAGGTACCACATGGCAATTTGTTAGAGACAGCAGCTATTCGATGGGTAATCACAGATGGAGGCAACATAGCGGGATGCTCGCAACAATTGAAAGGGTTAGCCAAGCCTTCTATCGCTCCGGAACCGGGTAAATTTATACCAGGCTGCGCAGGGAAGATAATGGCGCTGACTTGGTGTAACGCACCATTAACCTACATCTTTCAGCTGAAGAAGGGAGAGGAAAAGTAGAGTTCAGCGGCTGAAGATTTTCGATGATTAGCTCTAAAAACGTCTTTTCAGCAGGTGCAAACTCAGTCCTTAGCCCTCTGGGAAGTGTTTAAAAGCAAAACCTAGAAGTCTGAAAGAACAACGGTGGGCATGACACAGTGGAAAGAGGTGCCACTTACATTTGCACGGTCGAGCGATCGATCTTCGCCTGGGTTAACGAAGCCTCTCATCTCTCAGATATCGTGGAGATTGATACTAGACTCCTCTGAGGAGGTAGAGATACTGACTTGCATAGAGGCCGGCCCCACTTAGGCCAAATACCTGTTCGCCTCGTCTGTATGATTTTGAATGAAAACCGATCGCGTGGCGCATCCCTAGAACGATTGATCGATGCCAGTGCTTTACCCTTGCCTTTAAATTTGCATTTTCTGTTCACAAAGACCCAGGTGGTCATGCAAAAGCGAACATTGGTTACAATTCGACCAATTACGAAGGAGTAAGAGCAGCAAAAAAGTGGCACGTCCACTGGGGACCATTTCACTTTACTGTTTAGTGCTCAGAAAAAAATTGAGAGGCGGGATAGGATGGAGGATTAGAGCAGTATGGAGAATTCTTGGAAGCAGAAGCAGAAGGTGGTGAGAGCCGTATCCCGTCCCGCTTGCACTTCCACAACTGGATTCGGAGTCCAATTGTACTTTTATTGGCGCCAATTTAGATGAATCGATTTGTGAAGCGCTCAAGTGGATGAAGTAGCATCGGTAGGCTCCAACTATGGGAGGGTGGAACTGCTAGGGACCTTCGTAGAGCGGCTAGCCCTGCCAAGTCGTCGTTCCTACGATAATGAACGGAACACAAATGCGTGACGCTTCCTTAGGGGATTGATCAACTCCGACCAGATTATCCTTCACATGCCCCCGATAAACCCCGAGATATAGCCCGAACAGCGCCTACCTTCGTCTACTTATCCTAAACTTCTTATGTTAAACGCAATCTCTAATCGACTGTGCCATCTGATTCTGGCTGCGCCGCGGTTTCGGAGACCGCTCGTCTGTTCATGAATCTGGGCACAGCTGTTGACTTCCTGATTTTTCGTTGATCAGCGATATGATGGAGTTGGTGATGATCTCCTACTGGTCCCAACTCCGCCATATTACACATCAATGAATAAGCAGGAGGTGAAAGGCAAGGGTAAAGTGGTGGTCATTGGTAAGCCCCACCATTTTCTGAACTCGCAAATTTTTCACAAATTTCACATCGAAAGCCCATGGGCAGTATGATACCGAAGCATCTTCAGGCAGCCTTCTCCTTTTCCCCCTTTTCTGCCTTTTTCATCCCCGTGTTTATCTTCGCCCATGGGATCGATTGACTTTTCATGAATGAAAGGTAAAGGAATAGGTGTCGGCGTTGATCAGTCCCCCAAGAACGCGCCGTGCACTCGTCTTCCATACAAAATCGTAGAGGCATGGAGAATGCGTATTTTACCTATACGATAGCTTGCAGGGCCAGCCGCTCTACCATGCAAATGCTTTTACCTTCCCAGACAAATACGGTACCAATTTACCCGGTCTTGGAGGGATTGGAAGCTTGCTTAGTCCGGGCGGGGATCGATCTTCCGATCGTGCGGCGTCAGTAGCGCCTCTTACCATTGCACCAGGAGATACTATGTACAGACAATACTTATGGTGGAACAAGTGTAGAATGAGACCAGAATAGAAGTTTGATAATCTGTACAAGATTGATACTCTAGCGAGATTTCCTAACAGCCTCTTGAGAATAGCTCCTACTTCTTTCAAAGTTTTCACGATGAACTTTGCAAAAAACTTTCTCTCAAAGAATGACAGATTGGCGCTACAAAATGATTGATGAAGAGGGACTGACCAGGGAATGCCGCCAACCTCCCATGGAACTTTGAATTGAGACCTATATCAATCGATAGATCTCGGAACACTGATTACAGATCTGTAGATCAAATTTGCAAAATGGGTCTCCTAAGCGATTTCTGGCTTGCGAAACCCTGCGTTGGGCGCGGTGTTGCGTAATGAGAAGGGCCGCTAGCACTGCCGGCAGCTGCGGCTGTGGCGCAGAGGTTGAGGTCTCGCCTCGCAGTGGTGGGGTCGTGGGTTCGGTCCCCCGTGGTGGCATTATTTTTGCATATGTTAGTGAGTAGTAAATGAGTAAAAATCAATAACACGTCGAAGCCTTCAAATTTGATCTACCACTGCAGGCATTTGACCTACTTGCTAGAATTGCAGTGAGAGCGCTTGCTAGAGTTAGATTCAGATTTGAGTAGTTGTGTTTGCGAACAGCATGTTTGCTTTTCTGTATTGTTTCTTCAGTGTTGAAGATCGTTAGAACTGTAGTTAAGAGAGTAAATTTCCGTATTCAAGTGACGTTGCAGACTTATGTGAAAGTCACCATCAGTCGTTCACTGGAAAAAGTGTTAAAAACGAGTTCGATCTCGTCCTATGGTCCGCACGGACTATAACTAACATATGCAAAAATAATGCCACCACGGGGGACCGAACCCTAACCCCACCACTGCGAGGCGAGACCTCAACCTCTGCGCCACAGCCGCAGCTGCCAGCAGGGCTAGCGGCCCTTCTCATTACGCAACACCGCGCCCAACGCAGGGTTTCGCAAGCCAGAACTCGCTTAGGAGACCCATTTTGCAAATTTGATCTACAGATCTGTAATCAGTGTTCCGAGATCTATCGATTGATATAGGTCTCAATTCAAAGTTCCATGGGAGGTTGGCGGCATTCCCTGGTGAGTTAAAGAAAGCGTAACTGTTCTCGAACCTTTCTTTCGAAGTTTTTAAAGTGAAGATCTGCGCCAGATGTTCGCTAGAACTTCTTCTCAAGCTCTCAGGCTGAGAATAATAACTCTCAAGCTCAAGCCAACCGCGCCAGCACTAATCGGTCAGCCCACTCACTTAAGAACAACAATGGAATCTGTGGAGCGCGGGTTTATCGCTTTCAAATGCCCCGAAGCAGCAAACCTTTTTATACCCTTCAAGCGCCGGACGGTTATTAAAAGGTTTTCTTGATGACAGCGAAGAAAAGGAAGAAAAACAGACAAAAGGTATGAAAAAGGATAGAAAACTCTAAGGGCATGCTGCGCAGACTCCAGTGAAAACGGCTTCATTTCACAAATAGGGAGGAAAATCTGGTGGGGACTGAATCTTTTAGTCTCATCCTTCTTTTTCCATCTTCTTCGCTCTTTTAAAAAGATAGAGGAAGTTGGAAAAAGCACCTTCAACTCCTTGTCATCATGATCTGACTATGATTCATGCCCTTGTAGGGTTCTTTTCTAAACCATTTATTTATTTGAAATCGGGTGTGGTGCAGTGGTAAGAGGCGCTACTGACACCCACACGGTCGAGCGATCGTACCCTCGTCCGGGCTAACTGTGCCCTCGTTCCCTACGGGGTTGGGAAAATTGGTCCCAGACTTGTCTAGGAAGGTAAATAAACTAATATAGGTATAGGGGCTGCCCCCGCAATTCGTTATGGGTCAAATACGCATTCACCATGACTCTACTATTATGAATGGAACACAAATGTGTGGCGCAAACTAGGGGACTGATGAATCCTGTCGACTCCACCTTTAACTTTACAGAGGTTTTCATAGGATCGTAGGCCAGCGAAAAAAACAAAAATAACTTATGAGGGATGTCTATTTAGAGAAAAACTGACGTAATCGGCACTTCAAAGGTAGATAATTCCCCAGATATAATTTATTGCACGGGTTTCTCTTATAAAACGTCTAGTTTCAGAAAAAAAGGTAGAGATAATTAGAAATCCGATAATAGAAAGTAGAGGAGAAGAAAAGGAAATGAAACCTGCCCTATCATATCCGTCGCGCTTCATAAGTTAGTCAACGAAGTTCTATGGAAACCTCTGTATTATAGCTATAGGAAATTACCAAACGAAAAAACTGAAACACTGCAGAGATACAGTACACCTACAGTATGCCCGCGAGTACATTATTTCTAGCGGATTTTCTCTGAAACTATTTTGCCAATGAGACAATGGCTTTAGGTACATTTTGTTGAACAGCAAAAAAACACTGTGAAATTGTATCAGGTGCTGACCGAATAAAATTATTCAAAATCTCTGCAATATAGTTGAGGGGTTTCCAGGTTTCAGTTTTTAGTGGACCGGTCAAGTGCAAAAAATTGATAACTCCTATAAATTTTTTGTTATTGGTACCTTTTATGAAGTTAAAAATCGCTCTAAAATCGTACCAGGCCGATCAGTGTGGAGCTTTCTATATTTACTTTTAGCTTTTTTCTTCGAGAGGGGTCTACGAACTGCTCATAGACCAGTGAGGCTCCAGAGAAATCGATAACAATTTTTATTATTGGGGGAATTAATGCTCCTGGGTCAAAAATAACACAGCTTGAAAAATAAATGGAGTCTGTACATAAGTGGTAAATAGTGTAAAAAAAGTATGTAGTATCAGTGGAGTCTCATGTAATTAGAAACATAATATAGTGAGTTATAATAACACAATAATTATAATTATTGTTATTATAGTTATGATAGCAATAATTATAAGATGTAGCTACAGTTATAAGTTAAAGTAATCTGTTATAAGCTAAAGTAACCTTCGCAATAAATATTACGTTGTAAAAATGATAAGTAAATAATAAATAGAGGAGGTTCTGAACAGTAGTGATCTGGCGAAGGATTGATAAAGAAAAGGCGTTCTAAAAAGACAAAAGCGTAGGAACTTTCTGAAAATCTTGGTAGATCGTGCCATTTATTGGCTACGCCCACAGTAAGGTCCCACAGAGCCCACCAGTGGGTGTCCTATGTCCCAAAGAAGAAAACAAAGCGAAAATCCTAATGGTTATCGTGTAGGTTGGCCCTCTCGGATGACGAACATCGTGAGCAATATGAAATTCGTTCGGATGTCAAGGAACAGAAGAATGAGGCATAAAAAAAATTATACAAATTATATATGAATGATAAATAGGGAAGGTTCTAAAAATAGTGATCTGACGAAAGATTGATAAAGAAAAGGTGTTTCAAAAAAGACAAAAGCTGAGAGGCTTTTTGAGAATCTTGGGAGATGGCGCATTCTCTTGGCCCCGCCCGCCAAGAGACCCGCGGGGTCCCACCAGTTGGCGTCTCTTTTCGCTTTATTTTAGTCGTTTTTGTTCGAAAAAATGATAAAAGCGAAAATGATAGTAATTATCACGTAGACTGGCTCTCTCAGGAGGAAAATGAGGTGAACAAAGCGAAATTCGTTCGACTTGGCCGGCGGAAAACATCGATGCGATAAATCATGCAAGTGACAGCACTCGTCAACAGAACGTTGCCGAGCACTAAGGCAACAAAAAACCGCTTGCCCGACGTCATGGCGATGTTCCATGTGTCAGCCGAGTCCTGATATTTTTAGTAACAATACCGCGAAATTTCAATTTGCCAAGTACCTGGAGTAGTACAGAGGTAAGAGGCACTATTGACACCCACGCGGTCGACCGATTGATCCTCGCCGGGCTATCTAATAATTCCATCACTCCAGGGTCGATATTTGGTACCAGGCTTGTCTGGGAAGGTAAAGGCGCTGACTTGGTATAGCGGCTGGCCCCGTAAGTCATTGCATGGGGCAAACACTCATTCACCAGACCTCCACGATTCTGAATGGAAAATCAGCGCGTGGTGTGCTCTCAAAGGACCGATCAACGCCTACAGCTTTACCTGTACCAGAACGGGAGGGTGAAACAAAGGCGAAGACGAACAGTGGATAAACTGGATCTAGGGGTTAAGTTAGTCAATTGAAGGAATCACATTTTCGGAAATGTTGCACCACTCACACACATCTCCCAGCTCCAGAAGAAAGGAAGAAAGAGAGGAAAAAGAGCATAAAAGATTCAGACATCCATAGCCCTCCACAATGCTGGACGGAGCTCGAGTGCATGGCGCTTCCTTTTCGACTAGCGTAGTCATTTATTTTACTTCAGTTCCCATTACAGCACGGTGTGGTTAACCCCGAACCTATCGAACCGACTCCACAATTCATCAATTACATAGTGCTCGGTGGGATTCAGTTAGCTGTGTGAGCTAAAGGCAAGTTAGGGGGATCCTCATTGATCAGCCCCATAAGAGCGCACCATGCATTCGTCCTCTATTCAGGAATTGTAGAGGATTGCTGAATTTGGCCTATGCATTGACTTGTCCGAGCCAACCGCTGTTCAAGTCAATGTCTATACCTTCTCAGCCAAGTCTATTAACAATTCACCCCATTTGAAAGGAAGCGCTAAATAGGCAATAACCCGCGGTGAAGTGTCTAACAATAAGAAGCGGACTGAAAAACATCAACGAAAGGGCACTAGTCCCGGTGTTGACAAGAATTCCCTTGGGAAGGCTTCGAGCCGAGACGTCCGCTGACTTTATTGCTTCGCAGTCTGTTCTTACCCATAGAAGGTGGTTTTCAAGCGGAAGCACTAGGCTACATAGTAAGTAGTCTTCACAGAAATATGAACAGGAAGAAATTCGAGAAAAAACTGATGTATCGCATTATGAAATGGAAGGAAACCTCTGTGCCCTTTAGGGAGAGCCTAAACGAATCCCAAGGTAAGGATTAACCGGACGTCATCGCCACGAAGGGCCCTGGTCTTCTGTCGTCGATGAAAAAGCCCGTTCGAGATATGGAAATATGAAACATTGAAATTGTTCATGGATGACTAACAACTACAGCACTTCCTTACCCTTGTCCTTAGCATCGTTGCCCTATTATTTTCTCAAATTATCATTGAATATTCGTTGTCAGGAAAAAAGAAGAGAAACAAGGAAAGATAAACAAGCGTAGAACTAAGCAGAGGATGTGGGGAGAAAATGCCTAAAAATGAGCTTGTTTAACACTGTCGGCCTGAAAGCTGTGAAAAAAAGAGTCATTGAACTGACGCGGATCGAATTGACGATGAGGAGCTTCGGGAGAGATGAGTAGGCGTGGCCGAAAACTAAACAAGTTTACCCGACGTCGTGTTGAATTCTGATTAGCGGACCACTGGGTCCCAGAGCTCGACTTGAAGCGAATTCAAAGCACTTATTCTGGATAATCGAAACCTATTCGACTGTGCGAAGGATTATAAAAGATTTCAGAATCATAGGCAGAGATTTAGGAAAGGCTAATATATTTTCATGGATTTCACACGAGAATTTCATAATTTTCTATCTAAATATATCTTTCTTTAGTCAGAGCCAGGCGGCGAGCGTGAAAAGAGACGTTCTTTCAACAAAGAAGGGGATTTCTAATCAATTTATTCCAGTTAATTCTTATGCAAATTAGATTGGCTGAACCCGTCGTTAGCAGCTCTTGCAGACGATAAAGGAATCGATAGAGATAAGCTAAAGAAAATCGATAAGATAAGATAAAGAAAATCAACCAGGAAAATGAAAAAATGCAACCTTCTGCAGGCAACAACTAGTTCTGTATTATGGGGTCCACGTTTATTATTATTGCAAACATATGTATACTCCCTGATTTGTGGTCTTTTCGTAACCATTGCTGTTCAAATAAAATATTTCCCTTATAAAATAGGTCACATCCACAATTGAGAATATATGAAAACTCAGCTTTTCCATGAAATGTTAATAGTAAGATGGTACCGGCCAACTACCGTATTCTACTATAAAAAGCTTGACAGACTTCCCTTACATTAGGTATACAATTCTGCGAATCTGCCCTTATGGGGTTTATATAACAACACAGTGAAGCCCATGTAGCTCCTTGAATTCCAATTTTTCACTTAATTGTTTCTTCGATCAATTTTCCGCCGCCTTCTCGTTTCGGTTTCGCAGCCATCACCGACCACCCAGTGATTAGTTTCGATCAGCTACCGATCAAGGTGCTTTGATCCCCAACATGAATCAATAAGAGAATTTTTAATGGACCGCCTCCCGGGATTTAGGTGCTTTGAATAATCAAGTCGTGTAGGGGTTATGAAAGAAGCTGATTTCCGTCCCCGTTTCTTGCTTTATAAAGTAAAATTAAGCACACAGAATAACAACTGGGCACAACCGTTACCCATCCTCCACCACCAAAGCCCACGCCATCGCCTGGTATACCCATCTTTTTCAAGCGTCGCTTTAACCAATTCTTCTCGGTTCTTCGCGAGCTTTTCCAGCTTATTCTGTCCGTGTTTCCTCCTCTCCAATGTCGTCGTCCTCCTCGTCGCCTTACTCGTTACTCTTCTTTTATCATCAGCTTTGCTCCTTTCCCTCCATCTTCCCGCCGATTTGTCTTTCCAGCTGTTTCTGTCGGTAGTGGAATGTTGTCGACCTACTTATAAAATTTATCTACTGCTAAAGTAAAATTGACCGTTTTACCAGTAGGGAATACGGCATCCCAATGGAAAACTGTATCAAGCGATCCTACCACTATAGAGTTAATGTATTAGGTTGTTAACTGATTATTTGCCGGTTTTTTCAAGTCTCTGTTGTGCACCTAGTAGTGAAGCTTCCAAGAACATCCAGATAGCGTTCGATAGAGACTTATTTGCTCTTTCATGACATGCATCTGCTATTTACGAAACCTTGAAATTTTGATAACTTTTTGACCATTGAAGTTGAAATCAAGAATGAGAAAAATTGACCCCACCGACAGTGAACTTTCACTGCTTCGTTTCGCGACTTTTTGCAAAATCATATATACCATCTAAAACTAGACGAATTTCTCTATAAAACGGTGTACGGTTTGTTTTGATTTTCCTTGGTTTTTGTTTACGTATAAAGCGTCAAAGTGGGGTATCTCAAAGAGAACAATAATTTTTGGATGCTTGTGCTGCCTTTCTGCCGAACGTTTTCCATGAGCTCTATAAATGTCACGATAGAACATTTGTTGCTCTATCAGGTAGTATGTTTATTTTTCCATGCTAGCCGTTTTTTAAAACTTTTATCATGAAAGCGTTTTTAAAATTCCTCGACGTGTAAAACTTTTCTTTGGAAACGTTTTGCAGAATTCCAGACATCATTTGAAAAAGGAGGATGTGGGCTATAAGAAGATGCATCACGCTTTTTCAATCGCACCAGGTTTTGTTAACTTTTATGTCGTCAAAGTGGAGGTTCGACGGCTCGCGTGACCGCGCTGCGCGGCCAACGCGACGGCCGCACGCGCACTCCCTCAGTAATTTATCAAAAAAAGTTATCAAAATTTCGAGGTTTCGTAAATATCAGATGCATGTCATGAAAGAGTAAATGATTCTCTATCGAATGCTATCTGGATGTTTTTGGGAGCTCTTCTACTAGGCGCACAGCAGAGGCTTGAAAAAAGGCAAATAATTAGTTAACAACCTAATACAAACCCACTGAGGACTACCTAGCTCCTTATCCCGCACTTTTTTTAGGTTTTTGAATTTTTGTTAATTTTTTGCTCCTCGTTTTCGTTTCAGCAACCATCGCCGGCAACTCAATGATTGATTGTGATCTGTAGCCGGTCAAGGCGTTTTGATCTCCAAATGCGAACAAATAAGTGAACATTTAGATGGAGCGTCTCAGGGGAAAATTGAAGAATTGCGCTTCCTAGGGATTGTGGAATTAGCAAGTTTCCATCCTGCTAGTAATTTTTTTCCTGTAAAATGAAGCAGTAGACCTTTGCAGATCCTCCACCATACCCGCCCACACTATCGCCAACTTTACCCACCTTTCCCAAGCGCCTCTACCAACTATTCTCGTTCGTTTTTGAGCTTTTCCAGCTTGTTCTGTCGGCGTTTTCTGCGCTTTTCGCGCTCTTTGTCCTCGTCATCCTGAACCTATTCCTCCTTCTGCTCTTTTTTTGTCATGGTTTGTGCTGTTCCGCTCACCACCTTCTCTTCAGCTCTTCTCTTTCTTTCTTCTCTTCATCCTTTTTCTCCTTATTCTTGCCCCTGTCCTTTGTCACTATACGATTCTGAATGGAACGCGAATGCGTGGCGCGTTCTCGGAGGACTGATCAATAGTGATACCGATATCTTCTACTGTGCCCTTGTGTTTGTCTTCACCATTTGACTTTGTCTTGTCGTCTCGTTTTCCTTCATCTTCCATAATCACTGAAGATAACCTAATTATTAGGTTGTCCAATAAGTTTTTGCGATTTCCATAACAATTTTCAAAGTTTCACAAATTTTGACTGAATCAACCTTACCCATCGAAGTACCGCCCATCTTTGTCAATGACTGTCCTCCATCGATTCGGTAGGGAATGGATACCGTTGCGGTAGAACTCCGGAGGTTTTGATTCGAAGAAGTGGCGAAGGTCGATTTCGAGTGCAGCTCGATCATCGTATCGTTTTCCTTCCAGAAAGTGAGCTAGCGAGCGGAACAGATGGTAGTCAGTAGGGGCAAGGTCTGGTGAGTAGGGTGGGTGGGGAATCACTTCCCACCCCAGCATCTGCAGCTTTTGGCGGGTCAACGTGGAAGTGTGCGGTCTAGCATTATCATGGAGAAAATATATTTTGTCGATTTCTGGACGAGTAACACGGACAGCGTCGCTGAGTTTTTGCAGTTGGTTGCAATACACTTCGCTGTTGACGGTACTACCAGAAGGACAGAGCTCCCAGTACACAATCCCGCGAACGTCCCAGAAAACTCCCGGCATCTCCTTCCTCGGTTTGGGCCCACCTTTGGGAATTGCTGGTGGCTTCTTCTCTGCTAGGACCCATGCATGTCTGGTTGTACGTGACCTACAACACCCACTTCTCATCTCCTGTAGTGAGTGAGTCCAACCAGTCAAAACGGCGAGAGCTATGAGAGTCAAAGCGACAAGCTTGGAATCCGTGAAGAAGGCGGTGACGAAGATAAATCTTTGATGACTCATATAGTTGTAAACAACCGGCTGATATAAAGCGAAAATGTTGTGTACGCATAAGCTAACCTTTGACCTTTTATATACCCTACTGCTAAACGATAATACTTCTCAACCAGGAACGCCAGGTCAAAACACAAAATCGCAAGAACTTATTGGACAACCTAATACGTTTACCAACACTGATTCTACCTTTCACCTTTTCACCTTTAACCTTTTTACCTGTATTCTACCTACCCTGCACCTCTGGGTATCTAGTACCCCTTTTCCTTTTACCCTTTGGGTCGATGAAAATAGTCGAGCCAAATTAGCCGACCGACTTCCAGGCGAAAGAGAGCCGACCAAAGATGCGCGACGTGGTGGGCATGCTAATAGTGCTTTCTGTCTCACGTTTGCCCGGGGCAACGAAGACCAAAATTTGTTTGGCGAGCGCAGAAAACTTAGCAGTGCTGGTAGACGACCGAGGGGTTTAGCCCGCTTTGGGTATATACATTTATATGGTATCATACACCACAGCAGCACTTCAACCTATCGCTTCTCTTCGTAAACAATTTTTTCGAGAATTTCATCTAGTAATTTCCACCCTAAAAACGGGAATTCGTTAAATTTTTCCCTCCAGAAAGGAAGCAGTAGGCAAGCCGAGCGTAATGGCAACAGCAAAACATTGTTCTGTTAATTTCGGTAAGTGGTTGGTTGGTTTCAGTTGATGGTAAATGGTTAATTTTCTCGAAAATCCGCCAGAACCATTGCTCAAGCTCGGAGAGGCGGAAAGTCTACTAGCAATTAGGCGCTACGAAAAGCTTCAACCGACAGAATGCCTCGGTGTTGACCCAGAGGGCACTGAGCAGCTGGGTTTAGGGATACCCAGAGAAGATCAAAAAAGTGAAGGTGAAGCGGTAAGGGTGAGCAGAAAGCTTACTTTACCATGTTACTCTTATTCACTAAATAACAGAATACCCACAGTCTCAGGAATTAGCCCAAAGGGTAAAGGTGAAGTGATCGGCGATGAACAATCTCGCGAGGACGCGCCACGCATTTGTGTTTAATCCAGAATCGTAGAAGCGTGGTGAAACGTATTTGGCCTATACAACGACTTGCGTGGAGAGCCACTATACCAGTCAGTCTCTTTATCAACCCAGGCACCGAGTCTGGTACCAATTTACCCGACTCCGAAGGGATGGAAGGCTTGGTTAGCCCGGGCAGGGATTGATCACTCGAACATGCGCGTGTCAGCAGCGCCTCCTACCACTGCACCAAAAAGTATATAGTAAATGAATTTTCATTTCATTTAATTATTATAAATGTATAAATGCTGTTCCTTTTTCATCCCGCTGCAATTGTGATTTATAATCACCGATAGAAGTCGTGAAAAACAGAAGCCCTCCTGCCCGGTGTTATTGACATGTTGCGGTTCATCTGACAACTGCTCTCCGGCTTCAGCCCGCGTCATTGCAACAATACAAAGTACCTAATATAATATAAAGAATATAAAAAATGTAAAATAAAATGTCAAGAAGAATATGAAAATTATTTCTTCATCATCTATAATACATTATATGTGCCGTCTATTACAATATCTATCACAATATTATGGTTTAGAAGACTGGAGGCCGATAAGCCAAGGCTGATATCAAGAAGAGATTGGGAGAGAAAAGTGAAAATTCTTGGAAAGGGAGATGTTCGAATGAAAGAGAGAGAAATACTCAGAATAGAATTTTGAGAAAGTGCGAGTCGAAGAATTTTCTAGCGAATTCCTCAGAATCTTCTCGAAGACGACAATGAGACTTCATATGCTCTTGGAGAAATCTGATAGTACATTGAGGACAGGTAATCGACCTTTGCTACCGCTGCGGAAAAATGTATGAAATACTATTTTTCTAAAACTAGTAACCTATTAGAAGAATCGACCCTTTAGTCCAATATGCCAACCCGAAGCCTTTCTTGGGACCATCAATTTCCATTTGCCTTGCTCTATCACCCTGGCGAACCTTGGCCAGGTAACCAGTGCACAGGAATGGAGAAAAAACTTCAATGTTCAAAAAAGGACTCACTTCCAGTAGAGGTTCTGTCCGGCACAAACCATCCTAGTCCCTTTGGATTCCGATGAAACGTCAAGCTCTGAAATTTGCAGTATTTCTTGACAAATTCAAGAAAAATCGACTGATTAAACACGTGACGGTATATTGCGATACGTGCAAAAAATTCCGAATATTGTAAAGAGTGAAAGGGCGATGGAAACGAAAGAGTGGAAAAAGATGGTTTTGAGTAAAGACAATATAGTAGAAAATACAAAAAAAGAGAAAAGAATGCGAAACATCCGAATTCCTCTGTCTTAATCCCTGGCAAAGGACTCCTATGGTAGAAAATTATCCTTCTTGATTTAGCCAATGAAAATCGTAATTTTTCACATGCTTAAAGGTAACTCGCCTTCGTTAACATTTCTTGTGATAGTTATATTTTGTTAACACTGTTATGATTGACATACCATTCACCATCGTTTGTTGTGCTTTGTTTTACCATCGTTAGACTGTATATAAAAAACACCAAGATAGAAATTGTCGAATTTTGTAGCCAGGGTTGTCGTACTTCCGCTTATTTCATGAATGTTCAGTTACCCATGCTGGGTTTAACCCAGGTAAAAAAGAAAAACCCGCGTGTCAAACAACGAGCGCTCCAACTCGCTCGTTCAACATCCCGAGTTCAGTGGTGCATCGGCTGAGAATGGAACCCTTAGGGACCAGGCTGAGGCAGGTACGTCACACAGTAACGGACGTGCCGCGACGATAAAACGACGGTAGCGGCGCTTTTTTGCGCAGAAACCGCCTTTTTATGTTTTCTTTAATACTGATTAATTCGTAAAATTAAGTACATACATATTTGAGCCCAACAGTCGAGCTCTATTTTTCCATAAACAAATTTTCCATATTTGTGGAACTTGCCAACAAGCCATTTTTTTACCTTTCGATTTTCGTTCCCTTGCTCCTTCGATTCCTCGTCTCGTGACTCATCACTTGACGAGCCTCCGTCTTCGACTGGATTACCACGCGAGAACCCCGTTGGGTATGTGGCGTAAATGAATTGCTTCTGTCTGGGTCCCACGCGTGGCCCCAATAAGGGCACCTATTGACGCAAAAAAGCGTCGCTACCGCCTTTTATCGTTGCGGCACGTCCGGTACTGTACTTATCTTTCACGTTGACGAATAGTCGAGATACCACCTTTGATGTCGGTTGAATACCTTTGCTTGTTTATACCTGGACAGTTCCTATCCTCGGTGGTCGCTAGCGTTTTTAGAGGGCTATTCACTAAACGAACCGAAGCTGGGCTTGACTAGCTAGATCATAGCGTTCAAATCCGCTATGAAATTACGTAAAACAGCGAAATTCGAATTGTCCACTATATAATCACTAGAATAGGCAGGCGATTTCTCCTTGATCGAGATCACCAACCAAAGTTCGACTCATCCTAGAAGGACCACGGCAAAATCCTCAAAGGTTGCCCACAGAACACCCAGGTTTCTGATGCCTAACATAACACAAAAATTCATCACCATCGGTAGCAGCAGAATGGATGTTTAGGGATTGCCCACGTCTTCGGGGACCATCATATTATTATGTTATAATAGTTGTTTCGAGTGCTGTATTTGAGCTCGACACAAGGTTGGTATATGATGTTTATTGGCTGACGTTTCGGTGGAATCACCTTCTTCGGAGCCTGAAAGGATCAAGACGATTGGAGAAACTATTCGACCAAACGTCGCATTGAATCTAATAGGAATTCACGATCTATTCTCCAAACTGCTAAGTCAAGGTAGAACGGGATAACATACCTCAGCCTGATGCACAGATCGGCAGAAAACGAGGAAGCGACGGGCAGGGGTACCTGATGATGTAAGGATGACCCCAAGTCAGAATGCCAGTCTTAGGTAGGGCCTGAGCTCCCGCGTTATATATAGGCACTCTTCCTTCCGGTTGACCTTAGGATCGCGCGCGTAAATCCAGAATGCCTCCAGCGATTTCCGCGCTGGCGTGTGGGCCTCGCACGCCAATATTTGAATTTTGACCCCAAAGTCGTCGCCGCCGTGACGCTGGACGGGGCATTTTTATTTACGATTTGCTTCTATTTTGTGAGGTTGTGATAGTCTAATGATGGTAAAACAAACCACAAGGAACGTCGGAGTGTGGAGGGTCCACAGATATTTATTAATCAATGTGAACGGAAAACGTAAGAAAACGTAAACATCGAACAATTGTGATATATGTACAAAGTAACACCGATACTTGGTAGAATAGTGTGATTGGGCGTGCGTGGTGCAGTGATTAGAGACGCTACTGATACCCGCACGGTCTAGCAGTCGATCCTCGCCTGGGCTAACCTAGCCCTTCATCCTTCCGTGGTCGGGTAAATTGGTGAAACACTTATGTGGGAAGGTAAAGACATTGAGTTGCTGGTCTACGCAAGTCACTGTGCAGGACAAATCCGCTTTCACTATGCTTCTACGATTCTGAATGGAAGACGAACGTATGGCGTATCTTCAGGGGACAGATCAATGCCGACTCGTTTTCCTATACTCCATAGTGCGATTGCGAAATTTCCTAAGTAAAATAGGAACAGCTGGCTCCCATCCCAGGCGCTAATGAGGCAGATAATGCATGAGTACATACGGCAAACATGAAAAAGAAACTAAAGACCAGCAAGGCCTTCATGAATAGCTGAGCGAAAAGTGTAATAGAAGTCTAATACAGATATAATACAAATTTTAATATGTAAGTTTAATGAAAGTCAAATAGTTTAATTTACCAGTTTTATTTGATGTTTAATATGTCAATGGAAAGTAACGTTCTTTCCGAGACGCGGTTGAATCGTTAACTGTAAATAAATTGTCATGAAAGTAATGGAATCTTGCTCTTTCTCTTTTTTCGTTTTTTCTTCGCAATTTTCGCTTATTAAAAATAAAGATGAACTTTCAATTTGAGAGGAAATCATCAAGGTGAAGACATGAGACATCAAAATTCAGTGGGAAACAGCGTTTAAACACATCATAAAAGACGATAACATTCAGGTGTTTGTGGACGAGAAGAAGGTCTGTGAATTTCAACAATACAAACAATAATAGAAATTATTTTTCACGTAAAGTATCTTCTCAGGCAATTCTAACAATTTGTTACTTGAATTTATTTTTTACACTTGGGCGAGCGCGGTACAGCGGTAGGAGGCGCTACTGGCACCTGCAACGGTCGAGCGATTGATTCCCGCACCTCGGCTAACCAAGCCATCCAACCCTTCGAGGTCGGGTAAATTGGTACCAGACTTGTCTGAGAGAGTAAAGACACTGACTTGGTATAGAGGCTTGCTCCCGCTGGTCATTGTATAGGTCAAATACGCATTCACTATGTCAACGATTCTGAGGGGGACGCGAAGGCGTGGCGCGTCTTTGGGATACTCATCAGTACCTACCCTTTATCTTTATCTATACTTCTACATAAGGTAGGCTCACAATTAAAGAAAGATATTGGACAAATAGATCAACAACATAGATGTAAAGCAAACATTAAATAACAACTTTTTTCAACGGAAGACCAAATAGATCTAATTTTTAAAAATGTTTCTAAAAATTCTCCACCAAGAGCCGCGGAGCCTGCCAGCATCGAGCTGGTGAAGGGGATACGACTACCGTCTAACCCCCTCAGGCCATCGGCTGGTTCCGCCTCCGGGGATGGCGTCGCGATTTGTAATTGAAACAAAAAAAAACTACATAACCAATGCCACCCTAGGCTTAGAGTCAGCGGATTCCCCGATGAGACAGCGTCACTCATTGACCATTCCCTGAGAAGAAAATTCTCCATGCAAGAATTGATAGAATGCCCTTCGGCGTATTCGATTGGGGGAAATCCTTCTCTCTGAATTCTAGAAAAACCTTGCAAGCGTTTTTGAAGCATTTCCCTGCATCTATTTAGGTTGGAATGCGATACTATACCCTGAATGGATTTGTGGTTCATTTACTATTATATTATTTACCTGTGTATATTCATTTGCAGACGTTATTTTGTATCAATTTCCCCTCTTTCTTCCTACTTTGAGGTGAGAAAAGAATCCCTCGACGAAGAGCTGTATAAAGCCCTTTTGACGTTCAACCGCGCTTAATTACCAGATTTTCTTTTACCACATTTAAATATCCTCTACTAAAGCCATTTGTTATTGAAAATTTTATGAATTTGAACACTTATCCTAGTGAATTTACTCTGTTATCATAAATTCTCCCACTTCCCAGAAAAAAAACGTGATAAAAAGGTTGGGTTAGTCGAAGTGACGGTGGCTTTACCTTACTTGTGCATGTCTCATCAGTTACATTCAATTAGTGGCCTCAGGAATACTCACGTAAAATTGCTTGTAAAATAAGAAATAAAAATGGGAAGGTTGAAGAGCGAAAGAGGAAAGAAAAGGTGTGAAAGAGTAAGAGACGCCTCTGACACACGCATGATCGAGCGATCGACCCCTGCCCGGGCTAACCAAGCCTTCCATCCCTTCGTAGTCGGGTAAATTGGTACCAGACTCGGCCTGAGTTGGTAAAGGCACTGACTGCTATAGTGGCTGGCGGCGGGGTAATAGTATAGGCCAAATACGCATTCACCATGCCTCTACCATTTTGAATGGAACGCGAATGCACGGCGCGTCCCCGGGGACAAATTAATGCCGACCATTCTACACTACATTTACTGAAGTCTTCCTGGTAGAAGTGCTCGATCTCGTATTTTCTATTATGTATATTATTATCTATATTTGAATACACACAATATTTTATATTTTCCTTCATAATTATCCTCCTTTTTTCATCTCTTCATCCGCTCTAATTAACTCACACCTCTCAGACATACCCAGCAAGACAGCTCATTAATATTCTCGCAATTTTCGTCTAGACAGTCAAAAATAGCTGAAATTGTCATGTGGTAAATGGCCCTGGATAATTCGCCGAATTTTCTGGTCTTTTTCGTCTTTTTCCTTTTTCTGCAAAGAACAAATTCCCCTTATGAAAGGCATGCGCATTCATACCATGAAAAATAAGAGCCAATTATGAGACGTACACGCATCATTAGGTTGAATTTCCATCGATGGGTATGGCTGCTCCCCAGAATTCGATGGAACCCGGAAAGTTTTTCAAAAGCACCGAAGGCGCATCCTGCAAATCGTCGTCGTCGGAAAACGTAAACAGAGGAACGAGGGGTTAATGAGGCGTGAAACATACCCACATGGAAAATATAAACAAAAATAACAGGGCAAATATAAAAACTGCAAAGATATTATCTATAAAGATAAGGTAAAAGTATAGTGATGGGCATTGACCAGTACCGTAAAGGCGCGCCATGCATTCGTGTTCCATTCAGAATCGTAGAAGTATGGTGAACGCGTATTTGGCCTATACAATCACTTGCGACGCTAGCCGCTACTTTTACCTTTCGGGACAAGTTTAGTACCATTTTATACGATCCCAGAAGGATAGAAGGCATGATTAGCCCACGCGAAGATTGATCGTTCCACAATGTGGGTGGAGCGAGCGCCTCTTACCACTGCGTCAAACACTGCGTCACCACTGCTCTAAGGGAGGGAAATGGTCATATGGAAGAAAAACTTGAAAAAAGAGAACGAACCGCAATTTAGAGAATGTTGCTCAGGAGCTAAAGTAACTGATGGGGGATAACAGATATTCTTTAGAAAAATCGCAGAAAATACTCATAACGTAGACTGGAGCGACTGCTGGAGTATGGCCATCATTACCGCGGGTTACCCAGACGAAATAACCATTGAACCAAACAATTACACCTGAAGTAGGTGCTGGTGTTCAGCAAAGTCGTCCCCAGCTCGACAGCATTCTCAAGTTGCGCTATTTTTGTTACAGCTCTCAATGGCATTTTCTTCTTGTTATCTTGTTATCACTGAATGCTTATTGATGTTTGATGTTTATCTTAATTCTTTCACATGAAACGCCTGTTTTATCATGTAATAAATGTAATGTAATGTAACGTAAGTCCAGGAAAATCAGGTTATTGATGCACTACGAGCGTATCTAAAAATTTGTCTAGTTTTTCTCATCCAATACCTGCCCAGAGTAGAGACCATAGAGTGAGCTTGGATCAGACGCTGGTCTCACTCAGACGGTCGACAGATCGGCTCCGCCTCGCAGGCAAATAGGAAAGAGCAAGTCTACCAGAAAATATGAAAAGAAAGAAAGAATGATAAGGAGAGAAGGCGAATTCTGGCCGGGTAGCGAACGTCGGAACGGCTCGCCAACTACGTTGAGCTCATAACTGATTGAATTTAAAACGACAGAGTCTCGTCGGGGCGCACAAATATGCTCATTACTATGTTGGGTCGGACTTTCTAAACCCATTATTTTGTTGCAGATTGAAGCAAAATCACTATAACTGGCCTTTTTTACCATGATAGGGGACCATAGGGTAACAAGGGTCGGTTATCGTATTTTCGATCCAATCTCAACCACAATTTGGATTTGGAAACCCACCATGACTAAGTGTCTAAATTTAAAATGTAATACCACTGATTCCACCAAATACTTTCGCATTTCGAGAAAGTTCTACAGCAAAAAACTTTCAACAATCTCATCTACACATTCTCTGAGTCCTATAGTCCTTTTTTGCCACTCTATTTCGCTTCTAATTTTGTTTGTACTGCACAACCATGTGGGTGTATTGATGAACTACCAAGTGAATAAATGAGTAAACAACCAAGCAAATAAATAAAAAAAATAAATCACTGCGATTCTACCGAATCATTATAGGATGAATTGTTAGCTAGACTCGAAGGTAAACAATAAGCTTATTAGGTATGCTCAAGATTTATCGGGTAATATAAAATTAATTCACTATGTTTTGTAGTTTCGTTGCGGGTTCTTTTTACGTTTCCGGGTGCACCTTCTTGTTTTTTGTTTTGGTGACATCTCACTCTCACTGTTGCTCATGGCCGGTGCGCTGTAATTTTATGTTAGCTTGTGACGTCAACACGTACCTATGAAAAAACGTAAATAAAGTAGGTCCACATGTATTTGTAGGATTGATGAAAATGAAGTGAAAAAAGAAACAACGGAATGATTAGGAAGGTAGAGCCACATTCATGGACTTTATTGAGGTGAAGGCACTTCCGCCATTTCCTAGAATACAAGTGATGCGAAACTTCCGAAAAACATCTAAATTATTCATTTCTTCGATTGTAAATTATCGGGGCGTGAAAGTGCTCCTCCTCCCACACTAAAGAACACCCATCACGGAAATGAAGTGGGCGGCTTGGACAGAAATCGAACCCGGGTCTTATCACTAGATAAAGTGGTAAGAGGCGCTGTTGACACCTACACGGTCGAGTGATCGATCCCCGCCCTCGCTAACCACGTTTTCAATCCCTACGGGGTCGTGTAATTAGGAACCATACTTCTCTGGGAAGGAAGGCCCTGACTTGGTATAGTGGCTACCCCCACAAGGCATGATGTAGGTGTCCGCTCTAAATATACGCTCACCATGCCTCTACGATTCTGAATGGAACACGAATACGTGGCGCGTCTTTAGGGGTCTGGTGAACCCCGACAAATTTACCCTTACCCTGAATCGAATAACAAACGACGAAACGAGGCGACAGATCAACTTCTCATATTCAGCCTGGCCGACAAGAGCCAAGAACATTGCAAGAATAAGGTTTAGAAATAAACGGGTTACTGGTGTAACGGATAGCATCGCAGTCCATAAAATCAACCTAGGTGACGGGATCGAATCCTGTCCAAATCTCCGCCTCTGCTGAACGGAACTATGGTGTCGAGTTTTTGTCAGCAATTTCATTATCCTCTTCTAAGTGCTCAATCAGAGCCGGATTCAGGCAACTCTTAAAAGGACTCCTCTGAGACGGTTATTCAGATTTAAGCGAATCCTCACAAAAAAAAAACGAAAGAAAATGAAGGAGATGTGAGTAGCTATTTTCAAGGGGAAGAAGTAAAGGAAGGAGGAAAATGCTATCTAGACGAGGAAAGAAGGATTGGAATCTGCAGAAAATTTGGAAAAAGGGGCAAATAACTTTACAGTAAATGGTAAAGATTAACAGATAAGGATAGCTGATTGGACAGTTAGAAAATAGACGTAGAATCGGGTCAAATGTACAAGAATGGACTACTGGTCCATTTTCTGAACAAAATGGCTGGCAAATTTCGAGTTTTCAGAGTAAGCTTTAAAGGTCAAGTTTTCAAATTTCAACAAATACATAAGTAATGGTAGGTGAATGAATTCATATGAATATTTCTCATTATTTCGGGTCTCATTATCTTCACTATTTCGAATTTTTACCCAGGCCACGGAAACTCGATTCGGATGATGTGCTATGGTGATAAAGATGATAATGATACATTATCTTACTCATCTTCCCAGTAAGGTAATTTGCAAGGAAGCTGACAGATAATAACACCCAGTGAAGGAGTTGAGGAGAACTCTGAACTCCAGGCAGTGACTCAGCTCTGATCAGGCTTACTTTATTATAGATACACTCACCCAACCAGATACCCAGCTAGCTACCCCCCGAGGCGATGAATTATTAATGGAAGACGAGAGCTCACACTGTGCGTAACACGCTCTACAGAAAAGCTGATTAATTGGTTTGTATTGCTTAGTGTCAGCAATTGCTCATTTACTCGGCTCAGAGTCCGAACGGGAGAGTATTTCCCCTCCGGCGCTTCCTGAGACCAACAACGGCCACGATTAGAACCAGTGGGTCCCTTTACCCTGGATTTGTACCCTCTACACGATCACCTTCAACTTCTTTGCACTCTCCAGCCGAGTTAAGTACATGGATACTAAGCATAAAATGGTTCAACACCTCGGAGCCTTCGATAGGTCCGATATGCGGGTTCGAATCCTGCCTGTGCCACGATTTTTGCGATGTTCCTGACACGACCACTACAACCTGTCCCTCTAGTATTCATAATATCAACCGGCAAAGACGGAGTAATGGAACTACAATTCCGTCAAGAGAATCAGTTGTCCATGTAACTCCAGAAGCATCAACCCACCCAGTCAAATATACCCTGAGGATGGAGCCGAAGGTGAGCGTTGTACGGTGGTAGGAGACCCCATTTATACCCACTCCCTCGAGCGATCAACTCTCGCCCGGGTAACTAAGCCTTCCATGACTCCAGAGTCGGGTAAATTGGTAGCAGACTTTTTTTAGGAAACTAATGACACTAACTTGGTATAGCGGCTGGCCCCCGCAAGTTATTTCTAGCTTGTATAGGCCAAATTCCATTCGCCATGCTTCTACGATTCCGAATGGAACACGAATGCGCGGCACATCCTCGCGAGATTGATCAACGCCGATCACTTCATCTTTAGCTTTTGTTTTAATTCCTGAGGCCGTGGGTACTCTGTTACTGAGTGAACGGGAATAGCTGAAGTAAGCTTGCCGACGAGGAACAATACAATTTGTTATGCACCAGCACTTCGCCGGAACTTCCGGAGCAATGCTTTTTCTCTTTTCTTTTTTTTCCGAATTTTCCTCAGTAATTGAGCGGCTTCGTATATTCTAGTGCACTGCAGAGTGCACTGTACTTGACGAGCTCCTTCAAGGTGTCATCGCTCCTCGCTGAGTAAACGTGCAAATCTCATTCCGAGGAAGTGAACGGCAGCTTTCTGAGAGCGCGCCATGCATTCGCTTTCCCTTCGGAATCGTAGAGGTATGGTGAATGCGTATTTGGCCGATACAATGACTTGCGGGGGCCAGACTCTAAACCAGTAGTGCCCACTTCGGCGCGATTCAAGTACTGATCCATACAGGCCCACAAACTATCGCTCTCAATCCGAATTGATCATGAACATCGACCGATCGGATCGATCACGTCCTATCGTGGAATCCAAAGGTCACAGAGATAGTTCGAACTCTCCGCTGTTAGTCACGAGAGAGTTATGGAGGAATAACGCTGCCACACACTGCTTACGATATCCGGTCATTATAAAGCTGAAGGTAAAGGTTTTTGATTAGTCCCCTCAGGACGCGCCGCCGCATACTTGGTGGATCAGCCGCTATAGCAAGCCAGCATCTTCACCTTCCCAGAGAACTCTGTTACCATGTTACCCTATCCCGGAGAGATGGAAGACTTGGTTAGCCCGGGAGAGGACCGATCGCTTCCGCGAGCCAGTGGAGGTAGCGCCTCTTTCCACTGTCCCAGCTACGAGCTCAGACAGAATTTGATTGCTGGAAGCCACAAATCGTCGCTGCATAATCCAAGTGTATAAACACTTGATGGCTTTCTAGCTTTGCTTTTGACGCCGCTGAAAGGGGCCAACTGTTGCAGCGAAGACGAGCGAGCAGAAAACATCACGAAATCGAGACATTTAGAGGAGAACTTGTTTTGACACCTTTCGCCTGATAGTTTGTCATTAGCATCCATGAATAATAATTTAAGCCCAAACTCGAGGAAAACCAGAAAGACCTAAAACTGAAGATCTGTTAAATAATAAAAACAAGACATAAATTCGTAGCCGTAGCGTTTTATTCGATGACGCTTTCATCGATAAAGTAGCTTTGGAGCGGGCCAATCGCTCGACCGTGGCAAGTAACAGTAGCCCCTCATACCGTTGCACCACGTGCGCCTTCAAGTCAAATTCTTCCGAATGGATTGACCCAAAGGTGTTTATCAAATTCTGAACGATGGAGAGATTTAGATAGTTTAGAAAATTGGCAATGAAAGGATCAGACGACAGCGTTCGGTTTCAATAGCTTCAGAGACTCAAAGGCATCAGAACTTGAAAGAGGTAACTGCAGCTTATTGAATCACAACGGCAAATTTCATGCTTTGAAATTTATATTTGTGAAGTCAGTCTAACAAAGATTCTCAGATAAAAAACAAGAACAGAAAAACGGAGTGAAATTGACCAGGTCGTGGAAGAAATCAATAGCCTCTGCCTAGAGATCTGTAGTAAACAAGAGAGGAAATTCCTTTCCAAGTCCGAAATTTGCAGATCTTCTTTTTACATTCATGTTCATAGATATCCCATGTTCATAGCGTTTATAGTTCGAGGAGACCGGCATGGTACAGTGGCAAGAGGCGCTACTGAGATTAGCACGGTGATGCGATCGATCCCTGCCTGGCTGAGAAAGCCTTCCATCGCTCCGGGGTTGGGCAAATTCTTACTAGACGTGTCTGGGAAGGTGAAGACACTGAAATGGTACAGCGGCTGGTCCCCGCAAGTCATTGTATAGGCCAAATACGCGTTCATCATACCTGTACGATTCTGAACGGAACACGAACGCATGGCGCGTCCTCAAGGGATTGATCAACGCCGACACATTTACATTCTCCTTTACCTTTATAGTAGAACGATGAGAAAGTCGGCAGTGAAAGGGAAAGGGGGAATTTCAGAGGAAACCTATGCCCAATTACGGTAGGTAGCCCAGAGGGTGGGGAACTGGCGCCGTGGAGCTGCTAGAGCTTAAGTATGAGGCCATTTCTCTGCAATACCCCATTAAATTCCCAAGAGAAATACCATTAGAAAGATTGGAGGATTTAAAAAAATGAATTGCTGGACAGATAACAGTTCATCAATCATTCAGAGAGTAGAATCGTTGAGCGAAACGGCTTCGTCTTCGCTCCAGACTCCAATTCCGCCGCTGAAGTACGTCCAGCGGCTGAGCAAATAAAAATCAGCGGCTTAAATCGCCCCAGGGCAAGATGTCTTCCAAGAAACGCGTCTGGGCTCTTAATATAATCTCAGGGTTCTAAGGACAAAGTTTGTCGAAGCCGATGCCAAAGCTTTTCCTTAGAAATTGTTACCTTGGTTTCCAATGGCGGATCATTCTTAACAGATGATCAACTGGCAACAGAAGGCATTTTCAGTCACGCGATCAGCTGATAAGTATCTGTCATGGGTTAAGCAAGCGCTTTATGTTACTACTGTTGGGTAAATCCGTTCCAGAACCAGGAGGAGTGCAGAGATATCAACTTGAAATCCAGTTGGCCCACAATTCATCGTAGAGATTAAATGCTGATACGAGATCTTTAAGCAATTCTGTGTGGTCGTCGAGTGCATGGCGCATTCCCAGCTGACTAGGACCGGAGAGCACTCTAAACCTTGAGAACGTAAACAGTGAACTATTCCTTTCGTTTGGGTCAGGTCTTCCCTGAGACGGTCAGATCGAAGAGGAGCTTTTGTTATAAAAAGCAAAACCTAATTGTATCACAATATAAAAATATAACGTGCATTTGATTGACTTTAATTAATTTAACTCAATTGTTGTTAGCTTTTATGTTTTACACTTGTGGGTGTGTGTTCACGTTCAATTTTTTACACATGCAATTGTATCTAGTAATAAGTAATAGTAAGGTGAGTAAAAAGTAGTAAGTAGTAAATAAAGTAATATATAAGTAATAGTAATATATAACATAGTAATAATTATAATAATGTATTGAATTAAATTGAATTAGACAACTTGTGTTTGATTTTTGCGATCGATAATTTCATGTCCACTTCCATTCGTATAGTTTTCCGGTGCTGTCCTTCCCTTACCCCCGTACCTCTTTACCCCGGGCAACCCAACAGCCTCGCAAAATAAAGGTAAAAAGGCAAAGGTGAAGGGGTCCACGTTGATTAATCCCTTGGTGACGCGCCATGCATTTGTCCTTTATTCAGAATCGTAGAGGCATGTTGAATGCGTATTTGGCGTATACAATGACTTGCGGGTCAGCTACAGCCAAATTAGTCTCTCCACCATTCCAGACAAGTCAGCCGCTATACCAAGTCAGTGTCTTTACCTTCTCAGACGAGTCTAGTACCAATTTACTCGAACACAGAGGGATGGAAGGCTTCGTTAGTCTGGGCGAGGATCGATCACTCGAACGTGCGGGTGCTAGCAGCGCCTCTAACCACTGTACCACCAAAGCCATTTTGCAAAATACGATGATATAAGCTCAAAGACTGTCGTGCAGAGTAAGGCAGCCGGGATGGTGATGATGAAGAAGAGCGCTCCACCCGGCCCAGCCATCTGGGAAGACTTCTCCACTACACAACAAAAACGAAATTAGGTTTGTGATGGCGAAAAACAATAACGAATTAGCCACCGGCGCAGAATTCTGAGTCAGAGTCACCCCGCAGCGCTCCAGACCGAAGTACGTGCACATCGAAGTGGCTTCCACTGCTGACTTTCAAAAAAAAACTCAAAAAATTCACTTAAATGGTAGCAGTCAAATCAATGCTCATGCTAGCTTGCTCGTTCCTACAGTTTCCAAAGTTGCAGCCCCACCGAATTTCCCCGTTTTTGTTTTTTCTTATGGGTTTCATGTTTATCATGCGTTCCACTGTTCATATCAAGTCACTGTATAGGACATAGGCGAAATATGCATTCCCCAGGCTCCTACGATTCTGAATGGAAGACGGAGGCGTGGCGCATCCTTAGGTAACCAAAAATGAAAGGCAAGTGCCTTACGGGAGCCAGCCGCCCTCCCTAGACTGCCTTTTCCTTCTCAGAGAACTCTGGTACCAAATTACCCGACCCCGTAGGGATGGAGGGCTTGGAGAGGCCGGGCAGAGATCGATCGCTTGACCGTGCGCGTGTCAGAAGCGCCTCTTGCCACTCCACCATGCACTCCGATCAGAATATATTTAGAAGGGGGAAACGGAAATTCCTTACAACAGGAATCTACCCTTCATTTGAACACCCCAGGAGAGAACAGGATTCTTTCTCAACAGTGAAAGTGTTCTCGAACCATAGTCACCTGGGAATGCGCCATGCATTCGACGTCGCGGCAGAATAATGGAAGGTTCTAGTGGGATTAAGAGTGAGATTCGCGTGCTATTCACGGGATACGGAGCAGAATTTTCAATTCGGAAATGAGTCCGTAAATATTATATTAGACGGGGCCGTCCGGAACGAGTCGCTGGGCTTCCCGCTCGGTGTGTTTATGTGCACGGCGCGCGCTTGTTTATTATTTATGTTGTTTGCAATGGAAACCTTCTCGATAAGACTCTCATTTGGCCACACGGCCATCCGTCGTCGTCGTGGTCGCCTGAACAACACGGAATCAGAGCCGTGCCCTGAGGCGCTAATGGAAACCCCCAGCGAATAGTTGAACGCGTAACGAAAACAGGCGGCCGGCTAGAACGATCCTCTCGGGCGGGGGAACTTAGTACCATCGCGGGAGGGTTTCGATTTTTTTGCCGGATTTTTTTTTTGATATTTTTAGAGGGGATGACGTCGGAAACGGAGGGTGACACTCACTAATCAGTTGCATCGTCGTTGCTCCTCGGCCAACGGTGAAAAACATCGGAATAAATTATGCTCGTTCAGCAGCAACTTCACTTGCAAATCATTTGATGGACGGCCATCTCATCAAACAGCATCAAAGTTGTAAAAGTAGAAAGGGACAGGTAAGCTAAAGGTAAAGGTAAAGTAGTCCTAAGCCCGCGCCGTGCACTCGCCTTTCTTAAAAAGTCGTAGAGGCATGGTGAAAGCGTATTTGGCCTATACAAGTGCCTACGGGCCAACTGCTGCACTAAGTCGGTGTCTCTACCCTCCCAGACAAGTTTGGTATCAGTTTTCCCGGACCCGGAGGAATGGAAGGCTTGGTTAGCTCTGGCGGGGATCGACCGCTCGACCGTGCGGGTGGCACAAGCGCCCCTTACCGCTTTTATGCACTACAATGAATTTCGCAAGACCGTGTCAGGCTCTCTTACGAAGCTCACTCTTCTCACTTTCTCTTGAAACTCCGTTTCATTCCTAAAATGTTGAAAATAACTAAACTAGTAGGAGATTATTAACTTATATATTTGGAGATGTTAGGTTATTGCGAATAACCTAGCATCTCCAAATATATAAGTCAATAAACTAGTTCTCGTCTACAAACCGCTTAAAAGAGCGAAAAAGTGGCAAATAGCAGAATAGTGAGAGGGTAGTTCAACCATAATCTACTACTGGATAACGGGGAAAACCCGTATGAATTTCTTGTTCTGAAGTGTTTATCACTGCTGATAGCTATGAAAGATTCTTCGTTTCCCCACTTCACTAGATTTTCATAAAATTTTATGGCGATTTGTTTCAACTTTTTTCACCCTTTTCCTACTACCCAAGGCCGAGCCGTCAAGGCTGAAAGTAGCGCAGATCTTAAGAATCGAAATTATAGAGTAAAGAGATTCGAAAACGCTCAAAAAAGTCTTGCAAGGTGAGTCAGCTCGGACAGAAAAGGAGGTCCAATTATTAGATGTAGACGCACAAGAAACGAACAAGGTAAAAACCAAGCTTTGAGGTAGATATTAAACTGCGACAAACATTAGATTCTTCAAGGTTACCACGTCAAGCTGGAAAAGACGTGAGAGCTTTTTGCGTGAAGCGTCATAATTATCACACAAGCAATTTTATATATTCATTGTGAAGTCTTTAAAGCCACGCGGTGGGTGAGACTTGCATGGTACCGATTTTGTTTTAGGACAAAGCACATTCATTTATTATCATAGAGCGATAATCAGCACTATGCGAAAAATTCACTCTACAATCTGGACTTGATACTCACCTCTAGTTATTTTTAGTTAATTTTAAACTTAGCTCTAAAACAAAGGAACGAAGAGCAAAAACAGAGCAGAAACCCGTCTTAGTCGTTCAGAAGAAGGAAAATCGGCAGACAACAACCTTCAATGACAAGGTAGTTTTCCCGGTGAGACGAGCCCATTGCCATAAACCATAAATCAGTCACCTTAAGTGATCAACAATTTTTGCCTATAAAATACCAACCGATAACCATAGGTTTAGGCAATATTTTTTAAAATAATAATAATAATAAGTCGATCAACATAATGTCAAGACTGATCACCATCATCATGGAAAAAGGATAGCTATTACTGATCGACGGTGGACCCGCTATATTTTCCCGGAACACCGTGATCAAATGAATAAAGGTAAAGGTAAACATAAGAGTCAGCGTTGATCAGCCCTGCAAGTACGCGCCATGCACTCGCCCTTCATGCAGAATCCGGGAGGCATGGTGATTGCGTATTTGGACAATACATACAATGACTTGCTGGTCCCAGCCGCGATACCAAGTCAGTGTCTTTACCTTCGCAGACAAGTCTGGTACCAAATCACCTGGCCTCGCAGAGGTACAAGGCATTGTTACCCAATCCGAGAGGGTGGGAAGGCTTGGTTAGTCTGGTACCGATTTACTCGGCCTTAAGAGATGGAAGGGCGGGCTTGGTTAGCCCGTGCGGGGATCGATCTCTATTCCATGCGGGTGTCAGTTGTGCCTCTCACCACTACACTTCAGTCAAATTCAGTCAAAAGTGGTATATCTGACGAGTTTCACCGAATTCGGAGCGAGATTTTCAGAGTTCAAAAAGGTGGCGATGAGAATATGTATAAGACGACGACGTGGGTGTAAATGATCCCGAGGATTAGGAGAACTTGGAAAGACAGAGGGAAAGTTTTTCAGGCGCTCATAGGCCTCATAGACCCTAGTAGGTCCTCGTAGGCCTTGGAAGTACCAGAACGCAACTCTGCTGAATGTGAACTTCACATGAGGAGGCTACGAAGTGGGCGGAGTCGAAAAATATCTGAATTTCTGATGGATATTATGATGAATTGTGTTGTCTGAGAGAATGATGAAATGACGCCATGTCTCGAAAAGAGGCAGAAATTGAGCCCCTCAGGGCTTCCTATTGAAGCTCACCATCGATGGTAATTTTGTGGCTATTATGTGGAAGTTTCATTTAAAATTAAATAAATGAAACCCACTGAATGGAGCTTTCACTTTGCAAAATCGTGAGACAAAAGAAAAGAACTCTGAAACAGTATTTAAATGAAGCTCGGCAGTTTTAAGCTTATACTTTCTTTTTTCTTTTTTTATAGTTTGCAGTTTCCAACCCACCTGTTGCTTGTTGAGCTGTTACTGAACTATACATTTGCTGTTTAACTCTACTAATTTAGCTTTTTCCTTTAATACTACCAAGGATTATTTTACATTGCTCATTGGATGATTATATTATCGCATTGTATAATTAATATAATATTATATTAACAGTTGCAAGATGATTTCGATGGTTTTTTCTTTCACTTAACAAATCTCGATTCTAACTAATAACTATCTCTACATACGGTGATTATTGTTTTATTCGCCTTTTTTGACAGTGCTATTCACTAGAGAAACAATTGAAATGAATGGAAAAGTAGGAAAATATTGTTGGATGACCACGAAAAAGGCTTTTGGATGGTCAAAGTAGAAACATCTCAAGTTAAATATATCCACTTTTCTCGATGGAAACCCCTGAACTACCTGTGCGATCACAAGGAAAATTGGAAAGCGGAGGAAATTGGAAGGTTTCCACTCGATCGATCAGTAGATCGATCCGTCAATTCGAAACGGCATGAAAAGGAATGAAAAGGATTCACCGAAGATGGCTTTCTAGACTGTTACCTGTTTATAGTAAAAGTAAAGAAATAGTCACCGACGTAAGAGGCTAGAATCAATGAGGAAACTTTGAAAAGGACCTGGAGGACAAGAAATTCTCAGTTTCTTATTTCTCAGTTTTTTCAAATATTTCTTTCAAATTTCTGTGAAATCTAATTGCCATGAAAATAAGCGAAAAAGAGCTACATATGTAGTTTGTGGTTTTCTAGACTTCTACCTACATATTTTCGATACGGGTTGAGATTAGGTTAGCCAGGAAGGAGGCTCATATCAGTGGGGAAAAGTGGAGAACGACCTTAGGGAGAAGAATTCTCGAATTTTTTTTTTGAATTTTTTCACAATATTTTTTCATTTTCCATCAATTCGAATCGACATCAAAATGAGTGAAAAGAGCTTCGTAAAAATGATTTTCTAGGTTTCTACCCATCTTTTACAAGTTGATAAATAGTCACCGAGAAAAGGGGACAGCAGGAAAATACGGAAAGGATCTGATGGAAAAAAAATTAAAAACCTTTTTCAGTTTTATTTTTTCAATTTTCCAATTCGAATCGGCATAAAATGAGCGAAGAAAGCTGCATAGGTACAGTTCCCTTGACCTTTACCTGTTTACAGTACAAAATGGCAAATAGCCAGCGAGGAAAAAGGCTATGAGGAAATGATGGAAAGGATACGAAGGAAAAGAAACCTGGACGACCTCCCCGCTGGGTTAATGCCCTGTCAGCGCCTGAGTTAACTAGAGATGCTGTTCTTTTCATTCGTTCTCTTCACTATTTTCATTTTCATTCATTTCTCGGGCTTCCTCGGCTGCATTATCGGCTGGGTTAGCAGTTGATGCTGTCCTTTCCATCTTTTCTTCTTTTCATTCTTTTCATTTTTATTCATATTTTATAATTATATGATTCTTTCATTTTGCATTTGACACATCGTTCATTGTCATGAAGAAAAGGGGAGAAAAATCAGATTCTTCTGCACTTAATTGAAAGGGGAGGGCTAAGTTGATGTCGAACGAGTGGGTAAAAGTTAGTGGGTAGGTAATATAAGAAAATGGATCTACGTGACGGGATATACCCAAGGGGCTGTCGAAAAAGCCTACGAAGGGACACGAGGTGTGCAATTAAATTTACAAAATGGACACGGGCCAAAAACACTTCTCGAAAAGAACTCGGCTGTCCTTTTTTCTCGAATCCTACCCTTCAACTGAATTTTCGAGAACTTTCGAGGACATTCTCGTATCTTTTTTTTTTGAGAATGAGCAAAATTTCTAGTAACAATGGTTCTGCGAAGGCAAGCCCAACATAGACGGTGTAAAACGGTCGCCTGGTGGTTGCAATTGGCCCATTTGGACACGCCATGCATCTGACTTCCGTCCAGAATCGTCAAGACATGTTTTTCCTGGTGACGATTTCTTGGAAAATCTTCGTAAGCAAGTACAGGAACTTAAGTAACTTTTTATGCTGCAATTAGTGTCGGCTCAGCTCTCACCGAGTACTTGGGTGATTCACTGAGTGGAAAGCAATTCTTGTTTTTTTGCTCGCCTGAGGCTATTTTCGGAAAGGCTTCACAGATGTCCTAGTTTTACCGTTGTTTTGGTAAATAACTACCCGGAGGGTCAACTTCAGAAAGGAGAGCTGCGAGGGAGTCAGACTACACTTCATATTGGACGGGACTAGTTACTAGAGTTTAATTATTTAAATACTATTCAGAATTTGTTTGTTGAATTTGTTTGGTATGAGGCTAGAATCAATGAGGAAACTTTGAAAAGGACCTGGAGGAAAAGAAATTCTCAGTTTCTTAATTCTCAGGTTTTTCAAATATTTCTTTCAAATTTCTGTCAAATCTAATTGCCATGAAAGTAAGCGAAAAAGAGCTACATATGTAGTTTGTGGTTTTCTAGACTTCTACCTACATATTTTCGATACGGGTTGAGATTAGGTTACTCAGGAAGGGGGCTGATATCAGTGGGGAAAAGTGGAGAACGACCTTAGAGAGAAGGATTCTTGAATTTTCTTTTCTTTTTGAATTTTTTAAAAATATTTTTTCATTTTCCATCAATTCGAATCGACATCAAAATGAGCGAAAAGAGCTTCGTAAAAATGATTTTCTAGGTTTCTACCCATCTTTTACAGGCTGATAAATAGTCAACGAGAAAAGGGGACAGCAGGAAAATACGGAAAGGATCTGATGGGAAAATTTAAAAACCTTTTTCAGTTTTATTTTTTCAATTTCCAATTCGAAGCGGCGTAAAAATGAGTGAAGAAAGCTGCATAGGTACAGTTCCCTTGACCTTTACCTGTTTACAGTACAAAATGGCAAATAGTCTGCGAGGAAAAAGGCTGTGAGGAAATGATGGAAAGGATCCGAAGGAAAAGAAACCTGGACGACCTCCCCGATGGGTTGATGCCCTGGTCAGCGCCTGGGTTAACTAGGGATGCCGTTCTCTTCAATCGTTCTCTTCACTATTTTCATTTTCATTCATTTCTGGGGCTTCATCGGCTGCATTAGCGGCTGGGTTAGCAGTTGATGCTGTTCTTTCCATCCATTATTCTTTTCATTCTTTTTATTTTTATTCATATTTTATTTTTATATGATTCTTTCATTTTGCGTTTGACGCATCGTTCGTTGTCAAGAAGAAGAGGGTAGAAAAATCAGATTCTTTTGAGTTTATTTTGTAAGGGGGGCTAGGTCGATGTCGAACGAATGGGTAGAAGTTAGTGGGTAGGTAATATGCAAACTAAACGCTCCATTACCTTACTAACGCCAGATGTTAAGCATATGGGGCGGTAATTTTCAACCAAATTTTTGCTTCCCTTTTTAAAAATAGGCTTTACGATACCTAGGCGCCACAGTGCTGGCACCTCTCCTCTGAGTCGGAAACGGTTGAACATGATTGTGAGTACTGGTGTTAGGCCGACCGCTGCTTTTTTGAGGAATATGTGAGGTAATCCATCAGGTGATGTGGATACACGAGGTGGTAAGCGTGACAAGACCCGAAAAACATTTTCGCTGTTGATGTCTACATAGTTGATAGAGGCTGTAGTATAGGCTGGTATAGAGGACGGATTACGAACTGAAAGATGGTATACCGATTGGAAGAAGTTGGCAAATTCCTCGGTTGTCTCTTCATCTGTATTACACGGCTCACCACATGCCTTGAGAATTGTGCCAATGGTCCCAGATGTTTTAAGTCGTTGGTTACAATAGTGATAGAAGGCTTTTTTGTTCTTACTGGAAGCTATTTTTCGCAGAAACAGGCGAGGCAGAAACCCTTGCCTGGCTTGGAAATAGCTGAAAAGGGAGTCGGTACCAGGGTCAGGCCAGGGTGACAGGTCGGCTGGTGGAGGAAAACTGTCACGATCACAAGACGGATCGATGGTCGCATGGAAGGAAGCGGCGCTCAAGAACCTGCAATCGAGGACGATATGGCCACCCCACGTGAAGCTCTGGAGCGAGACGACAGTGTGGCACCTCAACAGAAGCGGGAGCAGCACCAAGTAGAAAGAAGACGAGGTGACTATCATGCAAGACGTACCCCGTAACTGATCGGGAAAAAAACGTTGTGGAATATAATTTGTTGAATTTGTTTGGTGTTTATTTTTAAGGATCAACTAGATTAAAAATGTAATAACTTAATCCTTGTCTACGATTCCACTACTGTTTACTATTACTTTCTTTTCCAGAATTCGACTTTCTCACAGCACTTTGTGAATATTGTTGTATAAAGGTGAAGTGGTAGGCGTTGATCAATCTCGCAAGGACGCGCCACGCATTCGTATTTCATTCAGAATCGTACAAGCATGGCGAATGCGTATTTGGACGATACAATAACTTATGGGGGCCAGCCGCTATGCCAAATCAGTGTTTTCACCTTCATATACAAGCCTGGTATCAATTTACCGACTCCGGAGGGACGGAGGGTGAGGTTGACCAGGCCGAAGATCGATCGCTTAAGCATTTAGGTCGAAGAACCTTTTGGCTCTCCACCACAGCCTTCGATAATGTTCTAAGAGTTTGATTGACTTCTCGGGATACTCTGTGGGTTGTTCTCTTGAACAGAAATTTTTACAATTTTGTTACGTAACAATTTTGTCGAATTTCCTAGTGCAGCTCGTTTGAAATGGAAATTTCAGGCCGGAATTTATGGTCTTTTCCGTTTTTCAAATCAGACTGACTGCCTTCGGCAAGTGTTGTTTGCAAGTGCCAGCTTTCAAATGGAGGGCCGGGCGGTAGCTATGGCTTTTTCTTCAAAAAATTTCCAAGAATTTCAATTAAAGCACGACAGCATGGTTGGAGAATAATGGATAATAGTTTGGAAGGAATATCAAAAACTTAGACGAAAGCTGCTCGAAAATGATCAGACGAAGGGGTGGGACTAGAGTCCCTTCAAATGCACTTTTCAGCTGCTCCTTATCCAGACGCAAATATAACTATGGCAGGTAGAAAAATTGAAGAGATGAAGAAGAAAGAAAAGGTCATGTAAAGCGTAGAGTTTTTGGCGTTGATCCGTTACGTACGGACGCGCCATACATTCGTCATCCATTCAGTATTGTAGAGGCATGGTGAATGTCCATTTAGCCTATACAGTAATTTTCGGAGTCCAGCCGCTATACCAAGTCGGTCTCTGTACCTACCCAGACAAGTCTGGTGCCTCTTCACCCGACCTCGGGTAGGAAAGCTTGGTTAACCCGAGCGGGGATCGATCGCTCGACCGTGAAGGTATCAGCTGCGCCTCTTACCACAGTACCACGCGGGCGCCTAATGAGAAAAAACTAATCAAAACAGTCCAAGTTATTATGAGGTATCAGTCTGTTTGCATCAGTAAACCGAGTTAAATCAACTGGCCTCAAGCCGACGCGGAAATGATCGAGTAATCTGCCTGAGGGAGTGAAGGATTACGGTGTTGAAAGTGAAGTGAAAGTTGAAGTTGAGGACGTTTTTGCAAGGACACTAAGGAAGCCGAAAGGGGAGGCTCTCCTTGCTCATAAGATGGAAGTATCGAGGAACTATAAATCAAATTTCAGCGCCTCCCCGATCTCTTTTTCCTTCTGTTCTTCCACCTCAGAATTGAGGCCTTCTAGGGTGATGAATGCCGTACGTTTTGAAGCGAACGTTTAATTTTGCGTGGTGTTTTGAATCGGAAAGGGCAATCTTGGACTGCCGGGAGCGTATTGCCCCTGGGGTCTCTCGTGGCTTTTATCAAGTCGTAGGAGAAGCTTTCCCTCCAGCACGACTGGGAGGGCTGATCAACACGTGCAACATTACCTTTTACCTTTTTTAGTCTCTCGTGGCTTTTATCAAGTCGTAGGAGAAGCTTTCCGCCATATCTGCAGCTGTATTCAGAATTCTGTATCTCCTCTGTTTCACTGAACATCGCATGAGCTTATGCACCACTACTATCAGTGATAGAGGTGCAGGTGACCACCGTGGCGCGTGATTTAGCTTAAGGCTAACCAAGCCTTCCATACCTCCGCGGTCTGGTAAATTGGCACCAAACTTGTCTGGGATGGTAAAGACACTTGGAATAGCGACTGGCCCCCGCAAGTCTTTGTATAGTCTGAAGACGCGTGCACCATACCTCTGCGCTTTCGAATGGAACGCGAGTGCATGGCGCGTCCTTAGGGGTTGATTAACATCAGCAACGTTACCTTTCACCTTTGTTAGTAATAGTTACTTTGGCGGATACTTGTACCGTAGAATCGATTTATTAGCAGCGACGGTGACTAGGGCACGCCTTTCAATTACGTAATAAATAATTACATTAATGAATAAATTAATTAATCAATTAAAGGTGAAAGAACCAACGGAAAACTGAATTAAATAGTTAATAAGGCTAAAAGAAGTTGCTGAGGACAAGGAAGAGCATTTTGTAGATAGGGCTATCTTTATGGAATAGGAAAAACTGTTGGAAAGCTTTCCGGCTCATGAGGAAGGCGCCTCAGGGCGTTTCCAATCTTGTATGCATCAAAAAAGGCGATCTTCTTCAGCAAAACATTTGTCCAAGCTGGTTGGATGGATTTGCAGCTCAACAGCAGAGTCACCTAAAGTGGGTAAATAGTTACCCCGTTCTTACAACACTTTCTCTACCACTGCACAAATCACACACCCTCGTGCTCCTTACCAGTCCTTTAACACTTTGACGACAATCGCTGTTTTGCGCTGGACGCGCCGTGGGACACGCACTCGCGCCCGCGCACATGCGGCATGAGCCACCGGTGGCTCATAATGTCCCACGTGGCAGACATTTTTCCCGACCCTCTTTTTGGGGCAATTTTTGTAGGATTTTTTGTTAATAGGAATCATTTTAACACTGGGAATGAGGTGCATGGTTCTCCGAATGGATCATAGTGTAGGAATGAGCGAATCTTAAGCCAGAGAACCTTCTGTATCCAATGCTTTGGTGTAAAATATAAACATTGTACATAAGATGAGGCTATTTCAGAAACAGGTTTATTTTACTCTTAGGGGTTTATATCCACTGCCTAGTCTAAAGTCTGAAGTAAGATCCCCTTGATTTTCTTGTAACACTAATTTCGTTCCTGATGAAGGGCTTTTTCGAAAGATGACGTTCAATTGCTCACTCTTATTCGGTAATTATTTTCTACACAAGTAAGCGTATGAGAAATCTTTTCAAGGCCGTAGTACTGTTGGACGAAGTCTAGAAACAACACTGAATTCGTAATCAGCACCGGAAGATGATCCGTACTCGAATTGTTGGATGTATCATTTAGACAAGTTTCACTTTTCGGGTTTTCATGTTTTCAAAACTTCGGCGAATTGAATTAACTGTAGGAAGGGGCAATATTTAACATTGAAGATACTGATCTAGAGAATATCTGGAGAAAAGGTATCCTTAGCAATATCACTCTTGCCTTCGTCGACTATTACTAACATTATTCAAAATATCTCAGTAGACAAACAAGCTTTTTCTTGCTTACCCATGTTGAATATCACACTACCTTTGGAGATTACAAGACAAAAAAAAGTTTAGCAAAAAAGGTTTGCAGCAATCAGAAATCTGAATTTGAATGTTATGAGCCACCGGTGGCTCATAATGTCCCACGCGGACGGACACGTATGAGCCACCGGTGGCTCATATTGTCGTCAAAGTGTTAACCCATAACGTACCGCGTGCGCCACATGGTGGTGCACGCGTTGTCTGGCCATACGGCCCACGTGCGCCACATGGTGGCGCACGACCTTCATAGCAACAAAATATTTTTCATAAGTTGTTTTCAGTTGGGAATGTGACCGACCAGCCACGGAGTACACGATACACACCTTGGTCCGGTGAAAGCTGTGGCACAAGTGTGGCACTTGGCCACCATCCTTTAAGTTCCATCCAGGGCCAGCAATTCCGCTGAAACTTTACCTTTGGGGTCCTTTTGGTCAATGATCACGAATCTGATGTTTATCTAGCGTACTTGGAACAAGTCTAGCACATGGCCACCACCATGGAAACTCCATCCAGGACCACCAATCTCACTGAAACTTTGCCTAAGAGGTTCTGGTTCTGTAATGTCTCCATGATTCTATGTAGTTGATGAGTGGTTGGTGCATCCCTTGTAAACTGATCGACACTTCATCAGTTAAATGATTTTGAATCTCTCAAACATCTCCTTTTTTGGAGCTGGGAGCGGTCCGGTATAAGCGGTTCGCACGTGCGCTGAACGCGCCGAATTCGAGAAGGGTCCTCCAGAAGTGTTATTTTGTAGAGCCGTTTGTGATGCATAACGAGACCCTGATTAGCAACATTTGATTTTATAAGAGCGCACCTGTTCACGACCTAAGTAGAGCAAGCATATAACCATGCAATATCAATCAGGTCCAAAATTCGAGGCCCTGGTCGAGTACATGGCGCAATCTTCACCAAACACATGCCAGAAAATTTCCGTTTTTCTTAGCTTCCATCCGGCTTTCATTCGTTTCGATCGGTTCACTTTCGCCGAAGTTGTGGTTGGCGATACACTGGTAATGCCATCAATTGATAACAAGATTTGTCCTAGGGACCGCGTGCGCCACATGGTGGCGCACGCGTGACCTACGCGCACGGTCCGAGTGGCCAGCCGCCGCGAAACGGCCTCGGTACGTTATGGGTTAAGCCCTTATTCCGCGGAAATAGCTAACGTAAATTGAAAATAGTAGTAATCCAAAGTGGGTGAATAGTTATCCGGTTCTCCGTGCCACTCCTTTGAGCCCTTATTCGACAGAAATAGCTAACTAGCGTAAATTCAAAATACAATAGCAGTAATCGACAGTAGCGGCGTTTTCAAGGGGAGAGAGGTTTTCAAGAGAATCCTCACCATCGGGAAGACTCCAGTTTCTTTAGAAAAAGCTTCTAGGTACTGTACCGCCGGTAAAAATCCGCCAAAACGCGATGTGAAAAACAGTTCGATTTTATCGTTTCTCTACCGTAATTATCTCTACCACTGTTCTTATTGACTTAAAAAGGCATGCTCGGGCGCGAGTGGTACAGTGGTCAAAGTCGCTACTGACTCCCACTCGGTCGAGTGATCGATCCTCGTCCGGGCTTAACAAAGCCTTCGTTCTTTTCGGGGTTAGGTGAATTGGTAGCAGACTTGTCAGGGAAGGTGGCTGACATTGACTTGCTATAGCAGATGGCCCCTGCAAGTCATTGTGTAGGCCAGGTATGCATTTTATATGCCTCTACGATCCTAAATGGAAGACGAATACATGGCACATTCTAGAGGGACTGATCAACGCCGACACTTTCACTTTTAAAAGAGACGTGACTGGAATCGGAAGTGGGTGATTTGTCCAACGGTAGAGAAAGTGTTGTGAAAACGAGCCAACAAGGAGGACTAACTCGGGTAGTAGTCACGGAAGCTTCTCGAAGCCATGTTAGGTAAATATTTTGGCTGAGTTCCGAGGTTGAATTGCCTTGGTTATCGGCAGACTTCATGAAGAAATAATAACTACTGGACGCCCTAAAAACACCCGTACCAGGCAGATATTGGCTAAACGAGGAAGTGTACCCGACCCGGAAATTACACTTATGTATTCGATTTTGGACTAGTAGTACTTCCTCTGCATAACTTACTGATATGTAATATGAAAACACATTGGGTAAAGTTGTCGATGTTGAACGAGCCACTAGGACGCGCCATGCACTCGTATTCCATTTAAAATCGTAGAGGCATGGTGTTCTTGGCCGACACAATGACTTGCGGGGCCAGCTGCTGTACCAAATCAATGCCTTTACTTTTCCAGACTAATCTGGTAACAATTTATCCGGCAGCGGAGGGACGGAAGGCTCGGTTAGGGCGAAGATCGATCGCGCGACCGTGTGTGCGGATGTGGAACTTCTACCACTTCACCACGTACGCCCTCAACTCAAGAGAAGAAATGGGATTTTTGAACGCCGTCCCGTTGAACTTTTTAATCCTCCTTGCTTTTTAAACCGCTCTTGAGTTGACCATAATATGAATAAAATAAATGCAATAAGCTAATCAGTAAGGAATTGGTTCAATAAGAATCGCTGATAGCTCCAAAAGTCGGTGAAGCGTCTTGCAAAATAGAATCAGATGGGGATCTGGGAGAGGAAGAAAGCTGGAGGAAAGAAAATTTCACACACTTTTTGCGAATTTGGTTGTTTTCAATATGGCTGGCGATTGTAAACAGAGTTGATTCATGGAATCTGTCAGCGTCAGCTGTTTGCCCGAGTATCGTCGACAAAGTGTGGAAAAATCGCCAAAAACTAAATCACGAACTCGGTGCTTCGTATCTAGTCGATAATTATATTTTGGATTTCCATGGTGACATTTCCCCCGGTAAAATTCAACTTTGAATTTTCTATTTTTCGGCGTTTCGAATGAAATTCGCCTCGATGTCATCTGGTTCGCTACGAGTTTTAGGTTTCAGAAAGGAACATTGCTTTCTTCCTTTTTTTAATTTCTGTCACATTTCAGGCGTTTAGCATATTCCATTGTTAAGGTAAAGAAAAAGTGGTCGGGACAGGTCAGTTCTTCGAGCGCGCCATGCACTCGTTTTCCATTCAGAATCGTAGAGGTGTGCTGAATGCGTATACGGTCTTCACAATGACTTGCAGGATGCAGCCGCTGTTCACGTCAGTGTCTTTACCTTACCGGACAAGTCTGACGTCAATTTATCCGATCACGGAACGATGGAAGATTTGGTTAGCCTTGGCGAGGATCGATCATTCGAGCGTGCGGGTAAAAGCAACGCCTCTTACCGTCGTGCTACGTTGCTTTTTTCGCTCAAATCACGTAATCATGGCCATAGACGGATAATTCTATGCAAAAACTATTCCGATTGATCTTTGAGCAGCCAATTCGTCTTCGTGGAAATGCCCTCCGGGCGACCACCACGAGACACTGGCCGGAATGCAAATCCGCCGCCAACGGACCGAATTGATATGCCAGACGAGCACGAGTCTTGCCGGGAACTACCTCCGTGAAACTGGATCCAATTAGAGCCAATTTGTCCTAATGGGCCTTAGCGAGGAGATGCTCAGCCGGCAACCGAGGGAGAATGTCCTCAAGGTGGAGAATACTTACTTTGATACTTTGATGGTCCTTTCTTCAGCTGGAGATCTTCTCAGCGGGGACCACAACTCTTCCAGAGCGCTCGATCTCTGGCAACTTGCATCCAGTGAGGGAGACTCCGTTTTCTGAAAGACTTTGCAAATGAGTCTTGTTGGCGGTCGTCCCAGTGGTCTCTTATGGTCTCTTGGGAGCCATTGTGTGACACGGAGGCTCCATCTATCGTCCTTCCGTCGAAGCAGGTGTCCAGCCCAACGATATTTTGACTTCTTCATGTACTGTAGGGGATCTGCTAGCTGCGATTTCTCCCTTAGCTCTGAGCTTCGTATGCCTTGTTTCCATTGTTGGCGAAGGCTCGTCTTCATGAAGCATCTCTCCAGAGCGCGATGCGTGGTTTACATGGCTTTGGCGACGGCTTTGTTATCAGGCCAGGTTTCGGTCGCGTAGCACATCGCTGGCAGTACAGAGGCGTTAAATATCGAGGCCTTAAGGCCGGCATCTTTGACCTGATCGGTGACTTCGCGGATCGAACCGAAGGCTGCCCATGCTGCGCGTCTCCTGCGGGCTATTTCAGGAGCCAGGTCGTTCTCCATGTTCAGCTCTCGTCCCAGATAGACGTAGGAGTCGACTCGTTGCAGAGCGACTCCGTTTAACTTCACGAGTCCCGTGTCACACCACTGGTTGACCATAAATTGCGTTTTGGACATGTTCATGTCCAATCCAATCTTCCTACCTGCCATATTGAGCTCGCTCAGCATTTCTTCGGCTTCTGCTGTGCTGTTAGAGATGAGAACTATATCGTCAGCGAAGCGAAGATTGCTGATCCGTTTACCATCTACAGGGTAGCCTTTGGCGTCCCAATCCAAGTTCTTCATGACATCCTGAAGTGCCGCTGTGAATAGTTTCGGGGATATCGTGTCTCCCTGCCGTACTCCTTTCTCGATGGGAATTGTAAGCTTCCGATCGAACAACTGGATAGTAGTTGACGTATTCGTGAAGCATTCGTCAAGAAGTTGGACGTAGGGCGATGGTACACCAGCATGCACAAGAGCGTTCAGAACGGCGTTGATTTCCACCGAGTCAAACGCTTTCCGATAATCCACGAAGACAAGGACAAGTGGAATGTGGTATTCGCGGCTCCTTTCGATGAGCTGTGCGACAGTCTGAATTTGGTCCATGCAGGAGAAATTCTTGCGGAACCCTGCTTGCTCTACGGGCTGATTATCGTCCAAGATCCGCTCCATCCGATTAAGCAGTATCCTGGTGAAGATCTTGTAGACAACCGAGAGAAGGCTGATGGGTCGATAGTTGCCGATGTCTTCCCGCTGGCCTTTTTTGAAGATTAAAACTGTCCTCGATTCCTTCCATACGTTCGGAATCCTACCTAGACGGAGGTAGTGATTGAAGTGCTTGGTAAGGAGTGAGCAAAGGGCATTACCACCGGCCCGAAGTAGATCGGCAGAGATACCGTCGGGTCCAGGGGCAGTACCTGACTTCATCCTTCTGATGGCGTAAGCGACTTCTGACTCCAGAATGGGAGGTGCTTCTTCAGCCGGAGGCATCACGCATTTTGCGACAGGGATGGAGGAGCGAAACAAATCCGTGTAGAAGTCTTGAACGACGGCTTCAATCGCTCTTCGAGACGTTTGCGTTACTCCGTCCTTATCCATTAGCGCTAACATTACGGCCTTCTGATCGCAGAGATCTCGTTTGCAGCGCTTTATGCTTGAGCCTTTCTGAGCAGCTTCTAACAGTTTCAGTCTTCTGTAGGCTTGTATGGATTCTTTCACTGCAAGTCGACATGCCTTGGAGATGGTAACTCTTTCTAGATGAGAGGCGTTAGGATCCAGCTTGACAGCTCTTCTTTGCTCCAGAAGTTCCATCGCACGCGTGTCAAGTCTTGAAGCGAGCGACGACGTGGTTCGACATGAGCTGCTAGCACACCTCAACAGTCCGCTGACGAGGAGATCGTAGTCTTCTGATGGATCTTCAAGACATTTCCAGTCATAGGACTCTATGGCATGTTCCAACTCCTGCGAACTGAATGACGGGATCCTCAACGGTGCCAGTTTATGCGTGTCACGTTTGAAGATCTTCTTTTTGAGAGTCAGCTTCGCACGGACAAGACGGTGATCCGAACCGGTGTCAAACGAAGGAAGAACGGAGACGTCGAACAGACTCCATCGTCTGCTAACGAGAACATGGTCGATCTCCGAACGCACTTCTCCATTTGGGCTCTCCCAGGTCCATCGTCGGTTTGAAGGCTGCTCAAACATGGAATTTCCATGAAAGAGGCGGCATGCGGATAGGAAGTCTATCAGACGCATTCCGTTGTCGTTCCTTGAGGAAGATCCATGCGGTCCAAGCCTCCTTTCGTCGCAGTCGTTGGTACCGGCGGTGGCGTTGAACTCACCAACAACAACTTTGTAGTAGCTCTTTTCGTCGTTGACAGTCCTTTCGAGTAGTTCGTAGAATTCTTCTTTCTCTTCGTCTGTTGCCGCAGATTTTGGAGCATATCCATTTATGATGGAGATGTTTCCTTGGTCTTTGTCTTCCAAACGAAGAACGGCTATTCGTGGACTGATGATCTTATAAGAGTCTACTAGGTGGTGTACTGTCGAATTGACGAGGAATCCAACTCCGCCAATGTTTCTTCTGTCCACCTTCGCTCCGATGATGAGAAGCTCGTTGTGGTCAGTCTTTCTTATGGTTTCCGTTTTGCCTTTCGTTTCCTGCAAAGCAATGATGTCGTATTTGATGTTGCGGCTTCTGTGTAACAGGGTCCGGAGATCCTGCTCAGAAGCGATCGTACGACAGTTGTAGGTGCAGACGAATAGGCAGTTTCCGTGTCGTGGTGGGTGGGGGTTTCCGGTAGTCCGAATCCAATGACGTCCAGATAGTTTAACTCCGAGATTAGATGGCCCCTCGCCGGAAGTGGATTCTTCTGACGTCGTAGAAGAGCATCTCCGGCGCGCGGAGGACTGGGGCACAGGATTGGTTGTTTGTGCCGATAGGGTAGTCTGATTACTCACATGTTCCTAGCCAGGGATACACGGAGCCGCCCATACACGACATAGTATCGCGTACTGCGTGACCATTTGTGCCGTTGGCCATCACTAAAAGTGACGTTTCACCCCTTCACCGCTGTGAGGTGGCACATGAAGAGGTCGATAGGAGAATATACGAACAATCCAATAATTAAATGATTTTTGCAGAGCCGGATTTTGAGAGTTACTCAAGGCATAGGATCTTCAATTTCTATAGACTGATGGAGCTGGAAGTGGGATTATCATCAAAACTAAAAGAAGTCGCGAGATATAATCGACATAAAGCTTAAAAAATTTAAATTTACAAAAAAAATCTGAAAATGCGTCGCCACCTCCAGCCTAGTGATCCAATTCGATTCAATGCGCTGATAAGACGATGGAAAGATTATAGGCGAAGCATATTCAGACTATAGTGCACTCCGCCCCTTTTTGGTCCCGATCTGACCCTGCGATTCTTGTGAAACGACTTCTTCGTATTCTTCTTCTTGCATACTTCCTAGAAGAACATTGTTATGAATTGGAAAACATATGAATCAGTAGATCTTGTTATGTGAAATATTTTTAATACAAAAAATTCCAAAAAGGAGCGTAAATCCCTTCCATGAAATAGGTATTGTCAAACAGTAAATGACCTCGAAAATGCTTTAGCATCGATCGATGACTGATCCACTTCTTCAATTCCCTCGTTTTTTGTCTTCAACCTGCAAATTCCTTATTCGAGTAAATAAATAACCAGGATAGCAAGACCGGTGTTGGTTCCAGCTGCTTTGCTTCCTTTCCAAGCGGATCTGAAAAATTCTGTAGACTGAGTATTCACCTAGCCATATATCCAATTGGATTACCCCGTTTTGTATAGTGGCTTCTTCAAAATACCATGAAAAACCCTATGTCTACCCACCACTCGGCTTCTGCTCACTTGGACAGGTTTTCGAGCGCCTTGGTCGCAGATGCACACAATCACCCTCAACCCACGGCTGGGTTACCGCTCAGGTATACGTGCGCAATCTCTCAAAAGCTTGTGGGAAACTGCACTTTTCTGTTACGCATTTGGATGGTGAACTGTCATCAGGCAAGAGGTCCGTCATTTCCTTCAATTACTCTAATCATTTTATTCATTTTCCAACTCATTAAGGTGTTGTCCCTAATATTGCGTACACTATGTGAACGGGGTGTGCAGCCATAGAAAAAATCCCGAGGTTGTGTTTTCCCTCAGAAATCTGCTCAGATTAGTGTTCGAGTGTGAAGAATTTTGAATTTCACATTAAAACCCATCTTCACCTCTTTTCAGTATTCTAGAATTTTCAGCAAGATCAATACTTTTTCGACAGCACCATATTGTGCTTCTTGTGGTGAAGGAAATGGAGTAGAAGTCACTCTAAATGCAGTTTAATTGCTGACGAGGGTATGACATTAGAGGTCGACTAATGTGCATGGCGTATCCTAAAGGGGTCAACGCTGGGCCTTTTACTTTCACCGTTTACCTCTACCTATTGGGACCTTCTCCTAGGGTATAGTAACCAGGGCAGTTCGGAAGTCTCAAATACAGAGCTTTCTTGCTTATCGTCTTTGAACCGAATTCATTCCTGTCTAGTGGTTGTCTAGACGACATAGAAGACAAAACATCAGGAGTCTTTTCGAGAATCTTGGAGGACGGAGCCCTTCTATTGTTTAATATGGAATTTCAGGGAAAAGACGTCGATCCGGTCCAAGTGAGGACAAACGCTCATTGAAAAAGTTGCGATACGAGGAGATCGAGCCATGCACGACGAAATCCACGGAGGTTGTAGCCGCTCAGACTGATGCACCGAAGCGAAAACGAGTGAGGAAACGGACAAAAGCACTCAGAGAGCTGATCAAAAACAAGGTCTGCAGATGAATATATGTTTTTCATATTCTATTATAAACATTAGAGGTCGACTATGGCATGTGCCTTATAAGCGCATTTTGATGGGTTATAAGTGCGACATTAAGTTGATATTCAATGAAGATTTTTCCAGATTGAAGTGGCCCTTAGAAAATCGTCGGCACCGCTCTCCCGTCTTTTCACCTCCAGGGACGACGGAGGAACCCCACGTGAGCTCCTACCAATTTTCCTTGTTTTTTTTTCAGATTTTCGTACCTCTATTATTCCAGAAGCTCCTTACGTTGAAGTTATCAAAGAGATCGGTCTCAGTCATGAGGATTGGCTCAAGGTGGCAAAGTTTACCCCTTTGGTTACCCCATCTTTAGCATATTGATGATTGGAAACTGGTCGTTTAGGCTGCCTCGTTATCACCCGCGGCAGTGGAGAGCATATCGAACATTACCAATATGTTTCGGTTAGAGAGGAATTCAGATAATAAATTGATGCTGAAGTATCGGGCAGCTGAGTGGAGTGTGGACGAATGCACCGTATACCTGGTAAGGTATAAATTTTTGAAACGGAGGCAGCTACCGTACCCCAGGCTACGCGAGCGATTCAGTTCATTTATCTGATTTTCATTTACTACGTTCATAGGCGTGCTAACTTTTGTTAGCTAGTAGAAAACAAGCAGAAAGCAAACGAAGGTAAAGTTAGAAAAAAAGTAGACGGTTATTAAAACAACTCAAAAAATCTCACTATGAAACTCTTCCGTTGCGAAGTGCAGTCCATATAGAGGTTTTTAAAATCAGGGAGCATTCTTTTCAAATACCGAAAACCATAAATGAGCTTGATATACCGGACAGTGTGCTTGAGTATTAAATTATTTATTCATTTACTATGTTGGTACCGTTCTATTATTTATTGCTCTGTTTATTACATTTATATTACTGACATTCATATTTACTTATTTTTTTCCTTACTGACACTCTTTATTATTTAACAAATTCATTTCATTTGCTCAATATAGAAAAATTAAGATCAATTCTTATCAGGCATAATGAAAGTTCACTTGAATTTACTGTAGAAGTGAGTTTAAAATATCAACATCCTTTTAAGATGTACCTGTTTTTTGTTGTTGAAAACACCAATGAGTACTTGTACTAGTCTTAAATTTTTATATTTTGACAATTGCAGCGCAATAAGAATCATTGATCGTGACAGCCCATGATTGTGAAGAGTTTATAATTTATTCATTTATTGTGCCGCATAGTTGCTATCAGTCATAGGTTTGTGAGCAGTTATCAGTTGTATTTCATTCTCTCACAGTTGTCTTATAGGCTGTAACAAATGAATAAATATATGCGCGCCTATTACAAAAGCAGAACCATCAGACCATGTCATTAAAAAAAGAATTTAAACGAGTGATCAGCTGAAATGATGAAAAATTGAAAAACGATAGTTCTACAAAATGTAATTTATTTGGATTTAGAATATTCCGCTGTCCCCCTAGAGACCGTTGATTTTTGTTCCCTAACTTTTTCCCCGTGGCATCCGGCTTAGCAATCAGCCGTCGAGTTTTTAGGATAATCTGCCGATCGGTTGCACATCGGAGAAAATTCGCCGAATTGCCCGGAAGTTTGGATCTGTTGTCGAGGTACGCACGACCGTAGTGGATCAGAATCCAATTTCCTTGATTTTCAATGGTCTCCTGATCGATTTTCCGTGCAGGTTCGACTGCCAAGGTCTTCATCTCGTCGGGTGGCTTGCCCTCAGGGAACCATGGAACTGGGCCGGCATCCGCTATCATTCGCTTTTGTGCAATTTACCGAACCCGATGCGTGCAAGAGCATCTGTGAGGTGGATGATTTATTTTCCTATTTAATTTTTTCTTATTTCGTAGGATTTTCTCGCTAAGATTCTACCCAAGGTTGTGTTATTGGTCAGACTGTACCCTATCCTTAATTCTATAATACTTCCAAATTTCATAGCTTATTGCATAGTTGTTGAAGGAATAGCCATACTTTACGACTTATTTGGTATCCACAAATCTTCCTAATATTCTACTCCATTTGGAAGATCCGTCTCACAACTATAATTTTATAAAATCTGTTTCCCTGGTAGTTGGTTGCATTCCATCAAGGAGTAGTATTCTTGTGATGCTACTCCACTAGCCGCTCGAGTATCTATTTGCTCTACCAACATTTTCATCCCGGCGCTGCTAGAATAGCTTTATCACGAGTATTTAATTTCCTTTTTATCTTTATTTCCCGAAATTGTACTAATTTTCAGGCTTTTGCTCACAATGTTCCAACGACGGAGAAAAAGGAAAAGAGCCAGGCACTGGTCCCACTCCTCCAGCGTCTTCTTTCACAAATAAGAACGTGGGTTCATTTTAAAACTTTCTTATCAGTTTCATATTACTCTGTTAAAGCGAGGAAATGTGATATCTTTGGTGGCTTATTAAAGTTCACTGACTACCATCATGCGGTAATTCATCAAACACAACCTTCATTATCATTAGACTGGTAAATATATGTCATAACATCGCCAATTTACCTACTTCTTCTGAGGTGGCTGACCTGAAGTGTACTGAAATTTATAGTGCTACCATGGATACTGGAAGGGAATCTCGTACTGTTACTTTGTTGTTGCTGTATAGTTATAGTGTAGGCTTCGAAAATTTTGGTATTTTTTTTATTTTTCTATTTTTTATGATGTTCGATGGCATTTCCATTTGTATTGATGTTGTACAGATTGTGTTACCTATTTTCGGCGATCGTTCATCTATCCTGCAGGCAAATTAACGAATTTGGGGATATATACGGCTTAGAAACAGATGATTATGTGTTATATGTCTCAAAGAGCTGTGCCTGCAAAAATGGAAAATGAAATATAATGAAAACACGACGGAAAAATGGAGTATGTACGAGTAGAATCCTCTGCTGAAAATTCTTTCAAAAAGTTCTTTCCAAAAAAATCTTTTAAAGGTTATCGAGACGTCGTCGACGACGAACCTACGCCCAAAACGTGATGTTAATGAAACTTCGACGACAACAGGCAGCCATAATAAAGATGGAACGTACAGCACACAAACGAACGACCAGGATCTCGCGTATGATCGAACGTGACAAAGCCCACACTGGCACTGATCGGCTAAACGGTACGACTATTACTTTACATTTTCAATTCTTTACTTGGTGAGCGCACGTGGTACAGAGGTAAGATTCGCTGACACGCGCGCGATCGAGCGATCGATCTCCGCCCGGTCTAATCAAGCCTTCCATCTATTGGGAGTCGGTTACATTGGTGCCAGACTTGTCTGGGAAAGTGAAGATAGTGACTTTGTATAGCGGCTAGCCCTCGCTAAATCATTGTATAAGCCGAATACGCAAGCACCATGCTTCTGCGATTCTGAATGGAACGCTAAGGCGTGGTGCGTCCTTAGGGGAGTGATCAACGGTGAAATCTTTTCCTTTTTCTTTTTTGTGTTTTATATTTCTTTTGATATTTGAAGTTACACTGCGAAGGATCGTTGGTTTTAAGGGAAACCTGCCCAAGAGAATGACATTGACGGCGACCACAGCACCTCTTTGAATACCTCTCTGGATACCTCCCTGAATACCTCTCTGAATGAAAGCGGTGAGAATCGACGTGTAAGCTTTGGAAAGAAGAAAAAGCCGAAGATGTTCCGATCTCTCCCGGACAAACCGTTGGCTCCACGGAAGAAGCGGTTAGTGCCTACTGTTTTCATGCGAGTTTTTGTAAATTTGTTTTGAAAATAATTGTATGTCACTTTGGTTCAAAAATTCTAAACGTATCGTACTGCTCGCTCCTTGCTCTTGGTTCCAAGTAATCTTACCTAGAACTCTCAAGGCACAGAACAACAGCATCTTCCTTTGAAATTTTTAGAATTAGGAATTGGGCTAAGATCAGTTTTATCCAAGAATTAGTTCATTCATACCAATTTTTGTTTATTTCTATTCCAGAAAACGGCGAAGACATCGGAAGCACGGAATCGGTCCGCACACCATCGTTGGATCGTTGAATGATTATTTTGCAAAGATGCAAGTGTTCTCCTAGTAAGTCGTTGAAGTTTACATTATTCTATGTTTTTAGTTTCGACGATTTAGTTTCGATATTCTTATAGAAACCGCATAGAAACCGCTTCTAAGGCTATAGATACATCTCTTTAAATAACAGCCTATATAGCCTCTTAAAATCAGAGTATTAAAAAAATCAGTTCTTCAGTTTTCCGTGTTTGTGTTGATTTTTCGTTAGTTTTCCTTTACTGTTTGATTATTATTTCTCATTATTTTTTATTATTTAGTCTCACGTCTGGTCTACGTAGCTGTGGCTGTTGTTTAACCTTTCATCAACCTAACCATGTTATCTTCTACCATTTAATGTATTTAAATATTAAAATGATATTCTTTCAGCTCCCACTATATGGAGCTGCGGAAGGAATATCTAGCCCTTCGTCGCCAGTCACAAACGCAGACTAATCAATTGTCGAGGGAAAACTTCCGCTTCGAAGGATTCCGCACGTTCGGTGGAAAGGTGAGTCTCGTTTTTTATAGTTTTTGTCATGTATTGTGAATTTTACATGACTATTGATAACTGATGGATTGTTATTTCATAACTTCCATTGATTTAGTGGTATTGGTAGGCGTGAGATTGCAAAGTTCGAACGTAAATCCTCTTTGAGCCCATTAAATTAAGAGCTATAAGACCAGGGAACTTGAGCGTAAAGAACGCAATGGGCGATTAAGGCATTCAGATTAAAATTTAGATAGCAATGATAATTTGTTAAGAAGCGGTCTACTGGAGTCAAAGTGTGTGTTCGTTGAAGCTATCAGTAAGATGGATAGGCAAACTCACTCTCACTTAAGTAACTAGAATTCTCAAATTCACCCTTACCTATGCGGGGTTTTCAAATTTACTTACCTATGCGGAATTTTCAAATTCACCCTTACCTCCCTAACAAAAATTCTTACCTTTGCCGTTACCTATCCCACAAGTGCCCCGATCTCTGCTGATTTCCAACCTCCAATTTCGAAGTTACAAGAGGTTTAGTTTTACCCATGTTCTGATCTCCGTACCTGTGGCTGTTGTTCTGGCTTCTTGACTGTCGATCATGTGGCCTTTTACCAGGTAAAGTGTATAAATATAGGTAAATAAATAATATTGCAGTTCTGAATAATAGAGCAACTCATGTCAAAGCATTTTTCGTTCAGCTACGGCACAAATTGGAATCCTACCGTGACCGCTTCTGGGATGCCGACCACGTAGAGGAAGATTAGCATCATCCAAGGAAGATCATAGTCTGTTTGTCTATCACCGAGTGCTAATTTTGGTAACGTTGTATACTTATGGAGTTGGTGATGATATTAGGCTATCGATTATCGATTCATTTGTTTGAAATGTTCTCAAAGTTCTGTTCTCATTCGGCGAAAAGCTCGTCCCTGTCGTGTCGAGCTTTCGTATCCCGGACGGGTTTCGTTGATGTTCTCAGTGTGCCAGCCGATACGTTTCCTTTTCGAATTTTCCGTTGTCGGATTGCGCCGTGCCTGTGCAATTTTCCATGTTTTCAACTCTCGTTTGTTGACGGCCCCATCCTCATACCTTCTTTGTTTCGAGAGATGTTGCGATGAAAGCGTACAAAGATGAAAAATGATAAAATTATCGCTATTATGTACATGAAATATGTTCTCGATCGATCATTGTGATTGTGATTGTCGGCTATCGATCGTGATCGCCGTCGAAGTGCTGTCATTTCGCGACTGGACCGTTTTCGGTCCGGGATCGTTTGGAATGAACGGAAAGTGTCGGAGGAACGGCAGTGCGGTGAAGATCCTGGAAAGTATAGATCCTTTAGGCATGAATTACTGTTTTTCAATAGTTAAGTGCATAAATAGATGTATGAATGGGTGAAATTCAAGTTGTTTTGTACATTTTGTTAGTTTGCTTTTTATGTATCTTTTGTTACTTTACTTTCTTATATATTTTACGCTCCAATTGTATTTTATTTTTATATATTTCACCTGGCCTGGCAGTTGTATTATCGGTTAAAATTGAGGCAGAAGAAAACAAAGGTCACCCCTATGAACATGCCGGAGTGAGTGGGCGGGGTTACCGCAACTATCTTGGCTCGCTTCTTTTTCTCTACCCTTCCAAACCTCGCTAAACTCCCAACTAGCTTGATAAGTGTGTGATTGCAATGTTCCGAGTATAACCGCAAGTGTCCAACGTTTAAATAATTTACTAAGATTTTGCTACTTTTCAAGATATGGACATACCTATTTGTCCACGCAGGGAACGCATAACCGTCATTGTCGTCGGTTAATTGTTTCACGTCATAGTTATCGGAGACTTGAAGCCCTCGTTGGCGTAGTGTTGCGCCTAAAAACGGTTCTAAATTAAATTTTTGAATTTAAAATATGCTTTATTCTCACTTTTTTCAAGTTATGCTGTTTTTATTGCATTTGTTATAGCTCATAGTTACTTTGAAAATGAACATATGCGTCTGGTCATTTGTATAAGTTGTGGTTTATACTGCACTCGCGCAGCTACGCGGGGGTGTCGCTGTTCAATCGATTGACTATAGTATGTGATCGGTACTTCCTTGAAGATGGTGAACATTGGATGATCATTTGTGGGAGTAGCAGTGAAAAAGTACAAAGAAATTGATGAAGAGGTCAATGTTTGTAAACTGCTTGGGTTATGCCGTGCGTTCGACTTCTGTTCGGAATTGCAGTGCAGACAGACTTCTGTCAATGTCCTAGTTTTTATTTATTTCGTTCTTTTCCAACCCAAAATGATCAAGACCTTGGTTGCGTCTTACAAGGACCGATCGGTTTCTATTTTTGTATTTTGTATCACTTATTATATTTGCTAATTTTGATGGCTGTACCTGGTACGGTATTGTCCAATATCACAGCAACGACTCCACCGACAAGCATCTTGATACTCAACAACATGTTGACAATCTGATCCCATTCTTGATTTCCTGCAACACGGATCAATGGTGATCGATCAATAAATCGACGCCAATCAGTCGTCAGAGGCGAATTTTACCTGAGTTGAACGGTGATCGCTCCAGATGTAACGGTAGAATGAGGCCTATCATTAGGGATAGTCCGAGAATGGAGAGATTTCGCGTAAGTTTAAGGTCGATCAGCTGAAAAGGTAACTTTTAGCCGTGGATAGGTAAGGTATAGGAATATTTGTTGTTGTAGTGGGCTTGATGAGAGCAGTATACCCAGCATTTTGGGTGTTCCGATTGGGGCAGCAATAACATACCCAGCCCTCCCTCAGGAAGTAACCTTGCAGGTGATCACCCTTTCTCGGATTTTCTAGCTTTTACCGTATCCCATCCCTTTTTATTACAAAATTTTAAATTCTCACCTGTAGGTTACTCATCGCCACACCGCCGATCATCGATATACCCATCGTCAGTACCCCACCGACTAGCGCGTCTGGTATCGATGCCAGAAGAGCGGCCATTTTGGTAAACAATCCCAGAAGTATGAGAAGCAGGCCAGCGATCTGCATCGTTGTTCGACTGGCTACCTAGAACAGGTGGGTTTACAAGTACCCAATTAAGGTAGAGGTAAAATTGTCAAAGGAGATCAACCCCCTTGAAAAATAGCATCAAATCTAATTGTGAGCGAGACGGAACTGCTAGGTAAACTTTGAGGTAGAGAAGTGAATAAGTGCATGCATTGATTGTACATTCGATGGTATAATTTACCCCAGAGCTGACTATCAGGAACTTACCCTGGTGATATGGATCAGAGCGATATTCTCCGCATAGGTGGTGACACCGGTGCTCACACCCATCACAGCCGCCAACATACTGCCAAGACCTTAAATAGTGGAAAAATAATTTAACGATGAAAAATTTTAAATTAAACAATTCTTTCACCATGCTCCTTGTCACCTAAACTGCACTCTTACCCATGCTGCTGCCCTTATTAGCATACTGTACCTAACGACTGGGTGAACTGGAGAGTTCCTTGTGCGTCTGTACAGTTGCATTAGGCTTCGTTTATAGTCAGCAGCGACGCCTTCCGTTGCCGACAGAAGGCGTCGCCGCCGACTATAAACGCGACATTGTACCGTGGGTAGACCAATTTTGTGTTTTGATCTCTGGGTGGTATCTTCCTGGGTATCCTTGAACAAGGTAAATGCTTTTACAATTCTCTTTTTGTCAGTAACCATGTAAATGATCGAAAATCCCATCTTTCTGTTTCCGACAAAGAATAACCCGAGAGGAGGGTCCATTCTTTGGTACGGTGGTTCTTTCTAAGGTTGGGTTAGACTTCTTGGTTCAACAGTAACCCACCTTCGGTCATGATCGCCCGATTGACGGCGTTCTTTGGTGGAGCTCGTTGCTCGGACACTCGAGCCAACAAATCATAGGAGCCGATGTTTTCGATGACGCTAGATAGACACGAAGCGACATACCCAAGGCACAAACCCATACTCCACCGTGGCATACCGAATTGTCCTGAAACAGTCATTCTTGGAGAGAAAAGTCAGATATACATGCTAGTATTCCTCTTGTTGGTCACATCAGAGAATGTACATACCAGGAAAAGGCACCTGGAACCATGGCGACTCCCGTAGCACCATCATCGTCACGTTTTTGTCGGTTCTGGCTTGACCGCCTGGGGGCTCGATGTCGGTGATGGTCATCAGATAGCATATAAACCATACCAGCAGGATGCTAAGGAGGTACTGAAAACCGAATTTTTTTTATTGAATTGTGGACGATCGTGGTCATATTTGCTGGTGGGTCCGTGTGGTGCACTGGTAAGAAGCGCTGCTTACATTCACGCGGTCGAATCCTCTCCCTGGAAAACCAAGCCTCCCATCCCTCCCGGATCGGGTAAAATGGTACCTGACTTGTCTGGGGCGGTAAAGGCAATGGCTTGGTATAGCGGCTGGTCCCATAAGTCGTGGTTTAGGTTGAATATGCATCCACTATGCCCCTACAATACTGAATGGAACGCGAATGCATGGCGCGTCTTTAGGCGATTTATCAGCGCCGACCAATTTGCCCTCACGTTCACCTTTTACTATGTGCAGTTTTATTAGCTAAAAGACGTCGTAGGATTTTAATGATTATCGATGGAATACCCATGAGATCTACCGTTATCCTTTTCCTTTACATTTTGTACCCTTTGGGCCTAGGGAAGGTTCCCCAGATTTGTTTATGGCCGAGTATCCAAATAGGTTTCCAACATCCGCCATAGAATCAATCAAATCACGAACGACTATGTATTGATTGTATTGGAGATTATAATATTAGTTTAATTTAAACCAGTTTATTATTGTTCTTTTATATAGTTAGCGACCTACCGGAAATTGTCCAAATAGCCGGACTTTTGTAGATATGATTCGCTTCTTCTTGAATGAATAATAAGCGATCGGTACTCGAAGGTCCTCCAAATAGACGGCCATCGCCACGATGCTGGCAAGCATTCTGTAAAATTCAGTTATAGGCCTATTTTACAAATAAGGTTCATAGATCGAATCCCTCCTTAGGCTACACATCCCCTCAATTCCACCAGATAGGGTATAGATATTATTATATATGTAACAGACTCTTTCGTGATGTTGAAGGCACTGAATGCAGCTCAAACACGCGTTCAACATGTTCCACGATTACGAATGAAAAACGAGTGCGTGGCGCGTTCTGCAGAGACTGATAAACGTCAGCTCCTCATCCTTCATTCCTCTTCGTTTTCTTTTTTCTTTATTTTTGAAAGTAGAGCTGATCCGGCCACCCTTGGCGCCAATCGATCTGGGTGGTCTTTTCGCGCCACTACGGCCCGGTTCTCGGCCGCCTTGTCCTGTTTACATTTTCTTTCCATTTTTGATTGTTTTTGATGCTCTGAAATTGTTCATATTCTCTCGCATCCGTCATTTCTATAGAGTTGCTCACCTTTTCCCCAATCGGAAAATCCTATACGTTCCCTCAGATCATTTCTAGCTTTTTCCCCAAACCTACCTTCTTTTCTGTGCGTGTTTCTTTTCGAGAAAAAATGCTTCATTCAAAGCGACACACTAATGGAGCGCCTCAGGCAAATACTTCTTAAATCTTTTGAATTTCTTTTCTTTTAAATCTTCTAGAACTGACTAAAAAGGCAGAACGTCACCTCGATACTACTTTATAGCACATTTTGGAAGAATTTTGTAAAATGTCGACTTCGGTTGGCTGTGGGAAATAGAAGTCGTTCTGATAGCCTGAGGTATAAATGGTTTCTATCTGTGCTCTTTCCTTTTATCAAAGGGTTTTTCAATCCATGTCTCATCCCGAAGGGGCTACAAAAAGTGATCAAAAAATGATAAAATTAAAACTTTAATGTTGTTCTTGAGGCGCCTGCCCTCCACCGATCGATCGGTCTCCACTACGCCGGGCTAACCAAGCCCTCTTGATAGGGTAAACTGATGCCAAACCAGCGTGGGTGTTGGTAGAAATTTTGACTTCTCTATAGCTCTGGCTTGTACACAGAATGGTCACTCAATCTGTGCCCAGCGAAATCGAATGAGAGACGAGTACGTGGCGCATCCCCAGAGGACTTCTTAGTCTAATTGAATCTTCAGGGCACATTTTTCTCTCTGATTTTAGTTTTCTGTGTGGGTTTAGTTCTCGTGCTCTGATTCAGACCCCTTTTTGTAGTTGAAGGTCATCAGTAACAGGCAATTATTACCGGATAAAGCCTTTATAGCGGTTGTTTGGCTTAATTTGGATTTGGCTAGTTGTCAATATGTACTTTGGTGCCCTAATTCAGGATCGATAGAATTCATGGCGTCTTCAAAGAGCGCGCATGATTCAGTGGTAAGGCCCGGGTTATACTTCATCGCCCGCCGCCGCCCGTCGCCGCCCGTCAACAACAACGTCTTCCAGACAACTTGTCATTACAATAACAAATATAACTAGTCTTGTAAATGAAAAAAAAACTAAGAACAATAAACAAACAAACATTATTGAAGCTTTAGGATAACGTAAGAACAACAGACCGAAGGAACACTTGCAATCAGGCCAGTGCCGTCATTATATCCGGAAACAATTATAATGACAATTGTTATGTTGTTATATATGTTATATGTTATATGTTATATATGTACATATGTTCTCTCAAACAAAAATGTTCCAGTTCCCTTGAATCGCTAATCCCCGTCCGTCGCCGTCCGCTGCCGTCCGCCATTAGTATGCCCCGGCCCTAAGAGGTGCTACATCCACCCGAACTGTCGAGTGATCGGTCCCCGCCTGGGTTAACCAAACCGTCCATTCCTCCCGGGTTGGATAAATCGGTACCAGACTCGCCTGCGAAGGTAAAGACAGTGGCTTGGTATAGCGGCTGGCCCCGGCAGGTCATCGTCAAGTATGCGTTCACCAAGAACCTACGATTCTGAATAAAAGGCGAATGCATGGCGCATCCCCAGAGAAAGATCAGCGTTAACCACTCTACCATTTTACCTTTCATTCTAGAGAGATTCACCCTAATTCATTGGTGAAGATGAAGATGCGATTAAAAAAGAGAGAAAAAGAGGGAAAATGGAGGATAAACGCCTGAAGGTGTTTGAGACCATTCTGACATTGCTCTTTATGCTAATATTTTAAAAATTAAGAGTTTAGAGAATATATAGTAGCTCACACTAATGAGATCCAGTGCAGAGACAGTTTCACTTCAATAGTCGGTACTATACTTGTCGTGAGCAGAATCATCAACGGCACGATCGTCATCGGTCCGATCAGTTTTGCCAGAGCTCCGGCTAGTCCAGTACCGCCTATCACAATGAACGAGATACAGGCGACGAATAGGCTGCCAGAAATCTGAATTATCAAAAAATAATTTTTAATCTCTAGAAATATTTCTCACCCACGTTCGAAGGGTGAGCTGCACCTACTTTGTATAAAAAACAATAAAAATTGTATTGAAAAAACGTTCTTAGAAAGCGGCAGGACGTCCTATCTCTGGTTGATATGACTTGTTCTTCTATTTTTACATTTATAATTTATCAGAGGTAAGTTACTAGAACTTATGAGAATTTTAGCAACATTGATTCATTGAAATTTAGAAGAACCTATAGCTATCCTGGAAAAGCAGAAGGTTTCGAATAATTTCCACCGGCACTGTGAAAAAATGTACCATTTTCTGATGCTTACAAAATTATTATTTTTCCGAAGCGAGGGAATTCGTTGTTTTTTTTCTAAAGTTTTTAAAGGTTCATTGAACTGAACCGAACCTCCTGAAGTCGCCCTTGCCATATTTCGACGTCGACGGTGTCGTTCTCAGTGTACGGACACTCGCTTGCCCTGAGGGCTTTGTAGGCGAGCAGCGGCGGTAGAAATGCCATTGCTGGACCGTGTAAGACACATAACCTGAAAAAGCATCTTTAAATTTCGGAGCGATTTGATGAGGAATAATTTATTTAATTTCACTTTTGCTACCATGCGAGCTCTTCAACTCTTAATTTTTACAGCAATTTTTTTCTGATAACCTGCCTGTTTTTCAGGTTTCACTGCTGGGTTCCCAGGTTTCTTATGCAGCTATATTCTCTGGACAGAGACGGATGTGGTTGGTAAACGGAAACCCAGAACCTTACAGATTCTACAAATGTTACAAACCTACCCAGAAAACGACTCAGATGAGGTACCTTTTTTACTTTTTTAACTTTTTTTTTCGACGGATGGAACATGGTTACAGTAGGAAATGGGAAGTGGGGGGAGGGAATTCACTAAGAATTCACTAAAAAACTACATTTCAGCAGCAATCCAAATCTTACTCTTTATCATAAACTGGGTCATGCTCTATCAGACTGTGACCTTAAATTGTTTTCAGTCTTAGCGGTTCTTGTCATAACTTCGTCTGAAATTGCATACACAATTGTGGAATGTTTCTAAAAAACCTATAATCCGCAAAAAGGTTATGGATCGATGGATTTTGAGTATGAAACGATTAATTTGAAGTTTCCAAATTTTTAAAAATTCCGAAAAACAAACTTCCTATTGAAGTGCGATTCCGTCTGGGTTAAGCCATTTGCGTCCTTAAAAATGCAAGGTGTCAAACTTTTTGACCGACAGCCTGTACTCTCCGTAGTGAATCGCGGTTTGTTTGAACCTACCGTAATCCAAATGTGGTCTGGATTATGGTGGCGATGCCACAGCTGACGAATGTGGCTGCAATCAGCTGAACTCGCAGTTGTACAGTGGCATCACCGGCGCATACCGCTTCAGAGACCAGAAATGGGTAGACGAGCAGACCCGAAAGGCAGAGCATAGCTTGCTGAAATTTGAGCACTTAATTTTGAAAAATTGAGTAAAAAATGAACAGAAATTAAATTTGGAGAGGTGGAAGAGGTTTGCCATAAACGATTTTGTAACTCTCAAGTTTTTTTCCAGTTTTTTATACTGATCGAGGAGTTACTCATAGTTAAAAGTGTCAGCTAAATAATATATTTCAAAATGATAAAAAGGAGTAGGGATAAAATGATATAATAATGTGGCCTTACCTGAAAACCGAACATCAAAGCCGCTGACCACGTTGGTACGTCATTCACCCGAAGGTGGAGGGGCTCTTTAGGCGTCACAGCGACACCCATCTAGCTGATTACTCTGGAATTCTTTAATAATATTCAATAAGAAAAATGGAAAATAAAAAAATTAGAATAAAATATTTAGATGGTTGTAGGAGGCTGTAGACCAGCTAACGAACCTCACTGCAATGGTATTCCTCTCTGGTTGTTCGATTCGGTAGAGCTGAGCTGCTTACGCGGGTTATAGTCGTTTTGGATAAACCGGTTGGGTAACCTTTGGATGAGCTGAAAAACGTGAATTCGCATGTTCGCTGTGGTAAACGAGGGCGATCGGGCGTGCCGAAAGAACGAAATGCATTCAACGAGCGCTCAGGAAATCTTTCGGGGGATGCGCCATGCACAGGACTACTGCCGAGAGTCTCTAGCTGTTCGACGACCTTTCGCGGAAATGGGAGTGAAAAAGAGTAGTTTATAGTTCAAATGATGTTAAGGCATTTGACATGATTTCTGCTGGATGAGTGGTGTAAAAAATAATTTTTAAATAAGTATAAACAAAAAATGGCAAGAAATTCTAGAGAAAAGAGAAAGCGTATGGGCAGAAAACTCGCTGAAGGGAGTGGGTGGACCCAAAAATGGGTGTTCAATTGCCACCGCTAGGACTAATTGACTCCTAGTACAAGCAATTTTTGACAGTATAATTTATTCTTAACACAGAAAAAACAAAAATCGGGTTGCTCTCCGTGTAGGAAAGAACCACCATGGTCGAAAGGCCGGATTTGCTATTTTTGTGAAGGATTATGTGGCAGGGCCAGATGATAAGTTCTATAGTTAACAAAAATATTTTTCTTTTATTACATTTATTAAGTTTCGTAATTTATCTATTTTTGTTCTATATCTTTACTGTAATATAACGAACAACTCTAAATGTCATACTTCAAATAAATAAGATTCTTACCTATTATGTATACGTGCAATACAGAATAATTACACAGATGATACCATTTCTAGGCCTTCGTTTTATTTTGTTTATTTTTAAATTAGGTTCCACTTAGTTGGTATCACTGACTGATGAAATTCTGTAAAACTGAATTTTGCTGTGATTTGTGATCAAAAGAGGAGTTGAAAAGCGAAAAAGCCTTGCAAGCCCAGTTCGCGAAGGGTCAGCGGAGTGCGCCATGCCTTCGCATTCCGTCCGAAAATCAGGAAGAAAATCTACTCACTAGAACCGTCAGTCTAGAGTAGAGGTGGCGTGTAAGGCAGTTGTTTTGGAAATTTGACATGGGGTACATTTTTGCGGTCCGATTCCGGTAATGGAAAATATCGGTTAGTAAACTGCATTCATTAGTATACCGGTCGGATTAATTTCACTGGGTAAACAGTCAACCATTGTGACTTTTGTATGGATGTTGTTTGTAGGGCCATAAAGTCTGCGAAAATATGATAGAATATCGTAAAAAATGATGAGAATGGTAAAGGTAGGGGTAAAAATGTCGGCGTTGATGAGTACTTGAAGGACGCGCCGTGCTTTCGAGCTTTGCTCAGAAACGAAGTGGCATGGTGAATACGTACTTGGTCTATACAATGACTTGCGGGGGCAAACCGCTATACCAAATCGGTGCCTTCCCTTCACAGATAGGTCTAGTACCAATTTACCAGACCAAAAAGGCTTGCTAAGCGCGGCCGAGGATCGATCGCTCTACCACGCTGGTGTCAGTAACGCCTCTAACCACTGCACTACGCTCGGTTTGAGGACAGTGTGAATATAAAAATTTCGTAAGAACATAAATATAAGGACAATTAATTATTAATAACGTGGAATATAAATATAAGAATTTTTGCTATTCTGCTTACATGTATTATTTTGATTGGATTATCGTGGTCGAAGAATAAATAAATAAAAATTTAGCAAGGGAACAATTTAAAATATCGGAGAGAAGTACTCAGCGGGTCGAAATCGAAGAGTTGATTGAGAATTTCCCTATCAGGTCATTTTTTACCGGTTCTTCTCTTTGAAGGAATGTGATGGGAGAGAGCGAAAGATCGACGACTGCGGCCGTTGACCTTTTAGGGGTATCGTGATCGGAATTAGATGAGGTCAATTTCTCCCGGTAATATGGCTGAAGAACGAATGGGCGATGGTAAAGGTATCTTTTATTGGGTTGAACCATTTGTCTCACCGATTCAGATGGAATGAAATGGAATGTAGCTACGGCAAGATTCTACCCAGATTGGCATGAATTCGGAAATTTGACCACTATGTAACGATACTATATGGGTTATTTAGGTGAAATTCTACCCATAGACATGAATTTATTTTATTTATTTATTTGTTTATTTATTTATTCTACCCATAGACATGAATTCGGAAATTTGGCTACTGTTTAACCATACAAATGAGATATGTAGGTCAAACTTTCACCCACAGAGTCATGAATTCGTGAATTTGGCAACTATTTCGGAATGCTGCATGGGCGTGGCTTCGAGGAAGCATTTTTCACCTGTGCGTCTGCTACCTAAAGCATTAATGCACAAAATAGCTCAACAAAACTCTTGCAGAGTGCTGGGCCACACCCATGCAGGTTGACGTACAGGTGTGGCGATGTCTGCGAACATTTCGGCGTCGTTCGTCAACGTCACCTGGTGAACCCGGAGAGTGATTGAGAGCTGGTGAACTATGAGATGGGATGTGGGTAAATCAGTTGGGTAAACAAAGCCTGACTAGGTGAAAGGATCCGATTAGATTGCCTCAGAGACTGTATTTCTTGACAATTTATCCATTTGTTGTATTTAATTTACTTAAAAATTTATTTTATTCATTTGAAAGCTCACAGGCTTTCAATTCGGGCCTATCAGCAGTGGAACAGAATAGAGATCCAAAGCTTCAAAGTCGAATCAATCAAACGATAATCAATAAAAATTAAGGTAAAGCAAGCGATAGTAGGTTGATCATTTCCCTAAGAACGTGCCATGCATTTATCTTCCATTAAGAATCGAGGCATGACATGCATTTGTTGTTGCAGTTGAGTGATGGGTAAGGAGCGGCAGTTTGTCAAAGGCTAGAAAAACGTATACAATTGGCACCTCAATAAAATTACGACTGAACCCTACCTCCGATCACCGTTCAACTCAGGTGAAGCTCAACTCTGGACTTACATCGATTCACTGATCGATCATTATTGATCCGCGCTTCAGGAAATGAAGAGTGGAATCAGATGAAAAATCAGCCCTTTCCGGCTCAGATTTGTTTGCCAATAATTCATCGCCCGTATTCGGGTGTCTGGAGGTGCTTTTCTTGTCCATACGACCGAGTGATCGGTCATCGCCTGGGGCAACCAAGTCATCCGCACCCGGTTTCACCCCGTTGCATTCCTCCAGGAAAACGTCTAGACGTCCGAAACGATAAAAGAAAAATTCCCTGGTGGATGGATTCTTTTTCTGTCAGTGTTACCATATCTGGTTAGCATTTTGCTGAATTGCGTTCGCTTTCCGAATCGGGGTTTTTCGTTGATATTTGGTTCTCGCATGAATTCACCACAATAGCTCGACGAGAAGAAGGTGGCGCCGATTGAAACCGGTCCATTCACGTATAATCGTCAGCTGGAACTCGCAAAATCGGTGATTTCTTCATGGGATTTTCGGTGGAACGGGTGGTGGTCCTAGGCGGTTTTACTTGTTATTGTAGTTTAGAAGAATCCGTCACAGATGTTCTGACAATTGAAAATGCACGTCGTCGAACAGGTATTGAAATTTGGGGGAGACAAAGGGAGTACAGTAAAGCTAAAGGTAAAGGTGTCGGCGTTGATTTGTCTGGGTAGAGATTGGATAAGTCAAGAAAGAAAGCTCAGTGGTAAGCTCGGAATATAAAGCTCTAAACCGTTTGCCCTCACTGGAGACGCTCCCAAAGGTTTATTCCTTGTTTCAAGCGCCTTTTTAGGCCGGTATACACCCACGGGCGGTTAAGAAAGGCGAATAGGAAATTCAAATAAAAAATAGAGGTGAAGGTACAGGTGCCGGCGTTCATCACTCTTTAAAGGACTCGCCATGAAAAATTGAGATATATCAAGCAAAATTGTATTGATAGGAATAGAGGACTTCGCGTTCGTCGTCCTCTAAGGTCGCGCCACGAATTCATGTCCCATTCAGAATCGTAAAAGCATGGTGACTGCGTATTTGTCATGTGCATGACTTGCGGAGGCCAGCTGCTATACAATGTCAGTGTCTTTACCTTTCCAGACAAGTCTGCTTGTCCAAAGTGCCACATGTTACCAGGTTTCTTGCCCAAAGGACTATAGGTTTTTGCCTCCCAAAGGGATGGAAAACTTGGATAACCCGGGCGGGAATAGATCGCTCGACCGTACAGATGTCAGTAGCACATCTTACTGTTGTAACACGGTAACCATAGTGTTCAAAATGGTATGTCACCTTGCATTTTTGATGGATCAAATTTTCGCGGATTCCAAAGACTTCTGTCCAAGAAAGTTGATTCCAAAACGAAATTTCCGTGAAAAATATCGCTGCTGGTGCTTCCTAGAAGCTTTTTTTTTAGAGAAACCGGAAGGACAGGCTTTCTCTTTTAGATACTGTCTCCATCAGAGCCCTTAAAACGTTAGAGCTCTTTTTTTCGGATATCAAATTCGATTAATTCTTCAAATAAAAGGAAAATATCAACCTAGCTTTTAGATGGGTAAGGAAGATGTCAACGGATGAGCTGTTCTAGGCAGGAGGAAACTATTGAAATGAAGCGAACAGAGGCGCAATCACATGAAATTCATCAAAACAACAACACAAAATAGGCTTATCAACAAGAATATCAGCATATAGGAATGTATAATACATTTTTGATGCATAAGAAATTCGGCAAATACTGCTGAAATCACAAAAATCGAAAAAAATGATCAGTATACAGACGATGGCCGTCTATCAGCACCAAGGTATATGTACCGGGTGGAGGAGTTACCTGATCAGATACCTCGCCAAAATGATTTTTGTGCCTTTTGGCGGGTTCGGTAAGGTAAATGGAAGTGTTCTGTGCTGCGGTAGTGATGCAAAAACATCTCCTCTCCGAGGGTAAGGAGGCAGGAAGTAGAGGGTAAGAAACATCAGCTGCGCCATAGAACACATTTACATTAGTCGCCGACGACGTAGACAACCGGTGGGTAAAAGGTTAACTAATGGGTAACGAATTAGTGCGACGAGGAATCAATCGTGTTTGGGTGTGTGCTGAATGTTCAAAGGTTATGTTGCTGTTGACTTCACACTTTTCGAAACCCTTTGAGGAATGAAGGGCTTGATTACCAGACGAGGATCGATCAGTGGACCGTAGATGTAGAAACCGCGCCTCCTAACAATCAACCCCGTGCGTCTGTATGCTGAAGGTTACTTCAAAATTGGATTTTTCATTCCAGAATACCGTCCGGTACCGGAAAGCATCACAAGCAAGCTTACTTTCCAGATTTTCTTCATGATTGCAAGCTGGACGACGAGGCAGAAGGCGCTGTTTTTACTTGCACGTTCTGGTGATCGATCGTCTCTCGAGGGCAACCGAAGCTTCCATCCCGATGGGACTGGGTATGTTGCTAACGCTTTTTTGGTCGACTGTAAAATTTTCATTCGGCTGGCACCCGCAAATCGTTGTATAGGCTAAATACAAACTCAAGATTTACCTGCGATGCGCGTGGCGCATTCCAGGAGAACTTCAGGGCTGACTGGGTAAATCTTATCTTGATTCTTTTTGCGAAGAATTTACATGGTTATCAAGATAGAAATTCATAGAATTCTTCAAATGTCATTTGAAATCAGTGAAATGTCAAGAAAGAAGTAGTCGTAATGGATTTTTTTGAAAAATTTCAAAAAATCCATGGACATGAGAGGCTCAGAAGTGACCGCTCATCGGGTATGGATTTCGATGATCGTCATAGTTTATAAATGGTGCCCTAATCCGATTTAGAATATGATTAGCATCAGCAAGTGGCCAAAAGAGCAAACGGGTCACACTGACATAGAGCCGATGAGTCAGCGAGAAATGTGGGATTCCCCGAGGTATGATGTTTTTATATATTCAGTCAGGTTCTTCCTTTATAATCGTACCATTGAGAAGAAAATTCCAAAAATCACTGAAAATACTCTCAAACGAATTTAGGAGCAACACTGCACCTTCTCACTTTCCACCACTTTTTTCTCGGATTTGTTTTTCTCACAAATATTAAGCAAAATCCTTCATGATTCTATTGTTTTATACTATTTTCACTTCGGATTGGACACTTTTCAAGTCACGTCGGACGCTTATTGAGCCACATCGGACGTTTTTCAAACCACGTCGGGCGTCTTCTGTTCTCAACTTTTGATATCTGTAGGCGATAACACAAAGCGTCCTGGTTGATGTGAAAACGTCCAATTTGGTTTGAAAAGCGTTCAAATCAAAGCAAAAATGGTATATTTAAGTTTGGCGCACGTAGTGTCGTTGTAAAGGGCGATACTGACACCTTCCCGGTAGAGCGATCGGTTCCCTCCATGGGTAACCGAACCTCCCATTCCTTCGGGATTTGGGAGATTGGTACTAAACTTGTCTGGAAAGGTGAAGACACTGACTTGGTATAGTGACTGGCCCCGCATTGTATAGGCCGTATACTCATTCACCATGCCTCCACGACTCTGAATGGAACGCAAATGCGTGGCGCGACCTTTGAGGACTCGAAGTCCTCGATTCCTCTCAATATAATTTTTCTTGAAATATCTCAATTTTTAGATATAACATCGGTCAAATTACCCTCTACTAAGTGAAACGGTCTCCTAATTGTATTAGGAAGCAAAATCGTGTTTAGAAATAAAAAAAGAATCGTAATCAAAAGAGTTAATGGCGTCGAAAGAGTCTGTGATATGGATGTTGATAAGGGAGACCACGCGGCCCGCTCGTTTGAATAAATAAATAAATAAATAAATAAATAAATAAATAAACACCAGGCGGTCAATTGGTTTTATGAAAAGGCCAGTGATATGCATGAGGGAGAGCCAACAAGGGAGACTGGGCACGCATGCTTATTTGAAATCATTCTAAGGTTTTGGGACGAAGCGAACTGTCTGGGAATTATTTTTTCTTTTAATTTGTGCTTAGTTTTTTATCAGTGTCCAGTAAAACCTCCGTAGACGCGGGATCAAATCCCGTCCAAGTCGCAATCTTTGTGGTTACGTCATGACATCGCCGAAAACACATCGGAACAACAAAGACAAGCGACTCGGAGAGCGGCAGAAAAGGTAACCCGCGGATGATGAATTTCGGTTCGCCGCAATTGATGTCGTACAAGCGTCACAAACAAACACCGACACAGATGGGTATAGGTGAGAGACTTGTAGCGCCGCCGTCGTCGTCTTGGGTGGCGAAACTGGCTCTCTCGGTGGCGAACGAAGAAAAGCCGAAAGAGGCGCGAGAAACATGCTGGGTTGGGTATGATGCACCCAGACAACGCCTATCACCTGGGTATGACGTGCGGCTGGCTTCTCGCCATCGTTTTCTGTCGGAAAATGTCGAGAGAGAGGGAGCCTGACGAAGTTGCCGAGTGTGATGCTGATCGGGTAGTCGTCGAAAGCGAGGTCGAACTCGTTTCGAACGTGCCCGACACGGCTTAAACTCAGCTTCCCGTCCTCGTCAGCTTCACCCAAGACTTGCCTCTTACCCAACTATACCCTACAGCTGCTGCAGGTTCGAGTTGAGTCGCTTCATTCACCCCGGAGGACGTGGTGATGAAGCTGGTGACGACCTTCCCCAAAAAACCGGCCCGGCAACTCGTCCGTTCAGCCCAGATTGGGAGTTTTTTGGCTTTACACACCTTGCCGATGGTGCTTCGATGTCTTTACGTCGTTATTGATCAGGGTAGAAACTAACCCAAGTGGTGGAACAGTGATGCATAGCCAGCTGCCGGCGTTCTGCAGAAGCTTTCAAAAAATTTGCTGACTTTGGATTTGATCTGAGACGACGCGGGTTCGAACCCAACGTAATCCACGATTTTTGCTTTGGTTCTAGCATCATCATTAATGCATCTGCCACTAGTGCTCTTATCCCGGAAAAATGTGGTAGTAAAACTAGATTTACATGATGTGAGACGGTTTTTGGAAGGCTTTTATATAAAAAATGGTATTTACTGATGACGACTTTAGCGTGCAAGGGCACTAATGTTACTCTTTGGCCACCTTGTTTCTCCTCGTTTTTGAAGCTGTTTTTGGCCATCCTTGAAGAGAAGATCCCAAGTCGGCCCTGAATGAAGCCCCAGGGTGAGGTATGAACCTCGTTACAGGGGATAAAGGTAAAATCAACACATTTAGAGGGTCACAGTAGTCATGCTATATGAACTCCACTTGAAGTGATTCACGATAAAAGGTAAAGGTGAAGGGGTCAGGGAGAAGGTGAAATGGGACTGCCAACTCGACGGTTAGGTCGGTATTGATGAGAACCCTTAGAGCGCGCCGTGCTCTCGTCTTCCATTCAGAACCCTATATTTATGGTGAACGCGTGCTTGACCTAAACAATGACTTGCGGAGGAAAGCCACCGCACCAAGTCAGTCAAATGTCCGTTTGAATTTCGCTCATTTGAATGAGGGCGGATTCGAGCGCACGAAATTCAAACGACGGAATTCGGGCAGTTTCGAGTACGGCCGTCGGCTAGCAATTGGAACAACAAAACAATGAAAAATAAACTCAACCGGTAGGTTAGTTTGCGTTTTTTTTCTGTAGGCGTCGAGTAAAGGGTAAAGGCAAGGGAGTCGGCGTTGATCAGCCCTCTAAGGACGCGCCATGCATCCGTCTGTCCATGCAGAATCGCGGAGCCAAGGGTGAATGCGTATTTGACCTATGTAATGACTAGTGGGGAGAGCCGCTGTTCATGTTAGTGTCTCAACCTTCCCAAATAAGTATGACACAAATTTACTTGGCCACAGAGGGAGGAGAGACTTATTCAGCATGAGCGAGAATCGATCAGTTGACTGGCGGCGTGTCAGTAGCGCCTCTTACCACTGCAGCACTATCGCTGCATGAGGACTTTTCATCTATTATGCTTGGCTGTTATGTATAGTTATTGTGGTTCTCATTCTATCCTTCCAGGTGCTTTGTTGGAACTCGTCCTCAGCTGCAATTCGGCTTCTTTCTGATTGTAACAGGCGTACGGTAGTGAGTAGAAGCCGCAGTTGCTGGGTAAAAAGTGACAACAGGTTTGGTAACAATATACCCGAGCCAGTAGGGAGGGAAGGTTCATTCAACCTTGGTCGAATACCGATAGCGTACGATGTCGTGCCCATACTTACATAGTAAGTCTACAAAATTAAGACAACGTTCAATTGGCACTGGTAAAGTTAAAGTGGTTGATGAGTCCCCTGCGGACACGCCATGCATTCGTCCGTCGTGCAGAATCGTGGAATTAAGGCGAACATATAGTTAGCCTACAAAATTACACGAGCAGCAGTTGTAGAAGTCACTGCTTCCATGCTTGTGTCCAAACATTCTCTACCGTTGATTTTTATCCCAGTTTTTTTTACCCACCCTTTTCCTGTGTTACCCTTTTCCTTTCGTTTTTGACCCTGAGCCTCTGAAATTCTGGAGAATTATTCTAGCAAAGCGTGGTGCGACAGACGAGAGATCCAGAAAAATTTGAAAAAAAAGAAAAAGATAGATAGAAGGAAGAAAAAAGACCAAGTAGATCGAGCTCTTCAACCAAAGAACTATACAAAATCATTCTTTCAGACTTTCTTCTTTCAAACTCAACATTTCGAAGAAGCCGAAAGTAAATAACGGAAGCTGCGAGAGTTATTCTCATAAAACCTGACGTTTAATGTTGACCGAAGGAGCTGTCACGAAGATTTATCGCGACATCATTGGTCGATTCCTTTTGTAGGATGCGCCATGCATTCGACTTTCTTCCAGAATATGGATATAATATATATCCTACAATAAATAAATGGTGGCGAAGTCGGAGCAATCTTCGTTCGCGGGTCACCATCGGTTTCGAACTTGTCGAAAACAACTGCTTTCGTTTTACCAGATCAGATAGGATACCTTATTTTCTTTACATCTTTTCCGATTTTACCAGTGGCTTCACATCTCGGCTTAATCACAGGACATAAGTTTGTCGCCTATTGGTGTAGGTAGATAATTAATTGAATCATTAAATTACTTCGGTTGTAAACAAACCGGCCCAATTTCGGCACTGAATAGTCGATAAAAGCAACGTTTTGGTAGTAATATCATATATTTATTCATTTATTTAAGTAAGCTGTAAACTTTATACACGTAATGTTAAGTAGCCGGACCCAAAGAAAATGTGGTCTACAAACGAGAGAAAACTAGGTCAAAAAACAACATTTCTTGTAATCACAATTGACAGTAGATCAGTTAATTGTGAAAATATATTGAAATCATGGGCTGAAATTCATATGCTTTCGTGCAAGTCAATCCGTACGGGCTTCGACGTGCAGTCAGCGGAGAGAGAGTTTAGCTTTCAATCCAGCAGTAAGCAGTCCCCCTTTTTAGGAATATATTAGGTTGAAACAAAAGTCCTGTCGCTTTTCCTACTCGAACTTCACCCTTTGTTTTCCAAGAACGTGAACGCCAAACCATTGAGCTTAGGTAAAGTTGCTTTTATTCATTAGTTTCACTAGTTCAATTACATTAATTATCAAACTGTATGAGCCGGCACCGGAATCATTCCCTGCCTGTAGAAGCCAAGAACTGGAGACTCCTTTTTGACATCGACTACTTTAATAAATCAGTGTTCGCTAATGAAATGGGTTTCTTAAGTTGGCATAGTGAGATTGAGATAACGCATCTTCCGAAATATTAATTTGTCTTGAAAAAGATCCAATCGAGACGACAACTTTGATTTTTTCAGATATTTTCTTTAAAAGGTGTGATTTTGCGTTGCACCGCTGCGGGAGCGAAGACTTGTCGTTGCCTAAGTAGCGCAATTCCTTTTTCTTAACAAAAATTGGGCCGACGTCGGACAGCTGGCATTTGAGTACTACAGGATTTGACGAACCATATTTATTTATTTATGCATTATTTACACCACAAGGTGCGCTCCAAAAGCAACTGAACATATGAAAGTACTTGTCGTCGAATATGTTTCACGCACCCCAGCGGAGTGCTTCAAAATTCGTTTTTAAGTGGGTCCGAACATAGCTATTTTCTTGTGTTCGTTTCTCCACCATTCTCTGAAGTCGACGAGGTTTTGCAAGTTTTGAAAGATCATCGTCGCCTCCAACTTCAAGTATTCTTATTGCTCTGTAGTCGTGACGAAGCATTGTTATCAGTAATGACGTATAAGGAGATCATTCGAGGAGAATTCCGGTGTTCTTCTAGCGCTTGTAAAAGTTCAGGGACAAGCTCAATCAAGAACTTTTGTAACAATTCGGATAGAGCAATTCAATATCTTCAATATGATATAGAACACATTGTGCCATACAACTCCATTAAGTGGAAAATTATCCGGAAAAATAATACTGAAGAAGCGACAGAACTTTTGATTCAACCTGATATTCCCACAGCGAGCTGAAAGGGAAACTGGATCAGACCCCAAAAGCCATTGACTAGACTTCTCAGAGAGAATGAAGAGAGAGGTAAAAAAGAGAGAAGTGAAGAGAATGAGCAGAGAGAGTGAGGAAAATGTAACCAAGACTGCCGGCTTACACCTTGCCTCGTCATTTAATAAGCCGTCGTGGTGGTGCTGATGATGGTGTTAGCAGCAGCGTTGTTGCTGGTTGGTGTCGAACGAGTTTTCTATACTGCTTGGCATACCACCACCCACACCCACTCCCCTGGGGTTGATCTTCTTCTGTTCGGTATGGGTGTGTAACAACGTGCATGACCAGTCTGTCGCAATGTTGCTGTAGCGCCTGAGGGAACTGTTTGTTGCTTTGACCTCCTCTGGAAGAGCTTAGTCGACCCGTGCTGACTTTCCCATTTCAACTAGGGTTTTGGGTTTACCTATTTATTTGTTTATTTTACTTATTTACCAGCCATTCAGCAGCCTGCCGTTAAATGAACTAATGATAAAGTAGGAGACATATATAAAACATTTATAAAAACAAATGAAACGAACAAAAAGCACGCAGCAAAAGACGGCGACGACTCGATGAAATACGTCAGTGGGAGTACGGTAACGGACAATCGCGTCGGGAGCCTAGAGTTGACAAACAGACATCGTGGTTTCTTTTATTATATAGTACGATTTTTTCCAGTCCCTGCTGGGCACAACATTGAAATCCAGTGCGTTACATTTGACTGGCATCTGATGTTAGTAACATAAAAAAAACAAATGTCACGGTTTGCAATAAATCAATGAAATCATTGAGATATTCCTTGATGGAAGCCCTTCAGCAGCACTAAAAAGGAAAAAGGAAGGAAAGGTATCGGTAGGATCAAGTGGAACCCCGCTAGCTTAACGCCAGGGGTTTAGGGCTTAGCGAAAGATGGAGTGAAAGCCGAACTTTTTTTTACTGGATAGTAGAATGGTTCGGGTATGGGCTAGAACAACGGATCAAAAGATGGGTATGGCCAAAGAGCCGTCAGGCCTGTTGTTAAATCTATACCCCCTAGCTCACTTTGAGCTACAAGAATTGTGGTAAGAATGGAACAGAACGTGAGATACTGGTAACGAATCCATTTCGGTGAAGTCGTAGAAACGTTACAGGGTAAGGTAAAGGTCAGTGAGGTTAACGTTAACTAGAGGAAGATGTTCGATTCTTTGACATTTGATGTAGGACCTTGTAACAGAGTTTTGGTTCAGCGCAATGGGCTGGAAGACGGGTATGATTACCACTATTGAGCTTTTGAGCCACAATAAACCCTTCCCTTCCTGTTATCGTATCCTCGAACGTAGTGAATCATGAATAAAAGTGAACCCCCACTGAGGAGCTGGCTTCGGTAAAAACCGGCAAGTTTATCGGCGTTATGGTTAAGCATTATGTCTCTTAAAACTCAAGTTCTTTACTTACCTATGGACGATAGAACTTCCATTCAGAATCGTAGAGGCGTTGTGAATGCATATTCGGCTCACACAATGATTTTCGGAAAGATCCAGATAATAAATAAAACAATAAATGCTAGCAATGTATAGTAGCCGTAACTGAATTTAATTGATTAAAAAATTAGCTAAATCAAATTAACCCCAGCCACTATCAAATTCAGCTCAATCTGAGCAAGAGTACCTTTTTTCTGCACAACTACAGTAATGGAAGTGTCGTAATGATGAAACGGCGGCAGCGGCGCGTTTTTGCGCCGAAACATGCCGTTTTTGGAGTTCCCTCATGGTGGCTCGGCCGAAGGCGGAGCCTCGTCAAGCGATGAGTCATCAGACCGCGAATCGAAAGGGCAAGGGGCGGAAATTCGGGAGGTCAAAAAATCGCCTGCTAGTAAGTTCTACGAATATGGAAAGTGTGTATATATGAAGAGACAGAGTTCGAGACGCTGAGAACAAGAACATACTCATTTTTACAAATCCATCTAAAAGAAAATATAGAAAAACGGCGGATTCTGCACAAGAAAGCGCCGCTGGCGCCGTTAAGTCATTGCGCACGTCCGATAATGTAGGTAAAGATTGCGGGTAAATGGTCAAAAGGAGCTTCAGAAGGGAAAAATGCAGTTCTAGATATGGATACCCGTAAATCGGTGAGTAAAGTGGTATTTGGAATGGTTAGTGAAGAGAGTGTTTGCGCTCAGTGAATGCTCTTTACCTGTTTGCCAGAAAAGCGAGCGGTGCATAAAAGGAAAAACTCATAACAACGCTATTGCAAACAAAAATTTCTCTTTTTCGTCGCTAGACATGTCTGGAGTAAGAACAAACAGTGGTTTTGGTCCAATAGGTAGGCAACTAGACCTGATAAATTTCCTTTTATCTTTTATTGAAGACGTGGCATTTCTATCTATTAGTATTTGAGACCTGTAAACTCCATACACGGGATGATACAATAAGTACATTATAGATTTTTGAAAGTTTCAAGTGATGTCGAGTGCCCGCGTGGTACAGTGGATAGAGGGGCTACTGAGATCCGCACTTTGGAGCGGTCGATCCCGGCCTGGGCTAGCTAAGCCCTCCATCCTTCCCGGGTCGGCAAATTGGTACCAGACTTTTCTGGAAAGGTAAAAACACCGATTTGGCATTGGGGCTGGCCACCGACAGTCACGGTATATGCCAAATAGCCATTCACTATGCCTCTACGATTAGAATGGAACACGAATGCGTGGCGCGTCCTTAGACGACTGGTCAACGCCAATACCTCCACCACTACCTTTTAAGTAATGTCGAGGGACAAGACTGCTGCAAAAATCAATTTTCCACCCTGAATTCTCTGAATTTTTCTATTGTTTACCTGAAGTCTCACCATATTCACAGGAGGAATAGGGGATATTAATCAAATCTATGGACAGTGTAGCCGTGTTCAGCTTCAGTCGCTACAGGAATGAAGGAAAACAATGCTGAAAACTTTCATCTACTAAAACTCTCAACTCGAACTTCAAGTATTATACTTTTACACTTTCAAACGATCTTCTATATGGCCCACTTTGGCTTGTTTTCTTATAAGATATTTCGAAGGGGATTTTTATAGAAAGCTGCTTTGGAAGTCCTACTAAACACTTTCACCTGCATGCGCAGTGAACAAATGAGTAAATAAATAAATAAATAAAACGAAAAATCCGGTAGACTAAATCAGCTTTAAATAATCAATCTAGCACTTGGACAGTTCGTGGTGATGTGTTCGTGAGGTTCCACTCTAGGAGGAAATCGATTCGTTACGAAGACTTTTCGCTTCTTTGTCGTGGCAAAGTGATCCTAAGGTGGTGGAACATTTCTAGAAAATGTTCAAGAACACCTTATCCAGATCATAGGGGATATTTAGCTTGTATAAAAAGCGTCCATACCCCCAGATCCAAGTGGGTATCACGGTAGTGGATCTCCAAGGGTCGGCTCTCAACCTACTTACCCTGGATGGAGCGATTCACCATTCAATAGTTGGTCCAATTAGAACGATCCTGTGCGCGTTAACTGCTCAGAACCAGTAGCTAGAAATGATTCTCGGGTAAATTTCAAGGTAACTATAACCACTCGCCCAGGTGTTAGCTTATAGCCAGGTATAGGTACGATTTCCACTGTCGTTCTTTTCCGATAGAAATCTGGTCGAACAAACACCTTCTACCCTGAAGAAGAACATCACAAACGGTCACACCAGATTCTGGAAATCTTCGGAAGCGAGAAAAACACTGCCGGAGGCGACATTGAAACACACACGTCTGAGAGAATGATGATGAAAGAAGGTGAAAAACAGAAGCGACTGGACGTCCAGGGCGAATGGCAGAAATGCCACTGGTTGGTGGGCCTGTGGTGTGGACAGCGAACTGGTCACACCAAAACACTCACACGCTCATTAGCCGCGAACAAAGACACAAAGCTCTGTCTCATCGTGGTCATGATGACGATGTTTTCTACGCGGTGGTGGTGGTGGTGGTGGTGGTGATGGTGCAGGTTGCTGGCTTCACCATCAATGTCCACCTGAGACTGCCCTAGGGCGATGGGACTGGAAACGATTCGTCTTCCTTCATGACACACCTAAGGACTTTTGGCAACAGGAGGAAGTCCTCCTAGTTGAAAAACTGCAGCTGATTTTCAGTTTTAGGCTGGTTGAAAGATACCCAAGAGACGTGTACAAAATGAGCCTAAGACGTACTGTACGGAATTTGTTCGATTTGGACTTTTTGGATTTTTTTTAGGTTTGCTAATTCCGATGCTTCTCCACATTTCTGAGGCCCACTGCGCGATAGAGGATTCAAGATGCAATCGGTAGCTGGTGATTGAATGATTCTTTCGGTTTTCTGTTATCTACGGACGCGCTGGTACAGTGGTAAGAGGCGCTACTGACACCCGCACGGTCAACTGATCGATCCCCGCTCGCGCTAACCTAGACGTCCATTCCTCCAGTATCGGGTGAATTGGTACCAAATTGTCTGGGGTAAAGGGACTGACCTGGTATAGCGGCTGGATCCCGCAAGTCATTGTATAAGCTGAATACGCAATCAACAAGCCTCTACAATTCTGAATGGAACACAAATACGTGGCGCGTCCTTAGAGGACTGATCATCGCCGACACCTTTAGCTTTACCTTTTACGTATCCGCAGCGAGTCTATAGGAGGTTCTAGACTTTTCAGTACGATTCAATGTATTTCAGTGTTGCACTGAAGATTATTATTCATTTGTTCATTTATATGCTTATTTTTATTCACCATACACGTAACGTGATCCGGCAGCCTAAAGTAATGTCAGAATTGTGATAGCTATCACCCTTTGACCCTTTCAACCTCTTGAAGTTCACCAACTTTCGAAAGGCTTCGAAAAGTAGCGGTTTGTGGCGCTGATGAGAAATGTCTTATTGTTCTAGTAGGGTCTTTCAGGTAGGACCCAAAAGTTCGTGTGCATTTCAGTTACTGACTTTCTTTATTCATAACTCAGGAAAAGTAAGTACCTAAATGAGTAATAAAATTATCATGATTAAGCGCAATTCTTTATCGGATCGCTCACAATGAATTACGCTTAGCTATGATGACCTTATTTGTCATTTATTTGCTATTATTCGAGTCATTAACAAAAAAGGTCAAAAGCTGAAATGCACACAAACTTTTCAGTCACCCTAATGCCTGGCTTCCACCTGGCTAGAAGTCATTCGATTAGATTGGCACGCGGCATCACTATTAATTTGGCAATAATCGTTGCGTGATCGTGGCGTATGGCGGTTCAACTTTGAAATAGTGGAAAAAGCGCTTGGAATTCTTCATAGCAGCAGCAAATCGGTCACAATCCGCCAGCCACCGTCACTGTTACTGAACCTGTTCTCTTTCAACGCTTAAGTTGTCGACGGTGTTTGTGAAAATTCGGTCACACACCGCAAGCATAATCACCGACACACTCATATCCACGCTAGGAATTGTCCACCGCTTTTTCGAGTTTTTCCGAGTTTCAATTGAAACGCATCGTTACGGTGATTAGATAAATGACTATGCGTCTGTTGAACACAACAAGAAATGCAGTCACACATTCAACAATTGCCGAAATTGGACGCTAATTAATGAGCAGCTGTCGCACCTATTTATTCAATTTATTTATTCCACATTCTCCTAAAGGACACGCTCGCAATTAACTGTTAAAGCCGTGAGGATGCGCCACGCATTCGTGTTCCATCCAGAATCGTAGATGCATGGGTGAATGAGTATTTGGCTTATACAATGATCAGAAGTGGTTAGTTACTGTACCCGATCCCGTGGAATAGCGTTAGTTTGGGCGGGGATCAATCGCTTGATCGTGCATGCCGATAGCGCCTCTTACCTCTGCACCACGCGGGTCCTCACAACGAACTGTATAGAGCAAAACTATAAGTAATCCCAAAAATGATTGAGTTGATTTAACTTCTAATAGCTAGAGTTGGGGAAATTTTCGTTAGTTTTTTTGGCAAGTTCGCATTTCTTGGGTGCATCAGTCTTTGGGAAACCTACATAGAAATGAGGTTGTTGGTGTAATCGGTCTCGTTCTGATCGCCGAAGTTCTATCCCCGCCTGATGTCAACGATAGCGTTCCACCTTTCCTTCTCCGCCCGCGAGGAGATCAATTTTTGTCATCTGGTATGAACATGAGTCTGTACGTCGGCTCGCTCTTCTATCACAGATTTGGAAAGTATCCATATTTCCGACTGAAAGTTGAGCGCATGGCGTATCCCGTCAAAGCTAACGCTGAGGCCCTTTAATCTAAATCTTATAAATGTTACTGCCGATATCTGATTTCTTAGTAATTTATATTATATATTTGAGGGATATTGGGAGCATTATTATTTCCACCATATACTATAGTCTTTGATAGAATAATCTTTGGAAGAAGCTATATGAAATTTCAGCAATTCAAAATGATGGTGGAAATCAGTTAAAGTTAAAGGTAAAGATGTCGGTGTTGATCAGTCCACTAAGGACGCGCCAAGCATTTGTGTTCTGTTCAGAATCCTAGAGGCATGGTTAATACGTATAGGGCCTACCCAGTGACTAGCGGGGTTCAGCCGCTATACGAAGTCAGGGTCTTTACCTTCCCAATTTACCCAAGCCTGGACGGATGAAAAGCTTGGTAGGCCCGGCCCTGGATCGATCGCTCGACCGTGTGAGTGTCGGTAGCGCCTCCCACCACGCGGTCCTTTGAATTAGTTATATTATCATTATTATTCTAATTTATTCAATAGTACCTCTCGTACTTCTCTTGGAACCGTTTAATATTACAGAGGGTTTTGAGTAATCCTCCATAAACTGTGTTCTATTGATATTCTTCCAAGGAAAATTAATTCTCTACAACAATCATTTTTCATCTACGAGATTTTTCTTCCAAACGGTCTTCCGGGAAGAATTATCTGGGTATCTTTCATCGGATGACTGCAAAACAGAAAGAAAAAGAAAGAAAGAAAGGGGGAAAACTCGGAAAATGACCGGCTGGTATCTTTTGGAATGCCCTACGTTTTTGCGGAGTTTTGCAGAATTTGAGCGGTGAACAAGCCGTGGATTCGCAGAATCTTTTTCCCATGAAGCCGTTCCCATATCAGCTATTTACGGGCATGCAGGTGGATTCGCATCATCGCTATTGTTCTGCCATTCGACATCATGATTTCTTGTTGAACGTCATTTTCATTCAGCAAACCGACAGAATTCCTTCAATTATCTGCCACTACAACAGCAGTTCCACCGCACACGACGACGACGATTTCGTTTTGAAAAGGCAAAAAGCAAAGGAATAACGACGAATTCGTTAGCCACTCGCGGCCGCTCACATCTCCGCCTTCCTTCGCGCTACCACACGTCACACATCGACTGATATTCTTCATAAGTGCATTGTGGATTGTTCTCTTCGTCCTGACCGACGAACGGACCAACGAGGATACGGTAGCCGGCTGACTCCAAACTCTCTGAGACTCTCGGAACTAGCGGAACGCGGTAGGTTTTTCACGAATCGGAGCCGTTTTGCAAGCACGAACCGTCTTCTTCAGCTTCCTGCTATCCTTATTTTTCTCCATCTTCCTTCTCGTTTTTCGATCATCTTCTAGAGTTTGAGACACTAGTACGAAGTGGAAGCGCTTCCGCCTTTTTATTCCACTTTTCTCTTCTTATCTGGTGGAATTTTGGATTTTTCCACAAGTGTTGCGAAAGATAATGGAAGAAGGACGGAGAAGAGGGAGGAAAAGAGGAAGTATAGCAGGAAGATGAAGAACGCGGCTCGACCTCACTTGACGTCAAGCAGCAGTTTTCACCGTCGTCGTTCCCCTCCTACCCAATTTTCTACTCAAGCTGAAACCATCGATGGCGAAGGAAAAACTTTTCATGATGTCTTGACCAGATGGAATGTTTCTCAATACTTCCATGCACGTTGACTCTCCTCCTTCCTACTCTTCTTTCCTTTCCAAGTTAGCTGAGCGGTAGGTGCGATCGGATTTCTTTTTATGAATCGAACTCGTTTTGTCAGATAGAACCGCCTTCTTCATCTTCCTGCTGCTATCCTTCCTCTTTTCCCCCGTTTTTTGCTGTACTTCCTCTTTTCCCCGTTTTCTCCGTCTTTCTTCAGTTACATATCTTTCGAAACACTGATGAGAAATCGAATTTCCTTCGCCTTTTCCCTTCCTTTGGTGCTAAATTATCTTCCATTAACAGCGTCATCCTCTTCTGTTCTCCTTCTTGCTCCTCCAAAACCATTATACATCTGCCCTTCACTACCTATTCACAGCGCCATCTTTTGCTTCCATTTTCTCCTCTTTTTCTTTTTCCTTTCGCCTTACATCCTATTAAAATAACTTCCACAACTGGCAAGTTTAGAGTAAACGTCTGTTTGATGTTTTTCACCCGTTGTTTTACATTTCTAGCATCTCTAGTCGCGAATAATGAGCAGCAGTTTCAGGAATATTTTCAATATCTAAAGCATTTCTTTAATTTTATTTTGTTTTAGTAACAGCAATTTTGAGCAATATGTAGAGCATCTTTATTAGACAAATTCTACAGTGACAATGTTTATTTCATTAATTTTAGTTATTTTACTATTTAGTTATTTTAGTTATTTTTTTTTATTTATTTTAGTTATTTTTTATTTTTATAGATTACGTTACATCCTATTAATAGCAATCTCAATACGATTTCATGAGCAAAACAGGCTTTCCAACTTTTACCTTACATTTCATTAATTTATGGAGCCATTTTGGCATCATTATCGTTCTTTCTGACTCCAAAAGAGCAGTAGAAGCAGAAGTTAAGAAAAATAAAAGAAAAAAGTAAGGAAAAGTTTGAAGAAAGGTTCTACGAAAGTAATCTCATCCAGATGCTCTCATAGTTTTTCTATTAGGAAGCTTTGAAATGCTCGTGGGAATCGTGCCTGGGTGGCCCGCTGGTCAGCTGAATGACCGCGTTTTGTGGCTTCACGTGAATCTTTCACTTTGAATTTCCGCGTGCCCGATTGAACTGCATCCATCCAGTGTTTTGCTGTTCTTGCATGCGGGTTCTATCAGTCGCCCTAAGCCGTGCCTAATCACTTATCATCGCCACTTCCTGTTGAAGAAAATCCGCCCTGTCCGTGTCGCCCCAAAGACGTGGAAAAACTTCGACTTTTGTGTGACGCGGAGGGATTTCTAGCGGCTTTTTTCGAAACGATGACACCACAGTTCAATATCGACTCAAAGACAGGTGTATGGCGTATTCCCATTCGGCGGCTAAGGCATGCATGGCAACACATAATTGCTCTGAAGACTGCGACTTTCGAAAATTTTTCTAAAAAGCAGTACAAGGAACTATTTTGCTCCAACCGTAGCTTGATAATTTTGATGTTAATTTTTGGGCAACCGACATTTTGTCGACATCGCGCCGCGACGCGATTGGTCTGCGCGTTTGGCGATTTCACCTCATTCGAACCTTAGAAAGAAACGATTTATTAAACCATTCTACCACTTTTAGCTCCAATGATTTTCTTTCTTTTCTCAGAAGACGGGCACAGGATTTTTCTCTGTTTGTTCTTTCTCTAACGTGGGTTTTAAATTCACGTACATAAATAAGAATAAACAAAATAAAGATTCGTGATCAGCACCCAAAAAAACCACCGCAAGCGAAATTTCAGCGGCAATTTGTTTTTTGCACAAAGCCTGGTCGATGGAGTCGGATTTTTAAACCAGTTCCAAAGTAATACATTACAATATACATAATATGCAGTTGTCGAAATTCTCCTTGACGGTATCAGATTGAGTAGAAAACTGGGTAACAATAGCAGTATTAGCAGTGAACCCATAAGTGACGACTAGATATAGATAGAGATCTTTCTCCCATTACTTTCTGATCGATTATGATCATTTTCGATCTCTGCCACTGCTTCTCTAGTTGTTTTCATACTTTCCTTTTTCCCTGCCCACTTTTCTTTACACATTTCTGTGGAACATTCCAAATCCTTTCGTTCATTCACAGCTTTCATTTTAGATTACATCCTACAGAGATTCACTCAATGAGTGCCCAATATGATAGTAAAAAGCTTCTTCGAATGATTTTATTATGTTGGTAATATTTCATTGTAAATATTCTTGCCCTGATGTGGGTGAAGTTCGATAAGTTGGTGCCAAGCCTAGAAGGAGGCTGTTCAGTTGAAAAAACTGGCAGAATGGATTTTATTATTTCATTTATTTATTTTTTTATTCATTTGTTTGTTTGTTTATTTATTCATTTACTCAGCTATTTATTGCGCCTGTTAGAAAAACAAACAGTCAAACCTCAACCCCTACCAACTGTCATCCACTGCAGTGCAGGAAAGCAAGAAACTGCACAAAATTGTGAAATCTATTAGGTTGGTAAGAAAGTTCTCCCCGTTTTTTTTTTCAAACGAGTTCAGTAAGTTGAGTCCATAACCATTTGCAGAGTTGGACACAGTATTCGGAATAGAATTATTCGCCCATTCAGCAGTATATTTGTAATTTGGGATAATTCCGAATGTTATTATTTTTTGGCTAGTAAAGTGAAAAGCAAAAAAGTGAAAAAATAACCTCATCGACGGCGATTTTTTTATGCTCAGTTTCGAAGGCCTGAATAAAATGTGATATACCGTTTGGTATATGATGATTTTCTCTACTGGAGGTTCGCTCGGCTGTGAAACTTCAAGGCGCTTTTCTCGCAAACATTATTAAAAATCGAGCATTGTTCAAAATTTATTGTATCGTGTGACAAAGCGCAAATTCTGCTTAGAAAACTCGCAGAAGTATGTGAAGAAAATAATAGCTTGATTTGCTGCCGGGTATTGGTTAAAACTTGTCCACTGGGTAAATAGGTTGAGTTTCAGCTACATACTCTCCGTTGTTCAGTTGTAGGCGAACCGCTGATCTGCACGCCCACAGAAACTCTTCACGCACCTTTTTAACGATTTTTGTTTGTTTTTTTTTGTTTATTTATTTGTTGGTAGCTTTAGGCTTCATTTCAGGCGACTTTTTTGACGATTTTCCACATGATTCATTTGAATAGTTTACGCTTTGAAAGCGTTTCCTGAAGGCTAGAAGATGTTCTGTTTTTACAATATTCTTTTGTTTTTATACGAAGGCCGACAGTAGCAGCACAGAGTCTGAACTTTTTCATTGACCATTTTTACACTTTCAGCTGTGGTTCAATTTGAAATTCTTCTGGAGTTTTCGTATTTATCGCATTTTCAGCATTTTTCTTGTGAAATTGTGCTAATAACTAAATAATTTGCTTTCAGTGTCTGTTTGCGTACGGTTCAACCAGAGCTAGTTGAACAGTGTGGCGGTGGTGGTGGTGTTGTTCCAGAACAGACGTACGGCTTTCAATGCCATGTGGCAACGTGACGGTGCTCTTCTTCTGGTAACCGATTTTTTATCGTTTCTAGTTTTTTTATAATTTTTTTGTGGTTTCAAAGCGAATTTCAGCTGCTAGCAGTCGTCGGTGGTATCACAACGGGCGCCATTCCACAATGTATGAACAGTATAATGATGAGCGACATTGAGAGAAGAATTCTGTTGGAGGACGTGAATAGATTGCGCCGTGAAGCCGCCATCGGTCTGATGGACTCGTTCGATGTGAAGATTCCGAAAGCCGAAAACATGTACAAAGTGGTGAGTCGAGCCAATAACTACTATAAACTATAAATTATTAATTCCCACCGCTTTACCCTCGTCTAGCCCTTTGCTCCTATACCCTTGGATTGAGATGCCACAGCACCGTCTCCACCGATTTGCCGAAAAGCTGTCGGCGGCTGATTAATCCGTCGTTTCTGTCGCTTTGCCGTAACTCCTTTCTAACCTAACAACTGTAATTATAAGATACATGTTTGGAATAAGAATAGCATCCTCCTCTTCTTATTCTTTTTTCATCTTTGTCTTCATCATTTTATGCACACACCTCTCGTCTTTTTCTCTGCTTCGGCCTTCTCTAATTCTCTCCCATTCTCTCTCTACCTCCTCCACCTCTTGGTCTTTTCCTCTCGTTTCTTCTTTTCTTCTCTTCTTCTTCTTCTCATTTTTCGTCGCTTCCGCTTCTTTCCCATTTTATTTTTTTTGCACAAAAATGTGGAATTACCCAGGGACGCTGAATTTAATGCCGCACTAATATGATTGTGATAGGTGTCCGCGTTCCCACCTTGGACCGGGAAGAATCACAAAAACTTTGGATTTGGGTCCGCCGGATAATTTCCGTCGAAGACTTTTTTGCTGAAAGAGCGGCTCGAAATTGAATTAGTTCTTTAGATTTCTATCTCATCTCAGAGTGAGAGGCGAATGAGTTTCAGTCCTAAGTTTTGCTAATTGAAGAGGTCGAATCGTTGTTCAATATGATTTTGGGAGGACTTGCCAGGGTGTTATTATCCCTTTTTATATCACTTCTGATGTCCTTGTAGAATTTGCTAAAGAAAACTGCTGCATCTACTGATTCTGACCAGAAGACGAGTGCGTGGCGCACCCTAAAGAATATTTCTACATTTTAGTCTTGGGACTGTGGTCTGGAGAGTTTGGCGCAAAAAACTGCCGAGCGCTGTCCACACGTGAAGACTCCGCATCCGGTATTCGGTCAAGCGTTTGTCTAGTGCGTGATTTCCTTCAACTAGAACTCTGTTATCGATCAATCAATCGATACGATCGATTTTTTAGTTACGGTGCTTCTGTCGACATGTCTCGTAAGCGACATGTGGTCCACGATGCTGTTACTCGACTGTTCCGACCGGAATACGTCCTCACAGAAGGCCATGACAAGAACGACGAGATGTTGAACTTTTTGAATGTAAGCTAGACAATTTACCCTCACGATCTTCCTACCCATCTGGGGTTTATTTAGACCAAAGAGCCGATTTTAGCTAATTACGTGAACGTTTGTATTTAAGTTGATTAGAGGAAACACGACGCGAATCGGCTGCTCACAGCAGCTCTGTCAAACGTTGGATGGATATTTGACGGCGACCGGTGTCTGCTATTTCAATTCGCCGTGAGTTTTACGGTTTTTGGAGAATTTCGAGAATGCTCTTTTTATTTTTTCGAACAAACATAATTACAGAGATCTTGGAAATGGCGATTTAATTTATAAAAAAGGCGAACCATGTGCGACTGATGCCGACTGTACCACCCATGTCGCCGATTCCGTATGCGACCGATTCCTCTGCGCTCATAACAGGTTCGCTGCCGAGGTGGTCCGACTACACAATGACTGCAGGTACGTACAGACTAAAAAGGCATTCATACTTGCAGCAAAGCGTCTAGGCGCTGGGTAGAGACGCAGAGGAGACGGCGCGGCAGTAGAGGCATTCAAACGGGGGCGAATTCGCACTAAGACCACGCCTTGGAGGGGGCCTGAATCCTCCAACCAACAGCGCTTTCCGGCACAGAGACGCAGAGGAAGCAGCTTACTATTTAGATGGTGGGATTTTAGGACACTTGGCATTCGTTTACCATAGAAATTGGTCCTGCCATGATTCTAACACCTTATTGTTGGAAAGCCTGAATCATCAATTCTTTGAGAAACCTTGATTTTAGGCGAAAAATCGATCGGAAATGTAAAGGGAAGCGAAGGTTTAGGCGTTTTGACAAGTGAAGCATCAACAGAAAAACCTCAGATAGAAAAATTTGATGTTTCAACAAAAAATTCACCAAAAGATCCCGTGTTCAAAAAATGCCGTGATGAAACTTTAGTGGTTTTTGCATTGCTTCCATCTCCCACTCCTACGCCAACCGCACTGCATTGCTACTGACTATAAATGAATGAGTATAAATAAATAGACTATAAATAGACTATAAATGAGTCTTAAGGGCTACTGCGAAAAATGGAATTGACTGGAAAAGAATATTTTTTCCTCACTTCAATTTCAAAGCGATGCAGAAGTTCTGCTCCGGTTTCTTGATATATGTGTCTTTTAGGAAAATTTTTAGGAATTTTTTAAATTCAGATAGAAGAATTATGATTTTTTAGAATCTGAATTTGTTTTAGTCTCTGGAATACCTGTTTCAGATCCGAGTTGGCGTTGGGACGAGTGGTTAAAGAAACCGGGCAGGCGCTGCCACATGGAGCCAACATTCTTCAGATGGTAAGTTTTACCTTACCCAGAAAATTGGTTACTATTAGATCCAAAGGTTTTCGGTGCTTCAACATTAGTTTACTGGCGAAAATGGTTACCGTGCTACAATTTGATCGTTTTGTTTTCTGTTGGCAGGTTAGCAGCTTGGTAATGGGTAAAGTAGAACCAGCTGGGTAACCAAGGACCGTGGGCCTCGGTTCTGTTAAGAGTCTGATTCATAGTAAAGTACAGTACAGTAAAGTAAAGTAAAGTAGCCGACTGGAGGATCAGATCAGTTCCAACCCATAGATAAATTTGAGTAAAATCAAATGTGAACGCAGAAAACATTGAAAAGCAGGTTGATTCGTCCCAATCACCTTATGGTGACGGTTTCAATGCTGTAAATTTCTATGTCCTTTTTTGCACGATTCTTTGAAAATAGAGTGAACGGTGAAGGTAAGGGTTGCCGGCATTGATTATTACCCTAAGGATACGCCACGTATTCACGTTCCATTCAGAATCGGAGAGACATATTGAATGGTGTTTGTCCTATACAACGACTTGCGGGGTCAGCCGCTATACCAAGTCAGTGTCTTCACCTTCCCAGACAGGCATGGTACGAACTTACCCAACCGCGTAGAGTGGTAGTCTTGGTTCGCCCAGGTAAGGTTAGATCGCTCGACCGCGCGGGTATCATTAGCCCCTCCTTCCACTCTATCACTCAAAAATTGAGTAAAATAAGTAGATAAGTGGGTAATTTTCAGCGATATGACTTCGATCTGGAGAAAGAAGCGCAAAATGCGGTCCGGAGATGTGCCGATGAGCGTTCTGGTCCAATGATCTCCTTTTCGACCGCGGAAACGTTGTGGGCGAACAGAGCCGAAGTCAGTCTGGCCGATGTGACAAATAAACTTGAGGCCGTCCAAACGGTGTGATTATTTTCATTGATTTTTTTATTCTTTTGTTATCTAGTGGTTTTATGTCTACCTTTCTGCCAGTCCAAAAAGTTTAGGCGATCATCTCGTGGTGGGAACAAATTACTTCGAGAAACAAATTCGGAGTTCGTCTCGTGTTCAGGAGTTTCCACCTACATCAGCCGATTTCCGAATTCACACAGGTACATTACTTCACGATTTTGAATGAAAGACGACGGCATGGCGCATCCCAATGAGTGTGAAATTTCATGGTGATAAATCGGTGCAGTGCCCCAATCGACGACTTAGTGCGAGCTTTAGATTTTTTATTTCTTTTTCAATTTAAATAGTGGTGGCGGTGTAATGCTAAGAAGCGCTACATACCTCTACGTCATACAGGGGAAGGATTGAGAGATCCATCCCTGCCGCATCTAACGAAGCTATTTAATTAACCTATTTAGCTAACTTGTTTCCTGCTCACAAAAAATTGTGAAAAACAAAACAAAAAAGTAATCGATTTTGGAAATGTTTCGGTGATTTTCTGCGTGGAGCTTGATATTCCGTATGAACTTTTGATGCTTTTATCTTATTGGGGCCCGCGTGCTCCAGAGGTAACAGGCGGTACTGCCACCCGCGCGGTCGAGCGCTCGATCCCCGTTAGGGATAATCAAGCTTTCCATCCCTCCGGGGTCAGGTAAATTGATATCAGTGGTGTCTGGGAAGGTAAAGACGATGATTTCGTATAGTGGCTGGCCTCCGCAGGTCATTGTATAGGCCAAACACGCATCACCATGCTTCTACGATTCTGAATTGAACACGAATGCGTGGCGCGTTCTTAGAGGGCTTGTCGACGGCGATCTATTTACCTTTACCTTTTTTTTAAAGTTTACTTTGTTGCCGGTGGTTCCAGATGGCCTGGGCCACCACCGGTACCGTAGCCTGCGCGGTGGAAAAGTGTACCAAGAAGAGCTATGATGTGGTTTGTCTATACAAACAGAGGTGAGTGCCACTTTTTGTCTACTTTTTTGAAGATTTTATTCATATTTTTTCCTTTTATATTACCTCAGCAAGCGAAAACTCATCTAACACCTTCTCCATCCAGCTGCGTCCTCTGCGTCTCTGCCCTGCGTGACCACTGCTGTGCTTTGCAGCCGAGTATAGTATAGTAGACCTCTAGATGGGTTCAGCCTTGATGGCTTGGAAACTTGTGTGAAAAATGTTTACCCTGTAGCCGACGAGCGGTTAAACAATGCCCAAGGCCAGCTAGCGCTTGCATCTTTCCAATGTTGGGTAAATCGATACCCAGAACTTACCTGTGGAAGCAGATTCAAGGGTACTTTCACCGGTTGCTTAAACATTATAAATACGCCTTCCGAAATTCCTCACGATTTTAAGAGGAGGACGAGCATGGCGTATACAAAGGGGGTGAAATTTTATACCCGTGCAGTGTCCAAATCGCTGGCTGAGGCTGGACCTTGAATTTTTATTTATTTATTTATTTATTTGTCAATTTATTTATTTATTTATTTATTTATTTATTTATTTATTTATCTAAGAACACCAAACAAATCCAGACCTCAGATGGTTAGTAGGACAATGAAAACGAGTTCATATTACAGATTTCTTTGATTTTTTGTTTATTTCTTATCAGAAAAATCCGTTTTTATTAATAGAATAAAGACTAACGGAGTCGATTTTTTATCGATTTTTTCCAGAGGAAACATCGTCGATCATTTGGTCTACGCGAAGGGAACCCCTTGCTCGATGTGCCCATTCGATACCACTTGTGACCCCGAGAACGGACTCTGTGTGCAGTCCTTATAAGTGACAGGATAAGCCGTGCATCGGAATTCTTCTGATTTATTAACTCCAGTGCTACACGAACCATAGCGTTTACAGTACTTGAGAGCATTTAGAAAGTTTAGTAGCGGATAAGATTTGTGTTCTGTGTTCTGTTTAGTTTCGCTTTGTCGCTGAATAATTCGATTTTTACAGATTTTTCGATCGCTTATTTCTGTTTGTTTTTTCTCGATTGTCATCACTCTTTAAAATCACTGTGCAGGGAGAATGTGCTGTTCATTTTTCGACTATTAACAGGCATTCCGTTGTATTCAATTTTTTTTTCGAAATTTCTCTTTCAAGAGTAATTTAGTGACGTAGTAAAGATTTTAGTTTACCGGTAAGTGGTGGTGATAGCACTATGGGATACCAGAACCCTGATTTGTTCAGCTAGCTGTGTAGATTTTTGTGTGTTTTTATCAGTTCCTTTTCTTTCTTTTTTTTCAATTTTTCTTGAAATTTTCAACGGTTTTCTCCGACCAAAATTCGTCCTCGAACGAAGATCCAACTCACCCTGACTCGACTTTCTTGACTACAAGATGGAATTGTGGCCTTCTTTCGTTAATCAAAATCTGTGAAAAATATAAGTTATCATTCGTGAGGTAAAGCAAATTTATTATTAAAATAAATAATCTAGTCGCCAGATGAGGAATTTTTCGAGGCGTCCTCCATGCTGCGCAGGCTTTTCGAGGACGGTAAGAATGGAAGCTTGCACAGTGCTGGATGTCGAAGAAGAAAGCTGAAATCTCGAAATTAAACCAAAAAGAGACGGAAACCATTACCAGGTAAGGTATCCCTTGAGAGGTTAATGGGGTTACTGTAAACTAAAGCGCGCGTGGTACAGCGCTACTGGTACCCACACGATCGAGCGATCGATGCCCTCTACGGCTAATCATGCCTTCCATCCCTCCGGGGCTGGGTAAATTGGTACCAGACTTGTCTGGGAAGGTAGGGACATTGACCTGGGCCCAAATTCATGAACGGACGAGCGGTCACCGAAACCGCGGCGCAGCGAGAACCGGACGGCAGAGTCGATGAGAGATTGCGTCTAACATAGGAATTTTGGGATAAGCAGAGAAAGGGTTTATTGAGGTTTAGCAATGAATGTGGGCCCTGGTATAGCGGCTTGTCCTCGCAACTGATTGAATAGGGCAAATACGCATTCACCATCCCTCTACGATTCTGATCGGGAGATGGGTGCGTGGCGCGTCCCAAGCTACGGACTGAAGTCTGCCACTTGAACTTTACCTTGGCCTTTACCTGAAATGTTTCGAAAAAATAAATGACTCCTGTCCGAGATCCCTTCATTAATCTTTTGATCGGAACTATCACATTACCTTTTACTTAACAAAACCAGAAATTGAACAAGATTCTAAGTAGAACCAAGAGCGTAGTGCTCTTGAGTTATCCAAAAAGAAAAATAGTCAGGCCAGGTTAAGAAAAATTCAAAAATCACGATGAAACCGTCCCACTTGAAGGATTACTAAAGGAAAGGGAGTGAAGTCATTGTTCGCCCATGCAAGTCATTGTTTAAGCCAAATACACATTCAGCACGATTCCGATTAACAGTCTAGTTCATGGCGCGTCCTCAGGGAACTGATCAATCCCGGCATCCAATTTAAGCACGATAACTGATAACTCGTACCGTCTAACTGGCTCCGATAGTGCATACCCATCGTCTTCAGAACTTGCGACGACGTCCTTCTCTCTTCCGATGAATCCGCGCTGTTCCCGGGTCGCCCCTGAAATATGGTTCCTATTTTCAAAATTAAAAAACTGTCCTTTAAAAATAATCTGCGAAGGAACAGATTTCAAAATCCTCTTCCGTGAGGTATACACTATGTAAGTTCTCGTGCGCTGGAATAAGCTCATCTTACTGTAGCATATTTTCCATACTATATGTTATCCTAAATGAATTGGGCTCTATCCGAGTATGACCTTGAATTTTGATTTGACCTCGGAGTTCTTTCGGTTTGAGCCGTTTGCACTTAAAAATGTGACATAACATTTTTTCTTATACATACACCGGGTACAGAGGTGCGCAACATACATCGGTAGCACAGTGGTTAGTGCAGTCTGCCGGAAACAGAAAGACACGGATGTCAGTGTTTTGCGAATAACCTGGCATCTCCAAATACAGTAGCGGTCAAAAAGATATGTCACTTTTCATTTTCATTCAAAAATAGCTCAAATCAAAAAGAACCTGATACCAATTGATAGTTCTGAGTACTCTATTTAAAATATGTTGAAACACACCGCTTTTACTAATTCTCTGTTTTTTTAGAATATTTTTTAGTGATTTTCATATGCTATTTTGAACAAAAATATCTCAAAAATCGCTGGGTATAGAATCAATCTGAGATAATATTCTGATAGAGAATGATCTAGTTATTATAACGTGCTACAAACGTTTGATTCAAATCGTCTCTAAAATATAGATTTTTTGAGCAAACTTTTTGGTGGTCAAAAACCGGTCAAATTTTAGGACCATGTTTTAAACAAAATTCCATATCTTCCTAACTTTTCGCAAAATTAAGACGAAATTCTAAAGTATTGTAGAGGATGATATTCTCTTCAAAGTAGTTGTTTTTACTTTAAAACTGGCTCTTTACTTTGGGAGAAAATTCCTTTTAAAGTTGAGATTGCGTAAATTGTTGTATCTAAAGAAGTTTGAGAGGAACCGGCCCAAATTTTTCCAGGTTAACAGTAGATTTGTAGTTCTTCCAATATCGCACGTAAGCTAGAATAAATCAAAGTTTTAATAAAAATATATCGCATTTACTATCACACGCTGAGGGCGTCGTCACTACCAGTACATTGTATAAGGGCGGGCAAAGGCGCGCACAGCGTGTGTTAGTCAAAGCGATATATTTTTATGAAGAACTTTGATTTATTTCAGCATACATACAGTATCAAGAGTACCGTGAATGTACTATCAAATGAGAAAAATTGAAGTCGATTCCTCCCGAACTTTTTTGAATATAGCAGTTTACGCGATTTCAACTTTTAAAAGAATTTTCTCACCAATCAAGAGAAGAGCTAGGAAACAAAAACGGAACTTTCGAAGAGAAAATCATTTCCTATCACTCGCTTAAATTTGGTGTAATTTCGTTACGCAGTTAGGAAGATATAGAATTTTGTTTGAAACATGGTCCTAAAATTTGACCAGTTTTTGACCACCAAAATGTTTGCTCAGAAAAGTCTATAATTTAGCGGCGATCTGAATCAAATGTATGTATCACATTATATTAACTAACTATGCTCTATCCAATTATCATCTCAGATTGATCCTTCATTCAGCGATTTTTGAGATATTTTCGTTGGAAATAGCATATGAAAATCACTATAAAATATTTTTAAAAAATACAGAATTCGAAACAACTGTATATTTCGACATATCTTGAGATAGAACCGTCAGCACTACCGAATGGTATCAGGTTCTTCTCGATTTGAGCTATTTCTGTATAAAAATGAAAAGTGACATATCTTTTTGACCGCTACTGTATATAAGTTGTTCAACTAATTCTCGTCTATAAAGCGTTAAATAAAAGCGACAAATAGAAGAAAATTTTTTCTTATCTTTTTCTTATCTTTTCTTTCTTTTCTTATCTCTTTTTACTCTATCGAAGTGTGTCATGGATACACAACCTATTCTATAGAAATTGTTAGTTAGCCATAGGGAGCCCGTAGATTAGCGTGAGTGCAATACAGGGTGTCCCAAAAAAATGTAACCACTGTTCGAAATGACATAAATTTGGCGAAAGTGAACCAATCGTGCTGGGTCATGGCTTCTATAGAGGCTAAGAAAAAAGAAAATTTTCTGGTATGTGTTTGGTGAGGATTGCGCCATGTGCTCGACCGAGGCCTCGGATTTTTGGACCTGATTGATAGGGCATGGGTTATATGCTTGCTCTATTTTGGTCGTAAACAGGTGATATTGCTGTTATGAGTTGCCTTTAAGGCATTGAACATACCGACTAACAGCAGCTTTTGGGTAACCATGGAACAACATCAATATCGGTCAATAATTGTAACCACTGTTTGAGAAGCTAAAACCCTTCCAACAGTTATGCAATCATAAGAACGGAATTTAGAGGAATGTAAAATGTGTGAACCATAAAGATTGCGCCATGCAACTGTCCGAATCGTCGGATTCTAGACCTGATTGAAAGTTCACGGATAGCATGCTTGTTCTGCTTTGGTCGTCAACAGATGATATCGCTGTTACGCGTTCCACTTGATGCAGTAAACATAAAAACATCAAAACGTAACAAGTTTAACATGCACTTTAAGATGCTTTTGGACAATACTACTTACTCTGTTCAAAAACTCAGGATTCTTGTAATGAGCATGCAATAGCAACTGTTGTGTTGTTAACTTGTTATGTATTGATGTTTTTATGTTTAATGCATCTAGAGAAACACGTATCAGCGATATCACCTGTTTACGACCAAAGCAGAGCAAGCATATAATCCATGCACTATTACTGAGGTCCAAAATCCGGGGCCTCGGTCGAGTACATGGCGCAATCATCACTAAACACATACCATAAAATTTTCTTCTTTCTTAGCTTTCATCCAAGCTATGACTTGTTCCGATTGGTTCACTTTCGTCAAAGTTATGGCATTTCAAACAGTGTATACATCTTTTCGGGACACCCTGTATACGACAAGTATCTCTCGAGACGGCTCCCTAGGCACGACCCAGCGGCATACCGCTAGTGAGCACTTAGGAATCTAATCTGTAGCTCCACTCAGGTGCGGTGCCGTCTGGTGTGTTTACCCATTGGGTCTCAAAAGTAGCCCAAGGGGTTTGTTCTGTGGCTACGCCCACAAATATGTGCATAAATAGGATCGTAGCCGTCATATTGTTGATATTCTTACGTGTACGTAGCAATAAATTTTTGTTACAAAAGCATCGAAGAACTATCCCATGGTTAACCACCAAAAAGTGGAAAGTGACAGAACTGTTATTTTGAGATAAATTTGAAGCAAACATCATGCTTTTCACGTGTCCACTTTCATCGTTATTTTTCTTCGGCTGCTAAATTACACTGCTATTTCATAGCTTAGAAAATCGTACCACTAACGGTGTTGTCGAGTATGAACGCGACCAGACCGCCGACCAGCATGCTGATTTTGAGCAGCATATTTAGACACTCGTCCACTGTCTTTAACCCTGAAATTAATTATGAAGCTGTGCCTACCCATGCTTTTTCCACCATATTCTTTCAACTACAGGAATTTTATATTTTCTTTTTTTCTTCCATTTATTGCCTACCTGTTCGAAGTGGCAAGGTTTCAACGTGACGCGGTACCAGCAGACCGACCAGTATAGCTGTGCCCATTATTGTGATGTTGCGAGAGAGGCGGAGATCAGCACTCTCAATAGAACTCGCTTTTATATTATTTTATAAATATTTTATGAAACCGAATAGACTTTTCGAATGGAAACTTCTGTTTTCCTCTTCTAGTAGTTTCTATTATTTGTAATTGAGCTGCAGGGTTACCCTAGAAACTATTACTTCACGAATAATCTTCCGAAAATCGCGTACCTGAAGATTACTCAGCGCTACCCCGGTAATCATCGCCATACCCATACCCAGTAGCCCGCCAACCACGGCGTCGGGTATAGCAGCCAGAAACGCGGCGCATTTAGTGAACAGCCCGGCCAAAATCAGCAGAACACCGGCGACTTGCATTGTGGATCTGCTGACCACCTGAAAAAGGGCTTTTATATGAGCATCCAATTTCAACTGCAATTCTTTCCCTGAATCAGGGTGACTGGCTGCGCCGTGCTTCTCGTATGCTGTGAAAATTCATTAGACGAATATTTCGCAGTCAATGGATTCTCTAGAACCACTGGGCTCGCTCTAGTTGTGTGGGGAATGTAAAACAATTTTTTTAAATTTGATCTTTAAAAAAAATTTAAAATTTTATATACATTCACTTGCTTGCGACATATGGGACCCCTTCCCCAGCAAGAACTTGTCTCGCAAAACTTTCATATATTATTTCTGGTTTTATGTGAACTATAAGGTGCAATGGCCGGCATTGCTCAGTCGCAGAAGAGTGCGCCATGCATTCGTGTTCCACTCAGAATCACGGAGGCATGGCGAATGCGCATTTGGCCTTCACAATTACTTGGGGGTCGTCTACTAGATCAGTGTCTTTAATATCTCGGCCTGGAGTGATTTAGCAATTTACCCCATTTCAGAGGGATGTAAAGCTTGGATAACCCGGACGGGCATCGATCACTCGACCGTGTGGGTGTTAGTAGCGCCTCTTACCACTGCACCATTCGTATAAATTTTGTCTTGTAAAATGGTACCTTTGTAACATGCATTACAGCAATATTCTCCGCATAGGTGGTAACTCCAGTTCCTAATCCCATCATTGCTGCAATGGCACTTCCAACTCCTAAATTTTTAATATTTTTATTGAATTAAGTAATTTTATTATAATTTCCTGATTATTTTATTCTAATAATAGAAGATAATTTGATAATAGACAGGTAGAAAAATAAATGGCAAGATAAAAAATATGAAAGCCAAACCTTCGAAAATGATCGCTCGATTCACCGACGACGACGGAGGGGTGGATTGATGCGAGACCTGAAATTGCCCATTTCGAGCAAATTTGGGTAAACTTTTCACCATGGGTAATGAAAGTGATTCGCATACCCTGGCACATGTCTGATAATCGCCCAAACTTTCCATGATGCACACAATGCAAGAGGCTACTATCGCCAATGTAAGTCCGACCGAAGCTCGTGGGATGCCGAATTGACCTGATCTGGACGGAATCTTGGACAGTATTAAGAATCATTTTTCCTCTTTTTTCGAATCTTTTTGTCAGTTTTGAGGTTTTTACCATCACATTGTTTGGGAAGAACCTCGGGCGGTGTTTCTGAAACAGCTCTTCCATGTTCGGCTCTTTCTCGGTTTCTTTTTCTTCTCGTTCTTTTCGCGTCTTCCTTTCTTTCCTTACTTGTTGTGCCTCTTTTTTTCTGATTCTTGCTTATCTTTTCTTTTCGATGGATTTTCTCAGATGATTCGGTTGCAAATGTAAATCATATGGAGCTTTGGTGAATTTTAAGTTGATCTGAGCCCTGATTCATCATCGACATATCCATTATATACCTCCGAATAAATCTCTATTTGCGCTCATACCGTCATTCGTCAAGACGCGGAGGGGCATATTCGGTGTGCGCAGATGGTATAATGAACCCCGAGGGCGCGGCAGAGCGTCGTATGCCGTTGAGTCCGACAAGTTAGTGCTCTTACCTTCCCAGTCAAGTCTGGCACCAATTTACCCTACCCTCCGAGGGATGGAGGGCTGTGTTATTAGCTCTGGCGGGGATCATTCTCGGTGGAATGAGGAAGTAGCGCCACTTACCACTGCACCAGGCGCTCTCATGAGCTAAGAGTAAAATAGTAGACACTTGTGGGTATGTGCTAACCTGGATACGGTATCTGGAACCATGGTGATTGTGCAAGTACGATCAGCGTGTGATTTTTATCGGTTCTGGCTTCTCCTCCGGGCGGTTCCCATTCGGTCACTGTCAGCAGGAGACAGATCAGCCACGAGACGGTAATGGCGATAAGGTACTGAATTATTTTAACGATTTCATGAGTAGAGAGTATATTCAAACCGGAATAAATTGGGTAAGGTTAGATATTTTTTAAGAATGTTGTCAAAAAAACTCACGGGAAACTGTCCGAACAGACGAGCTCTCCAAGTTTGCCAGCTCCTTCCACTGAACGAGTAGTACGGGATCGATACAAGCACATTTTCAAAGAGTATTCCCGTTGCGATGAGGGCACCAAATGCTCTGGAATCACCACATTTTGCGATGTATTTATTTACTTGGCGGAATGGTTCAGTGGTAAGAGGTGCTACTTCTACCCGCACGGTCGAGAGATCGATCCACCCCAGCCTAATCAAACCTTTCATCCCTCAATTTTTTCTATATTCTACCGCTGACGCATCGGACACCGATCTATGGTTTTAAGGGTTGGAAACAAGAGCTGAGATAACCCTATTAGCTCCAATCGAGGGAAATGGTGTACTATGTTAACTAGTTTACTCGACATCAAGGTCTCGGGTAAACTAGTGGGTATGTTCTCTTGAAACCAGTATCTGTAGGTGTCCTAGGCTAACGAATAGGCGTTAGTAGGAGCAATTTCACCGTTTAAAATGCCTCGAGCATCTTGATATAGTTCATGACTAATCTCAACGAAATGACCATTTCTAGATACCCGTCAACCATATTTAGCGGTTAAGTGTAATATCGAGGTGCCCTAGGTCATAATGTATACCCAGAAATGGTAAAAATATATCCACCTACACAACGGAAATCCAATGTAGACTCATTTTATCATGTAACGTCGGCACGAAGGAAATGGTCAGGAGCAGCAGTAGCGGTGTTATTGTGATCGGACCGATCATTTTCGCCAAAATGCCGACCAGTCCGGTGGCACCCATAAAAATTAATGTGGTGACAGCGATTAGAAGGCTTCCTTGCATCTGAAAATTTCTCAAAAAGTCAAAAAAAGAGAGAAGAATGGGTAAAAATAGGTCAGAGAAGCTGCTCCCTCATATAGCCGGAAGCCCCAAATCAACCTTTTTTTTGAATTGGTGGCCTTTAATTTGTGGAATCAAAAACTTTCAGTCATTACGGATTGCTATGTACTGATGTTTTAGAATTCCTTTGAATAATTGTCTGTGGAAAATTAGAATTATAGTCCTTTCTATGGCGTACGTTTTCAGGTTTTCAGCCACCCTGTTAAGTAGACAATGAGGGCTTCTAGAGGATCAGGAGAATTTTTCAATTTGTTAGAATGTTAAATATTACACCATTTTAATAAGGAATCGCTTGGTTCAGTGATAAGAGGCGCTACTGATACTAGCACGGTTCAGCGATCGATCCCGGTTCGGGCTAACCAAGCCTTCCATCCCTCTCGGGTCGGGTAAATTGGTGCCAGCAGGCTTGTCTGGGAGGGTAAATATCTGAATTGGTGCAGCGGCCGGCCCCCGCTAGTCATTGTATAGGCCAAACACGCCTTCCACCCGCATTCCTCATGCCATTCTGAATGCAACACTGAAGCATGGCGCACCCTTCAGGGACTTTTCAATAACGACCACTGCACCTTTAACTTCGTATAAACCCAAAGGTTATATATGACATTCCTGCGAGACAAGTTCTCGCTGAGGAAAGGGTCCCTCGCTCGAGCTAACCGAACCTACCATTCCTGGGGTAAGGTAAATTCGTGCCAAACTTGTCTCGGAAGTTGAAAACGCTGACTTGGTGTAGCGGCTGGCCCCCATAAATTGGAATTGGACGGGATAAATACGCATTCACCATGCTTTACAATTCTGCATGGAAGACGAATGCGTGGCGCGTCCTTGGGGGACTGATCAACGCCGACACCTTTACTCTTATCTTTTACCCAGTTTTAAAATTCATGAAATTTTTAATAATTACCGTCAATATTTTGGCTGTCCATATCTCTGGTGCGACGTACGTGTCCATATCAGCTGTGCATCGATTCTCAGGCAACTGAGCGAATGCGATCAGTGGAGGGATAAATGCGAACGATGGACCATGGAGTATACAAAGCCTGCGAAAAGATACGGTATTGCAGCTATTGAGAAATCAACTTCAAATTCAAATTTATTGCATGCGGTAATACATAATGATAACAAACAACACAAAACTCCAACTTAATGACAAAACCAACTTGAACAAGTTTACGAGATCGCTAGAGAAGTATACTTGCGCTATATATGTAATTACTTGCGGGGGCCTGTATACCAGGAAAACATAACTTCAAGACAGTTCTTCCCTCTTGTTTCAAAGAGATGAGAACCTTGGTGTCACTTCTCCAGTTGAGCAAATACGATTTTTGAAAATGCTCTCGCATTGTGAAGACCTTATATTTTTGCTCAGCTTTGAATACTCCACGCCCGCACTGACCGAAGAGATGTTTCGTCTGAGTCTGGATTGCGGCTTTTTCTCATCACTTCTGGTCCATGAATATGCAAAAGAAAAGAACTTCTGAGCATTTAGTCCTTTCATCGTTTCTATTTTTTCCATTTCCAAAATGGAGAAATGTAAACAAGTAAAAAAGTGTAGTGTGGAAAATTTCATCAAAGGCTTAGAAATATGCAACGCAAGACGAGTGCGCGGCGCATCCCCGAGCAAGTAATAAATGTTTTGTGCATTAATATATAATATTTGACACGTTTATTTTTTTAAAAAAATCCCCAATCACCAGCAATATCTATGTACTAATTAAAAATTAAACAAGTACGCGGACTGGACTAAAAACCACATTTAACATTACTTGTTTGGTGTTATGTCTTTCAGTTTTTAATTGTTCTATTCATGCCTTTCCCTAGTTTTAGTCCAGTCAGTGCAATCACACCGTTTTTCCTAATTCATTGCATGTCGGCGATTGGAGATTTGAATCAAGAATAAGCAAGTTCTCTCCTTTCTTTTTTTCTTGTTTTTCTGAGAAATTTCTTCTCGATTGAAGTTATATGACTTGGAATCTGCCGAGAATCTTGGATTTTCTTCCATTTTGACGGCGGAATTTAATCAGAATCTATGAAAATATTACACTATAATAGAGATTTTGTTGAAAAGTCCTACCTTAAGCCAAATGTTGTCTGAAGTATAGTGGCTATTCCTGACGAGACGAATGAGGCAGCGATCAGACGGACCCTGAATCAGGCTAGACAAATTGGGAAGAATCAATTATTAATCTTCATTAAAATAAGGGTTCTCAGTATGGTAAGTACAACTTACGCATTTTTTCATTTATTTTTTTAGCACAGAGGTGCCAAAATTGTAAACGCCTTAACTGAATGTGGATTCGCTACCTTCCTCTTCTCTAAAAAATGGTCTCGTCTTAGCCCATTTAGGCTATTCTGATTTCTTGTACTCTTTGTCTTTCATTGATCTTTACCGATTGATTGATTATTAATTGTATAAGATTCATCGATTTATCGAGCCACCAACCTCAACTCAATCGTTGCTGAACCAGCACAGACGAAATTTGACAAGAGAAATGGAACCACGAGTAGACCGGACAAACATAGCATCATTTGCTGAATTATTAATAGCTGAATTATTGATTGATTGATAATCAAGCTAAACTGATGGAACTGCTAACTAGTTCAATTTTAAATTAATTTTAAATCTCCAGCCTCTCTTCAGTCCAGCCCACCTGGAATCCGAACAACAGCAGATTTCCTAGATCGGGCACATGGTTGACAGTGAAATGGAGTTGATGTGGGTGTGGTTGTCTTGTCGTTTTCCCATTTTCCATTCTAAATTTTCGAAAAATGAAATTTTTAGAGATGAAGGAGAAATGAGGAGGAGGAAGAGGAAAAGTGGAAGAAGGAGTCGAGACGGTAGACGACCAGGAGAAGGCAACAGAGAATTTTCTTTGGATTTTTCAATCAAAAGTGGGGTGACGACCCGAAATCGATGGGACCCACTCATGGGTAAGTTACTCGAAGACAAATTTCTACGTAAGTAATAAAAATTTGAAATAAAAAATTAAAGAAAAATGTCTATAAGATGGTTTTTATGAATACAATGTCATTTTTGATATCGCCGTTGGGGCGTAAAGGTGAAGGTAAAGTAGTCGACGTTGATCATTCTCTTGAGAACGCGCCGCGCATTTGTCTTCCATTCAGGTTCATTTGAAGGTTTTAGCCTCTCGAGTACGATAAGAGATTTGTTTTTTGGGAGATGTTAAAGATAAAGATGGGGCTTGTGCTTTCAAAATCCTATAATGTGGCAGAATTGTAAGGAATGTTGAAAAGAAGTTCAAAAAATCAATGAAATAGGTTAGATATACTTACTATACTTTGAAGTGAAAAAAGGTGGAGATATTCAGGCCCAGAGCAAAGAATAGAGCGTGAAATCCATCGGAAACTGTTATCTGACAAGCAATTAGCGCATAGTTACCGGTTTTTAATTTATATATAAGTAGATTTGTGAGAGTGTTCATGATCCGATCGAGATCGATCCATCGATAGAAGACCAACGATTGATCGCGCTCGATTTGTGAAGTTTCTGTGGGCAGTTGGATAGGATCGAATCCAACTCGACGACGGTTCTCGATCGTTTTCGGCTGATTGGGGCTGTTTTCGTCTTCCCCTCTAGTTAGCATCGACCGGTTTCGACAGAGAATGACGGAAAAAATGAAAAGTCATAATTTTTCTCAATTATCTTTCCAGGGAAGCAATTTTCGCAGAGGATAAACAAGAATGTTGAATTTTAGGAATATTTCAAGGATCGAACGGCAATACGAAGTAGAGAGATGGAGCCTAGAATGCTATCTATTACATATGTTGAAGAGAGCTAAAAACGAAGAAACAAATAGAATATATGAAATTGGCGATCATGCTAAGATTTTAAAATTTTGCTGGGAGCTTTTTTTGACAGACAGCACAGGAGAATATAATATCTATTCCCCACAGAAAAAAAGTAGGAAACAGGGCGGATTTTAGTCCGGAAACCAGTTTTCTATAGACGGAACATCAATCAGCCAGCCGAGGATGGGAAACGTAAACAAAATCGTAATCCGTATCGTGTTGCGACCAACCAGGAACATCACGTATCACTGAGCGACTATTAGTTGACGAATTTTCTTAATGGGTGATGCAGCGGCAACAAGCGCTACTGAAACCAGCAGGATCGAGCGATCGATCCCGGCCCGTGCTAACCACGTCTGACATCTCTCTGGGTTCGGAAAAATTGATACCAGACTTGTCTGAGAGGGTCAGGACACTGACTTGATTTAGCGGTTGAACCCAGCAAGTAATTGGATAGGACAATTACGCATTCACCACGCCTATACGATTCTGAAATGGAGACAAATGCGTGGCGCATCCTTAAGAGACTGATTGACGACGACCACTTTACCATTACCTTTTCTTCACTTGTAATTGTCGGGTTTCTTGCAGAAACGCTATGAGAAAAGTGGTTTTTAGAAAGTTTTCAGATCTTCTATTTATCCATGTTTTTTATTTTTTGTTTTTTTAAGATTTGAAATGATTTTTTTTATGATTTTTTTGTGACAATGATTTTTTGATTTGAAATTTTTAATTTGAATAAAACTTTAGCTACCCTTTACCACCCAAAAGGAGGCGGCAATGAAGGGAGTAGTGGTTAAAATTCACCTTTTAGGCCCTTGTTATACGTTCGCTCACCCCCAGCGTAACTCGTCCATTCAGTATCAGACACCGTGGGGCCAGACACGTTTGTACGAGTTATCATGGTGACGCTACCGTGGTGACGCTCACGGGCTATTATGCACACGCTCGCGAACCTTCCACGCTCTAGTCGCTGCACATTGCACTGCGATTGACCCTTTCGCTGGGGGTGGGTCGATCACCTCGCGCATTGCTCTGTATGCTTCGGGTGCGTGCGTGCGTGCGTCGCGGGCTCAGCGTCTGAGGTTATCGGTTAAACTTTGAAGGTGGTTGCGTCCGCTCTCCTTCAAGGTCGCCCACACATCGATTATCTTAGACGATCTTTATCACTGATTTGAGTACCGACTTAATATCATATCGGTGGGCCCAGCTGGGTACCAAACAGGGCGGGCTAGGCCCCGCCTCCTTAGTTTCCCCATTGGTCCCGGCTGGCAGGCTCTGTTTGATGGATCCATGGGTCTGTTCCCGTTGCTGTGGCGTAGATTGTTGGAATTTACTTTCTGAAAACAAATTTGTAGTCAGTTGACTGTCTTTTTATATTTCTTATTTTACTTACCGATTTTCCTAGAAGAATTTCTCCTTTCAACCTCACGCAAGCAAAGACCGCTCTGATTTGGTGAACTCGATAAAGATTGATTCATAAATTAAGCCGAAATCAGTGTGATAAGGAATATTTTCAGGGTGATAACGACCGATTTTTCCCGGAGGAATCCGAGTAGGACCCATTCTACACTATTTCTACTCAGAAGAACGTTGTTCCAAGTGTTGTGTTCCAAGTTCAAGAAATTCGTCTAAATCGAAAAATCAGTGAAGAAGCATGAGGTTAGCTGCTATTCTCTTTGTATGGTCAGTTTATACCTCGATCGAGACACGCGCGAAAATTCCGCGTATTTAGTTCTATAGTTTTTTTCTTGCATAAAAACTTCACTCTTAATGTTTCCATAGAAAACCCCTTGTTTTTCAGCTCTGCCGAACCGGAACTACTAAAGAAGTCGAGGTAAGTTTATTAGGGGTTTATTAGGCGCATTTTTATTCTGATTTCACGCTGCATTTATAATATCTTCTTTTTGAAAAAAAAAACTGATGATATTATTTTTATATTATTCTCAATATTTTTGATGCTATGTGAGTAGGGGGGGCGAGGGTGCAGCGTGCTGGTCTGCAATATTGCGTCGGCTCTACGCTGATTAACAAGATATCATTTCCAGAGCTATCACTCTTTCATTGTGGTGGAATGAACAAATGTGTAGGGTTTATAAGTCCAACATGTCAAAACCGACCGAGTTGGTCGTAAACACGGGAAGATATGACAATGATAACACGTTTGAATCGACGTAATGTTGCAGACCATCACCCCGCACCCCCCCCCCAGTAGCACAAAAATGCCGTATAAGCAACGATTTCGTATAGGCGTCAATATTGCGCGCGGTATAAGTTTTCTTCTCTAAGGGCCCTTACAGACCCGACGACACGACGACGAGCATTCTCGTCCAACGCAGGCGACCGCGCGTTGCAACGCGGTATCGATTAGAGCAATGCGGCCGCCGCGAACGTCGCGTTGCAGGAGAATGCTCAGTCTCGTGCTTGTTTTGTCGAGTAAGCCAAATGTTTTTAGGATTCGTCTAATTAAAGTGTTTGAACTAATTGAAAATCAATTTGAATCGATGTACTAGTACCTTTCTTCTCGGCTAGAAACACATCTTGGTTCGATGGCGTCGATGCATGGTGCAGAGTCGAGTGCATGGTTTTTTTAATGGTTAATTTGCTGGTACCGTTGCGGCCCTACCGCTGCCGCAGTAGCATGTTTTCTTCGTTTTTGCGCCTCTCTCTCTTCTGCACGTCTCTTCCTTTTGAAGTTGCCAGCTTGGTTAAATTAGTTAGTTATAGTGTTGTCGCTTCTCTACTAACTATTAGTCCTTGGCTAACAGCTGGTGGTTGTTCTTCGGACTGTATACATATCTAGTTAGTTAGTTTCGTGTCTATTCGGTTGTAGTTAGGTTTATCTTTTATCCGCTGGCTATTCACAAGGTTCCCTTATTTACTCGGACCCAACTAATCTTGCCTCCTTGGCATTCATAGTTATCGTATATTTCTTTATATACTTTATATATCGATGCAATATACATAATAATGTAAATTCTGCACCTGCTTTGCCAGCTTCTATTCCTCTGCCATTTCAGTCTTCCCTATTTACAATTCAGCTCACTGTGGAAATTGTTGGCTTCGTCCCTAGATCGACTGAGCTCCCCTTGCTTACGGTGTCGCAGGGTGCTCAGGCTTCTTGTTCAATAAGTTTTAACTTAGTTCAATCCGCTTAGAAATGTTTTCCTCTTTTCGAACCAGCCACAACTATAGGACTATCTGATGACAAGAAGCTTCGTAGCTCCCTACCGTAAGATGGCTTAAGTTACTGTCTGCTGGCTGTACTGTTGATTTATTACGTTTTGTCGAAATTTATTTTCTCCTTAACTTGATTCTAATTACCTGTCTTCGTTATATCATGTTAAATACAGTTGGGTCTCAGTAGCTAGGGGAATCTATGATTCTTCTACACCCTGCCTCCTTCTCTACCTTGCTTTTTTTTCTGTTACTGTTTCTCTGTTTGTGTCGTCGTGTGTCGTGTGTTTCGCTCAATTTCATGCTCAATGGCTAATTCATCGCTCAAATTGCACGTCGTCGGGTCTCGAAAATGCAAAATCGAAGATAATTAACGCCCTTGATCGAATTTGCTCTTTTGCATTAGTGGCGCAGTCTTGATATAGGCAAACTTACTGGTCGCTCGTAATTAATGGAAATTTTGACAAAATTCACTTTTTTCGTTCAATTTCTTTCCTATGTGATTATATGCCTAATTTTTTTTGCCTATATGAGGCGCAACCGGACTGCGCCACTAACGCAAAGGAGCAAATTCGATCAATGGCGTTAATTATTGATTGAGCTTCAATTTTGCATTTTCGACGCGCGTCGTCTGAACAAGCCCTAAGGACCCAAAGCTTGAACCTAAGCGTAATTTACCCAAGCCCTAGCTAAGGAACGATGTCCGGGGTGGGCGAAACACTAGTTTCCTGCAAATGGAGGGTCTAAAGAACAACAATCGAAAATAAAGCGACGGCTGAACCTCAGACTAAGCACTGCGCAAAATGTCCGCTGGGAAGGACTCGAACCTCCGTCTCATACACAGCAATCAACCTTACTATCCACTCAGCCACAGAAGCATAGGCTCTCTTATGAGGATCCATCCACTATCGTGCGTCGACAACACTGTGCAGTTGCAGACCGCGCGCAATATTTGACGCCTATTCGAATTCGTCCCTTGGCCGACGAATTCGTTTCAGCCCCCCCCCCCCTCAACCCACATGTCACCATATTTTTATTTTCACTGTTATTTTGGAATTAATTGGGTGATTGAATTCAGGGAGCGCTTCAGTGACGAAAAGATCGAAGTACAAGGTGTCCAGGTACGAAGGAGATCGTCCAGATACCGTCCACCCAAGCCAGGATCGGCACCCGCAAAACAGCAGAAATTGATCAGGGTAGGTCTTCTCCTTATTGATTTTCTCGAATATAAAAGGTAAAGGTAAAAGTGAAAGTGTCGGCGTTGTTTATTTCCCTAAGGACGCGCCAGGCATTTGCCCTCCATTGAGAATCGCAGGGACTTGTTGAATGCGTATTTGGTCAACACGATGACCTGCGGGGGGCACCCGCTACACTGTGAAACGATTTTGTCCTACCCTTATACATCGGTGTACCGTAATCATGTCGTCGAATTGGAGCGCGCATTGTCGCTGGAGCGCTTATTCCGTGCCTCACTCCCCACTGACTGCAGTTTGAATTGCGGGCGCACCTGCACATCTAGTCGCGAGCACTGTCTGACGGTTTCTTATCTAGGTCCTTAGGCACGGCTGTGGGCGTCGATTACGGTGTGTAGTGTGTACTGCACACTTATGCACCACAATACCGTAACCGTATTTGTTCAAAGCTGACGCTGACCCTTTTGCCTTTGCTTAAAATAGTGGGCAAGCTGAGAACTATGTTTGACAAATACGTACTGCTTTTTTATCGATGCATTGGTTGATGTCAATCTAGTCATTTCCACAGTTGCCATAAAAAATTGGTTGTTCGCAAGCTGCGAAGGAGCTCAGCCTTCGTCACTAGTGTCCATATTACAGTATTGTTCCTTGATGTAATTTAGAATTTAGAATTCCACTGTTTACAATTTTCGATCGATTTATTCAATACGCTCACGAATAGAATGTATATTAAGATGCAACAAAAAGATGTAATAGAGAATTAAATGTACATTAATATGCAACAAAAAAGATGTAACAGTGAATTAAATGTACATTAACATGCAACAAAAAAGATGTAACAGTGAATAAGTTTTGAAGCTGTTAATCGTACTGCTTCTTTATATCTTCTTTATATAGCACTTTTTCATGTGGCTTGGTCATGTCGACATCATACTGTCCTCCAGTGACAACCTGAACTCGATGTAAGAAAAATGTAGAAGTTTCAACACTATGTGACCAACATAAATCAACCTTCCCCCAAGCCTAAAGGAAACTTTTAAGTGATTCACCTGAACTTGGGTGCTTCAAAATTTGTGCGATTATAAGAATGTCAACGCGCGGAACGGTAACCCATGGTCTCATACACTTAACAGTACCTAAAAATTTTCAAATGAGTGAAGTAGAAATAAGCTAATACGAAACATAAGTTGTAAATGAAGATAACTCTTACAAAGTACGTACCTGCCGCTATCAAATATCTCCTGTTTTCTTTTTTATAATTCATAGGAAGCACCGTACCGTCTCTATAAGCTTGACTAGCATTGGTGTGGTGCTTTTTGAAACACCTTTGCGAGTGGATGTGAAAAAAATCTTCAAGTTTGGATCACGTTTACGTCGAAAAGCGACGCTAAATGAATACAACGCACATCGACAAAGAAAGTCAGAAGCTCATTCGGACCTTCATCGCGCTGCTGTGTTTCTTTTTGCCTCCGTAGTTCTGCTCTCTAAAGCAATCATACTATCGAAAGAATCACCACACCAATGCTAGTCCATCGAAAGGACTAACCGTATAAAGTTTCACGCTTGTTAACTTCGGCTTCCTTCCCGGTCGTTTCATCTCTGGACGAGGTACCATTGGAGGGTTTCCCGAACATGCAGAACTTTGAATTTCGGATGCCTCCCGCAGAAGATCAACAATTGCTTGCAACTTCTCATCCGCTTCATCAGTGTCCTCCTCGACCAAGGCGTTCATGTTCGCTTGCACAACAGCCATAGCCTGAAAAAATACTTGAAGTGCAATGAAACGCGAAAACATGAAAATTTTGAACCATTTCAGCATCACTGCGTTTCGCCTTTCTCGACTCCAAACGCTGTTGAGCCGGAGCCACCGAATCTTCGACTATTGTTGGTGGAAGAGAAGGAGAGAATATCTCCCGCGAAGTGTCTTCAGTTACCACTAGCGCTCTGGCGTCTCTCAGAGCAATCACATGTCGATGCTTGCATGAGATACCAGCTCTATTATCTATGCAGGTACATGTCCAGGAGTAAGGACAGACCTCGCACACTGGGCAGTGCACGTTATCTGGCGATGGACCGCAATCACATCCGCCTCTGAACGTAACAGTGTAGGTGGCCTCTTGAGACTCGCTCGCAACTTCTCACTTGTTTTCGCCTACGCACAATACTTGTGGGTTCTTCGCAAGAAAAGTGACAGCGGAACGGTGCCTTATTGTGATTTGCTGCTTGCGGGAAGACGATCTAGCCAGTCTTCGTCGATCCTAAACATATCGGAATATAGTCTCTAAACTGATGCATCACTGAAGAAAACGAACGCACGTTAACTTCATTCGATTCCGCTAAGTCTTCTACTGCTCGAATTAGCATTTCCACTCACAATCCACCCGTGAATTGGCGTTTCTGTGCAAAATTTCTTACTTCACCCTCAGGTGCCAACGTTCGTTTAACATAGTACTATCCATCACCGCTCCCGGCACGGAAAAAGAGGCCCATGATGTCATCCTTACTGCGAAGAACAAGTTGTTATCCACATCATGAGATTCATTCAACCCAAATAACTGACTGCAAACCTAAATAATTTGATCTTAAGTAACTAGCCATCTCCTCTTGTTTTTCCACATCTAGCACCGCAAGTATTTGGGCAAACTTGAGCTCGAATGCTTCTATTTGCCCGATGCGCAACAAATCGTTCAAATCTTGTTTTACTTGCTTTCGAAGACGGGGCTAAATACAAATGACTAATTACAATACTACCTTATTTTTGCATGAAGGGACGACACAGATGCTCACCTCCACTAGTTTTCTGAACTTCTCTCCCCATGTGTGACTGATATGCCGACGACAATAATGAAGTCTTGCACGCGAATTGGGAAAGACAGCTCGAAAGCCATTATAAAAACTAAGGGTCTCGTCGGTCGCCATTTCTTTGGGATCAAAGTCAGGTACTACGTCCTTGATCTGGCGGAAGAGGATCTCCACATCGTCAGCAGAAATACTGCCCGACAAAAGAAACGCTGAAAGAGTGGTGTTCAAAGGGAGATAACTACGGTAAATTATCTCCATACCTGCCGGGAGTCCTCTATCCCTTTCGTCTACTACAACTGCCGTAGCCAGCTTTAGTTTATAGCGCGTAGTATTGTGAGTGTCGTCCACAGATATACCGCGGTGTGAATATCTTTTTAGCCATTCAGTTTGAATCGGGGTTATAATCACTACAACGTGATTTAGTTAACAAAACCAACGAGAATAATGGAACAAAGAATCAACGGGAATTATACAAATATGCACCTAACGCTAATCCTTTTCCAGCAATGCTTCACGCATTTGCAGTGATGTTAAGTCGTCATCGTCGCGGGATCCAGGTCTTAGTCCGTGCTTCACTATTAGGTTCCACAGGTCATCCCTAGTGACAAAGTGCAATCTTGAAGTCCTCGCCGAAAAGTCGCTCCTAAGTCGGCGGATGACAAAATCGAGGGAATGCTCTGTAAAGAATGCGTTCCTTTTCTTGAAGACGTAATGGTGAATGAAAGTTCTCATAGGACTGATACCTTTCAAAAGTGACTTTATTAAATCTTTCTGCTGTTCTGTCAGTCGAAGAAGTGCGGGCTCTACACTAGGGGAGTGTCGTTTGTTCGCAATGTCGGCTCGACCAAGGGCGCGCGATAGTTCCTGTGGATACAATTAGCGACGACTCGCGCAGCGACGGTGAGCTGACTACGGCGACTCCACCGTAGTCGGTGATCCCGATGTCGACCAAATTCGAAGGCGTCTGCCCTCGATCAATGAAACACCTCACAAAGTGGTTCGAATAAGCCCTCACTGGATTCAAAACCATGAAAACCCACACATTTTCTGGTTCACAATTTCATCCTATCGAATAAGCCAAGAACGAACGCTCTTTCTGTAACACTGACGGCTGTGGTTCCTACACTTTTTCCTGAATCGTGAACCACTTTCTCATTTTCTAATTTTGAAGAACCAGCGAAAAGGACATTATACAAAGGATAGCCTGTGCTATAAGAAAAGAAGCGAGAATTGGTTAAAGGGGGAATTCTGGATTAAACCAATCAAATAAGTCGGGCAATGCACTTCAATGTTCCTACCGCTATTTTGGTTAATAACACTGATGTTCACATAAATAATAATAGTAATAATAGTAATAACAATAACAATAATATCACTACCTTGCGAATTCTGCGATTCAACGCTATACATAGTAGCTCTGAGGAGGTACTGTTGGTGTAGTAATTGTTGAATAAGTTTATTGCTGTAGATCATCGAGGTTATAAGAGGGTCCTTCTATTACCCGTCCTTTCATTCTATTTTTTTATCCTTGCAGAAGTGTACCCTTATGACTGCAAGTGCTGTTTCGACCTCGCGGCCCCTAGGCGGAACGTTGATGTCACCAACTGTTGGGGTCACATCTATTCATCAATAGACACGTCCCATCTATGGTCCGATTTGGATGGCTACTTCACGCTTTTCATTCCAACTTTTCATGAACCGGAATTCCGCTCATTTGCTTGTCATGAATTTATTAGCTTCGTGTTTGTCCTTCATCAATTATCAAAAAGTTACGTTAGTGTTACTGAAAGAACCTTCGTTCTTAGCTTATTCGATAGAGGATGAAATTCTAGTCCAGAAAAGTATGGGTTTTCATGGTTTTGAATCCAGTGAGTGCTTATTCGAATCTTTTTGTGAGGTGTTTCATTAATCGAGGGCAGGCGCCTTCGAATTTGGTCGACATCGACACCACCGACTACGGTCGAGTCGCCGATGTCAGCTTACCGTCGCTGCGCGAGTCGTCGCTAATTGTATCCGCAGGAACTGTCGCGCGCCCTTGGTCGAACCGACATTGCGAACAAACGTCCGTCACCCCTCTACACTATGTCCCGCGTGGCCAAAACATCCATTCATTGATACTGATCCATCACCATGTATGGTCACATTAACGTAGCAAGAGCAATGCGCGACTTCCTTCTTACTAAACGAAGCTTTTTTCTCACCTTTGCAAGCGTAACTGCCCGCGCGACTACACCTGAAAAGTTGAGAATTTTTTCATCGAAAGTGGAATAGTACCCAGTTCACATACCTCGAAAAGTAAGAGTTCCTTTTGGCCCCTGTCTTCCATAAGGAGGTGATGGAGGCTTCGCATTCTTCCTTGAGCCATGTCTGCAAGGAATAATCGCATTCTTTTCCCTTATTACCCAGTGGGCGAGCGCGTGAACATTTTACCTCGAAGATCTCTTTTGACTCGAAGGTGAGATGATGCACAGCGTAGTACTGTTCCTCACCGTTCGCCCCGTCCCCACTGTGCATCAAGAGGCAGTGGTTGGCAAGGCCTTCCTGGTCCCCAACTCCATCGTTACAGATAGGACAAGTTCTGCCCACTGCTCCCGTCGCGCTTCTCATTTCCAGAGTTCTTTTCAGCTCTTCAACCTGTTCGGGGTCATACTTGTGGGTAACCCTCAGGTGGGAATATATGTTCTTTCGAAACATTACTTTCACGCACACCTCGCACATTACTTGCTGAACTTCAAGACATGGCGGCATGTCCCACAAGCGAAAGTTGAATGAAAAAAGAATAAGCGTCGCAATTCGAATGAATACGGACTAGAACTATGAAAAATGCACGCGTCATCATCGTAATTGCAATTTATGCGAGCTAGGGCTTGTTTCTCTAATTCTGGCTACTCATTATATGGAGTTCGAATGTGAATTATTTTAACGGCTCTCACGAAATTGATTCTATCTCACAGAAAATTTGAAGCAATCAGGTGTCGAAACTGTGATGGTTTCGAAGCGCATACGAAAATAAACAACAAATTTGGCTACGCCACTTCAAATTATTATAATTCTACTATTGTGACTCGACAAACCTACTCAGGAGGAAAACAGGCCCATTGACTTAACGGGAAATGGCAACGATTGCACGACGACAGCAAAAATTACGACGATTTTTCAATTGCAAAACGGTAAAAGAGGTATCAGGTAATACAGCCGCAGCTCGAGACGGTCCTCCTTCGTAAATGGGTGAGGAAATCCATTGCCACATGACGAAATCCATTTCGACATCGAGTCAGCTCTGACCCACCCCATCTATGCAAAAATACTTGATAATCAATACAACAATCTCGAAGCACCCAAGTTCAGGTGAATCACTTAAAAGTTTCCTTCGTACTTGGAGGAGGGTTGATTTATGTTGGTTCCATAGTGTTCCATCTTTTTGTTGCATGTTAATGTACATTTAACTCACTGTTACATCTTTTTGTTGCATGTTAATATACATTTTATTCATGAACGTAATGAATAAATCGATCGAGAATTGTAAACAGTGGAATTCTCAATTACATCAAGGAACAATACTGTAATGTGGACACTAGTAACGAAGACTGGCTGCGCGCTTTCGCGGCCGTCCACTGGACTGTTGTTAGTCAAAGAACAGCGTATTTTAGAATTTTTTCAAAATTTTCAGACATCGCCATACCCCCCACAACCCTCTTCGGCAGCTTGCCGCAACAACAACCAATTTCTTTTATGGCAACTGCGAAAATGACTAGATTGACATCAACCAATGCATCGATAAAAAAGCAGTACGTATTTGTGCGGGTCATCACTTGTTATCACTTACAACGAATCTGATGTGTTTCATGGTTGACCTGCTCACTGAAACAGAAGATGGGAGTTGTGTTGTTGGCCAGGAATAGGGATGACACGAAGAGCATCTGTACACAAAGTGATGGAAAATGATGGGAATATTGATAAAAAATGGGTTCCTTCGTTTTTGAAAACTCTCTAAACCTTCAACGCTTGGGGACCAGAGAAAAGGAGTGTCATTAGAGTGTTGATCTGTCTAAATACTAGTTGTTTTACACCTCTAAGAAGATGAAAAGATTATTGAAAATGTAACAGAAGAAAGCAGGAGCTAGCGAACTCGCCATTACTATAACTAGGACCTGTTCTTGCCGGAAGATCCACAATTTTTTTTTAGATAAATAACATGAAAACTTGAAAAAAGCAAAATAGTCAAATATTGAAAATTGACGCCATGATAGTGCGGTTAGGATCATCATATGAATTCGAAAAATGTTATATAAGTTTACGTAAAAAGTCGGACTGGGAGTGGCCCGTCATATGGGATCCGAGAGAGGCTTCCAGCCATTGGAAATGGGTAAGTGGCAGTGATGGCTGTTATCGTAGGATAGCTCAGGGTTCGGACCCTTTCGTAGCCTAAGGTTTTGCAATGCTTAGGATGACTCACCCACCCCGGAGCTCCTCCCCTAGCCTTTCAATACAATAGTGAGGTGTGAGGCGCGGAATAAGCGCTCCAGTGACAATACGCGCTTCTATTCGACGACATGATTACGGTACACCGATGTGTATGGCCCTTGTTATACATTCGCTCGCGGTGAGCGTCAGCGGCTTGCGAGCGGTGATCGCGTGCGCCGCTAACCTCAGACGCTGATCACGCGCCCGAAGCATACAGAGCACGCACGCACGCGCCCGAAGCATACAGAGCAATGCACGAGGTGATCGACCCACCCCCAGCGAAAGGGTCAATCGCAGTGCAATGCGCAGCGAATAGAGCGTGGAAGGTACGCGAGCGTGTGCATAACAGCCCGTGAGCGTCACCACGCCAGCGTCACCGTGATAACTCGTACAAACGTGTCTGGCCCCACGGTGTCTGATACTGAATGGACGAGTTACGCTGGGGGTGAGCGAAGGTATAACAAGGGCCTAAGGGTAGCACAAAATCATGCCAGTCTACACCATGTCGGTGTCTTTACCCTCCTAGACAAGTCTGGTATCAATCTACCCGACGCCGAAGTGATGGAAGGCTTGGTTAGTCCGGACGGGGATCCATCGCTCGACCGTGCGTATGAAAGTAGCGCCACTTACCACCGCACAACTCGCTCACAAAAGTTAAGAGTAAAATGGTAGAAACCTGTGGGTATGTGCTTATTTGGATACGGTATCTGAAACCATGGTGACTGTGCAAGAACGATCAGCGTGTGATTTTTATCGGTTCTGGCTTCTCCTCCGGGCGGCTCCCAATCGGTTACCGTCAGCAGGAGACAGATCAGCCACGAGACGGTAATGGTGCAGTTTGAATATGAGATTATATATTAATTTTTATAGTTAATGTTTCCTACTATGCCTGAAAATTCAGATTTAATCGGTTAACACCTCGAAACCGTTATGTTTTCAGAAGACCCATTCCTCTGATCGAACACCGGCACAAAAGGAGCAAGGTCAGACTTGAATTTCCAAATACAAGTTATATTTCTAACATTGATTACGTTTGACCCAGGGTACCAGGTAGAATTTTCCCAAATTGCTGCCTCATATGTTGCAAATTTTATTGTAGATCAACTCGACGAACAAAAAAGTGAAAAGCTTTGCGAAGATATAAGGGACTGTAAAAACCCTCAACTGCTATGGATGCAAACGGTGCTACTCAAGGTCAGACAATGCTTTTATCGATTTTCTCTTATTTGTTCATTTTGTAGTTTTTTTTTGAGAAAATTTTTGAATGGTAAGAGTTGAGAAACTTCGACGACCCATGAGGCGTCGTTTATGAATCGTTAACAAACAAAGCAACCCTGAAACTACTACTTGGAGCCAGACCAACGTATTTTACTTACCAGCCATTCAGCGGCCTGCAGGCCGCCAAATGAACTAATGAATAGTAGGAAACATATATAAAACATTCATAATAACAAATAAAACGAAGAACAAAAGGCATGCAGCAGAAGACGGCGAGGAACCGACGAAATACGTCACTGGGAGTACGGTAACACGCGATCGCGGCGGGACCCTAGAATTGACAAACAGACATCGTGTCTTCGTCTATTTATTAGTAAGATTTTTATATCTCAAAAAATGTTAAGTCACGCGTGGTACAGTGGTACGAGGCGCTACTGACACCTACACGGTTGAGCGATCGATCCTGGACTGAGCTCACCGAGCCTTCCATCCCTTTGGGGTCCGGTAAATTGGGGTGAGGGAGGTTTGTTCGCAATATCGGCTCGACCAAGGGCGGGCAACAGCTCCTGTGGATACAATTAGCCACGACTCGCGCGGCGACGGTGAGCTGACTACGACGACTCGACCGTAGTCGGTGGTGTCGATGTCGGCAAAATTCGAAGGCGCTCGCCCTCGATTAATGAAACATATCGTCGTCGACGATCACCTCACCCTCGCCGTGCCCTCGCCGTCGACGATCTCCAGCCACGCCCCTCCCTTCGCTACAAAAGAAGACCAACTCCACCCTTCTATGCTCAGTCTTGATTTATATCGCACAATAAACAAGTTGGTATCAAGACTCCTCTGCACAAACTACAAAATACTACCATATATTTTGGTGCATCGGCCGGGAATCGAACCTCGGCCGCCCGCGTGGCAGGCGAGCATTCTACCACTGAACCACCCAACGACAAGCTTCGTCATTGCCGGTCGCAGTATCGTCGCTAGCGAGACGATGAACTCACGCCAACCTCGCTCCGCCCTCCTATAGGGAGGTCCGGAGCCGCAACTATGTTCTCATCAGTCTCACGTGATACGTCCACACAATAAAGACGTTATTACTGAGCCTCCTCTGCACAAAACACCTCACGAAGGAATTCGAATAAGCACTCACTGGATTCGAAACCATAGAAACCCATACATTTTCTGGATCATAATTTCATTCTCTATCGAATGAGCTAAGAAGGAACACTCTTTCAGTAACACTAACGGAACTTTTTAATAATTGATGAAAAAGAAACACGAAGCTAATAATTCCATGAGAACCTAAAGAGCGGAACTCCGTTTTATGAAACGTTGGAATGAAAAGCGTGAAGTAGCCATCCAAATCGGACCATAGATGGGACGTGTCTATTAATCAATAGATGTGACCCCAGCAGTTGGTGACATCAACGTTCCGCCTAGGGGCCGCGAAGTCGAAACAGCACTTGCAGTCATAAGGGCACACCTGTGCAAGGGTAAAAAAAACAGAAAAAAGGTCAAGTAACAGAAGGACCCTCTTCTAACCTTGAAAATCTACAGCAATGTACTTATTCAACAATAACTACACCAACAGTCCTCCGCAGGGCTACTAGCGTTGGATCGCAGAATTCGCAAGGTAGTGATATTATTATTGTTATTACTATTGTTATTATTTATGTGAACATCAGTATTATTATCCAAGTAGCGGTAGGAACATTGAAGTGTATTGCACGACTTATTTGACTGCTTCAATTCAGAGTTTCCCCTTCAACCCAATTCTCGATTATTTTCTTATAACAAAAGATATCCTTTGTGTAATGTCCCTTTCGCTAGTTTTTCAAAATTAGAAAATGAGGAAGTGGCTTACGATTTAGCGGAAAGTGTAGGAACCACAGCCGTTAGTGTTTCTGAAAGAGCGTTCCTTCTTAGCTCATTCGATAGAGGGTAAAATTCTTATCCAGAAAACGTATGGGTTTCCATGGTTTTGAAAAGTGCTTATTCGAATCCTTTTATGAGGTGTTTCATAAATCGAGGGCAGGCGCCTTCGAATTTGTTCGACATCGGGACCATCGACTACGGTCGAGTCGCCGTAGTCAGCTTACCGTCGCTGCGCGAGTCGTCGCTAATTGTATCCACAGGAACTGTCGCGCGCCCTTGGTCGAGCCGACATTGCGAACAAACGACACTCCCCCGGTAAATTGGTGCCAGGCTTCCCGCAGGTCATTGTATGGGCCAAATACGGATTCACCATTTGTCTACGATACTGAATGGAGCACGAGTGCGTGGCGCGTTTTCAGGGAATCCGAGTTGATCGATACCGACAACTTTACCTTTCATCTTTATGGAATGTCAAGCTGATTGATAAATCTGATGTATTCAGAATGTGAACAGCCAGATGCGACGGTTTAGACTTCTACGGATCTGCACTGAATCGCCGAGCGCAGAATGTTTGACAACGACTTCGGATAAAAACGCAGAGAAAAACAGGTGAACTAATTTAATTCAGATAAATTCAACTTTCGACTCTAAGTTTAACGTAATTTAACAGAAAATTTGTTGGCTCCCGTTTATCTGCTTTTTAGCTGTATTGTCTCATTTTTGATAAAATCATAGGAAGGCGCTACTGCCATCCGCACGATTGAGCGATCCATCCCCCGCCAGGGCTAATTAAACACCACATTCCCTCCGAGTCTGGGTGGATTGCATCCAGACTCGTTTAGAAGCGTGAAGACATTGATGTGAAGTGTTGATTCTTTCCCCCAAGTCTTTGTATAGGCTCAATATGTAGTCATCATGCGCTTACGATTCTGTTTAAAAGACGAATGCATGGCGCATCCTTTGAGAGTTGATCAATTCCCATCACTTCTTTTTTATAGTTATTTTTTATTTTAGATATGCGGATGTTCCATGCCTCGAAAGCAGCCGTGTAGTATTGCGCGGACATGTCACAGATTACTATCATGCTAACTATGTCGCTCTTCAGAATGGGAAATATTTTATATGTGCTCAGGTAAGTGGGATTGTTTTTATGAAAAAATTGATTTCTTTTTTAAATTTTTTAACAAGAATCATCAAGTACGTAACAGAACGCTATAGAGCAATGATTGATTTCGATAGTATACCATCCATTTCGATAAATGACGTGGTTGGTGCTGTGGTAAAAGGCGCCACTACTTCTCACACCCGCGTGGTCGAGCGATCGATCCCCATCTCCGTCCAGGCTAACCAAGCCTTCCATTCCTTCGAGTTTCGGTAAGCTAGAACAATACCTATCTGGAAAGATAAAAACACTGACTTGGTACGGCGGCTTGCCCCCGCAGGTGATTTTGTAGGCTCAATAAGCATTCACCGTGCGTCTACCATTCTGAGTGGACGTCGAGTGCACGGCGTATCCTCAGAGGGCTGATCGACGCTGACCCCTTCACCATTATCTATACCATTACCAAATAAATGATTTCAGGCCCCACTAAAGTTCACGGCTGAAGATTTCTGGCACATGGTGATCCAAGAGCAGTGTCGCTTTATAGTTATGTTGTGCAGTTTTATGGAAGGTATATTTTAATATTAAAAGATTTAATATCCAAAAATATCGAGCGATCCTATTTTTCTAATTCGAATTTTAGCAAATTCAATTTTTGCAGAGGAAAAAGAGAAGAGTTCCGAGTACTTCCCACGATGCGCGGAAAAAGCAATGATTGGAAAATTTCTCATTAGTGTTCTGAAAAGGAGTACTCGTCCTCATGGAATCACGGAAACATTATTGAATGTGAAGCATAGGTAGGTTTTACCTTCTTTGATTTTATAGCTGCCAAAAAAAGTAAAAAAATTGATTGCCAGAAAAGTTCTCGAAAAGCTAGAAGGTGCAGTACCATCCATTAGACGGTTCGATCTGTCGACGGCAGACTAATCCGTCGTTTTGTCGTTTCGTCAAAACTTATTTCAAACCTATTCCTATTCTCGCTTTCAAATCATTGTTAGAATCAGTGTAGCACGAACTAGGCAGTAGTTCACGAGGCACTTGAATTTTTTGCCGAATGAGTAGCTAGGGTATTGTATCTGAATGCTCTTGGTAACTTTTGTTTTTTCTGTTTCTTCTTCATTTTTTTCTTTCTCCCAGATCTGGCTCGGCAGAAGTGCGGCACCTGCAGCTGACCACCTGGCCGGATCACTCGGCTCCTTTGGAGGTCGACGGTGTCCTGGATCTCTACAAAGAAGTGCTCAAATATCAAAAATCCAATGAAAACCCAGTGCTAGTCCACTGCTCGGCCGGTGTTGGCCGAACGTGCACTTTTGTCGGTAGATTTTGCTCATATTCGCGACTGTGTAGTGGTAAGAGGCGCTACTGACCCCCGCACGGTCAGACGATCGATCGATCCCTGCCCGGGCTACATATCAAGGATCCATGCCGTCCCTCCCTTCGGGGTTGGTAAATTGGTACTAGACTCGTTTGGGAAGGTAAAGTCACTGACTTGGTATAGCGACTGGCCCCATAAGTCATGATATAAGCCAAGTACGAATTCATCACCCCTCTACGATTCTAAATTCAAGGCTAATGCATGGCGCGTCCTTAAGGGACCGATCAATGTCGGCCACTTTAACCTAATTTAAGAACGCCCGCAGGCGAATTCCCAGGAACGGCGCTCCATGGCTAATTGACGATCCATGGCCAATTTTTGACTCTTTAGTGTACACTTTTTTTATTTTTAAATAATTTAAACTGGAAAATCAGAAAATATATCATTTTCAGGAGGTTTACTACTAATGGAACGAGTATTTCAACGTGATAATCCGTCTGCCCTTTCCGTTGTAAAAGAAATTCGAAAATATCGATATGCGGCTGTGAGAAGAGCCACTCAACTTCTCTTTATGCAATACTCTGTCATGGAGATGTTTGTCAAGGTACAACTTGAGAGCTTTCTCTTCTTTAATAAGATTCAATACGTTTACTTTATCTGAAAAATCCCAGTGGAAAAGCAGAAATTACCGTAGGATTACGGTGGAGCGGACAAAATGGGTCTGATTGTTATAGAGATACCCAGCCGGAATTTTAGAATTCTAGAAAATATGGAAGACGTCTTACTAACTTTGATCTGTCGCCTTCGGACACGCCATGCATCCGTCTTTCACTCAAGATCGTAAAGGCATGGTAAATATGTGTTTGGCATATACAATAACTTGCGGGGGTCAGCCGCTATACCAAGTCACAAGTATTTACCTACCCAGACAAGTCGGGTACCAACTTACCTGGCCTCGGACAGATGGAAGGTTTGATTGGTCCCGGCGGAGATCGATCGTCTGACCGTGCGGCTGTGAGCCCCGCCTCTTACCAATGATTCACGCGCGACTTCGTAAACACTCCAAAAAACTTCAGAATATTATTGTCGTGATCAGCAAAGCTCCTTATAGGATGGTGTAATGGACGAAGATGAACCCCAATTGTGCGTGTACAGAGCGAAATTTCTAAAATTAGTCCGAAAAATCAACTCGAATAAGAAAAAAGGAAAAGAAATGACCAGCGAAATGCAGCAGAGCAATGACAAATGACCAGGAAACCGTTTATCGATTGATTTCGTGATAATCTTTCATTAATAGCGTACTGAATCTACAATAAACTGAACCATTTTCCTTAACGTGAAACAATAAATATTGATAGCTTTTCTTTGTTGTCGTTTTTTGAAAGGTTCGCTTGAACAGCAATCCTCATATCTGCTCATTGAAGGAGATATTTGCTAGAAAAATTGTAAAGATGAAAATAGAAAAAAACCCACATTTTAAACTTTATTTCATTCATTCTGTTTGCTGTTCGACCGCGGCGGACTATTCTAGATAATGTTGGTTTTACATTTTATCTTTTTTACCTTTCTATATATTCTTTCTATATATCTATATGTTTTTTTAATTTTCACTGCTTCTTGGTTGCTTGAAGTCTTTGCTGCTGAGACCTACGTGGTAAATTTCATAGTTTTTTGTCGGTTTTGGTGCGTAAATTTTTCATGATTCTGACCAGACAATATTGCAAGGCTGTCTATTACGGTAGCTGTGCAGCATGATACGGTAATTCCGCAGCCCTACTGATTTTACAGTCACAGTGTGGATTGTGTTTCCTCCGTTGGCGCTATACCTATCCTCGACGCTTAGGTAACGGATGTGGGTTAATAATCTTTGACATATCACTTCGAATACTCCCTCAAAAACTATCGGCGACTTCGTCAACTACACGATTTTTATAAGGATCCTCACCATTTTTATTGTATCGAAGCATTATGGCCTTGTTTTGAGCGAACATATATTTTCCTGGTTTCAACCCATTTTGGTCCATTTTACCGCGCTATGTCCTCCTTACTCACCTTGTGAATCAACGACAGGACGTTTCCTACGATTGGAATCCTCGAAACAATCAGAATATGCTCGACAACCTCACATAGACATAATTTTTTTCGTACTCCTACAAATTAGGGTGAGTTTTTAATTCACAGATTCACCGTTGGTAAGCATGTGGGTAACCGTTAAATTTACCATACTACCTCGTTAGCCGTGATGCCGAGGTGGTCTAAATTTTTTGCTTGCTTCTTGGTTCTCGTTGATAGTTCATCATTCGAGATGGAACCTGGGCGGGAGTCGAATCTAGAATTACGCTTATTCTGGTCACTGATAGGTGGTAGGTTTACTCCGTAAAATCGCGCTATAAAAATTCATTATCTAGGCTGAAAAGCTGAAAAATATGACTGGCCAGGAGATCATGATTATTTTTCAACGAAGATGTCGATTCATTGTAATATTAGCTTGGAAACGGTGGGCTACTCATTTTATGATGGAGCTTTTTCAATCTATAGAGTTCTTCAAGTGCATGTAGAAGATCTTTGCCAACCGCCTTGGTGACGGACTCGCCCTTCTTCATTGTCCAAAAAAATCGATAAGACTAGATCCATGCATGGGTATGGTTTGGAACCTTTTTGCTCGTCATTGTTGCTCAAGTTCATCCTTAGAAACGCGACTTGGGCAGGATTGGAATCCAGGGTTTAGGTAGACCGTACGCACTGGTAGGTGAGAGGGTGACCGCTGGAAAATCGCCCTAAGAAAAATCCAATATTTGGGTGATTGCATCGTGATCAACGTCTCGATCGGTCGTTGATCATCGAGCTGAGCGGGCCGCATCGATCCTCTTCGGCTATCGAGCGCCCCAGGCCGCCCGGGCGACCATCTCCGACCGTTTCGCGCCCATTTTTTGCTCATTTGCCCCCCTGCCTTGGTGGCGGGTTGCCTAAAATTTTCTATTTTTAGTTGAGCCCCACGTCTCTTTATTCTGTAATTTCTGCTTCTTGTTTATGAATTTTAGAGGGACCTAGAATAATCTTAGGTCTTCACTCAGCTCTGTAGATAAACTTTTCTAGAGTGTTCTGTATCTTAGGAACTTCTTGAGCCTCCACATCTCTTCTGATCGTTTTCTGCTTTGAACTCTTTGGACTTCTTGTGAGTAGAACTTGTACTTCATGTCACCGTATTTATTTATACCATAGACGATACAAAGGCAAAGTTCAAGGTATCCCCTATAGACGGAAAAGCTTACCAACGTCACATCTGGCCGAGGTTGGCGCTTAAATGGTTCGACGGGGCTGACTGGGTACGCGTCGATTTCCCACCTAATCCTCCCCTCCCAACTACCTTTCCGTCGTTATCGTCAACCCATCGGTTTAATGTACCCGAATATTCGGGATGACGTTTACTCCGACTTTTCTTCTTGGATGGACGGAAATCTCGTCTCGGTCTCTCTCCTGAACTCCTTCGACCATTTGTTGGTAGAACTTGTAGTATATGTCGTCTGTGATCGCCTTTGTTACTCCGACTTTTCTCCTTGGATGAACGGAAATCTCGTCTCGGACTCTCTCCTGAACTCCTTCGACCATTTGTCGGTAGACCTTGTAGTATATGTCGTCTGTGATCGCCTTTGTTATAGAGTAGCCGAAGCAAAGCTAAAAGCAAAGGTGAAGTAAGTGGTGGTACAAAGTCCCCTGGGTATGAAGTAACCCGTTTGCCTTCGATTCAGAATCGTGCTGATATGATGAATAGAATTATTTCGGCGTCTGCAGTTACCCAGACAAGTTTGGAACCCATCTACCCGACCCTATCTATCCTTAGTCACAGAATGCTAGACTACCCTTGGCCGAGTGTCGATCGCGTTGTCATGTGGGTGGTAGTGGCGCCTCTCCATGGTACTAAATAGATATATGTACCTTACAATACAGTATTTTCCCCGACACCGTTCACGTCCGATTCCGCTGCTCAGCGCTATCTCAAGTTATATTACGTTTGAATTTCGTTTATTTTTAAAAGTTTTGACATTTTCGTGTTTACCCTCATTCGTCTCATATTTAGAATATGCTCATGCCTACCAAATCTTGTTGAATTGGAAAGCGTTCGCATTCCGCGTCTCCATGGAACTTTAGGTGAGTGTTTATGTAACGTTATTTTTGTAATTCAATACATAGATATGCTTGTCCCAGTATAGACAATTTTGGGTGCTTGATATTTATTGATATCGATAACATTTTTGCCCAGTCAAATTACCTATGCTATTTATAAAGAATTTGTGTTTTGCCCTAGCGGGCCGTGCTGCTCACGGTCTTATTGCTCTACATGTTTCTTCTTTACAGGCAGGAACAATGGAGTTGATCCCGCGCGCATCGGACGATTCTCCTGAAGGAGATATCGGACGAAATCAACATTTTCAAAAATCGTCCAGGTCAGTTTCTATCCTCATTACTGGAACTGTTCTCCCAAAATTCATGTCGTCATTTTGCTTCTCAGTTTTTATAATTATTCGTCAATAGTTCTCATTGTTAACTCGAAACATTAAGAGTAGTTTTTCTAGTTGTTCAATATGACTGTTGCAGATAATGCGGCCGAATGTCTGCCTCATGTCACATGGTTAGACATCAAGGCATCACAGGGCGCTGCCGCGTCCGAGTGGTTGGTTGTTTTATTCCCTCTTTTAAAATACGGTCCTAAGCTATTTATATTCCAGTTCTCGAGCCGCTCTGGACGGCGGCAGTACGACACTGGCCTAACGACGCGGCCTAAAAGGGTAAGTTTCATGACTCTTGAGGAGTGACAGTGATTTGAATTTCACTAAATTTTTTCCAGGTATATGTGCCGCAAACTGTTCTTCACTGCTAAGGACAAGGGAGGACTTCGGCTTCGGAACAAAGGTGAGTCTTGAATGCGTATAGAGGGTAGGAGTGGAGAGAGAGGGTCAGTAAGGATGTGTGAGATGGCCGTAGGCAAGGCAGGGAAAGAGCAGGTTGTGGCGTGTCCCTTCCCTCTCTTCTTGCCGCCCTATTGACCATCTCACACTCCCCTGACATTCCTACACTTCCTCCTACCCACCCTCCTTCCTCTGCCCCTTCTCTCCCTCCCCCGTGAGCGGGTGGGAGACGGAGTGAGAGGGAATGAGTGTCTCACTCGTCCCTTCACTCCCTCCCACCCCTCACCTCCTTCACCCCCTCTCCCCCATCCCCTCCTTCTCCAAGGGAGGAAGCGGTTGGCCGCAAAGGGCAGCCATCTGTGTGGGGATGATGTTTATATTTACACCCCACTGCACACGTCTTAGGTCTCTCCCTTATCTTTCTCTTTTTTGTGTTGCGTTAGATTGAACATACTCATGTCATGGTACCGTAATAGGCGCATAATTTGAATGCGGGCTTTACCGAACTAGTCTCTTTTTAGAGAGTTACTTGGTTATCCTACATAAGTTTCACGATTTTCCATTGGTTTCGACAGAGCCAGGTAGTTGCGGATTAGTTAGGGTGGTGGATTTTAGAATTGTCGATTTACCTGAGATATCGGGTTGCCTTCCATAATGGCCTCGAATGTGGTGTTGGTTTCTGGGGTTTAGCCAATTTCGGCAGGTTTGGGCTACGATGATTTTTAGAGGTCAGCTGAAGTCTAGGCCAAAAAAGACCCCAAAGTGGAATTCTGGGACGAACATTTCTCCCAAGTGGTGTGAAAATGGTAAGACCTGTCGTGTGAAGCACACTTAAAATCGATTTAGTGATGATTTGGAATTCCAACAATGTTGCCTTCGGCTGCGTCTCCCAACCTAACCAGCAACTGCATAGGTAAGGGTAAGGAGTGGGTGGGGATCACCGATTCGACTGAAAACTGCCCCAGGGAGGTCATTTGGTGTGCTGATCAGTTTTCTGACATCTGCGATCGACCTTCTGATGGAAATCGGCTTGTTGATGAATGAAGTAGGCACCCATGGCCAGAGTTCTTGTGTTTTAGGTAGTTGTTCTATCCCCTCAATTTCGGGTTTACGTTGAGGTTTGGGTACACTCGAAAACTTTTTTCCTCTTTCCCAGGGTCTTTTCTGGTGCGGCATCACCATGAGGGCAATTCTAACTGACACGCTTTGTTAACCTTCCGGTAATGAGACATACACGGACTCTTCTTCGTCGCTCTTTGGATAAGGTATTTCAGTTGCAGATATACCACGTTGATGGGATATGGGTGTTAACACTTCTGTGCTTGGGTTTAAACTTGAGGTTGAGTTTAATAGCTGTGTGCGAATTTCATTAAAAGGTCGACCACTTCCTGGCAAGTTATGTACAGGATCGTTCAAGAAGAAAATTTTGGCACTGGCACAGATCTCTAGGGAAGAAAAATTTGTCCCGTATGGCCCGTATGTAATAGATGACCTCCTAGCCTACTATCTCCTACCCACAAGTGTAAAAAGGCAGGGTATCAAGAAGCCGGGCCTGGGTACTCAATTTATGTGCTGATTACGGTATCAAGAGGTGATTGTGTGCAGTCGACCGTGACACACTGTAAGGCCCTTGTTATAGGTTCGCTCACCCCCCAGAGTAACTCGTCCATTCAGTATCAGACACCGTGGGGCCAGACACGTTTGTACGAGTTCACCACGCCAGCGTCACCATGATAACTCGTACAGACGTGTCTGGCCCCACGGTGTCTGATACTGAATGGACGAGTTACGTAGGGGGGGGGGTTAGCGAACCTATAACAAGGGCCTAAAGGACGTTGGCCGTGGGGTAAAGGTATAAACAGTACCCTCTGTGTGGACGTTGAGTCCAGCACACCCTCATCACTCCTTCATCCCTTTGGAGTACGCACCGTTGGGTGCTGATCTTTGTCACTTTGGTGAAGCCTCACCTGAAGATAATTTTTCTATTCTTGAATAAGATGCACTTCCGTCGATGGTTCAACACTCGGGTTTTTTTTCGCAGCTATTTTGCATATTTTTTTTGTGGAATAGATTGCATCGTTGAAGCAGTTTTTGGTTATGTTTGTGTTTGTTTGTTTTCCTTGTGAACATGGGCACTATGGCTGAACGGCATTTACAAATCCCAAGAAATTATAGTAGATGTTGAAGTCGAACTTTTGACAACGTTTTCTGAGAAGAACAGCTTCAATATTATGTATTGCACTCACTAGCCCGCTCATGAACTCGCTCTTCTAACTGAAAAGTCGAAATAATTGGGATCACGTTGATAATGTAGTAGGTTCAGAGTAGTAGGAGTAGTTTAAAGTAGTTATGAACAACCCTGAAGACGTGTCAGCGGGTACGATAGTGATGACGAGATACCCAAGAAGGGATACCCAGATGATCTAAGGTGCTCCGGGAGGTCACCGTCTTCATTAGTTTTCGTCACGATTGTCTTATACTTTCGTCAGGAGTCTCATTATTGGAAGCTGCAACAGGACGACGACGAGACGAGTTCGTTGTTCTTAAGGTTCACCCCAGTGACTTCAAATCTCTGCCTAGTGACTTCTCGATTAACCAATGTTAGTGTCTGCCGTAGGGTATAGTACACCTCTTTGTCTATCATGGATCAACCGTGAAGTCGTCGGAGTTGCTTCGATTCCATGCATCAGTTGTCCCTCATTGACGAACCGTCCGTCTCTTATCGGTCTCTGATCGAAGCTGACAGTGGCTCCAGAGCTTTTATACCTTTACCTATCTTAAACTTCTACCTTTGTGATTAGGCCGTTGTTATTGATTCCAATTCGAGTTCGATACTATCAGAACTTTACGTCCCAAGGCTTCTTGATCAATTTGGAGTTGGTCGGTTGTTACTACTGTAGTCGTATAACCCCTGATCTTCTTTAGATTCCCTTCTTACGATTAAGCTGTTTCTCCCGGCGTAACCGCCTTAGTGTCGTCCTCGCCCCACTGTGCCTTGTCAGCAAATGAACTGCCGGTGTTTTCCTAGACGGATTTTCCTTCAATAGATTTAGACATTCTCCCTTCTTGGACGCTCAAATGGCTAGACTCGGAGGAAGGTTTTTGTCCAGTCATTGGCCTCGTTGGTACCCATTAAGTCAACGATTTCGAACCGGCGGATTTTGTTTGAAGTTCCCCCTCTGAGGTGATTTGTTTGTATGAGTTTGTGATCAGAAGTCGATGTAACTGATTTTTGGTGATCCTGCGCCAGTTGACTCGTCTTGTGGGGCATTGTATGCCATCGAACTTCACAATTTCTCTAGTTTTCAACTATAATTTCGAACTAATCAGTAGATAGTAATGGATGGCGTAGTGGTAGATAAACCCTGAATTTCCCAACGTTTCGTCTCTACCCTATTTCTTGGCATCTTTTGAATACCAAGTAGTGATTTTTTAAATTACATATATCATAGTGAACACTACGGGTTGGCGACCATCTTTCTTCATTCTCTAAGCGTTTGGTAACCTCATCGCAGAGTTAAGAGCGAACGTTGCTATTGTTGGGTGAAAAACTGCAAACTAGGAAATTTGTTGTACTCAATAACAAGATTTCAATTCGGGTGTTAAGCAACATAGGATCAACTGAAGCTGTTCTTCTGAGCATTGCCCATGCCGTTCTGCCGTAGAAAGTATTTCATGTTTATGGTTATCAGAAAAAAATACTCATGTGAAAAACAAGTATTTATTCCAACGTTGATACTTATAAACAACAAGAGACATCAAAAATTGTCAAAAAATGGATTTCGAACCTGAGTGTTGACGCTGCCATTGACGAAGGTGCATCTTGTCCTAAAATAGCGAGATTATAAGGGGAGACTTCGCCAAGGGCGTGATGAGGACAAGCAAGGTGCGCACTAACCAAGGGGTGGTGTGATAGGTGGAGGTGTGGAGGGCTCCGTCCGCAACAGATGGCTGCCCGCTCTGTGGCTGACTGCATCACCCTGGAGGAGGTCAGGGGTGGGGGAGAATGGGTGGAGTTGAGCAGGAGCTGGCGGGAGAGAGGGCTAGCAAGAGGAGGAGGGCCTGTCGAAGAGAAAGGGGGAGGACTCACGGAAACGGGGGCAGGTGGAACTGGTTATAAGCGCGGGCATGCCCAAATTTTTCATAAAATTCTGCAAAAAAATTGGTGAAGCCCGCGTGCCACTGACGGGGGTCTTCACCATGTCCTGTCCTCTCACATACTCAGCCCCCCCCCCTTTCCTCACCGCCGCTAAACCTTCCTCTCTCCACTCCACCCCATTCTCCCCCAATTCTCTTCTCCTCCCGGGTGATACGGTTGACCCCCTGCTGGCGAGCCATCTGCTGCGGACGAATCCCTCACCTCTCGCACCATCCCCCTTGGCGTATCCCCACCATCATGAGCTGATCTTGCCCTACTTTTGGTGAAAAGTCACCACTGACATTATCTCTATTTCAGAAGAAGATGCACGTCCGTCAATGGCAACGTCAACACTCATATTCGAGACCCATTTTTTGACATCTCACGTTTTTTAATAATTATCATCGTTGAAATAAATACTTTCTTTACGCTTGTTTTGTCGTTTTTGCTTGACAACCGTAATTATCATCGTTGAAATAAATACTTTCTTTACGCTTGTTTTGTCATTTTTACTTGATAACCGTGAACATGAGGAGGAACGGCATGTATACGAGCACGACGCACAGCTTCAATCAATGCGCGAGGTTTAAAGGGTCAATCGCAGTGCAACACAGCGACTCCTTTAACAGCACGTGTTATTTAATAACTCGACAAACGTCTGGCCCCACGGTCACAATGGGACAACGCTGGACCGATGAGCCACACAACCTGGACCGATGAGCCAGAGATGAGTGGTTTTTGGCATGATTTTTTATTCCAATTAGGTATTCAAAGGAATCTGGGGAAGTGGAAAAGCAAACCCAAAGAAAGGGCTCAAAGAATGTGCGACTATTTCAGAAGACTTTTATCTAGGTTTGCGATAAGTTAATTACATTTTCATTGGAAGAACCCCCTCAGAAGAGTTTGGCTTCAATTTTTTCATCCCAAAGGACCCGAAAAAATGATAGAAAACGAAATCTGGAAATTTTCAGGTACTATTTCTCAGAACACGTAAATGAATCGTCCGGGCTTCCGATATTTAACGAATTGTTTGGTTGAAGGGCTACTTGAAAATATTTAGGGTCAATTTTGTATTCAAAAATGCCGAAGGAAGGTAAAATAGGTGAACAGGTGAGGTGAAAAACGGAAACCTGGAGAACTTCAAGGTTCACTTGTCACAAACTGGTTTGAAGTAAATCGATCAAAAAAAAATTCAGAAATTCTAATGGGCCTCCTCTACTCCCGCTCACAAACTCGTCAGAACGATTAGAAAGATTAAAAAGAACCAAAATTATTAAAATATGTACCCACTAGCTTCGGAAAGATGCAGTATGATTACCATTCACAGTCAACCTATTGAGTGACGACCGCTAACATATTCCCACAAGATGCCCAAGAATAAGGTAACGACAATATAATTATACAGACCTAAAGCAAGCGTGTCGATACCGAGTTATGTTTCGTGTGACCCAAATCAAGATAAGCGCTCACTGGAGGCTACCGGGGAGTTGGCGAATGCAAGGAACACGGAGTAGATGAACGGTTTATTAACGAAACAGAACTAAAAACGAACACAACGAAAATCGTAACAAAAAGACGGATTAGCAAGCCTATTCCACTGGAGAATACGACCTAGCGACTGGAGGGAAACGAGAGATGTCCGGCGAGGACCCGTCGAGCGTACCCAGCCACTGAAACACAGACGAAGAACAGAAAAACGAACACTGACAGCCCCCACCGACCCCCCTTCGCCTTCGCGCCCTCTCATTCCCGCGCTTCGCACAGGCGGTCTACACAGGCGGCCTACACTGTTTCTGAGACTACCGTACTATCTGGTTCTTTCTCGTGACCCCCCACACATCCAACATGCCCTCCCCCCGTTACGAGACTGTCCCACTCAGTCTCTTATATGTGTCTACATTAGTGCCATACCCTCAACGGGCCTCTCGCCCCTGGGCTTCGACATCTCCGTTTTCCGACCCGCCCGCCGCGGATACCCGGATACTTGTCACCACCTTGCGGTCTTCGTCGCGGCACCTCCGGGAGAGCTTCTAACTGGATCCATGGAGACAGCTGCTTCTGGCAGGCCGTATAGAACGCACATGCTCTTTTCGGCTCCACCACTGGCTCTTCGCTATCGATGACTCCTAACACTGCACAAGGTGCCTTCATATCAACGACATCCGTTCCTTGCGGAAGCATGTCACAAATCTGGGCGTGCGATGCGGGCTTAAGATGCTTCTCCAAGAATTCTCTCGTCTGCGTCGCTACTCGCATCCATGCTGCGTCGTCCCCCGTCCGGGGCCCGGCAATAAGGAACACCCGACTTCCAGCCACTAGCCATACAGCGACGGCATCCACCAGCGCGGTCCAGGAACCTATGCCAGATTCGGTAGAAGGCAGCACCAGGATCACGTTTCTTACCCTTCGATCGAACATGAACGTTCGCCCTGTGTGTAAATCCTGGAAATCCCAGTAATAGAAGACTTCGGTCCGCTGCCATAATTTCGCCTTTTTCAACGTCCTCAGCACCGCCGGCACTACCACCGCCGTCCGTGGGCTTTCCTCGCGGCCCAACAGCCCGTCCTCCGTGACGTTCCTGAAATGACACTTATACTGATCTCCGTCGATCCGCACCATCGTTCTCGCACTCCTGACACACTCCCTCCCTCGCCTCTGCTTCCGGCCTGTCTTCCCCCGCACCTGGTCATCCCCGACCTCCTCCGGGCACACTCTTAATAGATCCATTTGGATGCGCAAGGGCTCTTCCTCAGCTCCGATACGCGTTATTAGTGCCGAATTACTACTGGTCTCAATTACTCGAAATGGCCCGTCCCACTCTATCGTCAACTTGGGGTGCCTATTCCGCCTTTTCTCACAGGGCAACTTCATAAACACTCTTGCCCCAACCTTAGGCAACCGTCGCTCCGCCACCGCGTGCTTGCTGTCGAAATAGTCCTTCATTCTCTGCCTATACTTATCGGCGAACTCCTTCACTTCCTCTCGAATCAGCTGCATGCCCCGCAATAGCTCCGTCTTGTAATCCTCCCAGTCCACCTGGTAGCCTGATACCGCACTTTCCGGGATCACCTCCGACGGGATGCAGGGGTCAAAGCCGTGCACCAAAAAGAAAGGGCTTTCGCCCGTCCCCTCATGCGGCGTTACATTGTAAGCATATACTGCGTTGGGCAACCACGTGTCCCAATAATCTGGCTGCTCAACCTTTTTCCTAAGGATGCGCTGGAGGGTACCGATCGCTCTCTCACAGACTCCATTCGCCCGGGAATCGTACCCCTTGGTGGTGGACCTCTTTATCCCTGCTGCCCGAGCCAGCTCCTCCATGGCTTGGTTCACAAATTCTGCTCCTAAATCCGAATGCAACTGCTTAGGCCAGCGCCCGTTCTCGCAGATCCACCTCTGGTAGATGACCGTCGCCACTGTCTCCGCACTCTTGTTCGGTACCGCATAGGCCCCGAGCCATTTCGAGAAATGATCGACGAGGACCACCACGTACTTCATTCCCGACGCACTCATACCCATTTCCAAGAGATCTACACACACCAGCTCGAACGGTCTACTTGCCACCATAGGCTTGAGGCCTGGGCACAGCGCCTGTCGAGAGTTGGTCAGAAAACACTTCCGACACCCTTTTGCCCACTTGACGATATCCTGCCGCATTCCTTCCCAGAATACGCGCTTCTCCAGCAGTCGCACGATCTTCCTCGCAGCGAAGTGCCCAGCCAGGGCTCCCTGATGCGCCTCGTCGAACACTTGCCGCCTCTTATCCCTAGGCACTACCGCGACCGCCTCGCCGTCCTCTCTGAATTGAAAAATATTTAGGATCAATTTTGTATTCAAAAATGCCGAACGGAACATCACGGTAAAATAGGTGAACACGGTATTCCCCTGAGGCGTCCGCGAAAAACGGATAATCTCCATGGCCCATCGCAAGAGAACTTCAGCGCCGTTCACTTGTCACAAACTGGTTTGATCCGTCACGTGGTAGTTCTTCTCTGGGTTGCGCGACGCAAAATATATCGGATGCAGGAACTTGTCATTCCCTCTTGACAACTGGTTTGCAGCTTCCGATAGTAGCCGCACATGCCCAAGAACGTTCTCAGCTCTGCTAAACACGTCGGCCTAACCTTCTCAACCTCGCCCAAGGAAGGCGATTTCTCCCTCCAGAAACGCGCATTTCTGTGGCTTGAGCTTCAAATTAGCGCAACAAATGAGTATGTCGTCGATGTACACAAACACCTCCTTATCCTTTCTTTCTCCCAACACCTTATCCATTAGTCTTTGGAATTCGGCCGGGGACGTAATTCTTCGACCTTGCATCCTGTGATAACGGTATTTGCCAATACCCGGAGCACAAGTCCAAACTGGTGAATACACTCTTCCCTTGTAGACTCTGTAACATGGCATCAACGGTAGGCAATGGGTACGCGTCTTGCCGGGTATGTTTATTCAGCTCCCGAATGGGGAATGCGACCGTTCGATGATGCCTCGTTCCAACAAATCCCTAAGAATTGCCTTCAACTCCTCTCTAGCTCCGATCGGCACCGGCCTTGTCCGTTGTCTGATGGGCGCCGTGTTTCCCGTGTCTATCTCGTGAGTGACGAGGTGTGTTTGGGTCAGTTCCGAGTCGTCCACGGCGAAGACGTCGTGGCTCTCCTCCAGCACCCTCCACAACTCACCCGGCATGTCCTTTTCCGTCCGGTTTCCCACGAGCAGAGATCTTAGTGTAGCCAACCGATCCCTCTCTGGCCTTCCACTGGGTCGCGGCTCCACCAGTTCCCTTGTCGCCTCTCTTCCAATCACCTCGCTCCACTCCTCACCTTTCTCCTCCCACCGCCCAACCTCTTCACCCGCTCGCAGTACTAATCGTTGGGCAGCCTGCTCTCGACACATCCGTCCTCCACTAGCTCAACTTTCCGTCCCCGCGCGTGCGTTCCTTCTCCTTTCCATCTCAACTCATACCCCAATGTGGGAAGGACGTTAGTGCCCAAAATTATAATATCATCCGCCGCTCTCGACACAAACATCTTGACGACCACCTCACTTTGGCAGGGAGAATTGATACTCTCGGCAACCAGGCTGCACTAGACGTGCCGATAACGACTGATAGGAATCGCCCCAGTGGGCCAGCTGCTCGAACAACAATTGGGCCCTCTCCGCATCCAGCGCCACTTCGTCCATGTGAGGATGAGCACGCCGGGTCAGTCGTTCCAGCTCCACACAGAAGTCTCACAAACTCGTCAGAACGATTAGAAAGATTGGGTCCTCCAAAAGATGAACCAAAATTATTAAAATATGTACCCTCCACAGGCACACCGTATCTTTCACTCCATACTCACTAGCTTCGGCTCTGGTACGGCACTCTAGGAAAGATGCCTCAGCCATAACTAACACTTGTATGATTCGCTCATCTCGTCGTCGCTGGCCATATCTCCACTGTCGACTGTTAGCAACCGCGACCCGCGCGGATCTGCAACACTCACAGAGTCACCAGTCAACCTATTGAGTGACGACCGCTAACATATTCCCACAAGATACGGTCAAGAATAAGGAAAATCAACGACAATATAATGATACAGACCCGGCGAGGACCCGTCGAAAGCAAGACGTGTCGATACCGACGGTGTTTCTGAGACTACCGTACTATCTGGTTCTTTCTCGTGACCCCCCACACATCCAACAACCGACGGTGTACCGATACCCTTAACCTACTTCCGAAAAAACATCACAGACTGCCACAAATAGACCACGTTTCAGAGTCCAACTACCTCTAAGCTGCGACTGGAGTGGTCGGATCACTCTGAGGTAACAAGCCAGTAAAAAATGGCTAGCCAAAGTAAAATACATAGACGTAGGGGTAAGGTTAACATGGGGCATGGCTAGAATCACCGTAGAATCCACTAAATACATCTAACCACATCAATTATTCTTCCTGTGTTTCATAGTGCATTTTCCTTGCAGTTTCAAAATTCTGGCTTATTGAAACTTTGTGAAGCATATGTTTACGAGCGGGAGTGTGCATTTATTCAAAACTCGAAGCTGTTCTTCTTGCGTCCAGAAATTCTGGGAGTACATTACGGCCGCGAAAAACGTTGTCAAAAGTTCGACCCCTACATCTACTATTTCTTGGGAAATTCTACAAAAAAGTATATGCCGCTCCGCCACAATATCCATGTTCACAGTCACTATAAACAAGCACAAACATGAACAAAAAACTACTTCAACGATGTGATCTATTCCAGTAAAATTCGCAAAAACTACGGCACAAGGTCACTCGAGTGTTGTACCATTGACGGAAGTGCATTTTCTTCAGAATTAGAGGAACACTCTTCAGGAGAGACTTTACCAAAGTGACAAAGATCAGCACACGACGATGCGTACTCCCTGGGAGGATGTTGGGAGTGGTGGGGGTGTGCTGGACTCAACGCCCACAGAGGATGCTGTTTATACCGTTACCCAACTGCAATCGCCTTTTACCGAGTGTTACGATAGACTGCACAACATCACCTCTTGATACCGTAATCGACGAATAATTTAAGCATTAATAGTCAAGTCTCTCTACCCTGCCCTTCTACGTCTGTCGAGATGCTGGAAAGCTAGATCATATATTTCAAATAAGCCATGCGGGACAAATTTTTGTTCACTGTAGATCTATACCAGTGCGAAAGTTTCTTTCCCCTAGACGACTTTGTACGTAACTAGTCGGGAATCAGCCGACCTTCTAATGAAATTCGCACACAGCTATCAAACTCTACCCCAAGTTTGAACCCAAGTACAGAAGGAGTCAAGCCCCATACCCCATCAATATTGGCATATTGGCAACTAAAATACCTTATCCAAAGAGCGACGAAGAAGTGTCCGTGTATGTCCCATTACTGGAAGGTTAACAAAGCGTGTCAGTTAGAATTGCCCTCATGGTGATACCATATGAGAAAAGGCCAGGAGAGAGAGAGAGGAAAACGTTTTCGAGCATACAGAATCCTCAACGTAAACCCGAAATTGACGGTAAAAAAAGAACAACTACCAAAAGACAAGAATTCTGGCCATGAGTGGTTAATTCATTTATCAACAAAGACGATTTTCATCAGAAGGTCGATCGCGGATGTCAGAAAACTGATCAACACACCAAATGACCTCCCTAGGACATGTTTCAGTCAAAGCAGTGAAATAGTGACCCCAGGAATAGACACCACATTCGAGGTCAACATGGAAGCTAACCCCTGTGGACGATATCTCAAGTAAATCAACAATTCCACCATCAAAATTCGCCATTCCCATCCACCTGTAACTACCTGGCTCTGTTGAAACCAATGGAAATTCGGGAAACGTATCGAGGATCCCTAAGTAACCCTCTTAGAAGAGACTAAATGGGTAAAGCCCCAATTTAAATTATGCGCCGATTACGGTAACATGACATGAATACGTTCAATCTAGCGCAACACAAAAGGAGACGAAGAAAGAAAAATACCTAAGACTTCTGCAGTTGGGTGTAAATATAAACAACATCCTAGAGCAGATGGCTGCCTTTTAAGGCAAGTAGCCAACCGCATCCTCCCGTAGAGGAGGATGGGATGGAGGAGAGGGGATGAAGGAGGTGAGGGGTGAGAGAGAGCGAAAGGATGATCGAGTAATTGGTAGAGAGACCTAATTGCTTATGTCTGCTCTATCACTCTCACTCATCCTCTCAAGCTCAGTCTCCCACCCGCTCAAAGGGAAGGGAGAGAACGTTGAGTGGAAGGAGGGTGGTAGAAGGAAGTGTAGGAAAGTCAGGGAAGTGCAAGATGATCAATAGGGTGGCAAGAGGAAGGGACAAGCCACAACCCTCTCTCTCCCTGCCTTGCCTACGGCCATCTCACACATCCTTACTGATCCTCTCTCTCCCCCCTACCACCACTATCACACTCCCTCGCATGCAGACTCACCTTTGCTCCGCCGCCGAAGTCCTCCCTTGTCCTCTGCGGTGTAGAAGAGTTTGCGTCAATAAAACCTGGAAATAACTCAATGAAATCAAAATCGCTATCACTCTTCAGGAGTCATGAAAGTTACCTTTTTAAGCCGCGTCGGTAGGCCAGTGTCGTACTGCAGCCGTCCGGAGCGGCTCGAGCACTGGAATATAAATGGCTTCGAGCCTTTAAAAACTAGAAATTTGAAAAAAAGGACATGAAAACAACCAACCACTCGGACGTGGCAGCGCCCTGTGACGCCTCGACATTGTACCTTGCGACATGAAGCAGGCATTCGCTCGCATAATCTGCAAGAGACATATTAAACAGCTAGAAAAATTGCTCTAGTGTTTTGAGTCAACAATGAGAACTATTGACGAGCAATTAGTAAACTGAGAAGCAAAATGACGGCACGAATTTTGAGAAAACAGTTCAAGTAATGAGGATGGAAACTAACTAGGACGATTTTTGAAAATGTTGATTTCGTCCAATTTCTCCTTCAGGAACAATCGTCCGATGCGCACGGGATCAATTCCACTGTCCCTGCCTGTCAAGAAGAAATAGAGCAATAAGATTGCGAGAAGCATGGCCCGTTAGTGCAAAACACAAATTCGTTATAATTAGCACAGGCAATTTGACTGCGCAAAAATATTTTCGATATCAATAAATATCAAGTAGCATCTATGTATTCAATTATAGAAATAATGTCACGCGACCTCTTACCTAAAGTTCCATGGAGGCGCGGAAACTCGCGTCTAAGGACACACCGTCGTCCCGCTGACGCGCTCCATTGCTGACCGCGCGCAACCGCGACGCGCGCACGCTAATCTGGGTTGGTCCACGCATTTGCGCCCTCGCCGGTCCCCGTGCATCATTTTTAAAAGTGAGCGCCTAAAGCAGTAGTTGGATGTGGTGTAAGCCATATTCATTCCAACGATAAGCACAAGTTTGAGCTGTCATAAGACATCCGAAAAAAACTAAACTCTGAGAATCGAAAGTGCACTATAGTTCGACTATCAACTTGCTATTGTCATAAACGAAGGGTTTTGCATCGGGATTTGAAGCCTCAAAATCTCGTTGACAATAGTGGCGTTATAAAATTGGCATATTTTGGCTATGCAAGGTATTCTATTCTTTCTAATAAGGAGTCGACCCTTGTTGATTGCATTTGCTCAGGAACTTTTTCTATACCGAGCCGAGTTTATACCCTCGAGGTGGTTACGCTGTGGTATCGCGCACCAGAGGTTCATTCTCATTCTAAAGTTGAATTTTCGCGGTTCGTCTCAGAATGGTAGCTATTTACAGATCCTTCTCGGTGGTCGATATTATTCCACAGCCATAGATGTTTGGAGTCTGAGTCTGTTGAATTTTGATTTTGATAGAATTTAGAATTGCTCCATAATCAATCCATGAATTCCGGTCCTTTTTTTCTGTGAAAATCAGGTGAGCGCTGTACTTGCGAGTCACTTTTCGCTATGTTTCAACATTTATGTGTCTTTGGAACTATGTATCTGTGTGGCGAAAATAAACCTGTGAATTAGCGAGTAGTGTTTTAAAGTCTGTTGTATGATCAGGTTCATTTTGAAACTTTTCCAGTTAGTCTTTTCCTCAAACGAGGAAAGATGGGGAAGACTAGGATTGTGGATAATTATCGTATACATCTTCACGCAACCTAGATACTTTGTTTTTACGGTACAACCGTGTTTTTCAGTAAAACATATAGTCGCATCAATGTTCACTCTGTTTTTCCTTCTGAATGATCTTCAAGATACTCAGACGGGGTCGCTCCGTTGTTTAGACGGATCCAAGTATTTGATTCAGAGTCGAGTTGAAGAGCTTGACGCCTGCGGCCAATTGACCAGCTAATCTATTCAAACATTCTATGAATATTATCGACAAGCACGAATACGCAGTCCGACGCCGGGCATACCGTAATCCAATAATTGTCACTGGAGCGCACATTCCGCGCCTGTTGCGCGGGCACTGTCCGACCGGCAACGGACTGGGAGTGGCCAGTTTTGTGGGAACCGAAAGAGTCATGGAAGTAGTGATGGGTGAGTGGCAGTGATGGGTGCTATTGTAGAATGGTTAAGGGTTCGGATCAGGGGTGTGCATTTTACGATTTTTACGGCATTTTTCGTAAAAAATCATTTTACGATTTTACGACAAAAAATTGGGAATTTTACGAAATTTTTTACGGCTTTCATTTCGGAGCTCAAACAGTGCTAACAGTTCAAAATTGCAAGTATTCGTGCCAAGACCCTTTGCTCAGGGCACTACAAAGGCTCTCTCTACTCTCATTTAGCTTCACTAGCTCCAAAGTATTTTTGTGCTCCTCCAGAGTCTGTTGAGGTAGAGAGGGTCTTTTCGTTAGCCGGCCATGTTTTGAGCGACTGTCGGAAGGCGCTCACGCCTGCAAATTCCGCTGCACTTCTTTTTCTGAAGAGTAATGTACCATTGATTGGTTTTGATCGGTATTTGTTGTTTTCTATGAAATTTGTTTCCATTTTCCCGCCTACTCCTCTCATGAGTTTGTTAACAACTGACGATACCACTTCCACGTTGTAGAAACAGCTCTAGTTACCAATTCCAGACGAAGAAATATTGGAATATTCCTTTGTCTGGAAATACAAAATCAGTCCATTTTCTGAAAGCTTGACGTTTTTAAGTCTATTCATTGCATCAGGCAACACTTTTTTGACATCTATCGACGAAGAAGCTGAATTTCTGGCGGAACACTGCCACGAAATAATCCACAGTAGTGAAGTGAAGCTGTGTAATCAAAATAATCAAGATGATCTTAATTTGGTCTTTCATGATGATTCGGTTCTTGCACAGCAAAAGTTTTCACTATAACTTACAACATTATACCAGATGCCTACTTACGGCGCACCAACGTTTGGGTGAAGAAACGAATTGACGCTTAAATAAAAACTGGTTGTTCCCACGTCAAGTACTCTTCGTAATCATGGAATGTTCGGTCCCGTTCTTATATGAAAATATGTTGTTTTAAATTTCTGCTCGCCAAAGACAGAACTATAAAGCATTTTATGGTGCACGGATTTATTCGCCACCCTGTAATTCTATTTCAAATGCTATTTCACATTCTGCAAAAGCTGTCGAACTTAATTTACAACAGTCGTTAAAAAAAACGGCACGAACCTTCTTACCGACCTAACATTTGATTCAACACTCAGTTTGAATAAACGTTTTGATTTCAGTAACGTTTATTTTAGCCGCGTTGGCGAATAAAGCTTCCTGTTTCAGCAGAAAAAGATTATTTTACGAATTCTACGATTCTTACGACAAATTTTGTCGTAAAAAATCGTAAAAAAATTTACGACAAAAATTTTACGCCCACCCCTGGTTCGGATCCTTCCGTAGTCTGAAGTTTTGCACTGCTTAGGATGACTCACCCACCCCGGAGTTCCTTCCCTAGCCTGACGGTGTCACAATAGTGAGAGGTAAGGCGCGGAATGTGCGCTCCAGTGACAATTATTGGATTACGGTATGCCCGGCGTCGGACTGTGTATTCGTGCTTGTATATTATCGGCGTTGAAAAGAATTGAACGGACTAAACGGTGCGCACGCGTAGTCCCACCCAGATTCGCGTGCGCGCGTCGCGGTCGCGCGCGGTTAGCAATGGAGCACGTCAACGGGACGACGGTGTGTCCTTAGACGCGAGTGGCGCGGAATGCGAACGCTTTCCCCAAGATTTCGTAGGCATGACCACATTCTAAATGAGCGACAAATGAGGTTGAACATGAAAATATCACAATTTTTAAAAAACTACCTGAAATTTAAATGCAATATAAGTGGAGAAAACGTTGAGCAGCGAATAAATCGTATATGAATGGTGTTTAAAAATATACACCCACACGAAACTACCGAAATTCGTGAGCAGTACATTGGTACATTGTCAAATCTTCAGAGGGCTTCACCTATCCAAATGTATAAACATAATGTAAAATATCGAATTCAGAATTCATAATTTGGAATTTCAGCGTCACGGATTACGGTATTGCTATTCCCTACGTGACCCATTTCGAGGCGGTCCTTTAACTGGAACCGACAGGACGGGGAAACTCGTCCAACTCAGCTTGAATCGCGGTCAATGAGGTAACCGGGTAAATATTAGGGTGTGCCAAAAGTTTTGAGAAAATTCGACAGTTTCATTCAAGAACAAATAGCAACAAAGAAAACGAGGTATATGTCTTCGCATTGCTGCCATCTGTAGCCACGACCTTTTTCCAACAAACAGGCAAAGCAGCGATTCCATCCACCCAGAACGATGAGGATCGTGACAAGATCCATTGAACCACTGCGTGCTTAACATCGTCACGACAATCGAAGGTTTTCCCTGCGCAGAAAGCTTGGAGGCTTCTGAACGCAGTGTAGTCGTAAGGGCTAAGGTCGGGTGGATAGGCTTGATGGGGTAGACAATCTATGCCTAGTCACTCCAGCTCGTTCCGTCTCACTTTGGCATGTCTTGCATTGTTCATGATGAGATAGATTTTTCCGCGATGCAGCAAGGAGCGAGGTGCTTTCGATACCATCTCCCGGAGTTGGCTAAAGAACACCTCAGAGGTCACAGTTTCTCCCTCACTCAAGATGTCGAAATGAATACAACCATCTGAAGTGAAGAAAAATGAGAGCAGCTCCTTTTTGCAGTGTTCGCGCCGTTTCGGGACTGGTTTTGGCTTGTGGTTTACTGGAAGCCACTGCAGTTTTCTTTCGGGATTGTCGTATGAGATCCTTTTCTCATCTTGAGCCACAACGGAAGCGATCCAGGCAGTCGTTCTCTCCCGCTGAAGGGGCTTCTGGCAAGTCTCCACTCTCTTTTGGCGCAGTGCCACTGTCAGAGATGGCGGGATGGTTCCAGCCCGCTTCGCTCGGTATCCTTCTTGAACAAGAATTCTCCGGACAGTTGAGCTAGAAGTACAGGTTGCCTTCCCCATATCCTTCAGGCTCTGATCCGGATTGCTCTGCACGCTCGCTAGAACAGCGTTGGAATTTGAAGATAGTGGTCTACCAGAGCGGGGGAGTTCTTCCAGCGAAAAATCGTTTTGATCAAAGCGTTGGAACCACCTGTAGCAGGTAGCAAGAGAGGACATTATCGCCCATCGAATGGATCAGCTCATTTTGAGCCTAGGTTGCAGGACGTCCTGTGCTATGGCGGTGAAGGAGGCGTCGGTAGCCGTTACGGCTCGACATATTTCCAACAACATTAAGAGCAATGGAGCTGGACGAAGGTGTTGATTGATTAATACATAGATGCGTTGAAGTCCCCACTTTATGTAGTGTTTGACCCACGATGTCAACCTGCCACGTCTTTTTGAAATGAAGTACTCGAATTTTCTCAAAACTTTTGGCACACCCTAATACTACGGTTAACCAGATGCTTGGAAACGGTGAATCTGTGACGGTATCTACCCTCAACTTCCAGAACAAGGGACCAGATTTCAGATTTTTGAAATTTTTACAGTTCACGGGCGACGACATTGAATGTATCGATACCCACGAGTAGAATTTATCGCTTTAAATTTTTATTATTAATTTTTCGGTCCCTGAGCAGGTTCAATAAGAGTCACTCAGCGGGGTACAAACGTTCGAAGATTTACGATATAATGAGTTATTCAAGGGCTTTCTCTGGTGCAGTACCCGCACGGTCACTACGGCGTATACAGACCAGACTTGTCTGGGAAGGTAAAGACACTGACTTGGTATAGCGGCTGGCCCCCGCAAGTCATTGTATAGGCCAAACACGCATTCACCATGCCTCTACGATTCTAAATTGAACCAGACGAGCGAGCCGAGCACGTACGGAACAAATAGCCTCAGGCGGTTACGAGATTGATGCACTAGAAATAATTGCTCTCAAAATGTCTTTGCACTGGATATTATGTCATATAATAATATTTACGATACGATACTACAGACTATATGAACGCGAAGTTGAACGCCATCGATACAAGGTCTGGATCAATATGAGCAATTGGACATTATTGGATATTGTCTTTTACTAGTCTTAGTAACGTCTGCTGTTGACCTTTGAAGTTGAGCCTTGCTTTTAGAACGGCTCCATATGTAGCACTCCGTTGTATAGAGCTGGGTTTTTTCCTTCTCAATTCTGTTTTAGATTGTGATAATTTCAGGTTTCACAGTGTTTAATTTTGTGTTTTCCTCCACCTTACCCGTTTTATCAATTGAGCTGATTTAATTGCTTGCTCAATTGCAGTTTGGGCGCATCTTGTGGTGTACATAATAAAGAAATAAATAATAAATAAATAAACAAAAACACGCACCGGATCCGCCCAGCATAAATAGGTGTTCTTCGCTCTGGCAACCTTTCGCCTAGTTTGTTCCCCTTCCAAATTCTCCAGTTTTGTGTCAAAAAAGGCGGTCTGCTAGGTGTCATCAAATCTATTTTTGTTGACAAAAAGCTTTTTCGTAAGTAATTTCGAGGAACTCGCTTTATATCCTATGCATTATCATGACCATTTATAAATATGACCCAAATGAGCCGCCAAATCGCAAATGTAATGCGTTGGAATGTGCTATAAATTCCATTAGAGCGTGCAGTTTTTCATATACCCAGCAGCTAAAATCCAGTTATCACGACGACTACGGTAGACCAGCAGCAACAACATCTTTGGGTTAAGTACCACTCGGGAAAATGCGCCAAAAAACCGTCTACAGCACTCTATGGAAGATGAAAAAAGTGTCCGTCGCCGAAGTCGGTTGAAAACGTTGTTGAAAAAGGCAATTGATTCAAAGTTCGATTTTTCCGGAAAAAATAATGTCATGTGGTTTGTACAAATCCTGCAACCTAAGTTCATTCGTTGAGGGCATAAAAAGCACGGATAACAAAAAGTAAAAAGTTCTAAAGCAGCTACCTTAGTTTCCTTTTTGTGTTCGTCTCCAAAAGTTGTTGGCGATATTGACGAGCGTCGACTGCGATTCTGAATGGAATTCGAATTCTCGGCGCAATACCGTTATGCAAAAACTGACGTAGTACGCCTTTTAATTTAGTTCAAACATTTCTGTACGAGTGAGCCTTTGTCAGCTATAAATTATTATATAATTCAACTAACGCCAATAATATTCACATAGAAACTCACATAGAAACTGATTTTTTCTCTTGCGCATGAACTCTTTACAAAGCCACTCACATTATGCTGCGTACTATTTAAGTGAGATGAAAATAATGAAAAAAGATAAAAAGAAAAAGGAGGTGAAATAAAAATAAATACATAACAGAAAATTACGCAAGGAGTCGTGACATCCTCTGACCCTCGTGTCGAAAAAGCTGAATTTAGGCGCAAAAATTGGACTGATTCTCCTGAAGCACTTCAAAAAACTCCAGGTAAGGAAAAGGTGAAGGTAGAGTGGTTGACGTTGATGAGTGACGTTGATGAGTTCCCTGAGGATTCGCCATGCACTCGTGTTCCATTCAGAACCGCAGAAGCGAGTGGTCACTGTACCAAGTGAGTTCATTCAACTTCCCTAGCAGGACTGATATCAACATAGCCATCCACGGAGGATGGAGGGCTTAGTTAGCCCGGGCGAGGATCGATCACTGGACCAGGCGAGGGTCGGTAGAGCGTTTTACCTCTGCGCCATGCTTCATGTAAAGTGTAGTATATAGCTGAGTCAGGGTGCCATGGAAGCCTGAGAAACGAGTTCGAATCCTGGGTCGGGTCTTACAGTTCCTTCTTGAATGTGCCAAGTTTTCGTGATGCAAGTTTTACAGGATGTAGGGTCCCTCCTAGGTCAAAACACACTTCATTTTTTCTCTAGGCACCTCTGTGATAGGAAAAAGTTGTGTTTTTGCTTTTTATCTTGTTTAACCATAACAAATCTGAAGCGAGAACCGAGCCAACTGCTACGGACAGAGCATGGAGACTATCCTAAATTGACTGTTTTTCTTCTAAATTGAACACGGAGAATATCAGCCATGGGTGAGAACCTTGTTCTCTGAATATCTTCCAGAACTCCCCTTGAACCACCTCCACGAATCCTCCACCCGCGCATATGAGAGCCATTTCAAGATGCCATTAATTCGCGAACTCGATCTTTTCGTCGTCTATATCGAATTCTGTTTGCTCTGTGTGGTGGTCGGTCGGTCGGCTGACGAGTAGTTGCTCAATTTTCGCAATCCTCTCGCGGTCTCATTTCCGCCCTCAAGGATTTTCGTACTACTTTTGCATATTTAATGAGCGCAACCACTTACGTCGACGAGAGCATTGACCTTCTCCAACCCACGCACCGAAAGAGCTCTACACACTGCCAAAAATTACCAAAAAGCCTTCCAATCCACCACTTAGCTGCTACAGTGTCGACTATTGAGTCACCATAGATTTTTGGCTCTTCGCGTCCCGAAATATTTCAGGAGGTAAATGTCAAAAAGGTGAAAATTGATCGTTGATCGGCCTCCTAGAGACGCGCTATGCAATCGCCTTCCATTCAGAATCGTAGAGGCATGGTGAGTGCGTATTTGGTGAATGCGTATTTACAAGACCAGGGCGGTATCAATGACTTGCTGGGCAAGGATCGATCGCTATACCGTGTTAGAACCGCTGTTCTACGCTCGACCCCCAATTCAGAAGCACAAGAGACTTTTAAAAAGAAACAACGAAAAACCAAGCTTCTTTTCATCCATCAGTATGCCTCAGCTTTCTGCTCACAGTCCAAAGTCTTTGAAGAATCAATTTAGTTCCGAGAAATTATAAGAAATTAATTTAGCTCCGAGAAAGTACTTTCATGGACGATCTTCTCCTGCCCATGGATTCCATATCGGCTTCGACCAGTAGAAAAATCAATGAATTCGCCGAAAAACTGCAAGATGGGGTGATCGAACATCGTCTAGAGCTAACAAAGCCTTCCATCTATCCGGGGTTGGGTAAATTGATACCAGACTTGTCTGGTAAGTTGATACCAAACTTGTCTAGGAACGCAAAAACGTCGACTTGGTATAATGCTGCCCATCGCGCGTCATTGTATAGACCAAATTCGTATTCACAGTGACTTCACGATTCTGAATGGAAGACGAATGCATGGCGCGTCTCTGAGAGCCTGACCAACGCCGACCACTTCACATTTACCTTTTACCTTCCGTATCCAATAGTAATGGTAATCGGCAGTCCCGTTTGCAACAACTAAATAGCTGAGTAACACCAATAACCTGCCGACGTAATGTGATAGAGGTCTTCGAAGTAATTGAATAAAGGTGAGGCAAGGTTGGATAGACCAGTTTAGCTGAGCCTTACTGATCATATCCTATTCGTTTCGAAATGTTTCCCAGGTTTCTACAGCTTTATACTAATCTGGGCATATCGATCAACAATCACAATATTCTTCTACTAGTTCTCTGAAGTTCAAACTTCCGGCCTTGCGAAGGCAGCTACTATAAACGATGGCTGAGAACTTGCTGAAAATTAAAGTGTCAGACAGGATTTAGTTCTGAACTATTTATCGAACATCGATCCGTAATTTTGACGATTCAACAGGAGCTGAACCAGATTTATTAGTCCTGATCGAGGGAGGCAGTGCACCGTGACGAAAAACCTGATTCAAATTTCCCGCCGCCATCTTAGTAGGAAGAGTTAAAACGACGGCGGGATTTTTCAATTGGGATTTTCCACCACGGTGTATTGCATCTCCTCTATCTGGCTTGCAAGACTGGTTTAGCTCTTGTCAACAATCGTCAAAACGACTAGTCGCTGTTAGCATCATATTATTAATCAAAAATAATCTGAGACTAACCTAAATGACGTTTGTCTTAGCGGTAAGAGGTGCTACTTTCACACTGGTCGAACGATCGATTCCGGCCCAAGCTATCCAAGCCTTCCATCCCTCCGCGGTCTGGTAAATTGGTATCAGACTTGCTCGATATAGCAAAGACATTGACTTGAACAGCGGCTGGATTTTGCAATCATTGTTCAGGCCAAATACGTATTCACCATGTCTCTACTATTGTGAACGGAAGACAAATGCGTGGCGCGTTCTTAAGGGAGTGACAGACGCCGTGCACTTCACCTTTATCCTTTCTAATCTAATATTCAAAGACGATCGGAGGATGAGAACAGCAAAATTCGACAGGTGCTTGGGATGTTCTGGGAAAGGAAAGAACACTACAAATGCATGACTATGAAGGCCGATAAATCCCCCCTTGTTGGCCTGTTTCACGTGAATTTTAGATGGGATTTCCAGTATCTCTCGAACAACCCAAAATCTATCTTTCATAGCCAAATGTCTCATTTTTTACATTTTTCTCTGTTGTCCCAATTTCATTTTCAGTATTGGCGTGATTTCCAGCTCTCTTCTTCCCTTCCATTCATTTATTCAGTTTTTTCTTGCAGAGCCGAGAGACCAGTAAGATGCCACCTACTGCTTCTATGAGAAGAAAAAATAACACTACCACGAACTATAATATCGTCCTCATATCGCCAGTGCCAATGTGAAGGGTGGTGGCTAACGCTGCCATTCAGCTCGTGAAAAGCCCCATTCCATGGGTGGTGCCGCCATTGCTCCGGGGTAATGAGCCTCGACCAACTGAACAACGCTGCTTAGCACTTTCCGGAGACACCGGCAGTCAGTTCTTTTTCATCTCAAAGGCCGTACCAACGTAGACATTTGTCATATATTTACTGCATTTTAGCCTGTGGAACGCTCGTGTAGTGCAGTGCTGACAGGCGCACTTTCACCCGCTGGTCAAGAGATCAATCCCCGACCAGGCTAACCAAGCCTTCGATCCCTTTAGGGTCGGGCAAATTGGCATCAGATTACGCCAGCCGCTCTACCTTTTAGGTTAGGATTTGACCTTCGATACTGCTTCTTTTCTGTTCACTTGAACAGTGCCGTAGATTTTGTAATTTTTCTTCACCTAACACATCTGTGTAACAAAATATGTATAAATTCTGCTGGAAAATCTCAACAAAAATGATAACAAATCGAATCTTCTCAAAGGTAGAAATTTCAATTCTTCTCGGGCATTCTCCGCAGAACACACATTTGGCCGAAAGGGGGTACAAAGTTACCCCGATTCGACAATCGAAATCCGCCAGCTAATCCAGCTCTCTAGTCCCAAATCGGACCCAAATTTCACTCTGGAACTTTTCCTGGGGTTGTTTTTCAAGTGGATTTTCGGTGGGAGTGTTGCTGCCTCTGCTAGACAAATAAATAAATAACCGCTCGACGCACGGTTCGGCTGCGTTCGGGCTGGGTTTTTCAGGGTAAAATTAGTCTACACTTCACCGAATTGGACACAATACCGACAACAGTCGTTGAGGCTACGGAGAAGCTGAGGAGAAACTGGACCACCGCCTCCGCTTTCGGCATTCGTCCCCGTTCCAGATTTTTTTTTTCATTTCGAAACTTTTACAGGATTTGAAAAATGAATAGTTTTTGGAGAGCTCTTTGGTAGTGCTCAAAGCGGTAAAGTGCTCGATGTCGATATCAGTCCCCCGAGAATGCGCCGTGTATTTGTTTTTCACTCAAAATCGTAGGAGCATGAATGCCTAGTTGCCTTATACGATGACTAGCGGAAGCTAAAAACACTGGTTGTCAGCGTCTTTGGCTTCGTAGACAAGTCTGATAGAAACTTACCCGGTCCTAAAGGTATAAAAGCTCTTAAGCAATGGGTGATTTAGTTGTACGAAGGTCTTCCTCGGGGCACTTTGGCCGGAACGGGCCGCATAAGAACGTACTTCAGCACCCGAGAGGACAATGCTGACCTAAGGCTCTCCAGGCCCTAATTGCACCCGTTGGGGGGGAGGAGGGAAGGAATTACTTTTCCCAAGTTTCCTTTATGGAACGTTGTACACCATTTTGGTGTAATGGCGATCTCCTAGCTCCTACGGATCCTACGGCGTCTATTTTCTTTTCTTTTTTCTTTCGACTTTTCTTCTTTTCCCTTCATCCAGCGCTTCGCGATTGAAATTACCTCGATGTGGACATTTCCATAGCGGTACGACGCTAATAATTCCTGGTGTAGAGAAAGACAAGGGACCAGATTCATCATTGGTAAACTCCCGATAAACCCCGAGATATACCCCGAATGGCACGCAAACCAAAATTCGTGAACGCGCGTCAGGATTTAATCAGGATTTATCGCGGGTCTATCACACATCGCGATGAGGCAGGTTTTGGGAGACCTCGCGGTATTGAAGGGTTGATCGCCGACGGGGTTTCGGAGACCGCTCGTCCGTTCATGAATCCGGTCCAAGAAGAGACCTCGAATCAGACCTATTGAAGCGCGCCATGCACTCGTTTTTCATCCAGAATCGTAGAGCCGACTTAAATGCATACAGGACCTACTGAGAAACTGATGCACCTGATGACCGTCTTATGCATCCACACCTTCTTAGACGAGTCTGGTACCAATTCACCCGACCCCGGAGGGATGGAAAGCTCGACTAGCCCGTGCGACCATCGATCGCTCCATCGTGTGGGTGAAAGTGGAGCCTCTTACCACTGCACCACGAGCTTATATGTTAAGTAGTACCTCCATATAGTATAATTGTTCAGCTGAGGTTACAGTTCCGACCCAATTATTAGTTTTTAGGAGATTCCTGATTCGATATCTTAATAAGTAGAGTTCCTGTTCTTACTGTTAGATGTACTCCTGTCGATCTTTATGTTTGTGTCGTTGTTGCTTGGTTCTTTTACAAGCATGCCTGTGTAATGAATAAATAAAAAAAAATCAAAAATAAAAAATAGATATCCACCGAAGCATCAATCTGTTAACTAAAAGCTTGCATGTTTCTACGAGGTGCCAAAAAGACCACGTGATCTCGTCTCCGGCTTGGTTGTTTGGACCCTCGGCCCCTAAATCTTAAAAAAAGCTAAAACTCCCTTAAATCGAAAGCATGACAAAGTCATTTCCATTTTTTTGCAAAAAAAATGACGCCAGTAACTTTGATGTCTGTCCAGTCAATTAGCATCGGTGTATACGATGCTGACGTATGACACCCTCAAATGAGGCCTTGGGGAGTTTGTATGTAGACACAACAAACAGCAAAAATTGCCAGCTTCAAAGCTCAATGGCCGCTCATCTGACGTCTTTTTCGAGCTGTGAAGCGAAAAATATAAACTATGGTGTTCGTCGTCTCAATGTTGTCAGTATTCCCGTTCCGTCATGGCTGAGATGCTCCATTATTCGAGAAAAGCTGCCCTTATTCTAATTTGGAGGCGTATTTCTTCATTTTGCATACAGCACCAGATATATGCACGATTCGCCAATACACAGGGTTTCCGCGAACGCATATCTTACCGTCTCCGCCCCTTTTTGACCCTAAGCAGACCCAGAACTAACCAGTGGCCATCATAGGTTACTAGTTAAAGTAGTTTTGTATTAGGTTGGTCAATAAGTAACTAGCAATTGATTGCGCAACCTTCCTCATTCTTATCGATTTGCGCGCAACGACCGGTGGTGTCTATATTGAGGTAGTACTATCTGCTCTATAAAACTGACATACCTCCTTTCAAATTGCTTCTACTTATAGAGTGAAATGCCGAAAAAATTCGTCCCTGACACAATGCACCTTCGTAACGCCCAGCTTCTCTACTACAATTCTGGGCTGTCAGCGGTCGATGCCCATCGTCAGCTGCAGGCTGTGCATGGTGAAGGTGTTGTCTCTCATAGGACTGTAGCAGATCGGTTCGCTCGCTTCGAAGAAGGAGATTACAACCTTGAAGACTCGGAGAGGTCAGGTCGACCAGTCGAGGTAGGGACAAACGCCCAGACCCGGTCCCGAAGCCCGACCCTCTGTTGCTGGTGGTCCAGGAGGGGGATGGAGTACTGAGAGCTTCTGCCCTCTGATAGCACCATAACCGCAGACATCTACTGTGCACAGCTACGGAACTTGAAGTCCCATCTCGATCGCACGCGTTGACAGGATGCAATTATTCCGTTCCAGCAAGATAACACCCGACCTCACGTTGCAAAAACGACCCGTTCTGAGCTACTGGAGTACGGGTGGCTGGTAATCCCACACCCTCCATATTCCCCGGACCTTTCACCCTCCGACTACCGGCTATTCTCCCACCTCCAGCGACATCTGGAACGAAAGCGGTTCAAAAAGGAAAGTGACCTCAAAGCCGACTTGAGGGCCTTCTTCGCCTCACAGCCCTCTGAGTTCTGGGAGAAGGGCATCGACCTTCTACGTACTCGCTGGCGGAAAGTGATCAATGCCGATGGTGCCTAGCTCTGATTGTATACAGGGGTTGTGTGAAAGAAAATAAATATCTGATGTTCCAAAAACTGCTAGTTACTTATTAACCAACCTAACATTATCAAAAACTGCTAGTTACTTATTGACCAACCTAACATTATAGTATTCCATTTTAGCCAAAAACCTACAACGTTTCCTGATTTCCAATTTCGACCCTCACCTATTCAGGATCCCATAAATCCGGGATTTACCCGTCCTTGTAACTGGTGAACCAATAGACTCCAGTCTCTGCCCACTTTTGACCCTAGGCGGTTCTGGAACTGATCGGAGGCTGTACTGCAGGCATAGATGGATTCAGTAGCCTTGTCGTATTTGAATTCATAAGCGCCATTTTAAGGACTGGTATAATAAAGTGTGTAAGGTCCTAACAATGATCGCTTCAAAAATTGCGGCTCATGTCGGATTCGAACCCGCATCTCAAGTCTATTAAGGGATTTGCTATGCTAGACCGCTATACCACCAAACCGCATGGCTTAGCCTTTTACCTTGTTTACAAAACATTTTTGAAATCTAGAGGCGCATGGCGCAGTGGTAAGGAGAACTACTTCCACTTTCACGGTCGAGAGATCGATCATTGCCTGGAACCAAGCATTCCATTGCTCCGTGGTCGGATGAATAGATCGCGCACTCGTCTGGGAGGGTAAAACCAATGACTAGGTAAAGCGGCTGGTCCCCGCAAGTCATCGCATAGGCCAAATAAGCACCGACCATAACTCTGAACGGAAAACAAGTGCATGGCGCGTGCTTAGAGGATTGATCCACACTGATCATTTACCCTACGTTTAGTTTGTCCGTAGTCTGCTTATAGTCACCGTGAAAGATCAATTATTAATATTATATCATATAACACTATTTTCATATTATTATGGTGTCTTTCTTGCCTGGCTCATACTCGTAGGATAGCCGCTACTATTGGCATAAAGGGATCAAAAGCTTGCAAGTCTTTGTGTATTCACTTCATTCAAAACATCGCGTCTTAAAGTAGTCAAACAATCGGGCGCGTCAATGAGTGACATCTTTAGCCCCAGAATCACCCCTTAGGCTATCCTGGGAGGTTCATCGGGGCATCCATAACCTAATCTCTCTCTCTTCGCAATATCTAGCACTATAAACCTTTGATTTTATTTCAGTTTTTTCACAGGTCTCTTCGGACCCATTAAAGCCACTAAAGTCGAACAATCGTGGTCCCTTTAAATTTAGCTCTCAAATCTCCTCGTTTCCGTGCCAGCCGCTTGCAAAAAAGTCATTAGTTATTATTGGCAATTTCTAAAAGCGATGTTTTGATGACGATCGACCCACCGCACTGATCTAATCAGTAGCCAGTAAGCAATCACTAGAAGTGCCCGATTAGCTGGCGCACCCAAACACACACGGATTCATTGTGAAATTGGTTTCAATGAAAAATGCGCCGCCTGCCACTACGGTACTCGGGAAATTGGGAAAAAACGAAAAACAGGGCGAAACTGATGAGGAACAAGCTGATAATTTTGTTTTCGTTCGGATTTTTCGGAGATCTTTTTGGACCTGACTTTAATCAAAACTTTCCTAAAAAGCTACTGTTCTCCAGGATATCTCCCTTCATTTTCGATCTTCTCGAAACGAAAAAAAGAAGCTATCTCACTGGAGAACACGGAAGCTCTTTCTTCTTTGAAGTATTTCATTGAAAAGCCGCAGAAGAAAGCTGTTCGCAACATGCCACTTGGAAGCTTCGAGAGAGCTCTCAAAAATCCTAAGAGCATTTCTAGCCAGACTGTTGCGTGAAAAAGGGTTTTTATATTTTTTACCTCCTATTATTCCTCATCATCGTCCTTCCTAAAATCCTGCTGTGATGATCAAACAACACCAGAACGCTAAAGCTCAAGCATAGCAGCTTCGAAGGATTCAACGTTCGACAACATCATGGAGTGCGCCATGCATCCGTCTTCTAACCAGAATTGTATGTTGGAACAGAAGTGCTCTAGTAAAATGCACATTTCTGAGCGCTGACGACCTTTTCAACAAAAATGCAACACGGGTAAAAAAAGATTCAATCAAAAGTCAGTAAGGTTCCCCATCAGTGAATGAAATTTCATGAATTAAAACTTTCACCCAACCAAATTACTTGCTGCATGGTCACGCGACCGGCTATGAAATGAAAATGAAAAAAAAAACTAAAAAAAAACTCACGTTCGCAGAAGGACAGACCCTATTCAGCAGCTTCTCCCAATCCCCTCCTCATTCGCTTGAAATATTTCCCTGATTTCTGGGCTTTTTGTCCTTGTTTCCACCCGGAGGACAAGTAGAGTGCTGAAAATGGGGCAATGAACTGATCAATCAGCGAGTTGCTCTAAATTAAATAACAGAAATTGGAAGTTGTTAAAATAAGCCGTAAAATAAATTGAATGACCGTAAATTACGTCATTCACTCTAAAAACCGTATCCTAGGTTGAACATCGGTAAAGTTGCAAAAAATTAGTAAAGTGCTACAAAATTTCGTCAATCTCGATCACGAGTCTTAATGTTGGCCGACTGATCCTCCTGCCTTCGCCTCGCCCACTTTAGGTCCCAAACCAGCCTCGTCGTAATGATATTTTATCTGTATTTATTCTACATATAAATAACACATCTCTCTAAACGACGAGATTTTTTCTGCTTTTTCTGTCCCGCGCTGCTGCCAATTGACTTGTTTCGAAGAATTACTCGTCTGCCCACGTTATTTTATTAATTGCGGTGATAAATTAAATTTTGTGCAGAATGAAGAGAAAGCATTCTCGTCATGTTGACAACATCGGCTATTTGTCAACAGCGAAACTTATCGAATCAGCCGATTTGTTAGTCATATCATGTCATATCTTATTTTTTCATTGTTGGTAGGTAGGTAACTGAAAAGGAAACACTTTTGGGTATAATTTTGGCCGGTTTACTCGAAAAACAAAAGCTATGGTGAAGCCTAAAACTCTGCAAGGCCATAGTTGATATAATTAATTAATAATTAATTAATTCTTTAATTCTTTGAAAGAAAGGAGAAACCCTCTTCTATCTGAACTTTCCTCCAGAATCTTCTGTCTTCTACCCCTTCCATCATCTTTTTGATGAAGACTAGTAGAAGGGTTGGGACTTTTCGGTGCATCCATATGCTCCCGAGAGCCAGTTTAGCTGTTATTAATCGACCAGAAGGCTGTCGTAGGAAAAAGTGCAAAGTGACGCCAAATCTTCTAGAAGCGTTTCTATTTGAAGAGCCATCAACCCTCGGGGCATAAATCAGTTGGAAAATCAGCCGAGAGAAAATGGACAGAAGGTAAGGAGAAACCCTCTTCGCTTCCACTCTCCTTCATCAACCCAAGGGCCAACTTAGTGGGTAAGCCATTTGATGGTTAATTTATAGCGTTTTCTAACCTTCTCCAGAGTTCAGGTTTGTTAGGCGAAACGATCGCTGAAAAATTAGCCCAATAAAGGGTTCCAGGAACATGAGAGCACTCAGACCAGGAACCTCTGTTGCTGTTTTTTGCTCGCAAAAGCCGTAAAATAATTGGAACCCAAAGAACTTCCTCATGCTCTTCCATTTTTATTTTCATTAATTCCATCATTTTTATCGTATTTGTAGTCCAAATTATCTTTGAGATCGGCTGTTTTACAAATCGTGCGTAGAGTTCTCAAATAAATAAATAAATAAAAAGATAAATAAATAAATGAATAAGCCTGAAAATATTTTCTATTCGTATTTCGTCCTCACAGCTCGGCGACGGGTATTTTAGTGGCACTTTCATACAATATCATTATATTTCAATTAACGCCCCAGTTTCCATCAAAGAAAAGGGAACTTTTCCAACAAAAACCGTCGATTAAGCTCCACGACGAAGCTTCTCGGCCGCTATATATTTAGAGCTGGTTCTTTCGTAGATTATCATTTATCCATAATTCTTTTGTGTTTCACATATTGTGTTAAGTATATTCCACTAAGAAGGTAAATGTAAAAATAATAAAAATAAATTGCCGACGCCGTTGAAGCAGATAAAAGATCCCGTAGCTTGGTCATTTCAGGTATTCCCGAACCTGCGGGCGACCTACAACCCTCGGCGAAGCAGAGTCAACTTGAAAGCCAAATTAGCAAGATTATGGATGTTTTGTGTTTAGAATGCCGACCGTTGGAGGCCTATCGGATGGGTAGGCCTAATAGCACGCGCCCTCGACTTGTGAAGCTGGTGCTACCTTCTCGTGCACATTGGAGCTCGGCGCTTTCTAACGCATTCCGGTTGCGCTCTTCCGGGCTCGCGAATGTTTTCATTCGCAAAAGTATGACCGCTGAAGAACGCAAACGGGAGTACGATCTACGGCAAGAGTGCAAGAAACGCAATCAACAACTTCAAAGCCGAACGTGGGTGGTGTACCGTGGAGAGTTAAGACGCGTTGACGATCTTCCAAAAAGAGGGGGGTCGGGAAACGCACGATTCGACACGGTACCCCCCACGGCATGAAGTGCATTCTTTTTAATGCACGCAGTCTTAATAACAAACTCCATCATTTACATTTACTTCTAAGTTTATATAACCCGGACCTGGTATTTGTAACTGAGACTTGGTTGAGTTCGAAAACTTCGAGTGCAGAGATTGTAGCCCACTATCCCTACAACGTCTTTAGAGCTGATCGCATGGGTAGAAGGGGAGGTGGAGTGTGTTGCCTTAGCAAGTCCACATTGATCATTAAAGAGGTGGTCATACAATCCCGTTTATATTCAGACGTACTTTGCCTAGAATGCTTTGACACTATGTTAAATACTATATTTCGAATTGTTCTAGTTTATCGCCCACCCAATTCTAAAGAAAACGACGACGTGCATCTGCTAGATACTTTTGCTGATTTATGTATCTCTACAGAACACTTTATTCTTCTTGGAGACTTTAACATTGATGTTGAATGGGAAACTTACGAGCCAAAAAATAGTGAATCACGTAGATTTGTGGAATTTTTTAAGCGCTACGAAATGACGCAACATGTTTCGAATACTACTCGAGGACATTCTCTCCTGGACATCATCTTGACGTCTACAAGTATTGTCAAAAACGTCACTGTTCTTTCGCCGTTTGCATCCTCTGACCATAACTCCATTTCATTCTTCATTGATGTTATTGTCGGACGCTCTACCCAAATTCCTTTGCCTAATTTTAGCAAAACAAACTTTAAAGCATTGAATTCATGTCTTGAAACTGTGAACTGGTGGCGCGTTTTCAATGGTTACATTTCTGTAGAAGACCTCTACAAACGATTCTGCTCGATTATCTACAACTTTTTAGCCATTCATGTCCCTGTAGATTATATCCAAAGAAGAATAGTGACATACCCTAGACATATTCAGAACCTGATTGCTCAGAAGGATCGCCTCTACAACGAAAAGGTTATGCACCAAGATTTCTCCCCCTCCTCTTCTCTCTACAAAACGATCTGCTCTAAACTAGACCGACATCTCAGGAAGTTTTTGGCGTATCAACAAAAGAGAGCTAGTAGGAGCCGTAATAGCCGAAGTTTGTTCTCACTGATAAGAGGTAAACTCAGATACCGTCCTGGGATCCCATTATTGAAAGATGAGCTCGGAAATCACTACACCGGTGAGAAACAAAAAGCTGAGGCGCTCGCCGCCTACTTTAGTTCGGTCTTTACGTCATGTCCTGATACTAGTACAGCCCTGAGTATAGCCAGCCACTCTCCAGATAATTTTAACGCAGGCATTGTGATTGATCCCAAAAAAGTGTTGAAGATTCTGAAGACTCTTAAGCCATCCACTTCAGTCCCCTACGATGGTATCCCACAAATTGTGTTCAAAAGATGCGCTCAAGCATTGTGTAAGCCTCTAGCTATGATTTTCAATATCTCGTCAATGTTTAGTGAAGTGCCTGCAATGTGGAAAGAATCTATTATCACCGCCATTCCAAAACAGAATGCTCTACCTCACTTACTTTCGTCCTATAGGCCCATTAGCATTATGCCCACACCCATCAAGGTTTTAGAAAAACTGCTAAGAGAAAATCTTTCCTCCTGGCTACATGAAAATGGATTTGTACCTAGTGAGCAACACGGGTTTGTTGCGGGAGCTTCCACTATTACGCAGCTATCTGACTGCGTTTTTGACTGGACGATGGCTATAAACGAAGGTAACTGTGTTGACGTTATCTATTTTGACCTATCCAAGGCCTTTGACAGGGTAAACCACCAGAAACTGCTAACCAAACTTCGGCAATTAGGGCTACCTAGCTACCTTTTGAATTGGATTCACTCATATCTTACGAACAGAGGTATGTATGTTAAAGTTGGAGACGCATTGTCTTCGCGATATCCGTGCGTTAGTGGCGTACCCCAAGGGGGCGTTTTGTCACCGCTCCTATTTACCATTTATACGAGAGACTTACCTGAATGTTTGACCACTCACGTATGCGTGACAGTTCGTATGTACGCCGACGATATCAAAGTTTATGGTGTTTACAACGAGAATTCTCAGGCAACAGTCCACCATGCTTTATCTCAATCCATCTCAAAGATGATGGATTGGGCTAAGTCTTGGGACATCCCAGTGAATTTAGATAAAACTGTGGTGCTTCATATAGGGAAGCTAAATAACCTAGAATTCAGTTACAACGGGTTAGTTTTGAAAAGAGCAAAGAATGTGAGAGATTTGGGAGTCTTTTTCAACGATAAATTGAACATGGATGACCATATTAATCAAGCAATTCAGAAAGCATTTGCCACAGTCTTTACCATATTTAGAAATATCGAGGGTTCGGATGCTTCTATTTATCTGAAGCTCTACAAAGCATACGTAATCCCACTTTTAGAGTACGGTTCTCAGATTTGGAGCCCTCAAAAGAAAAAATTCCAGCTCAAAATCGAGAAGGTCCAGCAAACTTTCACTCGAGTATTGATGTACCGTTGCAAGCCCGATCCTAATTACCCAGTTACCCTTCCTAGTTATTACGATCGGCTGAAATATTTCAACCTCAAGAGTTTGCTTTATCGTCGAGTAGTCAACGATGTAGTCTACTGTTTCAAGCTGCTTAAAGGTGATCTAAAACTAAGACCGAGTAAATACTGGCGTTTCCGCCCTTGCCGTGGGCGTACTCTTACTCTCTCAATAGAAATGCCGAGAGTAAGAAGCAATTGCCGCACTAACCTACACGATCTGCTATTTTATCGAGGTGGTAAGTGGCTTCAAAAACTTCCGAATGAACTTCTGGAGGCGCCTTCCGTATCTGTGTTCAGAGCAAGATTGAAGACTATCAATTTGCTTCAAGTGTTAAATATTCCAGACTTCTGAATTCCTACAATCTCGAAGTTGGAATAGGCGTAGATGATGATTTCAATGTCACGATGTCGAAGGAAGACCATAGATTCTGTCCTCAAGCTCTCGTCAGGATAATGAAAACACTGCTAGTTTTTGATATCATATTGGTTGTTTCTCCTGTTGTTCCTACAGGTGGTGGTAGCAAAGATTTACAATACTTCGAGTACACAGTTTCCGGTGGGTGTGTTTAGTGAAAAAAAAAGCTTTCGGGTTCCCTGCGCCCTTTATTTCTGAGTTCTCATATTGAAATGTAGGCGTTACTGGCTACAGGGCGATCTGTTGAGGATGCTTTTTTCTTTTTGCCTACCGCTTCCTAGACCATCCTGAGGTGCGTACCAGTTTAAAGGGGTTTCTGAGACACGGAACCCGCCTCAGTGGTGCGTGTTCTAGGAGGCTTAGAAGCTAAAACGTTTCGAGCTCCTTTACCTCCTAAACATCTGTGTCTAACCACGATGTGCCGCTCGAATTAAGGTATTTTCTATCGAGTAGTGAGCATGACCCGTGCTCAGACACCCACCTGTGCATTGTACTACGAATTCGGAATGATTTGCTTATCCGCCTTGTGGAAACCCTTTGCATTTATGTAGTTATCTAACCGTTTTATTCGCATTATTTGGTTGTTGTTCAACTAATCCATTTTGCACCTGGCCTGGTCTGTTGGCTACTAACCACTGCACTATAATTTGCGCGCCCTTTCATGGCGTAATAAATAAATAAATAAATAAATAAATACCAAGAAACAAGTAACATATGTAGGATAAAAGCAATCCCCAAAAAACCAGGGGTATCATGGCTCTCTTTTCATTGTTTTCTTCTGCTGTTCAAAAAAATAATGGGAACAAAGGAAAGAAATTCTTCTATGATAACTTTACCCAATTATGACGTCACTCCAGCTTTCATTTATTTATTTTTTTGTTTTAGTTAGTTTGCTAGTGTTCTCAAAAATTTCCTCTTTTTAGCTTTTTCTTAGCTTATTTCGTTATTTATTGGTATTGTAGGCGCACGTAAAGTGTCTGGTAAAGGTAAAAGTGCCGGCGTTGATCAGTCCCCTAAGAACGCGCCATGCACTCGTCCTCCATTCAGAATCGTAGAAGCATGGTGAATGCGTATTTGGCCTATAAAGTGACTTACGGGGCCAGCCGCTGTACCAAGTCAGTGCCTTCACCCAATACCTATTTACCCGACCCAGATGGTATTGAAGACTCGGTTAGCCGGGGCGGAGATCGATCCCTCGACCGTGCGGGCGTCAGCAGCACTTCTTACCACTGTACCACGCGCGTCCTCAAGTGCACGGTAAAAATAAATGATTAAAGTTTGCCAGAATTACCCTTAACACTTCCGGGTCGCTCCACGATCTTTTCGTGCAAGCTGAGGAGAAAGACAGTGCGATTGTACTCCATTACTTCAGAGAATTTTTGCAATTGCTGCAATTTTCCGCGAAAAGCTTTGGCTGCTCAACTATCATTGAACATCTAATTGTATATAATTGGAAAACGCTGACGAAAAAATACCGTGATTCCCTATGATTTTGAGAGAACACAAATGCGTCTTTAGGTAAAGGAAATTATACGTTCGAGACGGGTTTTTGACGAGTTCTTCGATGTGAACACATCACCTTGGCTACGACCGGTACCCATTGAAGAAAACCGGTGATTTGCAATGATATTTTATCATAATCTTGGTAGGAAAAATAAAACGGTATGGTAACGGTGTAGGCGTAGACCATTCCCCTGAGGACGCGCCACGCATTCGTGTTCCATTCAGAATCGCAGATGGCTGGTAATATCGTATTTGGCCTATACAATGAGTTGTGGGGGTCAGCCACTATACCAAGTCAGTGTTTTTACCTTCCCAGACAAGTCTGGTACCAAATCATGCGACCCGGAGGTGATGGAAAGCTTGATTAGACCGAGCAGCGATCGTTCATTCGACCGTGCGGCGTCAGTAGCGCCTTTTAGCCCTGCAACACGCGAGCCCAGCAGGAAAAATAGTACGAAAAATAGGCGAAGAACAATATCAGCACTTTGGGGTGTAGCTGCCCTTTATTCCCATGCACCCATGAATTTTTGATTAAACTAGTTATCTCTAAATTGTGATCTCACACAGGTATACCACTACATTTACTGCAAGTTGCCGTATGTCCAATAGTCCGATTTCATATTAATTTTTGTTTTTCCGTTCGGGCTTTGGTAATCGAAATATCGCGAAAAAATAAATAAATCCAAATATAAAGCATAGGGAGCACATACAAGGAAAAGAAGGTCTAACGTGCCCACCCAGCCACTGGAACCCGAAAGATTTTAATTTTTTTTCGAATTGGGGCCCCAAATCTCAAAAATTCTCCCGGAGACAACGACGTTCTTGTGATGCTGTTCAGTCGGCTTGTAACAACAAAGCGTTTTCGCTTGCATGAGCTGTGCTTTGTCAGGGCTGCTGCTCAATTCCGTCAGTAGTTAGTATTCTAGCCATTTTCCACGGCAGCAGTTGTTTTTCCCGTCCCAACAAGTACAAAGAACAACTAACGCATTAATGAATCACACTATGGTAAGAGGCGCCACTTACACCCGCACGATAGAGCGATCGATCCCCGCAAGGGTAAACCAAGTCCTCCACCTGTACCGCACTCGTCTGGGAATGTAAAGGCACTGACTCGGTAGAGCGGCCAGCCCCGCTGGCCGAATACGCCCTCACCATGCCTCTACGATTCTGAATGGAAGACGAATGCGTGGCGCGTCCTCAAGGGTCGATCAACGCCAACAACTTTACATTTATCTCTGCAAGGAAGTGCTATCACCCAATTCCCCCTTTTTTTGGCAGCCATACGAATTCTACGCACTGGATTTTATTTAACCTTTAATGTCGAACTTGCTTAGATGTTTTTCTTGCGATGTTGCTAATATAACTTCTATTTTTAAAACTTTTTAAAAAAAGTTTAAACTTCTATTTTTTTTTAATTTTATCCATTATTAATGTGTGAAAATGCCAAATTCTACTCAACAGATGTATTATTAACAAGTGACAATGCAAAGACCTGAGTGGAATGCAGTTTCAATCATATAGTTGCCATTTCATGATGAAAAATTCATTAGAAAAGGCTCAGGACAATTCTGAAGCAAAACGTGAGCCCTGAGGGAATGCTTTACTTTGTTTTCTTTCCTTTTTTGTATACATACTTTTGTTTATAAAATAAAGCTAATTTGAGGGCTACAAGGCAACAGGAGCACAGAATTTGGAAAGCTTCCGGCAGGGCCCATCCTTGAGCAATCCGGGCCTTTTCGTGCCCTAAAAGGGGCGTGGTCTATAGTCGTATTCGAGAGGAACCACCTCCAGTCTTTGCTTCCGCTGCTCTTGATCATCACAATCACCTCTAGTGAGCTTCTCCGACAAAGGGGAGATGGGCGGAGTCGGGGGAGGTCCACTGGAGTTCTGTTCCCCCCCCCTCGATCTCACTCACGTCAGCCACGTCGGCCAGTCGGCTATCATTTCTCAACTTTTGGCGTTTTTATCTTTAAACCCTTGATCTATTAGTCATTAAAATTATCCACTAATAAGCTTTGACATTGATCGATATCGCGGAGATAATCGATCAATAAATCGACAACGACTATAGAATTTTTGCACAGCTTTTCCTCGCAAGAGAGCCTATAACTCTTCCAGATCACTCTGTTGACCAACGTACTGACGCGGTAAGCTTGGGAAAGGTGTTTTAAAAATCATAAAATATTTTCAAAAAATGAAAAAGATGGTTCAGGAAATTGAAATTCTAACATATAGAGATCTCAGTTTAACTTCATCTTATAAAGAAACGTAGATATAGAAAAGTAATATAAAATACTCCCTGATCAATCTTTGAAAAACAAAGGTATAACTTCCCGCATCGAAACTCATTTCAGCTCAAGATAAATGTTCCCACGTTCCCAGAAGAAAAAACATTATTGCGGTTATTGTAAAATTAGCGTTACTGTAAATTTATTGTGGTTATTTCTATCTGCAAACTTCATTCTCAAAACCAAAAGAGCAGAAAATGACAGAAGTTCTGGATCGTTTGGATGCAGCTACGTGGCAGTAAATAGCCTGGAGCTTAGATTAGGAATGTTGAGTTTAAGCTTTACAGATCAAGAGTTTTTTACTGTCCCAGCACAAATAGCGCAAATTCTAGAACTTTCTTTCCTTTCTATAGGGCAGGTCGGCGAAAAACCCCGATTTAAAGGTCGACAAAGGCAAAGATGTCCTTTAAAGTTTTAAGATTCTTAACCGAACACGAAGTCGGCAAACATGTCCTTTTGTTTTTCTAGGATCCCTATGTTTCGCCTGCCAACATTTTTTCATCTTCTGGAACAACATTTCAGATAAATTTCTTGTTCACGTCGAATTGCCTTATTTTTTATTTCTTAATCCTAGCTAGGGCGCACGTAGTATAATGGTAAGAGCCGCTCTTGGCACTTGCGCTGTCGAGTGATCGACCCCCGCCGGGGCTAGCCAAGCCATTCATCCCCCCAGAACCGAGTAAATTGGTACAAGGCTTGTCTGGGAAGGCAAAGACGCTCAGTTGGTATATCGGCTTGCCTCCGCAAGGCAAAATATGCATTCACTATGTCTCTACGATTCAGAATAAAACACGAATGCACGGCGCGTCCTAATGAGAGAGATCAACGGCAGCACCACCACTTTATCAGCTAAGATTGTGCATTTTCAAAGTGAACAAAGGAATTAATTATCAACTACCCGAACTTCCTGTTCTTGATTTGTCGCTCGACGTCTTCAAACTTCAAATGTTCTCACGATTCTGGGCTGATGTTCAGCTTCTATTCGTGCGCTCCCTCCGGATATATCTCACAAGAACTAAGCAACAATAAAATACAAATAACGCAAAAAATTGCTAATATAGAAGTGAATAAATATAGCAAATAAAGGTAAAAAAGTAAAGGGGTCGGCGTTGATCCGTCCTCGATGCGCCACGCATTCGTGTTCCATTCAGAATCGAAGAGGCAAGGTCAATGTTTATTTGACTCACACAATAACTTTCGTGACAAGTCGCTATACCAAGTCAGTGTCTTTACCTTCCCAGACAGGTCCGGTACCAATTTATCCGACCGCGTCGCGGTGGAAGGCTTGATTAGCTCAAGCGTGGATCGATCACTCCACTGTGTAGATGCTAGTAGCGCCTCTTACCAATATACCACACGCGTTTTATAGCAAACATAGCAAGCCTAAACGAGGACAAAATGAAGTTCCTCATTATTCCGCTTTCAAGCGATGCATGACATCACAGGGCAATTATTGGAGAAGTGTGGAGAGCGAAATTTCGAATGGAAATTTGGAATATGGATGTGGAATAAAGTAGAAAATCCTCGAGAAATCTATGAAAGCACTTCCTTTGATTCGTCAAGATCCCAGAGCTATTTCTCTTTCGGAGGTAAAAAGGAGGAAGAGAGGTTGGATATAAGAGGGCAACAAAAAGAAAAAGGAATGTAAGGTGGATGAAAAGAGGAACAGCATGAACCCTCGAGCTAAAATAATGAACTGGGAATATGGGAATAATTACGTGGGAGTAATAAGTGGATCGCCGGAGAGGGATTATGGAGCGGAAGTTCTACAAGAGAAAGAGAAGAAGAAATGGATGGAAAAGGAACGGACCAGCGTTAGGAATAAAGAGCTCCGAATTTTCACGGAGGACAAAATTTTCTTTTTTTGGAAATCTTTTTGGAGGCTTTCTCTTGATGTCTGCGAAGAAAAAACTTTTGCTAAATTCAATCTAATAGAAGGATGGAGAAACTTTCGTGGTTAGTCTTGTACTTTTTCATTAAGTATTCACGAATATCATAGGGTGAAGAAAAGTTCCGTGTCAAAGGTAAAGGAAAAGTGCCGGTGTTCATCAGTTCTCTGAGGACGCGCCACGCACTCGTGTCCCATTCAGAATGGTATGGGCAGGGTGAATGCGCACTTGGCTTATACAATGACTTGCGGGGGCTAGCCACTATACCAAGTCAGCGTCTTCACCTTCCCAGACAAGGTACCAATTCACCCGCCCCCGGAGGGATGGAATGCTTGCTTAGCGATTACTCGACCGTGCAGGTATCAGTAGCGCCTCCTGCCACTGTACCACGAGTGCCGTATTGTAGCTTTTCGGAATACAACCCTTCCGAACCTTATTTATTAACTATAGTGCTATTCCTCCTCATCCTTTTATCCATGCCCGACCCTAGCCCCGCCCAACCTTCCCATCCGGAGGTCCGAACAGCTTACGCACTGCCGCTCTCCCATGCTCCTTCCGGTCGACCAGCTCGATGGGGTGGCTGGGTAAGTCCTTCTTGTCGTGCCCTCCATTCTTCACTTCACTTTACCCCCTGGTGTACCGTAGGCGCTAAGGAAATCCCACTTTTTAGGCCTAACAGAATTTTCTTTCCACTTTGGGGAATTTTCGGAGACCTTTTTTCTACGATTTCTACTTGATGGGACTACTTTTGCTATATATCATTGTTGAGGGTGGGCTTGTAAACAATTTCTGTGGAATTCATTTGAGGAAGTCATCCTCGATCATCAGAACATACCACACTTCCATCTTCCTTCTCTTCCTTCCCCCTCTCTCTCTCTCTCTCTGCTAACTTCTACACCAAACTCAGCTTTCCTTCCTTTCCCTATGTGGAAGTAAGGTGATCGTAGCTGATCTACCCTCTAACGATGCGCCACGCCCTCGTCATGTTCTCAGAATCGTAGATACAATGAATAGTTATTTGGCGTATACAATGACTTGCAGGGGCCAACCGCTGTACCATTTCAGTGTCTTTACCTTACCAGACAAGTTTCAGCTGTCACTGATTGAAGAAAAGGCTAATTTTGGGATGGTGCCAATGAATGACTGATAGACGAACTATAGGTGGAGACTTACCTTGTTTCCCCGAATAGATGGAGGAGGTTAGCTCGGTTGAGGATCGATCTCTTCACCGTGCGAGTACCAGTAGCATTTCTTACTACTTCTATGTACACAGATTCTCTTGTAGCATTTTATGAGTAATAAATTTAAAAAAAAACTCGATGTGTCAGATACTTTTTCATTGGGTGAACATAGATTCAAAAGGGTGCAGTGGTAGGAAGCGCTACAGCAAAAAAATATGAAAATTCTTTGTCAAAATGCTTTGCTTTTTTCTTATCAGGTATATGAGTTCACTCGCATTAAGTGAACAGATTCCTCCATTCCTCCACGATTAAATATGTCTCCACTATTCTAAACGGAAGAGTAATGCATGGCGCATCCTTATGCAGAGCAACTTACTTTTTTAGTTTTTTACACTACCAGGACGTCGATACCTGCTCAACTGCTGGAAAAAAAGCAATTTTGTCCGCCTCCGGCACTTTTGTGGCTTCTTTGACTCTGGTCAATCGGATGTTGACAAACAGGCGACATTTATGACGTCATCAAAGAACCACAGCCTAGATTAGGGTCACATTAGGGTTATTGCTTGGCACTGGTACGGATCCGTTCATTCACAAAGTAGTGGACGAGTTTCACAGGTTGTCGGTAACCACGCCCCCCAGTAACCACGCCCACCACACCATAGGCGATGAAATTGGCTGAATACAAATGACAGTGTGCTGCACCCTCAGGGATCTCAGACGGTCCGCACATCAATCCACTAAGCCCATTTCCAAGTGCAGCCCGCTCAGACAGTTTTTCCACAAAGTTCATTTCGTCCAACCCGTCAGCTGATTTACGTCTTCGGAAACCTCTCTTAAATCACTTTTTTGTAAATTTAATACTTCGCATCTCTCGAGTTACCGTAAGATGGCGAGTTAATCAAAAATCTGTTTCTATAGTAATAAATCAACGGCATTTTTTCGCTTTTTTCTTAGCCTAATCCGGATCAAGTCCGCGGAGGGCAGCTACACCATTCTGCAATTAGCCTGAGGCGCCTTAAATAATAAACTTTCTGACAGTAAAAAGACGAATTGGTTATACCTTTTATTTTCAGAAAATCATAGGTTCCTTTTTCTGCCTTGACTCCTTCCTTTCCTTCTACTCTCTCCTAATTATCCTCTTTCCTCCCGCGTTCCTTACCCAACTCGAATCCCTCGACCATGCCCACTAAAAAAATAAAATTATAATAATTCTTTTGTAATGAACCAGATAAAACGAAATTTTCAGAAACGTGAATGAAAAAAAATTTATAATGAAAATATTTTCTGTTTTTTTTTTCGTGGGAACTGGGCACCTTCAGAGCCAATAGTAATCGAACGAAAATATCTATCGCTCGATTCAACTCCTTATACCCAATTCATTTACCTATGATTCTGTACATAGTGGTTTGACAAAACGTTAAAAAACAAATTCAAAAGGAAACCCGGTGTTTTCTTATTTTTTTATCAATTTTGTTGGATTCTAAAGAGCTATTTCCGTCGGAAGCCGTAGTGGCCGCTTGTTCAGCGGATGGCTTCGCCTGGCTGAAGCTGGAATTTCAATCGGAGCCACTGATGATGCCCTCCGGGCAACGTTATCATATGATGTGTGTGTGCAAAGCAGTGTACGAAAGAAGCGGACGTAGGGTATTTGTATACCCGTGTAGGTATACCCAGTTGATCACGGTAAGTTGTAGAAGTTCTTCTGAAGCAGAAATCTGATAAACGCTCGCTATCGGTACCTTCCGATGAACTCTAACAGTAAATACCAATTCAAAGATGGGCTTAAGTAAAGATGATAAAACTATATACCTATACAAAAAATAAAACATAAAACATATAAAATATACATATATAAAAATATAACAACATATGAAACATATATAAAACTATACTATACGTAAACCTATACCTACACACGAGCCACTGGGTTTAATGTCGAAGATCATGCAAATAAGAGGACAAATGAGCTTCATCCTGTCGATATTCCAAAGGTTTGTAAAGCCGAGTTTTATCGTCGTGAATAAAAACTTTTTCTTTTCCTTAGTTCGAGAGCTTTCTTTGAAGAATTGTGTCTTACCCTACCCACACCCAAAAAGCCAATAGGTTTAGTGGCGATGGTGTCTCTGATTGTTTTCGCAATAGCACCTCATTCATTTCCGTTTACACTTTTGTCTCGATGGGAAAAAATGACTTTCGAGAGTCGTAAGTCACACCGCCGAAGCAGTACAACATCTCAAACAGCTGGCAGTCATTACTTATTGAAAAAGGAAAAAGTAAGAGCGTGGGAACAGACAGCGGGCGGGACAGTACATACATATTAGGAGGCGCTACTTCCACCCGCACGGTTCAGTGATCGATCCCCGCATGGGCTAGCCAAGCCTTCTGCACCCTTGGGATTGGGTAAATTGGTAGCCTAGGAAGGTGAAGACACTTACTTGATGTAGCGACTGGCCTCCGCAAGCTTATGACGAGTCACGGAGACGAAAGCAAGCAAGTACAAAATTGTAAAATGTAAAATATAAAAATATAATATATAAAATATATAAAAATTCAAAAAATTGAAGCGCGACATCTTCAGGGACCGATCACTTCCCACAACTTTATGTTTTGCCTTTATGAAAGTACAGGTTATAGAATGCGCCCTATAAAGGATGTAAAGGTAAAGGTAAAGGTGTCGGCATTGATCAGTCCCCGAAGGACGCGCCGCCGCATTCGTGTTCCATTCAAGTCGTAGAGGCATAGTGAATGAGTATTTGGCCTATACAATGACCTGCGGGGGCCAGCCGCTATACCAAGTAAGTGTTTTTACCTTCCCAGACTAGTCTGATACCAATTTACCCGGAGGGATGGAAGTCTTGGTTAGCCCGGGCCGGGATCGCTCGACCGTGCAGGTGACAGCAGCGCCTCTTACCACTGTACCACGCGGGCCCTTTTTTCTATAAAGTATTTACTATGTAAAACTATTCGAATCGTTCTTGTTGTCCATCAGTCCACGCGCCTTTACCGATGTTGGGTAGAAGTATGGGTATCGGCGTTTAGATGGAGGGTTCAGATGACAAAAACAACAACCGATAGACGGAGTATTCTCCACTATTGAGATGGAAAATTAAATTTGATGCTCTTTGATGAGCGCTCTATAGACGTTCCCGTGTTATGGCAGACCCTTCTCTGAGGGAATTGTTTCCATTGTCGTCGATGGCGACCGCAAGCTATTCGAGTTACTGATGCCCAGTTTTTCACCACCACTTATTAGCTCGAATCTCTTTGCTTTTATTATTATTGTTATTACTATATTCAAGGCGCGCGTGGTGCATTGGTAAGAGGCGCTACTGACACCCGCACGCATGATCGATCCTCGCCCGGGCCAAGCAAGCCTTATTACTGTACTGTTGTTGTTATTATCGATCCTTTTACCTTTTTAAAATATTTCACCTACAGAAGTCTTGTAGAGTTCGAACGTTTGATTTGATTTCAAAGAAAAACGTCACGGGTGCTTCACTGTACGGTTTCAGGAACTTACGTTAAAAAATAATCAAATCTGAAACAAGTTTAAATAAATATCGCCTGAAACATTTTCACTGCCCGAATTTCTGAAGTTGTCCTCAATATGATACCCTCTTGTATTTTTGTCCTGACCCTCCTAATACTTGCCCGCATCCAACGACCCCGTAGTGGAACGGCAAGAAGCTCCATTTCTACCCTCACAGCAAATAGTTGAACCTATGCCTGAGGAGAGATCCGTATTGAAGGTGTTTCAATGGATGTAAATTGTTAAGAAACATCCAAGACACTCCCACCCGAAAAAAAAGATGAGGAATATCTGTGTTCTTTCGAAAAGGTTAACCTAGTGCTACCCTATGGAAGGGTAAACATCGAATTTCTATTGGCTGTGGAATCTGCTGCCAGTTTGATTTTCTTCTACGATTCCGAACAGAATTCGAATGCGTGGCTCATCCAAGAAGGGTGGTATACGCTTAAGATTACCAATATACTAATATTGGTACTAGTCTTCGCATAAACAGATTACACAGAATGAAAATTTATAGAGTAATTACCAGTCCTTCGAGGTTTTCTGCCAAAAAGATGGAAAATCATTTGACCACCTCTTTCCCTAAAGAAATCTATTTTTCATAGTTTTCAAGGATTTTATGGGCCTTCAGCTTCTTGGAACTCAGACACATCACATAGGTGGAAACGTATCGGTGAATTTGGGGTACGCCACGCGTTCGATTTTTACTCAAAATCGCAGAGGTATATTTTTGATATTCGGCCGACATGATAACTTCGTAGGGAAGCCCTTTAGTCTTCACCCTACAGGCATCTACCATATAAAAGACCGCATGTCCATATGCACCGCGCACCCACCGTAATACTGTAGTATTACCGTAATATTCCGCCCGTTTACCGTAGTAGATCATCCGTACAGATTTCTCATGACAATCGTCTACGTGGACCACCCGCAGGAAAAAGAATGAGCCACGCATTCGTTCCTTCTTAATTTCTCTTCCGTAACAAGTCCGATATCAATCTATTTCGGGTTCAGAGCGATCGATTCCTCTACCATGGACAAGAGCAGCGCCTTTTACCAACTCACAACTGACACATACTCTAAGATCACACTTTTGAACCTAAGTGCGTCTCTTTGAAGCGAAATGAAGGAAGAAAAATCAAGTTGTTCGACTAGTCTTCCTCTATCGTTCGACAAAGTCACGAACCCGATTTCCGTACCGGAATCCCTCGAGGCACTTTGAGTGTTGGAAACTGGCAAACAATTTGACTTCAGAAACTTCCGGTTTGAAAAAAGGGTAATGATTCGCTCGATAAGTAGGAGAGCAGATGAGTGGAAGAAGTATGGGTTGGGCAGGGGACAGACAGAGAAAACAGTCCCGAAATCGTATTTCTCCACAAAACCCAATTTAAAGATGTTCTAGTGTATGGAGAATTTCTAACTGCTCATTGTTAAACATATTTTTCAAAGCTCCAAGTCTCAGAGCCATACCTAGAATCCTTTGTTGATCTCAGAATTCTGCTATCGCAGATAACACTGAGTTTTCCATGATTTTTGAGCCGTAAAAGACTGGACAAGGGGGATTGTCTACCCCTACACCACTCTCCATCGTTGTGGAAGTGGTTTCACATTCACAGCGACAGACCTTCCTATGATACTCCAATGCCACCGATTATGAACGGACCAAAACGTCGTACAAGTCGGCAACATCCTCGTCAACACGACTCAGAACTATTTAAACGCGGTTTCGAATCACGCTGGAGCCGTAATTTTCGCGATGATCCTACGACCATCTATGCAACATCAATTTCTAGAATACTTGGAAGTAATCCGCAAAAACGCAATAGTAAAACAAAAATTTCATCATATTAAAATTGGTTTTCCACTAGTTTTGTAGGGAACCTCCCAACTCATCACTCGACCCCTAGTAAGGCATAAATACCTTACGGCAATGACGCGGGGCGTCTTCGTTGTTGTGCTGAGCGACTCCTCGTTAGGCTTTAGACGGTTGTGGGCTAATCGTAGCGCTGCTTAGCGATTAGGAAAAGCTTTAGGTGGATGGAATGCGTCATTTTTCTGTCGTACACCACATCCATGTGACAGGGATTCGGCTAAAATCCGCCACTGTTGCCACCGTGGGCTGCTCAGCACGGCGAGCTGCTGGATCAGTTTCTCTTCAAGCTCATTTTTTGTATTTTTCAAATAATCTGCTTATAAAGCCCACACGCCTTGTTTTAAATTGAGCTCCCACTACAGCTGGATTTCGTGAAATTACAACAAAAAAGAGGAACCAGTTCACTTGCAAAAAACTTGCAAAAATCTTCTAACCTTGGCCACCCCGGACAACTCGTCCAGAAGACGTTGGGTCCCTTGAAAATATCCCATCGCCTACGATTTCCCATGTAATTTTGCGGATGATCAATTGGGTATAAAAACACCGGTTAACCTTAGAGTAGCCGTATCACATTTAGTTTGTTCAATCATCAATCACTACCAAGTATACTAGAGGTAGATGTTGTAATGGTGGTGATAGAATCATTGCAAAAATTGCGGCTCAGGCGGAATACGAACCCGAGCCTCTGGCTTATCCTGCACACCGTGTCTGCCCGACTATTCTGCACTGTAAGCAAAGCCCTCTTTCCACCCTTACAAATCAGACAAACCACATTTTTGACCGGAATTTTCTGGAAAAATTCTACATTCTATTCTCCATTCTCTCCTTATCACTCCCCCAGAGACCATCTTGAAAATTTCAGGAAGTAGATGACCCTACAAACCCACCGACGACTACAAAATGTTTTTGAACTGTTCCATGTTATTAAGTTAGTTGTCAGTCAGAAGTGACAATATATAAAATATGACAATATGTGATTGAAAAGGACATTTGGAACAAATTATTCCTTAGAGTACCCAATAACAATAAGTCATTCAGATTAATGTACATATTTATGCGTGTTTAAATACGAAGGCTGAGATTTCCGGAACGCTATTTTTCAGCGATGTATTCTTTCTATATTTTCTTAGCTATTATATTAAGCTTCAGAAGTTTTTTCTAAGAAAATTCTAAAAGAAGACTTTGATCTGAGCTGGAGCAATATAAACTGACTTGATCGGCAGCTCGATGAAATGTCACGATTTTAATGAGATTTCATGCTTTACAGAGGCCACGGCTCAACACACAATTTTTGTAAAAAAAAGGGTTTTTTGAAAAAAATTCAAAAAGAATCAGAGAAAACAAACATACCTATCGGTGAGTCGAGTATTGAGGTATAAAGAATATCCCAGTTCTCCCCAAAAAGTCCAAAGTAAAGCAGCTGTAGTTGCGTTGGAGTGACGATGACCGTACTTTCCCTCTCCGTAATTCTGAAACTCAAAAACGAATAAAATTCAAGAAGGATACAAAAAATAAGAGTACAAAACCCAGTAGGTGTGGTGTCATCGACGTTCATATTTACTTTCCAAGCTCTTCAACTATGTGGACAGCTCGTCCAGAGTAGTGGCCTAACCTAGAGAGCACCTCCTCTTGGATCAACTTTCGAGGCACTCGTGATGCAGTGGCAAGAGGCGCCTCTCCCAGTCGCACGGTTGAACGATCAATCACCGCCTGGGCCAACCAAGCCATCCATCCCACCACGGATGGGTAAATTGGTACCGGACTTGTCTGGGAAGATGAAGACATCGACTTGGAATAGCGGCTGGCCCAGCAAGTCATTGTATAGGCTAGATTCATCTTCATCAGCCTCGACGATTCTGAATCGAACACGAAGGCGTGGCGCGTTCTTACGATTACGATTAAGGGACTGATCAGCGCCGAGCAGTTCACCTTCACCTTTTACAGATACTCGATTAATCCCGAAGATATCATTCGCGGGCAACTCATTTAGAATTGATAGAATTAGTCCATGTAGCCACGCCCCTTGCTCAACTTTAATGCGTGTAGTTCTATCGCACTATAATTCTTTCTCTGTCTCTAGAATTCTCTAGAAACTTCTAGAAAACTCTGAAAACTTTCAAAGTTCCCTAGACATTCCTAATCAGACACTTTTTTTTATTTTTCTTGCTACATGTAGGTACTCGATAACCACATAACAGACCTTCGCTATCACACGTACCTATATGTAGCAATACAAAAATAAACAAGTTTGTCTGATTAAAAATCTCTGAGGAACGGAAAACTTGGGTGATTTTCGGTTTAATTGGTCTCTAGCGCATTGACTTTGCGTAAAAATTAACATAGATCTTGAATCTCGGACAATTTTTCGCTATTTAAGCGACTGTTTGATCAGTGAAAGTGTCAAGTATTAATTTTACTATGAATCTTCACATGTTTCTACTATTATACGGCTCTTATTCTACCTATGAAGGTTTCAAAATGAACGCAGCCCTCGAGTGTTCTCTGAAGAAAAATTCGAATTTCTGTGAACTTATTTTCTGCAGACTAAATTATGATGTCACTCTCACCTCTTTGCTTGTTTTTTCTTTTTTCGCTTTTCTTTATTTGAAAGAAATCGCCCAAAAGACAAATTATGACCACTTTTTTGCAAATTTATTTCTTCCAAACCAACCACTAAATAATGTCTTTTCCCAAATCCGATCAGCTTTTCTTTTCTATTTCATCAAACCATTTAATGAAAATATCACAGTCAAAGAAAGGAAGCTTGAGGGGGAAAGCTGTGGACTCGATGAAAAATCTAAGCATTGCATTCATTTCTAGCTTAGAAATCTCACTACATCCAAGTCATTCGGTATCTGTTCTGACGATTTTTCTCATTTTTCTGCTCGTCTTCTTTTCCTTCTTCAAAATAATTCGTTTGTATACAGAAAAATATTCAAAAAAGCTGAATTCCAGGTACAAAAATCGGCCAATGCTGCGGGCGTGCGTTCTGTTGCTGACTGTTGCCCTGGCCGCTGCGTTCGACTCGTCAGAGTTGCGAATGCTCGAGGATGAATGTGAGTTTTTTCTGTTTTTTTAAATAATTCTTCCAAAAAATGTTCAAAAAACAAAGTTATTGGATTAATTGGAGCGAAAAGACAAAATACCAAGCACAAATCGTGAGGTTCCGCCCCTTTGATGAACCATCTCCGGACAACTCGTCCGGAAGCTGTTGGGTCCCTTCGAAGGTAGCCTTATTGTGGGTCGATTTCAATAGTTTTGAATACGAAAAAATAAAGGGATCTTGATCAAATTCGATTTTTTGCTGAGTTCTGAGCCGTTTCAGTCTTGCACCGAAAACACAGCAAAGGACTGCTGAACTACGGCGCCGGTAAGAGGCCTGTTGCATCTGTCGAGCTCTCTATACGCAAAATAGATCCGCTTCCCTTTCGGTGTCATGTGTGTTCAAACCAATCGATATCCCGCAACGGTAGCGATCGATAATCGATCGATTTATCAGTTCGCTGTTTCAGATGCGGTTGAGAAGCGGAGCGCCGCCTCGTCACAGTCGTTGCCGAGAGACTCGTTTGATGTGAGTTGAATAAAAAAATCAAAAAATAAGGAAAAGAAAAGAAAAATGGAGATGCTTCCGCTTGACAGAGTGACAGAGAAAGAGTTTCTTTAATCAATCAAAATTTTGAACTCATTTTTTCTCATTCTTGGTTATCAACTTCGAGAGGGATTCCTCGACGCCAGCGTCTTGCCTCCTCCCTGTCGCCTACGCTTCGCGACTTAAGTATGAACATCGGCTCAGACTTCTGAAAACTCGACCAAAAATCTTGTCTTGTACGGAACCACATCAGAAATATGTGTGTGGTTTTACCCTAGTAAGAAGTAAAAAATCACTAATTCCATGGTATACGCCGTGCACATGAATACCACTGAATTTTAATGATGCTTGTTTGCTGAGAATGTCCAACCCAGATTACATCGGCCTTTTTGACTATCAACTTTGATATCAACCCAGTAAGAACCCTTGTTAAAAGCTTGAAAATGACTTAAAAACTACTTATTGTGGCAATTAGGAAGAAAACACTTGATAATGCCCAGGACAGAGATTGATCACGTGATCGTGCAGCAGTAGTAGGTCATTTTGCCGCTACCCCATACTCATTCCACTTGGCAGAGCAACGAATTTAAATTTCTTGAGATATTTCAAATTTTTCAACATTTCCTCTTAGGAAAGCGGCAGTCCTCTGATGGGGTTCGGCAAGCGTGATCCGGGCGCTCCACTGATCCGGTAATTTTGGTCACATTTTCCATTACTATTTGATATTTTTGGAAAAAAAATCAAGAAAACTGTAAAAATAACTAGAGGAGAAATGGAAACATACATATTTCAGATTCGGACGTGCACCTGAAGCTCAGCCACTGATCCGCTTCGGCAAGAGGACGCCTGAGGGTGCTCCTCTAATTCGGTGAGCTCCAGTGATGTATTCATCGATTTCTGAAAAAAAAAAAAAAAAATCGAGGTCTTCGCTATTGAGCTGAACGCCTAAGTAACCCTCTTTGAAGTTATAGCCCCAAAATAATACATTATTAATTGGCTAATCAGCTTAACGAGATTGACAATCATTTCCGTTCATGCAGCGCTCCTGCGAGCCTTTTAAACACGAATGAGAACTAGAACAGGTTTTTTTTAAATTAGAAGTTAGAACTAGAGACTAGAAATAAAACAGTTTATTTCTCCTTTTCGAAATCCGGAAAATACCTGGAACCGAGGAAAATTTTGAGCGAAGGATGGATTTTCTATTTTTGAAAATTTTCCTGAACATTTCAGATTTGGCAGAGATGCTGAAGCGTCGCCGTTGATTCGCTTCGGAAAACGATCTGCTCCACTTATTAGGTGAGTTCTTCTTTTAAAAAAAACGCAAAAATTAATCTCTGGTAAAAAGCCTTGTGAAGTGGTCAATCAATACTAGCTTAAGCCATGCACCTGTCAGTCATTCAGAATCGCTACGGCGTCTTTCATGCTAGTCTGGCTTACACAGCCAATTTTCAACTCAAAGCTTCTCTGTGCGGTGCGAAATTGAAACAATACTTCAAGATAAGGAAAATATAAAACTAAAAACAATGTTTTGATATCAATACTGATAAGTGATGGTACTGCATTAGTATAGGTTCTTGAATGAAGTGCTACCGAAATATTACTGCGAGAACTGGTTGAAATATCGATCGCCGCGACCACCAAACAACAACTGTCTGGTAGAGGATAATACTATCGATTTTTCGAACAATTAATCAAAAGATCGAAAATTTGATCAAAAGTCATTTGAATCATTTTTCTCACAGGAGTTAGGTAAGGTTCACGGTTCACGGTTCAGATTGGATCTAAATTCTGAATGGCTGACGAGTACATGGCTCAACCCACACGCTACATTTTAATGTATTATTCAAATTCCGTCCCGATGTAAAAAAAAACAAAAGAAAAAATAAATAAATCATAAAACATAATATGGCCTTAATACATATTTGTGAAACCACACAACTTCAGATTTGGTCGTTCGGCTGCACCGCTGGTCAGATTTGGACGATCTCCCGAAGCGGCTCCGTTGTTAAGGTGAGCATCGAGATTTTTTGGCGAAATTTGGACTCCGTAGGCTTATTAAAGAAGGGACGTTTCTGGTGAATACATCCCTGAACCTGAACCACATAATCAACTCGGTAAAATTGGGACAGCGATTCTAAAAAAACCCTTTCCCGGATAAATCAGCGGGCCACAGCCCTAAGACCAATAAAAATCGGGTTTTCGCTCTGCGGCAGTGAGTATTTCTTTCCTAGAAAACTCCTCGACAAACTTGGACATCAAAGATTGTCCTAAAAATTGGTCCAGTATTTCAAATTTCAAAGGCAAAAGTGATGTATGAGTGGTATTAAGGTTTTGCCGAACGACCCACTTCATGATGAATGACGTGGTGGACGCTTGAAAAGTGCAATGAGCCCTTGCCAAGAAACCGCTAGAAATTCAAAATCTGAAATTATAAAGGGAAAATATTCGGAGAACAAACTTGACCAGTTTTCAAAAAAACAACTGTAGCACAAAAACAATAGTTCCTGATTGACACAGGCCCAGGAAACGAGAAAAGAGAGGATTTTTTTCTATCCAATTTATTAGGTTGAAAGTAAAGAAATAATTAAAGAAAGCCAGGTGGGTCATGCTGGGCCAGTGAGTATGTCACTCTAGGGCGGAAAGCAAGGGCAAAGATAAAGTGGTGGCGTTGAACCGTCTACTAAGGATGCGCCATGCATTCGTCTTCCATTCAGAATCATAGAGGTACAGTGAATGCATATTTGGCCAGCACAATTGCTTGAGAGGAGGGGGCAGCCGCTATATCGAGTCGGCGCCTTTACCTTCCCAGACAAGTGTATTACCAAGTTACCCTGCCCGACTAGCGCGAAAGCTCAGCACCCCCGAACGGATTGCCATTGCGCGTCAAAACTGCGCGTTGTGTGTGACTGCACGATGTTTCTGGGGATGTGCCGCATTTTACGACAATACGTTATTCTTAAGGCGTTCTAGGGGTTCTAGAGACGTTCCTTTCATTGTTTTTCTGCCTTTTCTAGTCACGATGTTTAAGAGAACACATATGGATACCGTAGCTACAAAAAGTACAGTTCAACATGTGCAGCTTTATACCGTGAAAAAGTAGCACTACCAACCAACCATTAAATATCTTACCACCTAAACGCAGCAGGACGATAATTCATAAGCCTATGTATTGAAACCGCGTGGCTTCGCCACAAGGTCAGGCTAGGGGAGGCACTCCGGGGTGGGTGAACCACTACTTCGCTGCAGATGGAGGGTTTAAAGGCTAGCAATCAAAAGCAGAGCGATGGTTGAACCTTAACTAAGCCCTGCAAAAACAACACGCCCGGAAGGACTCGAACCTGCAATCCGCGGACAACAATCACCCTCGCTCTCCACTCAGCCATCCCGACCACAAAGAAAACTGTTCTTGGATCTCTTATGCCGATCCCACCCGTATACGGCGCCGTGCGCGTGAAATCCGTAGAGCCCTGTGCAGTTACACACAACCCGCATTTTGGACGCGCAATGGCACTCCGTTCGGTGGTGCTGTGAAAACGTTCCTGCCCGGAGGGATGGAAGATTTGGTTAGCCTGGGCCGGGATTGATCGGTCGAACATGCGGGTGGTAGTTGCGCTTCTTTCCACAGCGCCATGGTTGCCAAGGGTCTGAATGTACGTTACTTAGAACCAGAAATTACCTTACCCTGAACCAGAAGTACCTTACCCTCCGAAAAACTATGCTATCCACCACTGCGTGTTTTGAAGAATTATCATTATTTCATGAATTAACCATTTTCCTTCCAGGTTCGGACGTTCACCGGAAGCTTCACCGCTTATTCGATTTGGCAAAAAGTAGATGCTCAGGTGAGTCCTCGGCCCATTGAATTTCGCTTGATATTCCCAGTTTTCGCCAATATTCGCCTAGAATTTTTCACTTTCAGAACAATCGGTACTCGATCGATCTCATCGGCTGGAGATCTCATCGCGTCGTCACACATGCTGTTCCACCGACAAACAACAAAAAATCACATTAAAATAGTGTCTCTGACCCGCCATAGTCTTGGTGTGTGGGTTTATACTCGACGTCAATCGTCGCCGCGTGTCGCCGCCGCCATCGCCGTCGCCTCTTCGTTCTGTTCTAGTTGATTCAATCGCCGCGAGTGTCGTTTAAAGCAGAGTAAAATGTATTTGTTCACAACAGATCGTCACACTACATCTACATATTGATACAGCGGTAAGAGGCGCTACTGACAAACGCAGGGTCGAGGGATCGATCCTCGCACAAGTTAGCCAAGCCTCCTATCCCTCAGCGCCCAGTAAAATTGGTACCAAGCTTGTCTCTGGTAAGGTGAAGACAACGACCTAGGCCCAGATTCATCAAGGATATTTACCCGATTGCTGCGCGTAACCGAACTGATCAACGCGTGCTGGGGCATATTCGAGGTATATAGCGGGTATATTGCACACTACTGGCTCGGGGAGGTATCCAAATGTTGGGGGAATGAGTATACATATTACTGTTAATCAGTATGAAGAGATTAGAAAGAGAACAAATACTCAAAAAAGCCGAAGACAACAAAACTACCTTTATGAATGCATGCTACTAAACAAAAAACAAATAATGTTAAATAGTGTCGATCATGATGAATCTTGATGAATCAAAATTTCTGAGGAATATATCGGGTTTATTTTCCTCCGATCCGTAGTATAATCAGATCTAAGTGCTTAATAGCGGCTGGACCCCGCAAGTCATTGTACAGGCCAAATACGCATTTGCCACGCCTTTACGATTCTGAATGGAAGTCGAACGCATGGCGCGTCCTGGGGAACCGAACGCCGCTTCCTTTACCCTTTACCTCAGTGAAGATCATAGATGACGAACGTGGCAATTTTAAGCCTGGGCATTTGAACTAGAAAGACTAGCGCCATAAATCTTCCAGTGGTAAAGTTTAACCATGTAATAAGCCTTTCCCAGACGCGTATCCAAGTGGCTACTATTGACGTTAGTACGACAATAGGTTAAAAAACAGTCCGCTGCTCAGAAAAAGTTTACCCACGAGGATTGGAACAAATCGTCGTCATTGCCGAGGTTCAAAGACGAGAGAACATGGAGATTTACCCACGAGAGTTATTAGCAAACTGAAAAAAAAACAAGTTTTCCTCTCACAGAGTGTACACAAAGAATAATTAACTATACCCTACTAAAGTGCAAACAAACAGGATGTCGATAAAGTGGAAATTAAATACGACACGATAAAGGGCAAACAAATATTATAATAATAATGTCTCTATTGTGACGCATTTGAAGTGGTACGTATAATATTATCACAAACTGTACAAGAGAATAAGTGTAACATCAGTTATCATAATTTTATCAATATTATAACATTGTTCACACTAGAATGACGTTCTTAATTTTTGACATGCCTCATACTTTCGAAGAGCCCAGATAACGAAGAGGAATACTTAAATATGTACCTCTTTAGTTGTCCCCACCTTTGAATATATCTTTCGAAAAATGCAGAATTTATTTTTAAGAAGAAAACTCTCAGATCTTTGACCTCATCAAGTTGGCGGGAGTGTACCTAACCCATTCTTGTACCCAACCCATTCTTTCTCTAGACTGGGTAAATTGTCACCATACCAACAACACCTCGACGATGGATTGAAATATTAGGTCGTCGAAAAAGTTTCCCGCCACTTCTGCCATTCTTTTCAATTTTGTTTCTCTCCTCTATTCCACCCGATATCCGACATATTCAGAGATGATTCCCATCAACAACATCTTTTTATTTACCAGATAAATTTTGACCCCTCCTCCTACAGAATTTCTAGAGTTTTGATGAAAAGAATTCATCGAACCATGTTTTGAGGTGCTCTCATTCGTCGAGTTGGTGAGCGAATGGAACAAATGTAAAACAAATGCGAATGGAGAGCGAATGGAACAAATGTTATTTTGTTGGGGAAAGGTTCAACCAATGCCTCGGATGGGTCAAAACGCGGAGATGATCAAATAGGTGAATGCGCGTCATAGTGACTGAACGAGATTCTTTTCCAGCGTCGCCGTCATTTACGTTAGGGCTCGCAGTTCAACTGCACACCGATTATGTCCCATTTCGGGTAAAGTTACGATATTTGAAATTTTCGTTGGTTTGCAGCAAGTGAGCCACTAGCAGGAGCAAATTCGATCAATGACGTTATTTATTGGCATGTGATTGACGTGCACACTACATCGTTGATGACAGTAGCAGACCTTGGTGCTACTAACCAAATTGTCGGGCGAATTAAAAATTCCTTCAGAAAGTAGAGATGGTCGTGCATGCACCCGTCTCCATCTGAAGGTGGTGGCCGCTAAAGCATGCCGCAACAATGTGCCCTATTTTCTTGTGGTTCTAAAGCCTCGGAGACGGGCAACTTATGTGGGTATATGGCACTCGAATTGCCCTATCAACTCATGGGTACTACGCCGGCCACCCTCTAAAACCAGCTTCAGAGGACTCACTCAATCCACAGTGACTGCCCTCCTCGACTACTGTTTTTCTTCGAAGCCAAAATAGGCCTTTTTGAATATACGAGGCCAAACTTTCGCTGCCATAAGAAAGACAATTCAAGGACCTATCGTAATGCACAAGCCATTCCCTGAATTTCTTTCAACGCGTTGTTTTATGAGCTCGTAAAACAAAGCAGTTCAAGATACCTGCAATCAATATCGATTTTCTCTACACTACCTGCAGTGCTGAACCAGAACAACGGTGGTACATGTAGCTCATGAATCAACCTACATAATGGTTATGAAGCTGACATCCCGGAACCCGTTTTAAAATTTTGGTGAGCGGCCAAACTGAGTGGCGGGAAACTTTTTCGACGACCCAATAGTAACTAATGTACAATAATTTGTATTTTGAGCAGTAATCAAAACGTTACCTATTGTCGCAATCGCGCTTCGGGACAGACCTGCCTAACACTTGCTCACCGGAAATTGGGTAACCCTTTACCAGACCTTTCAAAAAAAGGTTCACCCGACCTCTTTGGGAAGGTCCACCTCGTCCCTCTCAGACACGTTTTTCGTAGATAGGTAGAAGAATGCAAAAACAATGAACATTAAATATTGTGTTTTTGAAGGTCTTCCTAGCTTACTATTCGGCTTCGTCATCTGTGTTCCCCAGAGGATGTGAGGTATATTGCAGTTTGAGAAAAAGTTGGGTACATGGCGCATCCCCAGAGAACACGAAATGGACGACTATTCAAAGAATATAACCCCGTTATAAAATTTAAATTGAGTATTTTCGCACTTTTTTTTTGATTGCATCAAGAATTCCCGCATAAAAAAATACCAAAAAAACTGCGCCGCTTTTCCTTACACGTGTATGGAGCCCGGAGGAAACCGAGAATCTTGTCAGAGAATGTAAGAGCACGGTGACATTTACGTCGGCTCGTGTAAAATTTTTCAAACAGAGGGACCACCATGGGGGCAAAAGTGGGCGTGTCGGTACCAGAAATGAGAAGCTGACGAATATTCAATGATAGAATTGAACAAGGCCGACAGAACCAAGAGGAATACGTCCTCTAAATGTCCAACCATGAAAATCAGTGAAAAAAATAAAAATTTATCAGAAAAATTCGAAATTTTCACAAATGCAACGACAAATACCCCGCTTGTCGACAATAAAGAGATGACACAGAGAAATGCGCGCAAGGTTTAACGGTTAGTTGATTTGGGTTAATAAAATCGTAATGAATCAGGTTAAACATGAAAGATTCAGAGCTCAAGGTACATACGATCCGTCATGAAAACTCTAAACGGCACTATCAGTTATTTAAATTATGAGAATAACAACCTAAACAAATTTTGTATTAATAGTACACAGTTAGTGAATATATTCCTTGTTCAGTGCGCGACCGATGACCAACCGTCGGACCTAAAACAACCAAAAATCAGTAAAAATTCGGACAAAATTTTTTTCTAAAAAAGAATAGTGAAAAGAACCCCTTGAACGGAAGTGAATAAATCCGTCGATTGATTTGGGATCACTATCGATTTCTACATCATATCGGAAAAATCTGGCAAATCATTTTGAATCAGCTCGTCGATCGATAAATCAGTCGGTTTGAGGTTTGCCGGGCGAAAAATTGATTTACGAAACACGTTTGGAAAGTTTGCAAGGATCATCTTGATCAATCGATTTCCGATACCAGATTCTTCGATACATATTGGTAAGGATGTTTCTCTTCAGAATATATTTTCAAAATAAAAATCAAAGCAAAGGAAAAACTTGCTACTAAAAATCAGAAAAACAAGGAATCCAATCGATACATCGATTATTCTGAAATTTTTTCAACCTCTTCTCGACTGCACCACTCAATCGGAGGTAGTTCAAGGATCAGCAGTAAATTGAGAAATCGATAATCGATTGATCATCGATTACGACTTACTGTACAGCTTAGCGTCACGTAACAGGCTCCGTTTATTTCGTAATGTTTTAAAATATTAGCTTAGCGTCACGTAACAGTCGCCCCGTAGGATAGTCGTTTATGTAGCCATTTCCTCCTTAAGTAAATAATGTTTTGAAATATTTCTACAAAATAAAAATGAATATAAATTAAAATTTTAACAAATTTTACCTAGTATTTGGACAGCATCCAGGCATACTTGAGTGCATTTCTCGGCCAAGTACAGTATTACTCCCGCGCAGTCCTATAAAATATAGTGTTTTTTTTTCGCGGACAAATCACCGAATGTTTTAAAAAACGTTTCAAACACAGAAAAAATTCGCTGTCGGTGAAATTTTCCTTTTCATTTTATAGACTGAAAAAATTTTAACTTAAGCATTTTCATTTCTTTCGAATGTTTCATCATCCTCTCCAAGGGCTTCCATGGTAAGCTTACAGCGGTCGCTTGAAAAAAAAACGGCACGAACTTTCTTACCAACCTAATATTTCTACAAAATTAGAATAAATACAAATTAAAAATATAGCAAATTTTACCTAGTATTTGGACAGCATCTAGGCATGGCCGATACAGTATTACTCCCGCGCAGTTGTTTTAATTTTTCCGCGAACAAATCACTGAATACTAAAACAGAACAAATCGGCCGATACTTCGCCACCGCATACAAATACGCTCTGCAGGCGTTCAGCGTCGTGTACATATCAGCCATTTTGCCTTGCATCAACTGGAAAAATCGATAAATCGATCGCTCTCCTATACAAATCGATAGTCGATCAATGTCGCACCTGGAACGTGCCAATCGGTGTACCGAACGCTTCTCGATGATGAGCGTATTGGAAAGCGATATCGCACGCGGATTGCATAATACTGTAAAAATCAATAAACATTAACCCTTCTCCACTAAAAAAGGTAAGGTAAAAAGTGACGGATTTACCCAAGGGGACCGCCGGACAGCACTAGTCGCTCGAGATCGAGACCGGTCATCAGCACGTAGACTCCTTTGCCAACGCCACCCAGAATGTTCTCCTCTGGAAAAACTCTTTCTTCATTTTCTTTCTCCTTCATCTTTTCCTTCTTTCTCCTTCTATTTTGATTTTTGATTTTTTCAGTAAGGTAGGTATTGATTGGTGTGGATCATACATTTTCCACGAAATATTTGCATTTGTTATCAGCGTACAAACTAGAATCTCTCTTCGCAGGAAAGCTACGCCCACTTTAGGACCATTCCTGGCCATTATCCAGCGAAAGACCAGATTTCGGAGCTTCCCACTAGAGAATGTTAGATGCACCCTTTCGAATGCTAAACGCGCCTGTTACCACGCTTAAAGCGCCGCCGCATTCTCTGCGTCTCTGTCCAAGACACCCCGCCGCGCGCTGCTTGCCGCCGAGCATGAACGGACCATTGTAAGCCTTGATGACAACCTTCTTCTCTCGTCATATTCATTATTACAAAGTGTATTTTAATAAAAATGAATAAAATTTGGGCACGTACCAGGCACTTCGCAGTCTTCAAATACTAGCTCACAAGTATTTGAGCCTCGCATACCCATCTTGTCGAGTTTTGGCGACGTACTGAATCCTTTGAAACCCTGAAACTCTTGAGAAGCTTTCGAAATAATTAAACTAACAAGTTCTGCCGTTATTTGGCAAGATTTCAGAAACAAGTGTCCAGAAAATCCAAAAATTTCACTGATGCAAATTCTGCATATGTCATGCCGCGTCGCGACCGCTCGCGAGCGACATAATCAGTCGAGAGGTGCAATTGTGACAGAAAAAGAGGAGAGCAAAACACTTTTAACGCGCAAAACCTATATCTACCCAGATGTGGCACGCGAGTTAAATGTGGCCTAATTCATGCTGAAATTCTATTTGAATTACGATTTCGAAATTTTATCAAACAGAATATCGATCGACTACCTTCTCTACAAGGAACGAGGTGATTCCGTGCTGATGCAGAGCGGGATCGGTTTTCGCATATACCACCAGAACATCGGCGTCCGGTCCGTTCGTAATCCAGAATTTCGTTCCGTTTAGGACATATCTGAATGGATCAGGTAAAGGGTAAGGTAAAGGGTAAATTCTATGGCAACGATTACTGTAGAATACCGTACTTGTCGCCGCGTTTCTCCGCTTTCAACTTCATGCTAACCACATCCGATCCGGCGTTCGCCTCAGACATCGCTAGAGCGCCCATGTGTTCGCCGTTGATCAGCTAGAATACAAATAAATAAAAATATGAAATTGAATAAATATACTACTACACTGGTTACTAAAATGCTCCAAGACCGCCTCTTATTCACCCCTCCCTCATTCCCCTTCTTGCTTCTCTTCTTCCCTTGTAACTAATCGTTCTGCCTTTTAATTTTCTGTATTTGTCTGAATGAGATAGAGAAGTTGTTAACTTTTTAATCTCTAATTTAGTTTTTACAGGACTTCAACACCAAACACGTCGACTGTAAATACTAAAAATTTGTTGTGAGAAAGTATTTTGAATTTTCATAACGCTTAGCCATCTAACGAGCAGTTAATGGAAAGCAGTCGCCAGAGGTTGACTTGGGCCTACGCCATTTGGTTTCCTTAAGATAGCGTCCAATCCATAAATTTCGCTTCAGAACGACTCACTCCGTTCAATAGACCCATTTCTGGAAACGAGCTCATGGTCGGAAATGTGAAAAGCTTCGGGAAATTGGGAACGCCTAAAAGAGTGAACCAGGCAAATCCATTGGGTAGTAGTGAGGTTGAGCAGGAAAGTATAATAGCGAATAATATGGGGAGATTTCAATATGGATGGTTTCAAAATGTTCCAAACGCGCGGAATTTTCTCTTTTAATTCTGCCGTCTATACCTACGCATATATATAGGGTTTGACGACGCAGTGCGATTGGCAAAAATAAATATCGAGGCCGTCTCAAACTCCCATGCCCCACGTCTAGCACGGCAATGCGGATCCAACTCCATGTTGACCTGCTATTTTTGCGCATGGCCTAAAAACATTATGTGGAAGACCACCATGGTCACACCGCTTCCCTTCGCGAGTCTCAATAGTGTAGTGATCTAACGCTCAGTGTCTTGGATGGGACCGAAACGCAGGTTCGAATACGACCTGCGACGCGATTTTTGCTACGATCTTGGCACCATTACTACATCTTTATCTAGAACGCTTGATAGTCATCCGCAAAAAATAGGTCATAAAACTAGAATCTCGCTTTGTTTCGCCCTTATGGGTTCTAGAGATCCCCTATCGACCTTGAAACCTCTCTATACCTCATCTAGGAGTTCAGTACCGGACGTGGCGCGACGATAACACGGCGGCAACGGCGCGTTTTGCGCAGAAACCGCCGCTTTTTCTATATTTTCTTTAAAATTGATTTAATCGTAAAAATAAGGACATATCTGATTTTAACACTTTTGGCTATTTTCATATCATAGTGCTCATATTCGTAAAACTTGTTAACTAGCGATTTTTTGACCACTTGATGATCCGCCCTTGCCTCTTCGATTAGTAGGAGACTAGAGCTGTTCTGTAAACTAGCACTATGCTCTGGCGGATTCGCTTACTCCAGCGACGCTTTGATTGCACTCGTCACTTCTTGTTTCAAATATTTTTTCACAGTCTTAATTAATTCTTCAATCATTTTTCAAAGCCAGTTTCGTGTGTGATAACCAACATGGTTTTGGTGTCTTCTTTTGTTCAACACTGACATAAAGATGAAGAAGAAGAAGATAAAGACTCCTCGTCCGATGACTTTTCGCTTGACGAGTCTCCGTCTTTGGCCGAGTTACCACGCGGGGATCCCCGTTAAGCATGCGGCGTAAACAAATTGAGTTAGACTGTTGGGGTCACGTGGACCACAAACACGGCACCTTTTGGCGCATAATAGCGCCGCTGCCGCCATTCAATCGTTATGGCAAGTCCGGTACTGCAACTAGGTCAATTGCTATAAAACCGAACAATTCAATTCTATTATGTTTTGTTCTGCATGTTTTGTCTACCTGCAGTTACGGGTTAATGTGAATTTAATGGTTGACAGCATCTGCACTACTAACTCTGTATACTCTTTTAACGTGTGTTTGCAAGATTGTCGTTTGTTTTTGTTCGTTACTAACCCTGTTTGATTTGAGCACGCCTTCAGTTGGCGTAGAAATAAATAAATTCCACTCACCTTGGGTAGGTATTTCTCCTTCTGTTTTTGAGTGGCATTTCGTACGATCTGATTCACACAGAGGTTCGAGTGCGCTCCGTAGGAGAGACCAATGGCACCGCTGGCCCGAGACAACTCTTCCATTACCAGCACATGCGAGAAATAGTTGAGATGCGAACCGCCGAATTCCGCTGAAATCACCTTTACCTACTTATCCTAGGCTAAAGGTAAAAGTAAAGGTAAAAGATCTGACGTTGAGCAGTCTACTACGGCCGCGCCATGCATTCGTCTTCCACTAGAGCTGGAGGCATGGTGAATGCGTATTTGGCCTATGCAATGACGAGGCCAGCTGCTATACCGTGTCAGTGTCTTTACCTTTCCAGACAATTTAATCGACCCCGGAGGGATGGAAGGCTAACCATCTTTCACTAAGCCCTAAACCCATTAACGCTGGCATTAGTCTAGCGATACTCTAATGGATCATATCAACATGTTTCCTTCCTTTTTCATTCTTTTAGTGCTGCTGGGCTTCTGTAAAGGGTTATCTCAATAACTTCCTTTATTTGTTACTAACCGTGCTTTCCATGTTACTAACATTATAACTGAACGTTTACCCACCCCCTAGAGGTTGGAGAATATAAATGAAAAAGGCTTGTTTGGTCGGGGCGACGATGGAGCGATCACTTTATTTTCTTTTTTTCTTTTTCTGTTATTCCAGTCGCTGGTCTATCGAAACCATTCGATATCTTCTCAGTATTGAGAACAGAAGGAAGAGGACAAATAAAGAGGGTTTAAATTTCGAGTAGAATTCATCGAGACTGCTGAAAATGAAAATGTGTACAGTTTACCTACCAGGAGCAGTGACGCCGAGTAAGCCATGCTCTCCAAGTTTCTTCCAGAACGATCGCAAATCCTTGAACGTGTTCGTCCGATCGATTTCATTCGCATATGGTGCCAGCTCCTTGTCGGCGAATTCTCGGACAGATTTTCGGAGCTTAAATTTTGTATTTTAACCTGGAACCTTTTATACTGAAACAAATGCCCACTGGATTTCAATGTTGACCCCACTACGGAGTAAAAAAAAAGTAAGAAAAGACTTGGTTGATCGGGGTGACGATCCTCAGGAGACTGATCAACGCCGGCACCTTTACCTTTACTTTTTTACCTATGAATACTGATTACTGGACTATACTAAACTAACCTCGTGAGCAAAAAGTCAAGAGATTAAAAGGATTTATCGACGAAAAATTAGGTCGGAACTGAGTGTTCGACACACGACGGTTTAGACCAAATCAACCGCTTCTAAGGACAAAATGTCTATACCAAAAATCTGTACCAAAATTTTGACTCACTCCTAAGGAAACAGAAAGCCAAAGGCTAAGCGCTCGACGTTGATCAGTGTTCTGAGGGGCCGCCATGAACTCGTCTTGCATTCGAAATCGTGGTCATGTACGGAGAACGTCTAGCTTCTGGACCACTTGCGAGGTATTGCTTATGAAGAAGGCGAGGTCTTCGCCTTCAGATCCATTTTCGGATAAGCCTAACCTAGCCGAAAGAGCCGGACGGATTGGTTGGTCTCAAACGAGAACTGATTTCCCGGTCGTGCTGGTGAGAACAAGTTAACCAGCAATCGAACCGAACAGTTTCGTCCGAGTTAGCTATTTCTTATTGGTTCCGCTTATCTTTGTATTATTTTTGGAAAAAAAATTAAATTAACAACATTACTCACCGCAATTTCGTCGTCAGTTAGACCGAACATCGCGTCCGAGATTGGATACGCCGACATCTGACGACATGCCGGCAACTGACGTGCTGCGCCTCGGAGCAGCGTCGACAAGGACATGGCGCGATCCGGCCGGCAAGTCTAAACAGCGCAAAATCAGCTATTTATAACCCTCTGTTATCAAACTATACGACAATAGGCATAGACTTTCGGCGAAGGAAACAAGACAGAAAACCTAAAAAGCAAAACAAGAATGGAATTTCGACAGGAGGAATTATGTTCATGGATGGAAAACTAAAAAAGAAGAAATTTCTCAAAAATCTCAGAGCGTTTCTTTTATGGATGTTCCTTAACTCAATCGTTACTTGTCAGCAATTTCAAGCCACTTGAATGAAGTGAGTGAAGAACAATGTATTGAACGATGATTGAGAGAACAAAGTTGGAATAAAAAAGAAAACGAGGAGAAAATACAGATTCTCAGCCAGAACTTATTCGTAAATATTCTGAAGAAGTTTCAATTTTCATGTTCTTTTTCAGATGGTTAGAAACTCTTTCAGAAACTTCTCTTCAGAACCGCATGGGTGCTTAAGGTTAATAAGATTATACCTAGTTTGAAGTCGATCTGGGTGGAAGTTTGAGTGAGCGGAGATCGCCCCGTTACGACCCTGGTGACATCACTCGACCCGGTTTTTGCCCGAAACCCGACGTCATATCGTCTTGATCGAAATCGCCAGTCAGCTGTTAGCTGGCTCGTGATCGATTCGAAGCAAATTCGCTTCATAAAGGTAAAAAAGGCAAAGATACCGGCGTTGATCCCCTAGGGGGAGCGTTTTTAGTCTATACAATGCCTTGCGGGGCCAGCCACAATTCGAAGTGAGCGTCCTTGCCTCCCAAGACAAGCTTGGTACCAATTTGTCCAGCCCCGGACGATTGGAGGGCTTGGTTAGCTAGGGTGAGGATCGATCGCTCGACCGTGCGAGTGTCAGTAGCGCCTATTACCACTGTACCGCACGAGCTCCAACAAATAAATAACCAAATAAATAGTCTAAATCACAGAGTGGCGGGATCGATTGCCAGCGAGTGTTAGAGTTTTGCCAAATATGCGTCATAATCGTTCTATGGAAGACTATATGTTCACACAGCAAGAGATTGAAGCCAAAGTGGATTGCATAGACTAATCCATACATCCTGGAATGCGCCGTGCACACGTCGTCTATTTAGGATCGTGGTCAGAGTACCATACTCACTGCCCGTTAGGTTTCAGGAAGCAACTTGAATTTATCACGAACTGATGAAATCAACCTCTCAACAAGGATTACAATGCGGTCAGACCACTAAAAACAAGCTTTTGATAATGACAGAGATAGCTCTTATCAAGTTGCCGGCGTGGTTTTTCAATAGATACGAGGTCTCGATCTTCGCTCTTATCTCTTATTAATGAGAAGACGAATTCTGATGAAGAGCGGAACGAGAACCTATTTGTGGGGTTCCGGAACGGCACTGGAACCGAAAATTAAAAAATGTACAAACGAAATAAAAAATTCAATCCGATACTCAGAGAAATGATCCGGCAAGAGACGAAAAGCCCGAATTTTGTATGTTTATTTATTTATTCATTTATCTGCGACACGTCCAACAGAATACATGTGTAGAATTTAACCGACAACAGAACAAAAACAAAAAGGTCGGACTCATGGGAGAATCTTCAAGGAAGAAAAGAGTACAAAAAGAAACGCTTCCACAGATAAAAGTCTAGAAAAAAGACGCAAGAGCAATTATGTTAATCATTTATTTTCGAATAATCGACGGTAGTACTATATTTCAAACATAGAATAAATCGAAAGAACATATTAAAATAAACAGTTAGAATGAGCAATCAATACAAGCAAATACGCAATCACTGCGCTTTTACAATCCTGAATAGGGAACGAATGCATGGCGTGTCCTAAGGAAACTAATTAAGGTAAATTCTTCACATTCAACTCTTACCCTAGAGCACTGAGATTACGGAGTTCCTCTGATACTCAAAATACCATTTTTGCTTTCATTTTGAAGAGATTATCACTAGAAATCGCTAAATCACTAAAATATATTGAGTACAATAAAAAAGTGAACAACAAATAAATAGAAGATAATGAGGAGGCGATCAATAAATGTACGACTAGAAACTGTGCACCGACCGGTCGAGACCACTGAGTGTGTGCTGGTTAGAAATCGATGGAAGTGAAATCACTGATAAGGAGACGGTGCTCGAAAAGGGCAGAGAATTCAAATGTAAAAAATGAAAGCGAGAATATAGTACAGCGCAGCAGTGCTTGGGTATTTCTTTTTTTTTCTTTTCTTCCTAGAAAGATTAAAAGTAAAATGTCGTCAAATAACCGTTATTCTTTTCTCTACATTGAGCTTATTCTGCCTTCAAATTCATTTATTCCAAATATTTCAATTTTGTTAAATATCGCTTTTTAACATGATTCAATTTTACTAGCAAACCAACGATCAACGCGATGGTAGATCGGACAGGTCATCTCGAACGTTATCGCCAAAGTTGAGAAAGGGGAGGAGAAAACGATAGGAAAGAAGAAGAGAAATTGAAAAATGAGAAAAGCAATGAAGGGAAACCTTAGCACGTTTCTACACAGTGGAAATGACTAAAAATAGAAAATATTAAAAGAAAAGAAATAGAAAAATATGTGACTAGAGAAAATCGAAAAAAACGAAAACTTAGAAAACTTGAAAAAAGTTTTCACATTGCAGATCCCATTGGTGAAGTCCAACAAGCCTAAAAACACCGTCCTACCATACTATTCCAGTTGGGCACCATGTTTTTCTTTCAACTACAATCAATCAATAACTGATTCTAAATCGACACAAAAGCCTATGAAAATGCTATTCACCGCTTTCAATCGTACATTTTATCCCAACAAATTCGGCAACTAATCGCCGGCGGCAAAAATTTCACCCATCAAGCTACTCGTTCTACTCGGCGTCGTAGTTCTGTTCTATGTACTCTCTCTGGGAGAGGTACTGATCCTTACCCATCCTACTCATTCACCTAAAACATTCCAATTATAAATTCAAATCAAAAATAAAAACAACAATAAATTAAATTCAGCCATGCATCGACTACGAGGACTTCTGTGATTTGGTTCTGACCAGTGACTGTTGGACGGAGCCCGATGGCACGATACTTAGAGGAGCCTGTCCGAGATCCTGTGGAATTTGTACCGATTGACCGTCTCCGAATTCAAAGCGACTTTTCTTTGTGCAAAAAAACTAACCTATGAGGAATTTAACTTTCATCACATATAAGTTCAATAGTGGGGAAATCCCACCTCAAGGGCTTGGGCTTCTCCTCGATCATTTTAAAATTTTTTAACAAATTTACAGCCTGCCTACCTGCAGTCAGACGGAAATAGGATCGCTTCTCTAGGCGATTCATTCTTCTCTATGAACAAAATACCTGTTTCGTTTGATCGCCAATGTTTCATTTTCCTATGCTGAATAATTTCCTTTCACCTGCTGACTGTTTCTAGATGTTTCTAAAATGTGATAAATAAATAAGTAAATAAGTCATAGATAAGTACACTCAATCCTCTGTCGATAAGGTCACAAGTCAACAGTCAATAAACCATCGTTTAGTACGTTTCGGCTATTCTGAGTCGGCGTCAAGTGCATGGCGCATACCAAAAGGATTCAGCGGACTTCTTAAAACCTTCCCGTCATGTCGACGAATTGGTGTCATTACAAAGTGAAAAAGAGTAAATAAACAAATAAAAGAATGAAAAAATAATGAGTAAATAAGTAAGAATATGTACAATTCTGCTGGCAAATTACAAGCCAGCAGTCTACAAACCATAAGTTTTGGCTTTATTGAGTAGACGTCAAGCGCATGGCGCATACCAAAATGACTCAGTGGACTTATCACATTCTTATCCTATCACGCCTGTTGCGCTATCAGTCAATTTATCTCAGGGAATCGTAGTTATTATAAATAAATAAATAAACAAACAAATAAATAAATGAATAAAGAAGTGACAAATTTTCTGTAGGCTAAGTTAATGCACAAAGGAAAATTCTCTTAGGACTCAGTCTCTGATTATTTTTTTAAAATTAGTCTCTGATTTTTTATGGACATCTGATTAGTCTTATTCTTCAATTTTCTCTTTAATTCACATTCTATTTGAAAACGTCTGAATTGCCATAGTAACCACGCAAAGGCCGAAATTAAAGGGTAAAGGTAAAGGTGTCGCCGTTGAACAGCGCTCTAAGTATGCGCCATGTAGTCGCTTTCCATTCAGAATCGTAGAGGCATGGTGAATGCGTATTCGGCCTATACAATGTCTTGCGGGACCAGCCGCCATATCAAGTCGCGTGTCTTTACTTTTATAGATAAGCCTGGTATCAATTTACCCGACCCCGCTTAAATGAAAGGCTTGATCAGCCCGGGCAGGGATCGACCGCTCCACCGTGCGACTGTCACTGGCGCCTCCTAGCACTGTGCCACGCGCGCCAGAAGCGGAAATTACTAGTTTCAAAGCTGATAATTTCAATCTGGCAGCTGTTCAAAAAGCAGCACGAGACAGGTGCTTTGTTCGAAACGCTGCTGATGGTGACGAGGGTGGTGACGGCCGGCCAGCGCCGAGCAGGACGCACGTAGCAGCTAATCAACTGTTGCTTTATGAACAGCTGAAAAGTCTGCGGTTTTCCACAAATACGCCGCCGTCGTGGTAATTACTCCCCAAGCTGAGAGAGAAGCTCTTGGTGAAGCAGTTAGACGTCGGCCGCCACCGGAATCCCCCGCACCACCACCACCACTCTCAATCCAATGCTGCTCTATACCCTACTCGGACTAGCTGTACTTATCGTCGCCTCAACAGCTGATGAAAAGCCTATGAATCCTGTGAGTTTTTTCTCTTTTTATAATGTTTCATTGAATAAAATTTGGTAGGAGATGCTACTTCCACCCGCACGGTCGAGCGATCGATCCTCTCCGGACTAACCCAGCCTTCCATCCCTCCGGGTTCGGGTAAATTGCTATCAGAACTGCCTGTGAAAGTGGAACCTCTGGTTCAGCGCCCGGCCCTCGCAAGTTATTGCATAGGCCAAATACGCATTCACCATGCCTCCACGATCCTGAATGGAAGGCGAATATATGGTGCGTCCTTTTTTACCTTTACACCATATACATAACATTCCATGGGCTAATTTCATTCCATACCATATACATATTTACTTTTCAAGACCTTGGAGGCTTGTGAAGTTACTTGCAGAGCGGCTGGCTCTAGTAGGGCATTGTATAGGCCAAGCACGCCCTCACTATGCCACTACGATTCCGCGATGGAAGACGAGTGTGTGGCGCGCACTTACGTTAGGCACCGATCAAGGTCGACCCCTTTACCTTTACATTACATCTAATTTGCGGTGCCTTCGTTAACATAGGTTCAAGTATAATTCATTCTGACTTTACTGTCAAAAAAATGAACAAAAAAGGGGTAGACGTGCAACCCGTACGAATGAGACGAGACTTCAAAAGCGGTCTGATACACAATTTTTGCCACTTCGCGTCTAGTGTCGTCCAAAGGCTGAAGGGTGCCATTTTAGGCCTTCGCCTACCAAATTAACGGGATTTCTCCAGTCAAATCTGAAAAGAACAAAAGCAATCAAACCTATAGAAGTTGAAATTATTTTTGCAAAAAAACGTTCCGCTTGCCCCAGTTGGAAATCTGATAGCACTTTAAGCCTGTCTAAAGAAAACATAATTTTTGCTGAGTAGTAACAGCTAGGAGCAGAATCATATGATCAAATAATCTCTAATCCTCTCGATCAAATAATCTCTAATCTCTCTCTAATTGAGTAAAGGAGAACCACGCTTATCCGTGAAAAAGCGGACACTGACTTTCAAATAAGTTGCCTTCGACAAGACCTAGAGTAGGAAAGTTGAAGATGTCTTCACAATTCGGAATGGAATGCAAATGCGCGGCGTAATCCAATGAGATTGGGTGGAACAGAGGACGTTATCTTAGTCTTTAGTTTGCGATTTTTCACCACTTCCCAAGGTAAATGCGTAATTACAGTTATGCATGGATCAACTGATGGACTTCTGCCAGGAGAACATCAGCCTCTGCCATCGGAACGCCTATCGTCAAGTGTGGAAACGATGCGCAAAAATCTGCGAGCTGTGCTTAACAGCGAGAGAGACTAATTTGTGAAAATTAGCAAAATAAACTTTACGTTAAAATAAAACGTCAAAATAAATGGGTCGCACCTAACGAGCCAGATACAAAAAATCGCCTCAGACGAAAAGATTAACCCCAAAAATGACAAAAATTGACCGAAGATAGCTAAACTCTTCTGGGTTACGCCACGCGCACGGCTTCCAACGAAAATATGCTCGGTTGTAGAGCTCAAGGTACAAATCATATTACCCACCAGTCGTAAAAAGCTGGTTCACACAGTCGCAGACATCTTTGGTGCACAATTAAGAGTTCGAGTAGATGGATATTTCCATTTTTAGTGCAATTTTTTTCTAAGGCGGATAATTCCATTTTAATGCAATTTTTCGAATTTCAAAATGTATCAATTATTTCAAGAACGAAAATGTACAAAAAGACAAATTAAAAAGGGCTTCATGTTGACGAGAAGCCGCTAGAACTCAATTTAATTGAAATGCGACTCTTCGCTTATCAACGACGGAATCAGGGGCGCGGAAAGCCGAAGATCAGAAGTGCAAATGACGTCGCACCTAGCAACAATTTCACATCAGGCCAGTTTTAACCCAAGATGGATTGCGTGTGATATTCGGAAACAGTTCAGGGACGTTTTTAAACAAAAAAAGTTTAGTTACTTTTTAACAATCACGTGAACAAATAAAAAGTAAGTCTAATATTTCCTTAGTTCAAAGTAGTAAAATGGCATCGTAATACTTCAGGTTTAACTTTAAAGAGTGAAGTGAATGATATGTCGAGGTTAACAACAACGGAAAACTACAAATTGTCGAAATTGGAATGCTCAACAAGGAAAAATTAGAAATTCAAAAAAGAAAGCGTCAATAAATGAAGAAACATGTAATATTTGGATAACGTTGGGCTATAATGAGCATTGATTCAGCATAGTTAACCAACCGTAGATATTTCAGAATCACATCAAGAGAAATAGAAATATCAAATATCTAGAGTTAATGGACAAAAACTGACTACACTTATATTTATTTTTATTTTTAATACTGTGTAGAAAACCCCTCCTTCATGTTCAACAATTGAAAAATCTGTATGAGGACAAATGTATTGAACGATATCGATTAAAAACAAAGGAATAGATAATGATGGACGCTTAAAACTCCGATTTTGTTCACTGAGAAACTATCAATTATTAAGTCGTCGGAAAAGTTTCCCGCCACTCAGTTTGACCGCTCACCAAAATTTTAAAACGGGTTTCGGGATCTCACCTTTGTAACCGTTATGTAGGTTGATTTATGAGCTATATATACCACAGTTGTCCTGGTTCAGCACTACAGGTATTGCAGAGAAAGTCGATATTGATTGTAGGTACCTTAAGCTGCCTTTCCTTCACGAGCTCATAAAACAACGCGTTGAAGAAAGCTCAGTTAATGGCTTATGCACCATGGTAGGTCCTTCAATTGTCTTTCTTAGTGCAGCAAAAGTTTGGTTTCGTGTGTTCAAAAGGGCCCATTTTGGCTTTAAAGAACAACAGTAGTGGGGGAGGGTAGTTGCTGTTGCGTAAGTGGGTCATCTGGAGCTGGCTTCAGAGGATGGCCGGCGTAGTAGCCATGAGTTGGTAGAGGAGCTCGAGAGCCATATACCCTCACAGGCTGTCCATCTCCGAGTCTTCAGAAAGACAAGGAAATAGGGGACATAGTTTAGCATGCTTCAGCGGCCACCATCTACAGATGGTGACGGGTGCATGCACGACCATCCCAACTTTCCGAAGAAATTTTCATTCGCCCGGCAATTTGGTTGATGGTATTAAGGAGTGGGTAGCGTACACCAATCGCACTCCAAATCTCCTGCTATTCACTTGCAGCAAACCAGCGAAAATTTCAAAACCGCAGCTCCACCCGAAATGGTAGATGATCGGTCTGCAGTTGAACTGCAAATGAGGCATTCGATAGGAGCTGCTACCTGCAGATGCTACTGTCACCAACGATGTCTAACGTAGCCACCTCGATGGCGACGGAGCAGCCGTTCGTGAAAAACATGAGAAAATCTTCTTCAGTCACCATGACGCGCATTCACCTATTGAGAAGGAGACCTTTTAAAAATTTCAAAAATATCCGACATTTCCGATGACCTATCCAAGACATTCGTCGAACCTTGCCCCAACAAAATAATATTTGTTCCATTCGTTTCCAATTCGATTACTGGAGAACCAGCTCGACGAGTGAAAGTACCTCAAAGCGTGGCTCGCCGAATTCTTCTCATCAAAACTCTAGAAATTCTGGAGGAGGAGAGTTCCAATTTTATCTGATAAATAACAAGATGTTGCTGATGGTAACCATGCATAAATGTGTCGGATGTCGAGTGGAATAAAGGAGAGGAACAATTTTGAAAACATTGGCAAAAGTGGCGGGAAACTTTTCCGACGACCTAATATATTAGAACATCTGGTCCCTCTGGTTTATTCGATTTTTGCAGACTTTTCTACGAATGAGTAAGAGTTACCAGTCCACGACATAAAATGATGGCAGACTACACCCCTCAGGCTAAACCTTGAATAGCTCAAAATCTCCGAAGAAAAGCAAATAATAGAAGAACCTTACAGCTAGAGTTAATAATAATGGTTTAGAGTGGTAAGTCTTGAGCCACTTTGTTTGAAAGTTCCAGAACTTTCGATTAACGAACTTCACGATGGTGATTATAACGCGATAAAGAACACATTACGCTAAATAAAAAATAAAGAAAGAAATGAAAGAAAAGTAAACGCCAAATGGCTCATGATTTTCATACCACCCTAATAGATTTCTTAGTATCAACCTAGCCCACAACAGCAAACAAGCACAAACCCCGAACATCTTGAGAAATTTGGTCCTAAACGACGATGAGAACCTCAGATGACAAGAAAAAAGAATTTTTCCACGGCTTAGCACCACGTGGTGCGATGATGGCGAATGAGCGCTGCGGAGAAGAAACTTTGGGCGCCGACCGGAGAACGAGAGATGCGACAGCGCAGAGAGACATTTGGACAGAGATTTTGATGAAAAGGCACCATTTTTGAGAAGCGATACGATAAAAATGGAAACGAAACGCATCTCGGAAGAAGAAGAAGAAGGAATCGATTATAATCAGCCCAAATGACAAGGCCAATTCACGACGACGAGCGGCAACGGTGAAGATGATTACCCGCTGGCCGAGTAGCTCGAGTCAAAGATCACGAATCGATGCCGGGCGGCGGGTACGAGCCCCGGTGTGCCGTCTGTTGCTGTTTGCCCACGCGCGCTTCCACCATTTTTCAATCCTCCGGCGACGACGAATGTTGTACCGCGGGGCGATGACGACAGCGTGGTGATAACACGTGGGGCAGAAGGCCAGGTGACTGATAGTATCATGACTCTTCGAGAAAAATTGAGGGAAATCCAATTCCAATTCAACAATTCCATCGGATAATGCTTTCTTCGCCGTCCTGATGCAGTGGTGAGCGACGCTACTGACACCCACATGGTCGAGCGATCGAGCCCCGTTTGAACTAGCCAAGCCTTCCATCTCTCCGGGGTCGGGTAAAGTGGTACCAAAGTCGTCTGCGAAGGTAAAGGCACTGAGTTACTATGGAGGCGGTCCCCGCAGGTCATTGTATAGACCAAATGTGCGCTCATCATGACTCCACGATTTTGAATTGAACACGAATGCATTGCGCATTCTTAGCGGACTGGAATTCCCCGTTGGCAAATGACTTTTCAAGAAATGATTGCGACAAATAAGATATTCCTCTTAATATTGTAATAAGAGCGAAATTATTTGAAGCAATAGGACTAACGAAACCCAACCACATCACAACCTATACCATAACCATCATTCCAAAATCAACTTTTGCCAGATTTTTCTGATCAAAGAATAGTACAAAGGAACTCGAACAATCAAAAACAAGGAAAATCGAAACAGCAAAAAGAAATCAATAAAACCGAAAGAATAAAAAGAGTGTTCTGTTAGACGCTGTTTGGCAGGGCGTCACTTGATGGACGGGTGCCAGAAAACGGGATCTTCTTACTGAACACTCCTTCAATTCACTTTGCTCCACTGAGCGCTCGCCAGAGAAAAAATCGTGATAGACCAATTTTTATTAGTATAAAAATAAATATGTTATTTACAATGAACAACGTCAGCGCAGTGAAAATTGATTAACAATTCACATGTTACTTCTGATCAAAAAGTTCTAAAGCAGACTGGAGAGAATAGTTGGTACGAGTTTTATTCTGTGGCGAATCAACTTTGTAAAATGTCGAATTTTTAAAAACAATTTCCAACAAATCGAAAATATCCTGACCTAAAGGTTCCGAGAACTTATAATGTCAAATTTCCTCTCGATAGCTTGCTCCAAAGCTTCCATTTACAACTTTACCGGTCTTCCAATAATCTAATACTCGGTTGAAATAGAAATTATTATGTAGATCTAGAAGCACACCTTGTTTTTTTTTTGAAAAATTCCCAGAGGGGCTCTTTTCAACAAATTTACTGAGGATATTCTGCAATATAGGGCTCGCCTAGATACAGCTGAATGTGTGATGAGAAAGCGTCTAATTAAAGGTTTCAAAAAATTGAAAAAATTAATGGTCTTTAAAAAAATGACACTACCAGCCAGCTCGTTTTCCACTGAGTTGATTCGTTTCTCAAGTTACAGCAGTGAAGCGAGATGGTCGGACACATTATAGAGCCAGAAATGTTCGCCTTAGCGAGTTTTTTTTTTCAAAATTGTATCGAGAGATCGTATTCTCTAACCGAAGCTTACTGATGTATACAAGTGTATTTAGCAGGTGCCAACATAACTGTTTTGGTATAGTAGCAAAAATGGACTAGAATTCAATTGAACCCCTTGAGAGGTTCCATTACTGATGAATTCTCTGAGGGAAAAATACAACCTCTCATAACAGACCACATCAAATCACGCATAGAACTTCAAGCAAAAGCAAAAAGTTCAAATCATATAGCAGCAATTATGGAGTGTCTGAACTGATCAAATTCGAGCCAACTGAACTGATTAAATTCGAGCCAACAGTAGAAAAGACCAGAGATTTTCCACACAAGGACGAAATGGCAGATCCACGATATCTTACCAAGGAAAACTCTAGGAAATCTAGTGCTCCGGTGACGACGGTACCTCGGTCTCCTTGATTGTTTTCTTCTTCTTGTAGATTTCGCGCGCTATCAGCCGCTGTACACGACTCAGGCGATCGTGGACGCTGCCAATGATCTGGAAACAATCACTATCAATTAATGATTATAGGAGGGAAAACACAAGAAAAACAATAGCAGACCTGATTGACGTTGTTTATGCGACGCTTCGAGTCTTGCAGCTTGCCGACGTATGCTTGGATATCGTATGGCTCTTCGTGCTCGTTCAGTTCGTGCAGGAACTGAAAATAACTGTCTTAACAAAGAGGTGAATGCACAAATAAACACTTATTTATTTATTTTTATTTATTCAAGACGTTGGCAGAAGCCAACGTGTGCCGTAACATACACATTACTCGAAGCAGTCATTAAAAGTGAGAGAATGCATCAGGTTCATTAACAGAATTGCATAAAATCTACACACGTGCTAGTAGGTTAAGAAAACCACGCAGAGAAAGAGAGAATTTATTCATTTATTACGCCCCACAAAGTCTCGCCAAGTTGAAAATCAGAAATGACTATACAAACACAACACGACATAATTCGAAAAGAAGTAATTCAATAATAAATACACTATAAAGGTAAAATGTGAAGGTGCCGGCATTGATCAGCCCTCTAAGAACGCGCCGCGCACTCATCTCCCATTAGACATGGTGAATGCGTGCGTTGCCCTTTACAGTGACTTGCGAGGACGAGTTGCTACATACCACATCAGAGGTTTTACCTTCCCAGACAAGTTTGGTACCAATTTACCCGACCACGGAGGGATGGAAGGCTCGGTTAGCCCAGGCGGGACCGATCGCTCGACCATGCGGGTGATTCACTAGCGCCTCTTACCACCGTATCACGTGCCGGTTCCAATAAATAAATAAATACATTATATAAATACATAAGTATATTTAATACATGTAAAAATCGAGAAAATTCAAAAGTCATTGAACCTCGGCCATTTCGTTGACCCTGGTGCTCATCTCCAGCTGCGCTCCCCGGGTGCTCCGTATCTGCTCCTCCAGAGCTTCGATCATCGTGCCCATCATGGCGAACATCATGTCGCCATTGTCGACGGCGACTTCGCCAGATTTACTGGCGCTCATCATTCTATAAGCGAGAGAGGAAATACTTAGCTGTGAAGTTTTCATGTGGCCAGAAATAAACGCCAATAACGAGGAATAGCAAAAAGACAGGAGACAGAGCAACACATCGATAACTTATCATTTGATCCTAAACAGAAGTACGGCTACCCACTACGTTAACTGGGATCCATACCGCACTTCCACCCAGATTTCGCACCAGGTAAGCTTTGAAAACTTTTGAACCCGCGAAAAAAACTACAGAAATTATCATATCACAGAACATGCGGTATCGAGCCATCAGACCTGCTGGTTTTGAGAACAATTAACACAAGAAGTGGCTACACGAGTTATGACCCGGGATGGGCGAGGACTAATGGTAGACGAAATTTCTTCACGTTCAGAGCTTACACAGCATATGGAATTCTTAAGAAAAAAGGCACAGTTCCAACCCAATTATCAGCTTTCAAGAAATTTCTGCTCAAAAATCTAAGTCAGTAAAGTACCTGGTCTTAGATGTCCTCCTGTCGATCACCTCATTTGTGTCATTGGTGTTTTCTTTTAGCTATCGTTTGTTTTGCACTTGTTGTTATGTTTTTCTCGGAGAATTTGATGTATATCTCACACAAGCATGCTTGTGTAATAAATAAAAAATTAAATAAAAAAATAAATTGAGGATTTAGGGGATTTACGAACTTACGCCAACTTTGAACCGCTAAAACCTGCCGTAACTAAAAGTAATTTCAAAACCTCGGACTACGCTAACTGAACAACGGCTCAAATACAACACTGACATTGAGAAAAAGAAAACTGATAGCACATATATAAAAACCTTCTACAAAGAACAGTTTTGGCATACAGAGAGAAAAGGGTTAGTGGAAGAGTACCACATGCAAAACCCACACCTCTTCCCAATTTATTATGAATTACAAATCAAGAGAATTACACAAAAGCATTTCCAGAGTCGGCAAGCACTCGTTATGCAAAGCTCCGATCGATCGTGTGGCGGCCGCACCTAAACCGGCTACTTTTTGCACAGAAAATTCGAGCAAGCAGAGTGTATGTTATAAAAATTTATAGTAGCATATATTTGACATATAAAAGAATTCAGAAATAATTCCCTGTGGTTTCTTGTTATTTTAGCCGTCTAAATACGAAAAAGCTGAGGAATGACCTAAACAACATCACAAAAATATGTGGAAGTACAAGTAGGACTGCATAGAAAAAAGAAAAGAGGAGGAAGAAGAGAGTACGAAGGAGAAATATGCTAGGAATGGGCACAAGGTTGAGATCAACTCCAAATAAAAAACGGCGTTAAGTAGGGTGCAAGGTGCGCGCTGCGGACAAAACGCCATGACTGACGGACATCGAGGAGAAGCTCCCAAGGGAGAGAATCACTGCTTCATGGGACTGAAAGGAGTGGGATGTGGTAAATTTTCAGCGTTTGGTATACCGGCCTAAGGAAGAGAGGAGATCAGGAGTTGGAATGTGGAAAGAACAGATGAAATGGTGGTGATTTACTGTAACTATTGGGTCATAGGGGTAGAACATTTCAGAAAAAGGTCCACAAGAATCACTGGACCTCCTGGTAGGAAACTCGCAAAACTACAATTGGCAGAGAATAATGGCAAGGTCCTGGGAGTTATTTGTGACAGAGGGGTAAGATAGAAGGTATCCTCTTCACCCGCACGGCCGATGAATTGATCTCTATACGAGGTCCTCGGAAATTGGAAAGTCTTTAGCGCGGGAAAACTACTAATAAAATTTACAGTCGCACCACAATGACAGAGTCCGTTTTACAACAGCGAAAGCTATGGCGAAGTGGTATGAGGCGCCAGATCAACGCTGATGGTCGAGCGATCGGTCCTCACTTGAGGCCAAACAAGCCTTCCATCCCTCCGCGGCCGGGCAAATTGGCACTCGCGCCTATCCATACAAACGGTAGTCCCGTTGACGCGCTCCATTGCAAACCGCGCGCGATTGCCGTGTACGCCGTATACGGTGGAGTATCCACATAAGAGGGCCAAGAACAGCCATCAAAGTGCCGAGATGGCCGAGTGGATGTTCGTAGCGAAGATGCTTGTCGAGTATGGGTTGCAGGTTCGAGTCCTTCCTGCTGGGTGCTTTCTGTAGTGCTCAGTATAAGCTTAAGCTGTCGCTCTGCTTTCGGTAGTGATCCTTTAGACCCTCCATCTGCAAGGAACTAGTGGTTCACCCACCCCGGAGTTCCTTCCTTAGCTTGCGCTTAGGTAGACCACGCTTAGGTTTGTACTTAGGCTAAGACTTAATCGAAGGGTGAAGTGGCTTGATTGTTAGATGTCCGGGTCAGGGTGTCAGCCAGATTTGAGATTTTGACCCCACCGCCCAAATCGTTAATAGGGTCCTCGGCCGAAGTCCAGAAAACGAAAATCAGATCCGTATTAGCGTTCCAATTAACCCCCGTAAACGAAATTTCAGCGAAATTTAAATTTTCGACCTAAATCCGAGTCGGAACTTCTAACAAGTGCCGTTTTCTTGAAAAAAAAAAACTAGCCGGCCACTATTGTCCTCGCAACCCAAGAACTGTGTGAAAGTTCGTCTCCTGCTCTGGATAAGTCGACATTGACGCTGTTTTCGTTAATCCTTCCACACTACTGCGAACGATCACAGTTATAAACCAGGCTACCTAGCCGCTGAGCTCTCGACCACGATCAGGGCGGCGCGAGCGTGACGCGGCGCGGCCGAGGAAACTCGTCGCTACCGTTTGTATGGATAGGCGCGAGTCAAATTGGCACAGGGCTTGTCTAGTAAAATGTACGCACTGCCTCGGTATAGTGGCTGGCCTTCGCAAGTCAGCGTATGGAACAGATATGTTTTAACCAAGTGCCTCTACGATTCTAGATGTGTGTCGAGTGCATGACGCATCCTTAGTAGACGGAGTAGCACACGTTCAGTCTGCTGTTGCGGGCGTTCAACGCGAAACAGTTGAACGGTTCCGAGAGGAATTTCCATGAAACACTGGCACCACTTTCCCAATCTCTCAGGTTTTTCTATACCCAACCCTGATGGAAACGGCACGTTTTCCGTCAGGGTTGGGTAAACGAAGGAGGAACCGGTTAGTATAAAAGAGCGCGGTAATCCGCATGTGTCCACACACGGTGCCATGCGACTCCTGTGACGGTCGGACAAAAACCCCAATTCGACGAACAACAACTGCTAGGAGAGATGATGGAGATGAACTGCTGGCATGGACAACAAGGACAACCGTCCCGTCCTTTTCCCATGTTAAACAGCGAAGACATAAATTAAAATGATAAATAAATATGGGTTAAGATAAAATTGCAGTGGTCTGCGTTGGTCAGTTCCTTAAGAACGTGCCATGCGTTCGTATTCCATTCAAAATCGTAGAGGCATGGAGAATGCGTATTTGTCCTATACAACGACTTTCGGGGTCTAGCCGTTACAACAAGCCAGTGCCTTTACCTTCCTAGACAAGTCAGGTACCAATTTACCCGATTTGAAAGGGATGTAAGGTTTCGCCTGAGCGACGATCGATCTCACGAGCGTTCGGGTAAAGAAAAGAGTCTTACCACTGTACCACGCGCGCCCATTTTCATCGTATGAGGGGATAATGGAACGTTTACAATTCCTTATCATCCGAGTACGGTATGTTATATCTTCCTAGAACAATAATGACAATTGGCCAGGTCCGTCTAGAGCGAAACTGCGTAAGAACTGTGTCATGTCCTCCACCATTCAGGCATCTAGATCAAGGTAAACGTAAGTATAGCTAGTCGACACCCCATGGACGCGCCATGCATTCGTGCCCCCTTAAGAATCGTAGAAGTGGCGTGAATGCGTATTTGGCCTGTACAGTGACTTGTGGGGGGGGCAGCCGCTACACCAAGTCAGCGTCTTCACCTTCCCAGACGAGTCTGTTACCAACTTACCGAAGGGATGGGAGGCTTGGTTAACCTGGCCGAGGATCGATCGCTCGATCGTGCAGGTGTTGGTAGCGCCTCTTATGGCTGAACAACGCGTGGCCATGTTTCCGCTGAATGAGGCATTGTGGGCGTGTGGAGTGCGTGGGTAAGGCGGAGGACGTCGTTATCGGCGATGACTGACGCGTTCGTCGTCGATCCGGAAGTGCAAACAAACCGCCGGCGTGCTGTCCGTTCAGTCGTCATTCATGGCAACTGCTACTGCCATCCATGGCCCCTTCGACATCAGAAAGTCATCCATTTCGCTCATATTTGTCCAAATATTCCTGAGTATTCGTTGAAGTTGAGCACTATTGCACTTCTCGCTCTCCAGAGTTCATATAAAAAGGGACCCTCATATACTGAAGCTAACATGATCAAGAACATCGCATTGTAAGGTTTCATTCAAGCAAAAACCAACACTTTGAAATGCATAGGTAATGGAAGAGGTGTTGGCGACGATCAATCATCTGAGGACGCGCCATACCTTCGCCTTCCATTCAGAATCGTAAAGGCGCAGTGAATGCGTATTTGGCCTGTACAATTAGATGCGGGGGCCAGCCGCTGTACCAAGTCAGTGTCTTCTCTTCACCTCCCCAGGCAGTTCTGATACCAATTTACACGGCCCCGGGGAGATAGAGAATTTGGCTAGCCTGGGTCGGGATCGATCGCTCGACCGTGCGAGTGTCCGTAGCGCTTCTTACCACGACACCTCACGGGTCCTTGACTGAAATTCATTACATTGCAATCTTTGTGTTTGACAATACAGAAAATGTAAACACTCTGAGAGAGCATCCAAAAATATCTGGTGATAAAATAGAATTCAACTTATGTTCTAGGAATTTCCATTTTTCATTTTCGGACCCTTTACGCCTGCATTCTTTTTTTACTTTTTTTCTTTTTTAGCTTCTTCATCTATCGATGCAATCCAATTTCTAATGAATTTCCAGTTTTTAACAACAACAAGCAAATGTCCTCAAACCATTTTACTTAAGCTAATCACCAACCTAATCACCAATCTGTACATTAATTAAAGTTTCTGGATCGAAGGTGTGTTCCATGATCAGGTTCTGATTGAGCAAAACGTAAGCCCCGTAGGGGACTCGAACCCCTGGCCGTTAGATTAAAAGTCTAACGTTCTACCAACTGAGCTAACGAGGCTTCGATGCACCAGCGCCTGGCAGTTGTTCACCAGCCACGCTCCCTTGGTCCGCTGCCTGAAAACTACGCGACGTAGTGACTTTGCCGTGATTCACCCCTTATAACCAAAAAATGCTACTCATTTTTCATAATTAATTTTCAACGAAGCGTCCTGTCCTACAGCCTAGTTGTCGACGAGCAAATGACGAAAATTGTTACACTGATGGAAAAAATAGAAATAGAAAAGAACACAACCCAGGAGTTCAAAATGATTTTTTGATTTTTCATAAAGTGTGGCCCTGTTTTTCATTTTTTTCTTCAAAATCTGAGACCTCCATTCCCTTCCTTTCCTACAAGACACATGAGTTGGTTTCTCACTGGTTTTCGTAGCCTCCGAAGCGAATATGAAAAGAGGAATTCTTCCATTGATCAATTAGTATAGGTGGAATATTTATGGAAATATACTGAGCGGTCTCATGAAATAAATTAAATATAAAATGAATAAATTAATAAAAATACACGAAAGAAGCAAACAATGGTCAAATAAGTATTGATCAGGAGCGATTCGCCCTGGAAAATGGAGCGGAGATCTATGACACCGTTTCTCCACCTTCACAAAGCGCCATGTTTTTGACACGAAAAGTTTTACATCGTATTTCAACATTTATTGATTTTTTTCATTTTTTCAGTTTCTGTATATTCTGAGACCGCAACAAGAAGAAGGACGAATAGCTTTGTTTCTTGGTGTGTTTGTTCTTGACGCTGGGTGAGGCCCCGTAGATTTTTGTCGAGGACCGGCTGTCGAAAAACCACCTATTGAATGATTTCGTGAATCTCCGGTTGAGATCTCCTTCTTTTCCACCCGTGGGTTAAATTCTACCCAGACCCTTCTCACCTTGTATGGAAATACGTTCGATAAGTGGTCGGTGGTTGCGACGACGAGCATACGCCAAACACGTGATGTGTCGACGCAGATTTTTGATTCGCTGTCGTTAAAGTTGTTTATGTTCGCCCTTTCATCTTACCCAGCCGGGTAAACGTAAACCTGATTGCCAGAGGTAAACGTGTTAACGTGCGATTTCTGGTGTTAGTAGCACCTCCGCTAGCAGCAACACATTATGTCTCCCAGTTTCCGGGCTGTTCTTTGATCACGTATTCGCGGTTCTTTGGTTTTACTCAACCCTCAATTCCTCTCAAGTGGGTAAACTACTATAAAAGGAAATTGATGAAAAAGGGACACGTGAGTTATACAAAATCTGTCAGTTTTCTTCACTCTCAAATTTCACAAATTCCTTTTGAGGCATTTCTCCGAAAAAATGACTTCGTTCACCCGTTTTCTAGTTCCGTTTTTTTTTTGATACGGCTTTCCCCTAAAGACCTAAATTTCACCTGTCCTTACTGAACCTTGAAACTCGAAGAAAGTCTTCTTTCTAGAGAGCTTAAAGTACGCGTTTCCACCAGTCACCAGTTCTCTGTGACCCATTTTCCGCTCCTGCATGCCCCCAGGTGTTCCACGTAGACCAACTGGTTCACTTCCGGTGGCTCAAACTGGGGCTATGCTTCGCAGTTGCCCCGTTTCGAAATCAAAACTCGTTCCGAACCTCTCCGCCCCCCCCCTCCCCTTCTCTCCCACCCCCGGTCGACCATTTGATTGTATACAAAGCTGCTTGAAACTTGAAACTGGTGCCTCCGATGTGACGTCGTTTAATCGACACCGCCACCACCCGCCGACTAGCTGCCTGCTTACTATTCTGTCCGCTATGAATTTTTAGTATTTTTATATTATATATCTTCATATGTTCATGATTTTAGCAAAGGTAAAGGTGCCGGCGTTCGTCAGTCCTCTAAGGACGCGCCACACATGCGTCTCCCATTCAGAATCGTAGAAGCATAGTGAAGGCGTATTTGGCTTATACAATGACTTGCGAGGGTCAGCCGGTATTCCAAGTGTTATTACCTTTCCAGACAAGTGTGGTACCAATTTACCCGACCCCGGAGGGATGGAGGGCTTGGCTAGACCTGGTGAGGATCGATGTGTCGACCGTACGGGCGACAGTAGCGTCTCTTACCACTGCACCACGATGAGCTCTAGAACTTTTAGAATTTAGCATTTATCAGTCTTTTTAATACTGAAGGCGAAATAGAAACTATAAATGAGAATTAGATATCCTATTCGCTATCCTGTTTGCGTTCATTTTGGATATGCTTTCTAGATTTTCCCTTTATGAACAAAGCTGTTTCTCTTTAGGGAGTTGTGTCAGTTTCACCTCAGGCACAGCCATATTTGAAGAGCTCACGCAGTAATATTGCGCGTAATTAAGTGAGTATTCCTCACTAATTTTCAAGAAAATATAAAATTCCTATTTCAATTTGAATTATGCTTCACTTTCTTCAACATTCTTCTTTCATTCATATTGATTTTTTTTTGATTACTTCCGACTAACAGAGTAATTTGTATTATGATGATATTGTGGTACGGGTGGTAAGAAGCATTACTGACACCACCACGGTCGAGCGATCGATACCTGCTCAGACTAACCAAGCCTTTCATCCCTCCAGGTTCGGGTAAATTTGTACCGGGTTTGTCTGGGAAGGTAAGGACACTGAAATTTTAGAGAGGCTGGTCCCTACAAGCCTTTGTTAAGGGAAAATACGCATTCACCACACTACTACGATTCCGAATGGAGCACAAATGCATGGCGCGTCCATGGAGTGTTGATCAGCTATATTTACGTTTACCTTTATCTAGATGCCTGAACTGGTGGAGAACATAAAATTCTCCCATTATGACCACATCCCGACCTACCACACCCCAAAAGACCCAATCATCATGCTTCTACGATTCTGAATGGAAGTCGAGCGCGTGGCGCATCCTTGGGGGACTGTTTGAAGCCGACCACATTACACTGCCTTTTGCTTCTATCTGGAGATTCACTGCCGACCACTTTTTTATGGAATTTTTAATTTTTCCTTTTCTAAAAGGGAAAATGGATCCGTCCACTACCACTACTCGGTTACTTCTCCACTGCCGTTACATTACTCTGATGGAGCGCCTGTCATTCCAGCTTAGCAGTTCTGTCATCAACTGCTGTTCGTCGTCAGCCGCTCGTCAAAGTCTGAAGTTGGTACCGAACCAAACAAATCGTGTCCTAGTAGTCACCCCCGGAGAAATTGATCACATTCATATCGACCCGCCCCCACCGAGCGGCCGCGACGCCTCCATGACGGTCGATCGTCGTCACCTGGCGTGGTCGCATTTCTGAAGAGTTTTTTTTGTCAGGAAGTCGCGAAATAATGAATTGCTTCTGTTCGCCCATGGATCGGCTCGTTTTCTCTTGCACTTTACACCACTTTTACCACTTTCTGACTTCGTTCGCTCGATTTGTTCATATATTAAAGAGAAAAGATCAGACAGGTAGATCAGTCCTCTAAGTATGCGCCACACATTCGTACTCTGTTCAGAATCGTAGAGACATGGCGAATACTGGGCCATCGTCGAAAACCGAGAGCCCCCACCTTGCTAGACATCTTGTACCAATTCACCCGACACCGAAGGGTTGGAAGTTCTGGTTAGCCCGGGCGAGGATCGATCGCTCGATCGTGCGTGTGTCAATAGCGCCTCTTACCGCTGCACCAGGTGCGCTTAAGGCGTAAATTACTGGTTTCAAAGACGAAAACCTGACCTGATAGCAGTTCAGAAAGCAGCACGGGACAGGTGAATAGACAAAAGTATGATCGGTGAATGTTCTACACGGTAAGGCTGTACACCGGCTGGTGAAAATTCAGAGGACTTATTTTCAAATTAAGACCTTATTGAAGGTTACCAACTGATTGATCAGTCATGGTGGATAACAGGGCTTGGATAACCACTTTGACTAGGGTAATTCCTCTAAGCTATTACACTACAGCTTGGACACCGTGTACCTCGTGTACCTGATGCGGCCAGTGGTCAAGTTCGTTTCAAACTACAAAATTCCCCTTTCCCTAATATGCGTGGAATTATTCCGGCCCTTATACGCGAAGGACCCGCCTTGGTCGCAGAGAAAGCTCTTAATTTCTAAAAAAATTAAAGAACTCATTCTAAGCAGCTGAGAAATACAATAGAATCCCATCAAAAATCTTTCAGAAATTTTTTCACCAAAATTTCAACAATCCCTTCTGGGACCCTCTCGCCACTTCTATGACCGAAGTCCGACCTTCGCCTCTCTAAACTTACAAAAATCTTTTTAAAGAAGGAAAATTAATCGTTACTGTAATCTCTATCGCCTTGTGCCGTTGCTGCTGATTTATTGCAGCGCGGCGATGTTTTTTAAGAGGAAACGAGAAAACACAGAGTGCGAAAAATAGCAGCTTGTTCTTTCACGTGACACCCGGTCTTTGCTATTAGAAAGTAAAAAATTCAAAATTAGAATATTACAAAATAAACAAAACTGGTTTTGTTGTCCCAACGTGGTGCCGGAAAGATGGAACGCAGGTTCTAAAAATATCACCTTAACCCAGAGCTGCATAGATCACAGGTAAGGGAGACTGTCGGATGCCCTGAGCATTTCCACTCAGGACCTCGGATACCCAACGCTGAAAGTTGAGGGAATTTTCAGATTAGGTTGCAAGTTTAAATCGATTTTCTGACTCCTCTCACCGTTTTACTGTAGTACATCAGTAGGGTAAATCTAAAAAAATAGTGTCTAAAAAAAACTTTGTCAGGGTGATATTTGCCGAATTCCTACGGTCGAAAATAGGCCAACACGCCGGAAATGCAGTTTTTTTGTCGTTTGGAATTTTTTCCGTCCTAAAGTAACCTGATGGAAGTTCTGAGGTCTTCCTCCTACAGGCCGAAAACTAGTCATCAATGGTCCTCGTCACGGAACGCATTACGTGTCCGTTCGGTCATGTCTGACGGTAGGCCATGTGACCGATCGTCAATTGGAATTTCGCATTCTTCTTTATGCTTTGAGCATTCCACTAGTGCCTGTCACGCGCTTGTTCGAGGAACACAGAGGGGCATCAAATCTTTAAAAATAAGGGATTTGACGAAGAAGTCCGACTATCGTAGAAGAGATGTTTTTCCGGCGTCTTGATTCATAGAATTAACCCACATTTCGTGATAGTGGGGTATGGTAAAGGTACATGCGGATGGACACGACTGGATAGGGTCCGGAACGAGGACGTCAGAGAGGATATGAGGACAGCTCCAGTGCACCTTAAGATGCGTGAGCGGAGGCTCAGGTGGTTTGGACACGTGGTGAGAAGACCTGAAGACCGCCCAGTACGGAAAGCACTGGAGTTTGAGGTTCCCGGGAAGCGACCACGAGGAGCGCCCAAGAAAAGGTGGAGCGATGTAATTAAGAATGACCTCAAGGAAGTTGGAGCACCGCTCCATGACGCCCATGATAGATGCAAGTGGCGACTATTGACGAGGACAGCGGACCTCGCGACGGTGCGGGACTAAACGCTAAGGAGATGATGGGGTATGGTAAAGGTAAAAGTATCATCGTTGATCATTCCCCTAAGGATGCGCCACGCTTTCGTGTTCCATTCGGAATCGCAGAGCAATAGTGAATGCATGTTTGGTCTATACTAGTGTGGGCCATGCACTTTACCAAGTCATTGTCTTTACCTTTCTAGACAGGTCAGGTATCAATTTACCCGACCCGTGACGAACTAAAAGCTTGATTAGCTCGGGGGGAATCGGTCGACCGTGCCTGTGTCAGTAGCGCCTCTTACCGATGTACCACGCGCGCCCATAGAGGTGTGGTATCACTTTCATTCCTCGATGAGCTCTCTCTACGTTCTTCCCTCCCTGAGGTATTGGAGTCGCCGATATTTTTTTTTTTGAAGAACAGGACCCAGAAAGGTCTGACAAGTATGAAATGTGGCCGAGGTCGAGCTTCTTTTCTTTTTTTTTCTTCTTCTTTTCCTCTTCATATATTTGTCATCATCACCGGAGCTCATCACCTGGCGCCGTCGTGCCTCAGAAGTGAATCATTCTGACAGCGAATGCCTCAGTGCTTCTTCGTACGGGAATTAATCACCGTAGGCGCCGTCCACCGAACAGCCACGACGACATTCTTTTCGTGCAGACGGACTACTCCAAGATTCTCCATCTTCAATCATTGATGTGATCGATCGCCTTAGAGAATCGAATTCCTTTTGCACATCACAGAGATGGATTTCTTCTGTTGCGCAAACGAAGAAGCTCCTTGATTAGGACTTGTCTGACTTTCGCCACTCCTGTCTCAGAGACAGCAATTTTTTTTACCTTTCAAATTCCAATCGTTCGCTGTCGTTTTTGATTGATTTTTTCGCTCTGAACCGCATAGGACTCGAATTTTCGCTGGGTTACCAGTGGTGTACTTGGTACATTGGTAAGAGGCGCTACTGACACCCGCACGGTTGAGCGATCGATTATAGGCGGGGCTTACCAAGACTTCCATCCCTCCGGCCTCGGTTAAATTGGTACCATAATTGTCTGAGAAGGTAAAGGCACTGACTTGGTATAGCCACTAGCCCCGCATGTCATTGTATAGGCCAAATTCGCATCCACTAAACCTTTACGATTCTGAACAAATGACGGATGCGTGGCGCGCTCTGAGAGGACGGATCATTGCCGACCACTAAACCTTGCTTCTACGTTTCGGATATGGTCAGGTATTGATGAAACTAAGGAAAAGCTAAGCTAGTTTTTAGCTAGTCGTTTCCCGTTTGAGGTAAGGGTTTACCCTTACGCTATTGATCAATGCTGACACCTTTACCTTATCTTTTACCAATGCCTGAAATTCGCAGCCATTCGTCGTACACTGATAGTTTTTGCAGCGCCACTCGCGGCCGAACCCCGTTTCGAGGTCATCGACGTTTGTTGAACTGCAGTCGATTGATTTCAGGAGCTCAGCTGACCCATCGTCGGCCAGCGACAAAGGTTACCCTACCCATCGGTATCAGTGGGCGGTCTTCTCGGCTACCTACCTATACGTGACCGCAGGTGGCAGCAGAGTCAGCCCGACGACGATCACCACCGTAATCACACCGCGAACAACCGGTTCGTGGCCCCGTCTCACCGCAACGACGACGACCCTTTTGTCCTGCCCTGTCATGCTGGACACACTACGAAAACGACTCTCGTTATGGATCACCTTCAACAAGTCCAGTGAGTTGTCCTATTTTCTCGATTTTTAAATGTTTTCTTACTGTCAGGAGGACGCGCATGGTACAGTGACAAGAGGCGCTACTGCTATCCGCACGGTCGAGCGATCGATCCCAGCCCGGGCTACCAAGCCTTACACCCCTTTGGGGTCGGGTTAATTGGTACCAAACTTGTCTGGTTAGGTAAAGAGACTGACTTGGTATAGCAGCTGGCCCCCATAAGTCATTGTCTAGGCTAAATACATACATCATGCCGCTACGATTCTGAATGGAACACAAATGCGAGGCGCGTCCTCAGGGAACTGATCAACGCCGACACCTTTACCTTTACCATTCCCACCCTTATCGATTCATTAGTTGGAGGGCGGGAACCTGCGCATGATGTCCTTTTGGTGCTGTTCCCGATTCGCTGGTGCTTAGGTTTATTCTCTCTCTTGGACCCTTCTCCGTGTCACATGGCGCTCAGGGTCTTGGGACCGCTATCGATCGGTCTTGTGATTACGATAGTTTCCATCGGTCGACCGATCTGCCTCTTCTGCTACTTCTAAGCATCAGCTCTAAAGATTAAAAAAGAATATTTTTAAAATCACTTGTGGAAGCCAGTCTGGTTACTATACTAGGCAATGGTTTCTGCCTGGCACCGGATTGAACCCTGATCATTGAGATCATGACCAAGCCTCATAGCTAATCGGCCATCGCATCCCAGATTTCTCGTTTAATGTCTTTTTTTTGAAATTTCCGCCGCTCTTTAGAGTTACTCATCTGAGTTACTTAACGCATTAAAATGGGGCAGGTGAGTGATGGGATTAATCTCACTCTCAGTTAACTCAGAAAACATTAAAAGCAAACATCGGCGTGCGCAATTCAGAACTCTGGTCGGGTAAATCAATCACTGGTTGTTCCCCAGCAGTCAGTTTTTGTCAGCGAAGAGGGTGTGAGAAAAACGATTTTTTTCTTATAATTACTTCTGCAAACGGAGATGTTGGTAAACGAGCGACTTCGGGGGTACGTGCAGTTTTGTTTTGAAATATCAAGGGTAAATACGAAGAATAAAGTTGAAGATCAGTTTCGAAGGATATCTCAGTGTTAACATTATTGATGGCCCAAAATATTAGCTAAGAATAGAAAAACAATCTCGAACAAAATAGGGACCAAGCGGTCTAAAAAGTGGGAGCGGCTCAGAAAAGGAAAAAGAGGAAAAAAGAGAGGGAAAGCTTACGGACAGATCATTCAGGTGGACAGGTCGCTGTGGGGGTTCTGGCAGCTGAACAGGTATGTAGCAGCTCCATGTGCACAAAATGATAAATCAATAATAAAATAAAACAAATATAAAATACAATAGAACAAGTTCTAACCCTTTTCCGCATTTTGGTGGAGAGGTTACTGCAGAGGTTTTCCTTCACTGAATTTTTTTTGAAAAATGTAGGAAAAAGCTCAAATGTTATTGTTATTCCATCAGCGCGTTGGACGAATCTGTTACCCCGCTGACGATTCCATACCTCGGAGTGTGGCCTCAACTTCAGCACTCTTTCCCAAGAAGAGTTTAGTTAACTTTGTTACCCAAGAAGTCAGTGGTTATTTTTGACCACTGAAGACTTCTCTTTTCACCTGAGGCACCGTAAAGTCCGCGGCCGTTCTTTCTCCTGGTGAGCAGAATAGGCAGTCCCGTCGCGGCGCGATCGGAGTCTTATCGAGCCCCTGGGTCAGTGAACCCGGGTTTAACCTAACTTATCTACTACCGTATCTGATTAGGTGACTGTTACCTTCAAGAACTGACCAATCTAGCGCTTCGACAGGTTTAGAGGTCGGGTAAAGTCATGGGTACTGACCAGCGGAAGGGTGGTGATGATAATTCTCTTGAATTTTCGAGTGTTTCCCGAACTTTTTTTATAATATGTATAAACCGGAAGAAAGGTCGATGTCATGTCGTCGATCGAATAAAATCTAATGATTATTAACAATTGATATAGATCAATCAATCAGTCAACTATTGATAAATTCAACAATTTGTAGAAGACGAGCAGTATCATCCGCGAGAGGAGGAACGACTTCATGAGGAACGGTTGGAAAAACGTGTACGTGACAAGCAAGCCGCCCGACACGCACAAACCAAAGCCGGGAAGAAGTCGAAAAAGCACAACCCTCACCTCTATGTGAGTTTGAAAGCATAAATTCATTCTTTTCCGATGTTGCCTAGCCAAGGAGTGTGCCATGCCTTCGACTACCGATTGAAATTGGCAGAGAGTCTACGCCTGAACTTCTCACATAACCCAATTCTGACTTTTCCTAGGGTCATCTATAATGATCTTGTTCTCTACTTCCAGTACGCGCTTATTTTTGGTTAACCATTACTCAGTAAGGAGACCTAACCTTAAACAAGCTCTCCACCCTCCAGAGTTAGGTAAATTTGTTTAGGGCTACTCTGGAAAGTTGAAGACACTTGGCTGAGCCGGGGCTGATTCCCGACGGTCGCTGCCGTAGGTCAAATAAACTTCACCTATACGATTCTAAATGAAGAGCGAGTACACGACGCATACCGATCAATGCCGACAAGTTTACCCTCTACCACTACCCTATTGTTCTTCACTCACACTTGATTCCAAATGCAGTTTTTAAAATTTTGTCCTCCTGACGTTCCTAGTCTCTTCCTGACTGCCCTACTCCACAATTTTTCTTCTAGCCTTTGTTCCCGCAGGTATTCTAACTTGACTTTTTTCGCCGTATGTGGGTTACTCGTTGTAGTAACTGGAGTGGGTGTGCCGTTACCAGCAGTGACCACACCTATGATCAGGTGGAAGCGTGTCACACATTCGAACTGGGCATATTTCTGATGAATATTGGGCCAGCGGTAGAATGATAAAGGCGAGGGGTAAATTGGCTCCTTTACGGACGCGCAATGCACTCGTCCTCCATTCAGAATTGGTGAGGTATAAGGAATACAAATTCGGCCTATACAATGATATGCGAGTCAACTGCTATACCAGGTCAGTGTTTTCAGTTCCCAGACGACTCAGGTACCATTTTACCGGGAAGGATAGGAGGCTTGGCTCAGAGCGAGGATCGATCGCTCGACCGTGTCAGTGAAAGTGGCAGCTTTTACCGCAGTGGCATGTGTGTTGGAATAGTGTTGCTGTATAATTTTCATATTTTTTCAAAAGTTTTTCCAGATTTCACCAGACTAATTCCGCGCGTGGACTTTGTGGAACTTTTTTGAAGGCAGGTGGATCCTCATCGGCACATTACCCCTCAGCAATAAGGGCTGATTTATCATGCGCATTATACCCTTTGCAATTTGGGTCAGGTTACTAATGTCTTCCTGGTTCTAATATGAATGTTTGTGAATTCTACGGTATGGGAATACGCCCGGGTAATAAACAATTACAACGCCACGCCAATCACGCAGACGACAAACAAAAAGGCGAAATTTTTCATGTAGTCAACCTCTAGCGGAAGTGGTTAGCAAATCGGGTAAAATTTCGCGCTGTGGCAAGATGCGCCACCGACACTCGCATGGTCGAGCGACCGATCTTCACCGAGGCTAACCGCGCCTTTCATCTCTCCTGAGTCATTTAAATTGGTACCAGAGTTGTATAGGAAGGTAAAGACACTGGCCTAGTATAGCGGCCGGACCCCGAAAGTCATTGTATAGGCCAAATACGCATTCATCATGCCTCTATGATTCTAAATGGAAAACGAGTGCATGGCGCGTCGTTAGGGAATGATAAAGGTCGAGTACTATACTTTTCTCAAATAAGAAATGTAGAAACTCTTGCACACGTCCTGAATTGAGGGCAAAAACCGCAAAGGTAGAGTCACTGGCATTAATTGGTTCTATGAAAATGCGCCATGCATTCACTTTCCAGTCAGAATTATAGCGGATTGGATCAATCACGACTGGCGGGGCCTGCCGCTGTACCAAACCAGTGTCTTCATGTTCCCAGACAAATTCTAACTTACCCGACCACAGAGGGATAGAAGGCTTGGTGAGCCTCGGCGAGGTTCGATCTCTCGACCGTGCTAGTAGAGCTTAGCGCTTCTTGTCACTGCACCACACTTGCCCTTGAGGAGGCGAACCTTGACAAAACCTCTAAATCTGTCCAGTTCAGCCACCATTGTGGTCGGAAAGCCTATTTGTCACGCGGAATGGTGTTCGTCGCGGTGAAATCTAGTTCGATGAAATATGATTGCCGGAGAAGGACAACAACCCGGTGTGCGCCGTGCAACCGGTATTGCGTAAAAATCAACAGCTTTTAGAAAGATCACCGTCTCCTAATTAAATCACCATGTCCGATCGTTGCCGTAGTCATTCCCGCTAATGCGACTGATGTGTGAAGTTCGACTTTCACTGCAACATTTTCGCATCAAGCCTGCTGCAAGGTCAAATGCACGGCGTACTCTTGTGCAGCTAAATTATATTTCGAAGATGTGTCACTTCATGATAGCTCCGCTCACTTATTCTCGATGCACAAAGCCATCAAGGCGACCAGTAACCTTTTTGGAATGCGCTATGCACTCGATTTGAGCTCCATTTGTGTTCACTTCAGGGCCTAGCCAAATTTTCGACCTTAAGTGGAGTGCGCGGCGCATCCAATTAGAACCGACGGAAGATCCCTTCATTATTTACACTGTGTAGAAAATGTAAGAGCTCGTGCGATCGATCCTCGTTCGGGCTAACCGAGCCACCATGGACGGGTAAATTGGTACCAGACCTGTTTGGCAAGGTAAAAATCCTGACTTTCTACAGGGGTTGGCTCCGCAAGTCATTGTATGGGCCAAATACGCATTCATCATGCCTCGTCAATTTTAAACGGAGGACGACTGCATGGCGCGTCCCAGAGAACTGATCAACATTGGCTTTTTTAACCATTACCTTTACCTTTATGTGGAAAATGTGGAGAGAGTTCCTCCTGAGGAGGCGCGACACTCAAGATGACTCTCCTTTGGAGAGTTTCTCGTCCAGGGCCTGGGTCCATCAGCACAACATGAGCGTCATTTTCATCAAATAAATTCAGAAAAATGCAGATCCATAGCTGCTGCTGTATTTTCCACCCTTTTCTGATCTTCCATGACGGTAGCTATTGATTTCCAGATGAAGAGTATGTGCACGGCGCGCTCCTAAAGTGACAATCATAAGCGAGTGATATAAAAGGGTCGTGCACAGTCGACGACCAACGCGACACGGCACTGATAAGAGATAGCTACCGGTGTCGCATTGATCGTGTCGCGCTTGTCGTATACGACAAGTGCGACAAGCCATTTGCGGTGCCGAAGTCGCCGCATGCGGCGAGTAGGATACCGCATGTGCGGCGTCGTGTCGTACAGGTTGTGTGGAACTGCGTGTGAGAAACACGCGCTTTTGCACCAATCCTTTTTTTCACCTTTGAATTTGGCAAACTTTTGAATTTTTCTTGCTTCAGGTATTGATTAAATTTTTGGATAGTTTTGATGTATTTATACATAGCGCCTTCGACAGAATGTCATTAAGACGGCGGTTAAGCAGATTTCCCTTGCATATTCTAGGATTACCATTAAGGTTCGTGTGGTCTTTATAATATTGTTACGGCTAAATTTGTAAATTTATTCTTTTCGTCATACTTTATGTTTGTAGGATGTGAATATCCTTCACGACAAATCTTCAGAAACAAGATAAAACGAGAAAATAACTAAGAAAATTAGCGGGGGTGCGCTCAACACAGCTGACAGTCCGCCTATCTGTTGCAGCGTACGCAATTTGCGGCCCCCGCAGCACACTTTACGCTCATTCGCGCGCGGCGAACAGTGCGGCGATTTGTCATGTCGCGTTAGTCGTCGACTGTGCACGACCCTAAACTCCTTTAGTTGTGTATTGATCTTAATCGATCAATCGTATGTAGAGAATCGGACGTTGTCACAACAAACCTCAAATCTCTACAGAGAAGAATGATTTCCGGGGCAACTGAAACCGTTCCGCTGTCACCGATCACATCGCTCTGTTTCAGGAGAAAAAACAATCGCCGAGCTACTCGTCACTGGAAAACGCCACCTCGTCGGCTTTCCATCGATCGTCACCGGTCTGTCGAAAACTGCGAGTGAATTCGAAAACTGTAATGTAAATACACACATCTGTACAAATGGACATTATCGATAAACTTATCATTGCTCTTGTCGAGTGCTGCTCTGGCGTGGTAAAATGGTAGGAGACAATGCTGACACCCACACGGTCGAGTGATCGATCCCCGCCCGGGCAATCGATCACTGCTCGGACCAACCAAGCCTTACGTCGATCCGGGCCGGGTAAATTGGTACCAGACTTGCCTGGGGTAAAGACACCGGCTTGGTATAGCGGCTGGTCTCGCAAGTCATTGTATAGGTCGAATACGCACTCTCCATGCCTCTACGATTCTGAATGGGAGGCGAAGGCATGGCCCGTTCTCATCGGCTGAACAGCGCCGAAACCTTCACCTGTATCTTCACGCTGCTCTGCCGAACGAGGTTAGTAGGTGGATCAGAATTATTATAGCCTTTAGTTAAGTTTCGACCCTTCCGTTGCCTTCAGAGGCCCAAAATCCGGTGATTCTAGGTCTAGTCGGACAAGCGCCTTATCCTCCCTAGCATTTACCCAACTGTGTAAAAATCACACCACGAAACAGCAAAAACAATCGAAAATCTAAGTGAATTTTCATTTTTGTCAATCGAATGCAAAAGTACGACGATAGAGATGAGGATTCTGATTGTTGCAAGGGTTTAGATGGAAAAATCACACCTCTTAGCCACACACTCGAATATTTTCGAAAGTATGGCAATTTACGGTGTCAGCGACTGGAGTAGTTTTCCTATAAACCCAGAGGTGCAATTCCGCTGCAACATTATAAAAAAACTAATTGTAAGTAGAGAGTTCAAAGAGAAGATGTTCTATGAACTAAAGAACGCGAATTAATCAGAAAAATGGGTTTTCAAGCAGTATTTTTGATTCTACTTCTTTGATAATCAATTAAAAGCTTAGGTGAAGGTGAAGAAAGGGTAATAAACAGGGGTGTGCGGAAGTTTTTTTCTGAAAAAGCGGAATACGGAACACGGAAACGGAAATAGTGCAAAAATGACTACGTTATTGGAATTTAGCCAAACCGTGTGTCGTGAAATGTGTCTATCACTTTGATGAAGACGTTCAAGGTTTGGTGATAGCTTCAAAGTAAACCGTGAAAATTACTCACAGAACCCATATCAATTTCATTCCTCTTTATAAACTTCATTATAAACCAAAGCCAGCGCAAGCACGTACAGAAAGACAAAGTCTTTTTTGGCGTGATAGACAAGAATGCTTCACAAAAAGGATTACATAGAAGCCTGAAACGAGTTATGGTAGAGAAACAGCAGTTTTTCAAGATTCTCGGGAGTGAGGCTTCTCTCATGTCGTTTATAATAAAAACAGCAGAAGAAAACAACCTCTCGCACTCCGAAGATGTGGCAGGTGCCGACAAATAATTCATTGCAAGTTTTCTTGTGAGGGGTACTTTGCTGTATTGGTTTCACTATTCCAGAATGGATAATATCGACATCAGCACGATAACTTCAGTCTCCCTTGTGTTAGTCCGCACAGTAGAGCTCTTTGATTTCTTCTTCCGCTTCCGTGCTCCTCCGAGAAAAAAAAGCGGAAACGGAACGGAGGGGCAAAAGCGGTCGGAAACCAGAATTCGGAACACGGAAACGGAACTTCCGCAATCCCTGATAATAAAGTTATCAACAGAAGCGAGAATACCAAAACGTGACCTTTTTACCAGAAGACTACGAAGTGAAAATTCGTCTCAATAGGCAAAAAAATGGAACAGCATTATAAAACCATGAGCTATACGGAGCTACCGAGTGCATAAAGTGGTTGTAGGACGCGCCATGCATTCTTTATATGACCGGAATCGTAGAGTCAATTACCAGACAACTGTTACATTGTGTAAAATGTTTGAGTAGTTGAAAAATTCGTTCGAAAAAATGAAGAAATAAATTATTACCGTAGAAATGCGGGCTATAGGAAGCCACCAAGGAGATAATACGGTTGGAGGACGCGATATTCGTTCGTTATCCGTCAAAAATCGTGGATTCAATTAACAGTAGGTTACTAAACTCGATGGACTGATCGTGTATATTTAAAAATTTGTCTGAATAAACAAAAAAATATATGAAACCACATTATAAAGCTATGACCTACAGAGAACAATCAAGGGCACAAGATGAATGAGGAGGCGCAATGCATTCGTTATCCTACGGGAATCGTGGAAGCATCAGCCGAGCGCTCTGGGCCTCTACAACGACCTGACCATTATCCGTAAAAGGCATTCAAGAACGTCCAAGACATGAGCAAAATAAATAAATGGCTAATGGTAAATAAATAAATGAATAAATAAATAAATAAATAATCAGCTCACTCCTTTCGTAAGCGTGACCACCCCAGCAACAACTATGCACGTAGGGAATTACTTCAAGTCTTGAATACCAATTATCGGCAGATTCATGGTATTCAGCACTAGTACCGTTGGAGCGAAATCGATTTGGAACCCGTAGCTGCCCACGACTAACTCTTTCTTTTTAAATAATTTAGCATTTTTCTCACCACTTTTGAAACTCTTACCCTGGGATACTACATAAATCTGAGCATTTTCGTACTTATTATTTATATTCATTTTCCTTTGAACGCCAAATAATAAACAGTAAGTGCTTGCCAGAATCGTTTTACTACATTTTCAGGTGTTGGATCAGCTATGGGTAAGCCGGACAAGAAATCAGGAAAATATGAGAAGAACATGGACTGCACAACCGTCAGGAATTTAGTTGCTTTTTGGTACGCCACAATCCAGCGATTTTATAGCCGGAAACAATGATAAATCGATATATCGATTTTAGGTTGTTCGGATTGTGTAATAATTTCGACTACAGTGTTATGCTCGGAGCTGCTCAGGACATCCTGGAGCGAGATTCCGAAATCAGTGCAAACTCGTCCGATATTTGCCAGGTAAGTGCGGAAAAAGGAATTGTATTTTGCTCGTTGTCGTTGTACGACTAAAAAATCCAATAAAATCAGGGATGATTAGGTTAACCAGTTGACCTTTTCAATTTTTAAGAAGATTCTTACTCATGGTTTTTTTTTTTGAAAAACAATCGACATCATTTCTGAGGACGACGGTGAACGGGGGTAAACGGGGGTAATCTATAAACAAATTAAGGCGAAAAAAAATGGATTGATCATCTTCGAAAATTTTAAGCAAAAATAAATGAGAAAAAGGCAAATGTTGTGGTCAATGATACAAAAAGTTATCAAAAATCCTGAAAATGAAAGACGAAAAGGTTTGACTGACCTTACCCTCCACATGCCTCCGATGAGCTATGTGAATCACTACCCAGCCTCAGTAGAAGAGGTGAACTGGACAAAGATAGTATTTCGCGGGATGCGCCATGCGTCCAAGTTCCACACGCAAAAGTACAGGCCTCCTAAACTAACAAGTCTTTTATTAAATGAGTTGCAGGTCCATTCATGCTAAACATTGGTATATTTACATTCACATACAATTTCGGTACAAATCTACCTCACCTCAGAAGGCTGGACGGTTTAGCTTATCCTGTCAGATTGACCTGGATGAGCAACGGAGCCTTTCCCAGAGACAAGTCCGGTACTAACCTAGGATCCATCGCTCGACCGGCGGCTGTCAGTAGCGCCTCTTACCACTGTACTATGCATGCCCTAGAAGACCTTTGAGAATCTTTCATTTCTTCTCATCTACATATACAGGGTGGCGAATAAATACGTGCGCGTGTAATTCGGCTTAATTTTTGAAATTGTAGGAAACCTTTGAGCGTACTTTTTCTCCGCAAAATATACACGTGACGCTTCTTATTCGTGCTGTGTGACAGAAATTTCTTTTTCGAACTGTAGCAAGGAACTATTTAAGTTGTAACGCGATTGCACAAGAAGCTCAGAGGGGCATGGTAGACTCGCTGATTCTTTCGAGGCTCGTAGTTCCTCAAAGAAACGTGTAGAAGGCTGACAAGCAGTAATTGTAGGGAGGACATACTCCACTCAATCCACGACGGTAACGGAAGGCGACGATGGACACACTAGTGGGGCATGGGATTATTAAAAAGAGAACGGGCCGACATGATGATGTTAGCTTGAATAAGATCTCCAAACAGCTCCACCTTTTTTGCGAATCGGTTCGATTATTGGTAGAAGAAGAGCTTGGACTTTATAGTTATCATATGTGGAAGGCACAACTCCTCACCGATCAAGTGGAGGAAAATCGGAATAAAAATTTAAAGAAATTGCGGAGATTTCTCAAGGTGCGCCGCAGCAAGGGCGTCCTTTGGTCTAACGCTAAAATTTCTACCGTCGAGAAGCTTAGAAGCCTTCACAATTACCACCATTTCATTAATCCAACCCCCACGTGCAATAACGGTCAAAGAACTGATGCAAAAAGTGTGTTTCCTGAATCCTTCATGTTTTAGAAGAGTATCGGTGCTCTGGGCAGGACTGTTTTGATTTTGTTGATACAAAGGACGATAAATCATGCCAAGATTCATCGGCTTCATTTTCATAGGAAAGCCACAGTGCTCAGAAAATAAAAACATGCGGAATGGTCTCTTCAGTGGAGTTGCGCTTCGCTTCATGGAAGCAAAACAAAAATGCGGTTCCTCTGACCGAAATCAGCTCTTTTCCGACGAAAGATTTATGGTCTTCGTATAGCCCCATCTTAAATCCGTGTTAGCTCATCGTCGAATATGTTTTGGGAGAATATCTTGAGAGTCTACAACAGGAAATCCGCCACATTTCGACTGGCCATTCCTGAAATATGAAACAATATAGACGACAGGTACCTGCGGCGCACCACGTATGCGATGAATGAAGGAAAGAGAACCAATATCAAAGCTCATGGCAGCTACTCTGAGAACCTCCCTTGATTATGCAATGCTATGTTCTACTCTAATATGTAATCATATTTGATTCAATATTCGTTGGCGAAAAAGGAAGTTATAAAACTTTTTGCCGCGCACGTATTTATTCGCCACCCTGTAAATACTTACAGGAGGAGATTACCTCGCGACAGTGCCGTAGTGCATCGACTGGTGTGGTGCTGTTCGTCGAAACGATGCCGGCGCTGCTAATGAAAATATTTACGTTCGTTCTAGTTCAACAACTACCATATGGGTAAGCTTTGACCAATTCTAGGTGGAGGGCGAGTTCCGTTGAGAGAAAAAAAAACTTCTCCACCGACTATGGCCGGTTCAGTGGCCCCAAAAATGGGTGAAGTGAGGTTCATCTTCCGACAATCATGGCACCAGGGTCCACTTTTATTTATTCTTTTTTTTACATTTTTATCACCAATTTTCTTCAGAATCCGACACTTTCTCACCTGTGCCGCGCAAGGAGCGGCGTTTGTAGTCACAGCGAGAGCGAATGCAGTTGGCACAGCTCTGCTCGGTGTCACGCTGTCGTCGATCTCGTCCGGACTAGGTGACATGACGTATCTTGGCTTAGCCAGCCACTATCCAAGGTAAACTAACGGTATCGATTTCTTTGGACTTTTTAAAAATCGGGATTTTTTTAACACGTTGACGACAGCGCCTTTTTCGCGTGTCCGGCGCGTGGGACCAACCGATTTTCTACCGCGCCGAGGCTGTGGCATGATGCCGGCATACGGCGAATTTTTTGAAAAATGGAAGTGAGCAGTAAATCTCGAAGACTACATATACAGTCCTGTAATATCGGAGATTGTGACTATTCCTTTTTTTGCAATAAAAATAGGAAAATAACAGCTGGAAGCTTTTAGAATGTCCTTTTTCCCTATCCAAGTTAAATTGTTATTTGTTTATTGTTCATTATTTGTTTGTTCTAATAATCAATATTTATTTGTATTTATGTGTTTGCTTCAGTAACCAGTATTTGTTTGCATTCATTTGTTTCTTGCAATAACCATTATTTGTTTTTACTTGTAAAGAAAACTAGTGCACAACCAAAAATTCCAGTAAATCAGAAGCTAAGAATCATTTTCATGGACCATGCTTCCTATAACAATGTGCAAAGGTCTACTAAAAAGTGGCACAAAAACATCCTTCGAAATTCTGAAATGTATCGAGAAAAATACAACACAAGACTGTGGCGCAGCATTGCGCCACACGGCCCCACGCGGCCGCTTGAGCGTGGCGCAGTATAACGCCACATTGTCGTCAACGTGTTAAAAAACTGACTTCAAGTACTCGGTGACGATATAAAAGGCAAGAGGGTTGGTCAGTCTCCTAAGGAAGCGCCACGTATTCGTGTTCCATTCAGAATCGTATAGGCATGATGGATGCGTATTTGGCGTATAAAGTGACTTGCTGATGTCAGCCGCTAAACCAAGCCAGTGAATTTACCTTTCCTGGCAAATCTAGTACCCATTTACTCGACCTGAAGAAATGGAAGGCTTGGTCACCCTAGGGGAGGATCGATCGCTCGACTTTGAAGGTGTCAGTAGCGCCTCTTACTATGGTACCAGGCTCGTCCAAGTTAGCTGCATTAAACGTAATTACTCATGTTAATCGTATGATTCACCTTGGCTAATCGGCTCGAATCTGCAGTGCACAATTGAAGTTGTTTGCGAAAAAACACCTGGGAAATACACATGGCGTAGGTATGGCGCATCCAAAGGGGAACCAAAGACGAGTCCTTTGATAATTTGAAGACGTTAGCCTCTGGAAAACATTATTTTTCTCGGGAATGTTTTCTGAACAATCACTGCCAATTAACATGACGATGTCGATAAATTTTAATTAATTATTTATTTATCTTACGGGTTAGTGAATTCATGAAAATACACCGCTTTGACTGACACACGCTGTAGGCGCCGTCATTACCAGTACACTGCACGGCGCGGGCAAAGGCGCGCATACAACCGTTGTATATTTTTATGAAAAACTTTGATTTATTCTAGCTTACGGGTGGCATTGAAAGAACTACAAATGTACTACGAACATAAAAAATGGAGTCGGTTGCTCTCGAACTTTTTTGGATATAACAATTTACGCAATCTCAACTTTAAAAGAAATTTTCTCTCTAAATAAGGAAACAAGTCTTGAAACAGAAACAATTCTCCCAAGGGAAAATAATCTCCTACAACATGTTCAAATTTTGTACGATTTTTTCGAAACGTTAGGAAGATATAGAATTTTGTTTAAAACATGGTCCTAAAATTTGACCGATTTTTGACAACCAAAATGTTTGTTCAAAAAAATCTATATTTTACAGGCGATTTGAATCAAATGTTTGCAGCACATTGTAATATCTTGAACATGCTCTACCAGAATATCGTCACAGATTGATACTACACTCTGCGATTTTTGAGATATTTTTGTTCAGAATAGCATATGAAAAATATTTTTAAAAAACACAGAATTCGTAAAAGCGGTAAGTTTTGGCATATTTTCGAACAGAGTTGTCGGAACTATCAATTGGTGTCGGGATCTTTTCTATTTGAGCTGTTTTTGAATGAAAATGAAAAGTGACGTATCTTTTTGACCGCTACTGCACCTGTTTTCTGAGAAAGTGCGGAACATCGCTCTTGTGATACCATCGCCTCAACTTATTGTCAAATTCCATAATATACAGTACCGGACGCGCCGCAATGATAAAACGATGGCAGCGGCGCCTCGGAGCGCTGAAACCCGCCGTTTTCAAATGAGTTCTTTAAAGTTGGTTTATTTGCAAAAATAAGTGGATATTCGAGCTCAGCAGCTTGAGCTCTATCCCTCCCTATGCATTTTTCCCAAATTCGTTTTTGGCCGATTTTTTTGACCACTCGATTTTCGGATCCCGTTGCCGCTTCGGTCCCCCGCTAGGTGACGCACCACCGACTTGGCTCTTCCCCCTCCTCGCCGCCTATAAATATGCGGCGCGTCTTTTCCTAGCGTCCCAAGCTAAGGGTAGGGGCCCCACGGGGTGGCTCGAAGAAGCTACCCCGCGGGGCCCCCGTTGAGCATGGGGTGCAAATGAACTGTGGTTGACTCCTCCCGGGTCACCACGCGTGGACACCGAAACGGCGCATTTTGGCGTTCCGGGGCGCCGCTACCGCCGCTTTATCGTTGCGGCGCGTCCGGTACTGTAATTAGACGAAATTCGAGAAATTTACATAATTTTTCGTTTCGTTTTTTTCTATCAAAAGGACCAGCACCTTCGCATACCCACCCGGTGCTTAACTTGTCTGGGAAGGTAAAGACACTGACTCGGTGTAGCGGCTGAGTCCCGCAAGTCATTGTTTAGGTCGAAATACGCGTTCACTTTGCCTCCACGATACTAAGTAGAAGTCGAATGCGTGGCGCGATCTATACAACCGATCAGTTCAGGACCACCATCTCCACGTGGTCATCAGGCACGGGAATGGCCGGCATTTTGGGCACGTTCTCCTATGCGGCGCTCACCGACGAGAAATTCGTCGGATTCACACCGACCGAGGTCATTCTAATGATGTTCATCGTGCCGATAGTATTCCTGTTCACGTGAGTTTTACAAATGAACCCAATTTTTTGATTATTGACAAGCACGTTCTACTGATCCTATCCATCCCCAGGTACTACTACATTCTGGTGCCGGCACCGACTATACCCGCTGTGAGCCTGTTCCGCCCATCGTCGTGGTTTCTCCAGCCAGCGTAAGGCACCTCACTAGCTATAGACTCGGCTATCAGGGTTCATTTATACTCGGCAGCAGAGCAGCGCCGCAACTCGACTGCTTCGCCGCTTGAGCCGTCTTTATCAGGTATAGGCCTGATGTTCTCTTCGGGACCCGCAACAGTAGGATCCATTTCATCCATGGAACGCTACGTAAATCGTTCGTGAATCACACCGGCGGCCCTGCAGCATCCTCTGCGTCTCTGCTTTGCGCTGCACCATAGTAGCCCCACCTTGACGACAAATATAGAAAAAGGATAGAAATGTCATGGAACACGACACTAACTCGCTAGGGAATCATTTAACAAGTCGGACCACTGCCGCACTGCTCTGCTTCCAAGTGTAAATAAGCGGAAATACAAATACAAACAAGAAAAATCATTACTGTTGATTTGAGCCAGTCTCTTGCGTTGGGAAGCAGCACCAGTAAGAAGAAACCGGGCAATATGAAAGAGAAGAACAGGAAACGCCCTAATCCTACTGTCAGGGATCAGATCATGGCAATAAAGGTGAGAAATTTTGCAAAAATTCTATTAAAAGCCAGAAAAGTCATTTTGACAGCTCAATTCTATTCTAGAGCCTTCTGAAGTACATGATTCCCTATGGTACCGTCTACTTCATGCAATACGTCATTCTGCAAGGACTGGTGAGACGTTTCTTATGATCAGCCCTATTTAAATAGGTGTTAGTGCGATTTATCGATTTTTCGCTGCAGCAGTCTCGTCGGTCTGAGCTAGGCTCTATATCCTCAATATTTAACAAATAATTGACCTTATCGAAAAAATCTCTTGAACCAGGGTAAACTTCAGATAGAAATGGTCATCTTCGACTGCAGTCACAGCTTCGACACGTCAACGGTCTCCCAGTACAGGTGGTATCAGGTGAGAGGGTCACCTCTTATAGTTTATTCGAAGGAAAAAGACGTGGATACCATACCCAGGGCTATGACATACCGTACTCATGGCTCTCTTGCTCAACCTAGAATCGTGCCACAACCTACACTATCAGACTCACAGAAAGGTAACCCATACACCCCAGAAGATACTGAATCGACAGTTCTACCGAAGGGCATACCTAGCCAATGCTAGAGCCGTAGCAGGTCAACAAGGGACGGTAGAAACCTTGATAATACGCCTTATCACTAATCGGGTAGATCATTTGTTCTCGTAAAGTTTGCGTTTTTTATTACAATTTACATTTCTTCGCATTATTTGCACGGATAAGGTAAATAAGCAGGTGCTAACTCTAGGAGATTTTGAAGCTTGAAAGACCGAGGAAAAAGTAAAAGTTAAAGATGTGATAGAGTAAAAGGTGAAGATGTGGGCGTTGATTAGTTCCCTGAGGACGTGCCGCGCATTCGTGTACCATACCGAAACGTAAAGGCACGGTGAACGCGTATTTAGCCAATATATTAGGTTGTCGATAAAGTTTCGAGCCACTTTTGCAAAAATTTTCAGATTCATTTCTCTCGTTTATTTGCCTCGACATCCAACATCTTTATGCATTGTTACCATCAGCAACATCTTGTTACTTACCAGATAAATTCTGAACTCTCTTTGTACAGAATTTCTGAAGTTTTGATAAAAAGAATTCATAAAGCCACGTTTTGAGGTGCTCTCACTCGTCGAGCTGGTTCTCTAGTAACTGAATGGGAAACGAATGGAGCAAATATTATTTTGTTGGGGCAAGGTTCGACGATTGTCCTGGATAGGTCAGAGTCCGCCATCGGAGATTTTGAAATTTTTTCCAAGTTTCCTTCTCAATAGGTGAGTGCGCATCATTGTGACTGAAGAAGATTTTGCCATGTTTTTAACGAACGGCTGCGCCGTCGCAATCGAAGTGACTACGTTAGACATCATTGGTGACAGTAGCATCTGTAGGTAGCAGCTTCTCGCGAATGCCTCATTTGCAGTTCAACTGCACACCGATCATATCCCATTTCGGGTGGAGTTGCGGATTTTGAAATTTTCGCTGGTTCGCAGCAAGTGAGTAGCAGGAGATTTGGATTGCGATTGGTGCACACCACCCACTCCTTGACGCTACTAACCAAATTGCCGGACGAATGAAAATTCCTTTGGAAAACAAGGTGGTCCTGCATGCGCCCGTCACCATCTGTACAATACCGCTCATAACTTCTGTCCCAAAAACCGTCCAGAACGTTCCGGAACGTTCCAAAGCGTTCCTTTCTTTCCTAACCTTTCCTAGTGGGTTATTTAAAAATTTAAACATATCAGTCGATTCGTCTATCAACACTGAGTTCAGAACTGACGTTATTTTCCTATTTCAATTTGAAAGAAGCCAGTTACAAGCCATTATCTTTCGAGTAGCGCTACCCGGCGATAATTGGTTTATGACCCCTCCGAATGTTGCCATTGGAGTCTCCCCAGGAGATATTGTTATCACGACACGAAAATTTCCGGAATCATGACTTACTCCAATTGAATTCGAATTCAGCTTTCCACTACCATTATTTTGGTACCTGACATGCGCTTTATTGGTAATTTCGAAAAATTTTCGTGTTTCAAGCAAAAACAAAAATTCGGAACTCAACCATTTCTTTCTGTGGGGCACTGATGAGCAGCTATAGAAATACTTAGTTTTTCTCATTCCGTATGAAAATCAGTATCACATGTCACAATGAATCAAATCAAATGAGAAACATTTCGAGAGGCGTTGGGTTTCGAAAATCCCTACACGCAACGTTTTTGCTCATATTCTGTAATGTTGTCCGGCTTTGCCAAGTTGTAGCATGGCGGAAATGGTAGTCTACCCCACATTTTTTGCCTATTTGGGAGAGTATCTCCTATTCTATGACGCTCATTTAATCCGCCAACCCTAAATGCCTTCGTTTTCGTGTTATTAAGAGGTACTTCGGAGCGAAATTTTCGAGAAAATCTTCGGAGCGGTTTTTCTCCTCTTGAAGAGATGGACCAAGGATTCCCTTCTGACAGCGCTAAACAGCTTGTTCTCAGCCATCCAGCAATGTAAAATTACCAGATATCCGTTAAATTCAAGTTTTTATCTTAAGTCATATCGTCTAAAAGAAAACTCATGTGCCGTTACTTTGTGCCTGGCCTTCTCCATCCACTAGGGCGTAGGGGTGACACCACTCGAATATCCTGCGGAGGTAATTAGCGCTTGTCGCGACTGCTCAGCCTCGTTTATGGTTCCAAGAGGTCGTTCATATTTCAAACTAGCCATCATAAAATCTCGACCATTTACAGGGCGGTACTCAATTCTTTTCATTATCAAGAATTCGAAACGAAAAAGAAAAGCCTTAAAAGTTTGAAACTTTATACATATCATGAGTTATTTTTGTGTTTTATATCAAAAATTTTTTTGTATATTATTCGACACAAAAACCTGATGATATATAGACCATATAAGAGCAAGTATTAAATCATCTGAACGAAAGCGAGGTATTTCTGAACTTGTGCTCAGGGCCTTATTCGGCCCAAGAGAGGATTGAGCTCATACATCATGTGATGGAGCATAGGTTGTCCAAGGAGGGCTCCGAATTTTTCACGTTTGATTTAGATTTTTGTGAGATGTGGTGCAGGCCCCAGTTGATTTTGGTGAGATGTGGTGCAGGCCCCAGCCCCCCCCCACGCGAGCCCCAGTTGAAATTAGAAATAAATAAGTAAATGATTAATTAATCAGATCTGAGTATAATATACCCAGACGTCGCCTCTAAAGAATTTCTTTCCTGAGAAGTCGATGTGGATCAAGGTTGCCATTACAGGTGTTCTACCACGTCGGCGTCTTTGTTGCTCGTTCATCAGTGACCTTTCTGAAATTGGACATGTTCTTTATCTATCTCACGGCTTTGATTCAGGTAAACCTTCCTGGATCAGTACTGTCTACATTACCTGACCCAGTAAATTATTACAGGCACTGCTGGCGGGGTTGATCTTCTCCACGGCCGTGTACGCCTTTATACCGCACTTTGCTGCCGTCTGTGCTTTGATGTTTCTCGTGGGTGTGATCGGCGGATGTAATTACGCTACCACCTACTATCAGATTCACAAAAAGGTAAGAAATACACCCGGGAAGATACTGAATCGAAATTCCTACCCGAGAGGTTACCTAGCCAGGGGAACTGTAGGATATTGTCGAGTGACGCTTCGACACTCTGCGAGGTATCCGACACACAAATGTGTCACTGTGGTACATGATACCGCAGGAATCACCCCATATATACCCAACACGTTTTGATGACTGCCAACCGCGGTAACTTTCGAGGTTGCGACTCACTTTGTGAATAATGACTCTGGACCCTGCTTGGGCTCGCGTGAGGACCGATCCATCGACTCATATCTATAATACTTTTTTTGGTACTTTACTACTTGAGTTGTGCCGTTTGAGTGGGCGGGTTCAGGGGTGGAGTTAACGGCGAGTAAACCTCTTCTAGCTATCGTGGATAGCGTTGTCACCATCGTGGCGTGACGTGGTGTTGCCAGCGCTCTGGCGTCATTGGTTGACTCCACCCCCTGAACCCGCCCACTCAAACGGCACAACTCAAGTAGTAAAGTACCCTTTTTTTACCAAATTCCATTTCCTATCCTGTGGGATGTGATCTCCCGAAGTGACCTCTCCACGTTGTGGATTCTTGTTCTGGTAAGGGTAAAGGTAAAGGTGTCGGCGTTGATTAGTCCTCTAAATACCCGCCATGCATTCGCCTTCCATCTAGAATCGTAGAGGCACAGAGAGTGTCTATTTGCCCTATACAATGACTCTCACAGGCCAGCAGCTATACCACATCAGTGTCTTCACCTTCCTAGACGACTTTGGTACCAATTTACCGAGCCCAGTAGGGATGGAAGGCTTGGGTAACCCGGGCGGAGATCGACCTCTCGACCGTGGCGATGTCAGCAGCGCTTCTTACCGGTGCTCCCACATGTGGTTCTGGTTAAAAAGTGCGGAGAAACACGAAACAGGTTCAACTACCTCGAGATTTTTATCCTTAAAGACATTCCCCTAGTAACCTGAAACCAGAGACCAAGTTCTCTACCGTGGTGTTGCATTTGAAAGCATACCTCCAGCGATCAAAAAGGGTGGTGGCTTCAGGGCGTGACATCGCACAGGAAGGAACTGGAATCGGTTGAGAAAAAGAAAGGAAGAAAGGTATAGAAAACCCACGATGGGTATGACGAATCCGGCTGTGCTTGCTTGCAGGTCGATCCGGCGATTCGTGAGTTTGCGCTGTCGACGGTCACGTTCGCGGACACGTTCGGTATTCTGGCCGCGGCGATTGTTGCAATTCCGGTGCATCGATGGGTGTGCGCCATGCACTGGTTCGCCTGATCACCTACAGTCAATCAAGTTCATCTCCCAACGGCAACAAAAAGTGCCCAACGCATTGGTCCATTCATTCTCCCCCCTTGAAGTCGTTAATTTCCGCCAGATATCCTGTTGCTCCACTTGATGCTTCCAATCCGCCTATTTTAGAGCGAAGCTCTTCGATTTTCTTCGTCATTTTGTACGATGAGCAAAAGTATTCTTTTTAATTTTTCTTGTTGAAATTACAGTGTTTTTCGATGGAGAATGAAAGCTTACCGAATGCTCCGCATTCTATAAACACTGCGAAAAATTTTTCTCTATCAACTACAAATTTTCGTGCTCTTCTGGGCCAGGACCATTGAGGATTAGCGATAAACTGCTGTGTAAATATTATACAATGAAACCACGTTTCCTAGAGCGTGTAGCGCGGTTGTAAGAGGCCCTACTGACACCCGCATGGTAGTGCGATCGATCCCACCCCCCCCCCTCCCGCTAGTGCAATCGGAACAATCTTTCGTCGGACCATGTCGGGTTCATCGCCTGAAAAAAGTTGGTTTTTTGGATTTTTCTAGCAGTATTATTATTTTTATTTATTTATTGTCCATAGTTCGTGGAAGAACCGCGTGGAGTAGTGGTAGGAGTCGCCACTTGCACCCGCCCGGTCGTATGATCGATCGCTGCTGGGGCTAACCAAGCCTTCCAACCCTCCGGAGTCGGGTAAATTGGTACCAGGCTTGTCTGGGAAGGTACTGGGAAGGTAAGATACTGACTGCAATTCATTGTATCGGCTAAATTCGTAGTCACTATGCTTCTTCGATTCTGAATGGAACCTGAATGTGTTTTTACAAATGCATGGCGCATTCTAAGGGGATCGATCAACGCCGACACCTTTACCTTTTACCTTTTTCGAACTATGGACGGTAAACGATGAATAAACTACGATTCATGAACAATAAAGACAGAAGGTAAAGGTGTCGGTGTTGATCAGTCCCCTAAGGACGCGCCACGCTTTCGTGTTCCATTCGGAATCGTAGAGGCATGACGGATGCGTGTTTGGCCTATACAATGACCTTCTGGCGCCAGTCGCCATACCAAGTCAGTGTCTCTACCTTCCCAGTACCTTTCCAGACAAGTCTGGTCCCAATTTACCCGAATTCGGAGGGAAGGAAGCCTCGCTTAGCCCGGTCGGGAATTGGGAATTTGGTAAGCCAGTGATAATTGTTTTCTCTACCCTGGGTCATTCACCACTGCGGAAGGAATGGATTATCGATTGTATGGATATGGAAAAGTGAAGATATGACTGAAGAAGTGATGATCCGTTAAGACGACTGACATTTCTCGCCTTTTTGTGGCTATGCTCGAAGAAAAGAAGCGAATCGGATGATTCATCGCTGAAGATCTCGTCGATCTTTACTTCAACCACAACCGGTCCTCTTCAAAGAAGACAAGAAACGAGAAGGCGGCGGTCCAAAGTTCAGCGTCATGTCTTATCCCGACGATCTCGGATCGGCGTAGTTTCTCCTACATTCCTCCATCATTTTGTACCCTAATGAAGCGCTGGGTAAGCGAGGCGAGGGCTCAAATCCCGCTTAAAGCCTTGATCAGAGTAGAGGAACGTTAATGAGCTAGTCCCATCAGGGTGGGGCGCGGCGGACAGTCTATTCTTCATGGGTCGATGACCGTTAACGACTATATGGATGGATGGAAGGAGAGACCAGTCGTGTCCATTAGACCTGTTTCGATCTCGTCTTATATTATCATTTGCTAGATATTATCGGCTTGTCGTCGAAGGGCTTTCCGTTCATCTCGATCTGTTTCATCGCCTCCATCTCCGTATTCGGCCGGCTATGGCTCCCGGCTTCCATTTCCGTCGTCTGCCCGTCGCTAGCTCAACTAGCCGCTTTGAAATTTTCAAAAAGCTTAAAACCGAGCATTTGGAGAGCCCATTATGAAGATTTTTCAAAATTATCTGGTTATTTCCCCGATAGCGAAAACAATATAAAAAATCGCTATTAAGAACTAATTTCTTCTTTTACAGAAACTTTAGAGAGCTTAACGGCTTTATGTTAGAGTTTTAGTAGTTAGATGGGCTTGAATATTTTGAGGATATTTCGATATTAACTAATCATTTTAATATTAGTTGATATTTTGATTGCGTTTTAGTACGAGGCAGAACGTCCTGGGCCCTCCTGTGTGATTTCGGATATTTACTAGCATACATTTTAACATCTCTTTTTTATATTCATTTCTTGTTTTACGCCCATAGCCGTGCCGAGTTGCAACGGTTAGTAAAACGATAGAATAGGGAAACAAAAGCATTTCCAAATAAAATTATTTCTTAAAAATCTTATGGTCAAAAATCAACTCAGTATTTTGAACCGCTAAGTCTTTCCATGCTATAGGGCGGATTTATTGTCATTTTTGACGATTCCATATAAGTGAGCTCGTTTTCAGCGATGAGATCCAAAAAAGATGGAATTTCGTAAACCTTTTCTACTTTTCTCTTTTATTATTATTCTCCTGGTACTCTCCATAAATTGGATACTTAGAGAGTTTCGGAAAGACTTTATCATCGTCAATTTGAGATGAACCGATTAATTTAGATTCTCAGCCTTCATTCCCTCGCACATTTCACGTAGACCAGGTCGGGTTTCTTGGAAGCTATAGGTGTCGTTCAATTGGAAAAAGTTGCCGCAGGGCAGCATTGTGAAAAGGAAAAGCGTCGTCAATTTTTTGCTAGTGAAAGTCTTAACACGCCGACTCTATAGAGATCGTTTCTGCCGCTGTTCACAGTTGTATTCGTATCCATTCATTTTCATTTCAGGAGCATTTATTTCAAAATTTTACATTTCACCACACCTCACAGATTTTTCCACAGTTATCAAGATTGTTCGCTCTAGAACCCGGGTCCCATACCTCTCTCATTGGCTATAAATATATAGAAATGCCGAGAAATTTTTAAGGAAAAAAACTTTTTTCTCGAATTAACGCTTTTCTAATAAAATAGCGTGAAACAATTCAGATAATGAGTTGATTATTGGCAGCAAAATTTATTAAATTCTGCATAGAATATAAATAAAAGTGGAAGCTACAAGGTATTCATGAGTCACTTTTCAATCTGATTTCAAATCTATTTCTATATATTGCAATTTCAGGTCAGAAAACTACATGTAAAATCCTTTCGCTTCTTCGATTATGCTCATCTGATTGGACTCTGGTAAATAAATTAAATAAAACAGAATGAATTTGATGAATGACGGTGACGAGACGACGAAGTATGATTCTTACCAGATTTTCCGCTCCTTATGTGGCTAATTTCCTTCCTCTTTTGCTCTTTCGCATTTTCTGAGCCATTTTTCTTTTTTTGAAGTAGTCCGAATATCGACCTCCTTGAAGTTTTTTGTTTTGGAAAAAAATTGTTCAGAATGCGTTGGTTTCTACTGCTCAGCTTTATATTCACCTACACCAACTGCTTGAAGTTCCCTTGTGGACCGAGTTTCACTCCGTGCGACAAGAAAGCGTTTGGATTGCGAAACCATGACGGTAAGGATCTACCAGCCTTAGATCTCCGGTTCTTTTTTGCTTTAAGATTAGCTTATTTTCGAACTTTTCAAGTTCAAAATCTCCAAAGTATATTACAAATCATTTTTTAATTTTACCTTGTTTCCTTTTTCTACGGTCATTGCTTTGCCTCATGGAGGTTATGCGGAAATTTTCAATGTGAACCAGAACCAGTAGTTCTTAACTCTCCGGAATACCGTGAGCGCGTCATGCAACGATAAGAGGCCCTGCTGTTTCCCGTACGGTCAAGGTATTAATCCTCGACCAGTTTAACCGAGCTCTCCATCCCTCCAGGGTCGGGTAAATTGATAACTGACTTGTCTGAGAAGGTAAAGACCCCGACATCGCATAGCAGCTGGGCCCCGCAAGTCACTGTATTGGCTTATTCAATATTATATACGGAACGGATACCTCTACGATTCCGAATAGAGGACAAATGCACGGCGCGCCCGTTGTGGGCTGACTATTCACGACCACTTCGCTTTACTTTCGGGTAGGGTTAAGGGTTTGAGGATGGTTAGCATCTCAAGATTCAAATCGGTGATTGTGGGTGTAGCGAGTGACGTAGCGTAGGTAACAGAGCAGACCACAATAACTCCTCAGTACGCCCAGCTCGCGTGGTACAGCGGTAAGAGGCGCTGCTGACACCCGCACGGTCGAGCGATCGATCCCGGCCCGGGCTAACCAAGCCTTCCATCCCTCCGGGGTCGGGTAAATTGGTACCAGACTTGCCTGGGAGGGTAAAGACACTGACCTGGTATAGCGGCTGGCCCCCGCAGGTCACTGCAAAGGCCAAATACACATTCACTATGCCTCTACGATTCTGAATGGAACACGAACGCGACGGCGCGTCCTCAGCGTACTGATCAACGCCGGCACCTTTACCTTTACCTTTTACCCCCAGCTAACATCCCTCAGGCAGGGATGGGTAAAATTGGGTGGAAAATTGGCTGAGCGCTGGAGCACTGTAAACCAAATCACAATAAGTTAACCTACGACACGTTAACCGTTTCTTCTGAGTTAGGGTCAAGGGTTCGAGGACACAGAGTGACGAGATTCCGACCATCAAAGAAAACAAGGCCAACGTAGGTAACAATACAGGTGATAACTAAAGACCGTGCTGAGAAAAGCCATTAAAAACAAAAAAAATGTCCTAAGAAACTTCCCTAGGAAGTCCGAGCGAAATTATGTGAAAATAGAATGTCTACTGGGGTGAAATAGACCAAATTCTACCCGAAGGTTCTTCTAATTGCTTCACTACAGATTGCTGTCGACTGGTTAAAGGACTGTCACCACCACTTTCAAAAAATCACGTTCGGCAATCGATCACTGATAAACCGGTGCCGCACCGCAATAGAAATCCGCAAAGAAAAGTGCGGTGATCACACCCATAAAAGAATCAATAAATCAAAGTTCAACCGACCTGATATCCTCTGAATCTGAAGACTGGACATCCAATGTCGAGTCGGGGTGAGATTGATGAAGAAATCGGCGGAAACGGACCAGAATTCCTGAGGGAGGGGGCGACAGGGGCACCTGAGCGGTCGGCCACTGATGGCACGACCGATTCACAGTCCGTTCCCCTTGAGCAGGGGGCCACCCTCATTGACGTTGGTCAAAGTCATTATCACTTGTAATAAAAGTCCTCAAATTGTTTTAGCACACCTATGTGCGTAGGTAAATAAATAGATAGATAAATAAATAAATAAGATTGATGTGATTCATTATAACAGAAGTTTTTCCATTTTTTCCATCATTTTTCCACTTTGTAGGAAATTGAGGGAACCATATGGTTACGATCAAAACGATAAAAAGTGGTCCTTGTAAGGGTTGAAAAGTTACAGCAGAAGGACTTTTTTGATCGCACGCGAGGCAAATTTCCTACTCACCTCTCAATCATGTCTTTCTATTAGTTACTCCGAGTCTTTTTTTTTAAGTTTTGATAGGAAACAAGTGAAATTAAAGTTCATAGGTTTTCTTTCCACTACAGATCGCTCGTCCAGCATCAAACTCGACCAGAATGATGACAGCAAAGCACAGGCGAAGGAGAAGGTACTCGGACTACTAAAAAATCATATGAAATGAAAATTAGCTAATTTTTCTCATTCAAAATTCCTATTTCAAAATTTTTCATCCTTCTAGGTACTAAAAGTGATGAGTCACTCCCAACTGGTAGAAGCGGCTCGTGAAGCAAAGGAGGAAGTCGACCGGATGTTCAACAAAACCGAAAAACTCTTGCAGAAGACGGTGACCGGTTAGGATAATCATCTGTTGATCATGTATTGATTGGTTTTTCCACTATACAATCAATATTTCCAGAGAAACGCTTCACACCAGCGCAACTGTCATGGGTGCAGTACTTTAGAGGAGATCATTTTTCCAAGTATCTCTCCTATTCGGCTTTCATATCAATAAAAACCACCCAGAACATCGCCAGGTGAGCAGTTTGCACCTTTTTGCAAAAGAACACAATACAAAAAATGGTAGTGAAGGCAAAAGCAGAATAAATCAATAGAAAAATAAGAATAAACGATAAAAAAATAAAAGCGGAAATAGGATTCAATCAAAAACACTACTGATGTTCTGCGGGAATGGAACCAATAGTTTCTGTTACCTCGAGGCTACACACCGTCTTCTGAACCCTAATTTACCGCAGCTCGTGATTCACAAAAACCTCGGTAGCCTGTATGCGCCCACTGGGGAACCTAAACCAGTTCATGGTTTATCTTGGACAACAAACGAGTTACGGACGGTCAGAAATAGACAGTGTCGCGCTGTTATCACTGCAAGGTATCCGATCATGTCCTGCCGGTGAGGTATGCGATACCCCGGAATATGCCATTGAGCTCATTCCGTCGCGCGTTGATCACTGTACACTGTAAGCGAGCGAACCGCGATCCGTATGGACCCAGAATTTAGAGTAAGCGGCTGGAATGTTTTCTCTACTTTCGACTGAATCGTGTGGTAGCGCGACAAAGGTATAAACGGTGCTTCAGACATAAGCTCGTTCCAAGGTTATTCGGGGTTTCACGTTAGATGTCTCGCCCGCTTTGATTTCCCATTGTCTCCAGACAGTCGCGTCGCGCCGCGACTGAATTCTTATCTGTACTTTGAGAGAAGCGTCGCTCAAATGAACAGCAACCGAGCAAAGCACGTATTTATAGAATCTCGCCAGTGTCGCAGATCCTCGACGGCCTACCGCTGGTTTCCGTCAACGGATCGGATGTGCATGAGAGCTGCCCTTCCAATCGAATCGACGAGTGCAGCGGCGCAAAGTATCGGACGTATTCCGGACACTGCAACAACGTCCTCCATCCGCGTTACGGTGCCGCTTACGAGCCGCTGCGTCGGTTGATTCCACCGGACTACGAAGACAGTAAGACTTTGACTTCTCGACATCTTCAATAAATTCCAGGTTTTCCCATTCCTTCACCAATTTGACTTGATCGGGCTTGAGTAACATATTCTCCAGTTCAAGCAATTCTTTCTATTTATTTTTATGTAGAGAAGTAGAGAAGGGCCGAAATTCTTCCAGAAATTTCACAGCCCCGTTTGTCATCGACCAAGGAGCCTCTGCCATCAGCCATAGAAGTCGCAACCCTATTCACGTAGGTTTTGTTTACTTACTTGTTTATTTTTTTTCATCTGTTTTCCACATATGAAAACGACATAGTGAGAACGACAAGTGATTGAAAAATAACGTCGGGAGCCGCCAGCTTCCTAGGATTCCATCTTTTATTTTTGTGTTCTTACTCACAAGAAGAATTGAAAATCACGAATTAGCCTGGTATCGGCCTGGTAACCCTGAAGCGTCAACTGTCCATTCCAAAGCGCGATTCGTCAACACTCTGAAATCCACCGTATCGGTAATCCTTAAGGTACAAAACGGTAATGGATACGGTAAGGCAGTACGGTTCGACCTAATCTCTTCAAGCTGAATGGGCCTCTATTTTGACTTGAAAATTTTCAAAAATTTCAAAATTCTCTTCAAATTTCAACATATTGATTGCATCTTGTTCAAGGATTTTCAAAATCGTGAAATATATTTTATTTATTCAAAATAGTTTTCTGCGAGTCTATTTCAGGCCTGCTCCAAGAGGACACGCGAGCTGCTCACTAATGCTTGCCCAATGGGCTTCATTTTTGTACGACGATTTGTCTCACATCGCTAGTAATCACTTGGAGAAAGGTATAGGCCACATATGAGTTTATAATTTCACAAAAAAAAAACAGAAAAAAAATGCAAATCAATTCAAATTGCTCCACGTTCGATTTTCAATGAATCTCGGCATGGTACTCTCAGAAACACAATATAGTTAGCGATCGACCGAGATTGTTAAGGCTTTATTATCGGCTTACGTTTCGGCGATGTCGCCTTCGTCAGAGCCTGGAATGTCGAAGTTATACTTGAGACACTACTCGCCCAAACACTATTTCATTTTACAACAGCCAATTCTAGAGCCTAGAAGAACGGGAAGACACTGTGTAGAAAAGACACTAGAGACGTACCTTAACGGTGGCTGCCGAGACAGACCACCAGTCACCCTATGCCGTGAAGTACGCGGGTGTATGAACCGAACCCTAGGGACCACCCGCCTTGGTGGGCTCAGTGGCCGCGATCAGCCAGGTCAAACCCACATAGGTCCGCGAACGGAGCCAACTCTTGGGTGACGGCTACGCACTCCTCCTTGCGGTTAATCTTAGGAGCCCTGGCCGCAATCCAAAACGCCTCCAACGTACGGCGCGCCGCGATATCGGGTTCACGGGCCAGAATTGACACCGCCACCTCGATTGGAAGGCCTTCATGTCGACGCACCTTGTGCTCGCCCAGCGGTGTAGATAACGTGCCCCTCCGAAGCCCGTCCAAATGCTCCTTAACTCTCACGCATAGTGGTCTACCGGTCTCCCCCACGTACTCCTTCTTGCACGACTGGCATGTTATGAGATATACCACCCCAGTAGTCGTGCAATCACCCACTTTACCGTGTGTGTTGTGTGTGTTTACCGTGCACACACCACACATGAAGGTGTGGAGCATGAGCGATCGTACAGGCGATTGCGGACTAGTTGTTTCCTCAGGGTAGCAGGAGGAATTTCAACAATCCTCACCACATCTTGGAGATCCGCTTTGAGTACACACTTTCGTATGTCCGCACTTATCTCGTCGGATATGAAATTTCACCCAAGAGTTGGCTCCGTTCGCGGACCTATGTGGGTTTGACCTGGCTGATCGCGGCCACTGAGCCCACCAAGGCGGGTGGTCCCTAGGGTTCGGTTCATTCACCCGCGTACTTCACGGCATAGGGTGACTGGTGGTCTGTCTCGGCAGCCACCATTAAGGTACGTCTCTAGTGTCTTTTCTACACATTGTCTTCCCGTTCTTCTAGGCTCTAGAATTGGCTGTTGTAAAATGAAATAGTGTTTGGGCGAGTAGTGTCTCAAGTATAACTTCGACATTCCAGACTCTGACGAAGGCGACATCGCCGAAACGTAAGCCGATAATAAAGCCTTAACAATCTCGGTCGATCGCTAACTACATTGTGTTTCTGAGAATTAAAATTGATTTTGATTTCTTTTCTTTTCAATTTTTTGTAAAAATTAAAAAACCTACCCCCGTACCAATACGGATCTAAAACCGCTGGTTCAGTACGGAAAATACATTTTTCATTCAGGGGGAATAGTTGTTACGGTCACTGCTCCCTTCAGAAGAACGTCCTTTTTGTTACCCTTTGTGTTACCCATCACGGTAAAATTTAACCCTTACAGAAGGCTTTTTCCCATTGCCAAGACGACTACCTCTACCGTGCTGTGACTCCGGCGCCGACCATCCCGAGTGTTTCCCAATTATTGCATCAAACGGCTCATGTAAGTGCTGTTGCATGGTGATTCATCAATATCATGCTGATTTCCTTTGACCATTCCAGGTATCGAGTACTCGCGCTCAATTCCCAGTCCACGAGAAAACTGTGCACTCGGGCCCAGAGAGCAGGGAAACATGGTGAGGTTTTGTGGATACCATAGTCAAGCACGGTTAATCTTACCGCAAGTTTACCAGTCAAGAATATCGCGGTAACAGCTACCTCGACGGTAAGTTGACGGCCTGTACAATGGTCGCTAACTTAGCGGTCTTTTAACCCATTGCAACTATCTCACCGTATCCGATACCGGTCTGTGCCCACCAGGGTATCCGATGCAGTGGTTTTTACGCTGTTGTTCTGATTTTATTTTTACCAATTTTTATTATTTGTATTATTTTACTATTTTTTCTACATCTTCTCAGCCTAGTTACTAAATACTGCTATACAGGACGTTTGAGCTTGTAATTTTTGATTTTATGAAATTTAAATCAGAAAGTCTTCAAAAATTGAAGTTGATTTTGCAAATTTTCGGGAGTCAAAAATTTATTTGTGCTAATTGTTATCACAATCACTCCATTCCACTCCCTGTAGTCGTGATTTACGGGTTCAAACAAACAAATTCAAATGTTTAGCTTGATTCTCCTAATCAAGTGTTTTCTGAGTACCTGGAGCTGTTCCAGGTCAGCGGCTACCTTGACGGAAGTCAAATCTATGGTTCTTCCGCCGAGCGAACGGACCGGATGCGTTCCTTCAAAGACGGTGTGCGCCGCTACTCGTTTTCGAAACTTTATTGTAGGAAACAAAATATCAATGGACCAACATTTCAGGCTTGCTGAAACTGAGGACCCTTTCGTCGTCGCATTTTGGCTTCCCGTTAGTCGACGATGATGAGGATTGCAAGAATCGGTCACCGCTTCTTCAACAATGCGTGCTAGCAGGAAGTCAAAGGTAATTTGAAAAAAAAAATAGAAAACAGGGAAAACAGGGAAATGATCAAAATATTAAAAATCTTTGAAAAGAAATCTGACTGCGGTCGAATTATTCTATTATTCCTGACTATTATTTATTGTTTAGAATTCATTTCTTTCTTTTCACAGAATCAACTTCTTGCCGTCGAACATCGTAATGTACACCATTTGGATGAGGCAGCACAACTTTGTGGCAAAGAAACTGAAGGTATTCGTTCCATATTTTTCAAACTATTAAGAGCGCACGTAGTTCAGTGGTAAGAGGCGCTACTGACACCAGCACGGTCGAGCGATCCACCGGCTAACGAAACCCTCCCTCCGTGATCGGGTAACTTGGTACCAGACTTGTCTGGGAAGGTAAATATACTGACTTTGTATAGTGGCTGGCCCCCGCAAGTCAATATATTGGCCAAATTTCATAATGCCTCTACGACTCAGAATGGAACATGAATGCATGACGCGGAGATAAGTCAACGCCGACACCTTTACCTTTACCTTTTACCTCTTCGAACTATGAACCGTCAACTATAAGTAAATTGTGAACTATGAACAATAAAGGGAGAAGATAAAGGTGTCGACGTTGATCATTCCCTAAGGATGAGCCACGCTTTCATGTTCCATTCGGAATCGTAGAGGCATGGTGATTGCATGCTTGGCCTATACAATGACTTGCCGGCGCCTGTCGCTATACCAAGTAACCTTCCCAGGTACCAATTTACCCGACATCAAAGGGATGTAAGACCTGGTTCGCCCGGGCCGGGATCGATCATTCGACCGTGAGGATGCCAGTAGTGGCTCTTACCACTGCACCACCTGGACCCTCTCAACTACATGTATAAACAATTAATAAAATAATACGTCTAGAAAAATTAAAGAAACCACGTCCTTTTTCAGGCGATGAACCCGACCTGGTCCGACGAGAGATTGTTCCAAGAAGCCCGCCGAATAGTGGTGGCTCAACTGCAGCACATCACTTACAGTGAATTTGTCCCACTGATCGTCGGCAAAGAGAACCTCAAGAGGCGCTCGTTGGACCTTCAAGTGAACGGCTATGACAGTCGCTACGACATGGTCAGTGGGTAAAGCTCTACCCAGGGTCTCACCACAAGAATGTTTACACTTTTCAGAACCTGGACGGCTCGACGCTGAACGTGTTCGCCGCCGCCGTGGGGCAGTTTTTCCTAACCCTCCTGCCGGATCGAATTACCGTAACCGACTCGGCCGGGAACAACAGACGCGATGAACCGTTGGGAAATGTAATACACTTAGGAGCGGCTCGGAATCATGGGAAAAGTAAGTTTTTCGGGTGGACGGGTGAATTTTTGGTAAGATTTCCAGGTGTTCACCAATCCGTCGTTCATTTATCAACGAAATCGAATTGATGCCGTGCTGCGGTTCCTCACACAGGCTCCCATCATGAAACCCGGTCTGCATTTAACGCCGGAGCTCCGAAATGCTTTCCGGAAAGGTCCGTTCCTGATTTTTCCTTTTTTTCTCTAAGAGGAAGTCTGTATTTTAGGAGGTTCCACTTCGCAGGGGGTAGACATGGCTGCCCTAATAATACAAATGGGTAGGGATCACGGTATACCCGGCTACCTTCAGTGGCGCCGCTACTGCCAACTGGACAACGTTGAGTCGTTTGCCTCGATGTCCACGAAGGTGAGACTTTTTCACCGATCGATTTATTTATCGATCCTAGCCAGGATAGGCAAACCTCTTACGCCTTACTGGTAGGGTATACTGGTCCCAGATTTGTCCGGGTAGGCAAAGACACTGATTTGTACACCCGCAAGTCATTAATCAGGCCAAATACGCTTTCGCTCCGAGTCTACAATTTTGAATGGAAGACGAGTGCACGGCGTGTTCTTAGAATACTGATCAACGCCGATCACTTTACTATTCACCGTTATATAGCTACTTACACGTCGGAAAGTGGTCATAGTAGATGAATTTTCCGCTATTCTACCAAGTTTGGCACATAGGTAAGGGCAAACTCAAAGTGATCGGTATTGATTAGTTCCCTGAGATCGCGCCATGCACTCGACTGCCATTAAGAATCGCAAGGACATAGTGAATGTGACTTAGGTCTACACAATGACCTGTGGCCGCTGTAAAAGTCAGTTCCTACATCTTCCCAGATAGGTCTGGTAATGGAAGTTTAGCTTCGTTAACCCAGACGAGGATTAATCACGCGACTATGGGTGATAAGCATTCGAAACACATCTAACCCAAATTCGGTATAAATTCTACCAAAATCCGTTATACTAACAAATGAGTCACACAAAGTGCAATTTTGGCTTAATGCGAAAATCGGCATCAGTAGGCGACCGGTCGCGGGTTCAAACCCCAGAAAGAGCCGGGCCATCAGCTATTTCAAATTTTCTTCCCCATATTTTCTCTATTTTGTTTTCCCCAGCTTTTTTCCTCAAAAATAATTTTTTCCTTCTCAGATGCTTTCGTCCGTAAACGTCTCGTTCTTCGAGGAGCTCTACGATTCCCCAGAAGACGTCGACCTCTTCGTGGGTGGTCTCGCCGAGGCGCCGTTACCCGGCGCCCTACTTGGGCCCACATTCTCATGCCTATTCGCCGAACAATTGGAGAAGGTCGGGGTCAATGGGTATGGTAACTCTTCGGTAACCCTTGAACAACCTCTATTTTCAGACAAAGCGCGGCGATCGTTTCTGGTACGAGAATTTCTTCTCGCCGTCGTCATTCTCTGCTGATCAGTTGGCCGAACTTCGCAAGACCACTTTGGCCAGGATCATCTGCGACAATGCCGATGATGTCCGATCCATTCAACACAACGTATTCATGCTAGCTGATGACTACGGGTAAGATTTACCGAAAATATACTCGTAACCCGATGAACGTTAGGGCTGTACTCGATGAAGTTTTCCACAAATGTCAATGTTTTTGTGGCAGAAAAATTATAAAAAAAAACACTTATAAACCATAAAAACTCACGGTTCGATCGGCCAACGGGGTTCTCGTAGGTTGACCCAGAATCGATTGATCAGGACAAAAGATAAGATATTGATCCAGGAACTGTCCGGTGAGCTGTCATTCGTCGATTATCGACACGATCGACTATTCGGTATGGAAGGATGAGGAGCCCAAGAGGTCGTTACCTGTAACAAAGGTACATATTAAGCTTGACTATTTCAGTTCAAATTTGATTTTATTTTTGTTTCATTTTAATTCAAATTTTCAAGGCAACAATAGAGAAAGCCATCCGCTTGGGTTTGGAGCAATATGAGAGGCTGCAGGCTGCAGAAGGCAAACGGATTACGGCGCAAGGTTCAGCTTGACCCTCTGTTTTTTGAACTTCAACTTCAGTTTACAAAAATATTTAAAAGCTTATCAAACCGAAAACTACTTGTTAACTGATATCTTATCATCAAGGTACCGTACCTACGGCCGCTGGTCAATCGGCAGTCTTCTCTCATGCCTCGCTTATGGCGCCGAAACGAGAATCGCTAGTCATCGCCCGGACGGCAGGAGTGCTGAGAGAAGCGACGGATGTACTTCTTAAGGGGTGGGTGATTTTCTACCAATCGCTTACCCTACACGTTTGAAAATGTGGGTAACCTTGCGAAGTGCCTGGGTTGCCCTTAACTGCTACGGTCAGTCGTCAATTGACGGCTAATCTAAAATAAAAAATTCGCCCACACCAGACCTCTACGCAGATTCTGGTTTAAGTCTTCTTTACCCTTGGATGCGATATTGAACGAAAAGTTCCTAATTAAAATTTTCAGCACCGGCCTCGATCCCGAAGAAAGACTCCCTATAGGATTGGACGTGAACTCGCTGCAGCAGCTTCTGCCTGAGGTCGATGTCGGAACCATAATTGGCAACTTTACCCCATTCCTTGGTATGACGCCTTCATCAATTTCAGTCTTAAACTTAGCAAAGAATGCAAATAAAATTAAATAATTGTTCCAAAATCTACGGAGAGCATTAAGTTGTAGAATAAAAGCCAGTGCAGATCCGAATTCTACTTAGAAGTTATAATATCATATATAGTAGCAGAAAAATGCGTCGCGCGTCTGAGCTAACAATCATGGATTGATAACGGTATAGGTAAAGGATCGCCGACGCGGATCACTTTACCTTTAGCCTCACCAAATCACAGTTTTTCTTTTCAAAAATGTCTCGAGTTGTTGTAATACGATACTGCAGAAATTGTTCTGCTTATCTGCCTCAGCTGTATTGGCTTTTATCTCAATTTCAAAAATTATTTTTTTTTCGAAAAAAAAACTCTACCAAGGGAATGATTTTGGTTGAAACGTCCAAGCTCCTGCTAGCCAAGCCTCCCATTACTCCGATGCCGGGTAAGTTGGTATCACATTTGTCTCGGGAAACAAAGGCGCTGGCTGGGTACAGCGACTGGCCCCGGCAAGTCATTGTATAGGCCATTTACCAGGCTTCTACGATTTTGAATAGGAGATGAATGCATGGCGCATCTTCGGGGGACTGACAAACGCACGCTCCTTACCCTTTACCTTTACCTTGGAAAGTAAAAGCTACAACTTCTGCGACCATCCGGCGTAATAGACTCTCATTGGGCCATGATACAGTATAAGGAGGAAAATAGGAAACTGACTTACTGCTACTCAAATTTACGTTTTAGAAGGTCAAAATTTTGATAAGAAAACAGTTCTAACAATTTTTATCATAATTATATAACGAATTATACCACAACGAGTGAATAATGTATATTTATAGTTTGATTTGAATGTTTCTAGTTTCAGGGCATGATCCTCTACCGAAGGAGCAATGCCTACCACAGCCTCTACCATGCGATCACACATCGAAATACAGGTAACACCTACGTCATTATATGGATAGGTAACACTTATGCCATAATAATAAAGGGTTCTATGTCCTCATAATGCTCGTTTAAACGCAAAAATTGAGACTCAGACGGGATTCGAACTCTCGCTTCAGGCGTATCCAGAGTGATGATGACGTTAACCCGCAAGCCAACAGATACTTGTACCATCTTTTGTTATACCTCAGGGAGACATGGTCATTAAAAAGAGATTAATTTTATATAGAATAATTTGATGAATCAAAAATAAATTTATAGATCTTACTCCGGCTGGTGCAACAATCTACGATTCCCGAAATATGGAAATGCATTCGTGCCAATGCGTCGCCTTCTCGATCCGGCTTACGATGACGGTAATACTTTAGTATTTGAAGGACCGGTTGACAAGTCAACAAGAGCGCGTGTGATACAATGATAAGAGCTTCTGGTACTGGCATAGTCGAGTGACCGATTTACAGCTGGGTTAACAAGCTTACCATCGTCTGGTGTCAGGTAAATGGATGCCACACCTGTTTGTGAAGTAGAAGACACTGACTAGGCCCAGCAAGTCGTTGTATAGGGCAAATTCACCATGCCTCTACGATTCTGATTCTGAAAGGAAGACGAGGTCGTGGCGCGTTCTCAGAATTTCTATTGAGGCTTTGATGCGCCACGAACAAGAGCCCGATCCGGGGACGAGTTACCGTCGGCCAGAGCGATCAGTAACGCCGTGCACAACGACGCTCCACAGTTTCACGTTCGTTTCACGCATATGCTCATGCAATTCGGGCAGATTCTCGATCACGACATGATGCATTCGCCGATCGCACGAGGTATGTCAACAGTTACCCTTACCCTCATCTACTGCCCACCTAGTTCCGTCTACGCTAAGCTTCCAAGAGGTAAGAGGCACTACTTCTACCCACCCGGTCGAGCGATCGATCCTCGCCCGAACGAACCAATCCTTCCATTTTCTCTGGGTTGGGTAGATTGATACCACATTTGTATGGGAAGGTAACGACACTGACTTTAGCAGTGGCTGGACTCTGCGAGTCTTTGTATAAGCCGAATACGCATTAGGCACGGTCCCAACGATTCCAAATGGAAAACGCGTGCATGGCGCGCCTTGAAGGGATTGATCTCAGACGGGCATGTTACCTTTACCTTCAACCTTCACCTGGTATTTCAGGTCCAAACAACACGATTCTGAACTGCTCCTCGTGCGATTCTCAAGAAACTCTTTCCGTCCACTGTTTTCCGATAAAAATCACTAAGGATGATCCATTCTTCCCAGCTACTCATGACGATGGACGTCCTCGATGTATGCCGTTCGCTAGAAGTCTCCTTGGACAGTTGACCCTTGGGTATAGAAATCAGGTTGGTTTCCATCGCTTCGCTGAACTTCGACTTTTCTAATGATGGATCCCTTTCCGAGAGCGCGTGAGAGATGATGTTGATACCCGTACACTCGAGTGATCGATTCTCGCCTAGACTATCCAAACCCTCTATGCACCGGAATCGGATGAATTATTACCAGACTTCTCTGGGAGAGACACTGACCTGAACAGAAGTTGGTCCCACAAGTCGTTGTATAGGTCAAATACGCATTCACCACGCCTCTACGAATCTGAATCAAGTCGAGGGTATGGCGCATCCTCAGTGGACTGATCAAGGATCAAGGACAACCATTTCACGTTAATCTCTACACTTTCCCACCTTTTACCTTTGGGGTTTATGACGTGTACTTACATAAAAATACGAAAAGTTACCGCCCAGGAACACTTAGGAATGCGAGAAGAAATAACCCCGCCCTTTAAACTTTTACCCAGCTCCTTACGCTTTTCACTCCAATACGCTTTTGAAAATATAAGACTAACCTTCAAAGAAATTAATGTAAACTCGCAGTCGAAGAAGACTAGACGGAAGTCGGGGCTAACAGCCTCGGGGTGAATTCGCGGTGAAAGAGGGAATCTTACCCGCGTCGACCCGCCCACTCTTCGCGGTAACCCCACCTCCTCAATCAAGCGATCTCCGCTTTCAGTTGAACCAACTGACAGCGTTTCTGGATGCGTCTTCAGTCTACGGCTCGACTGAGTGCGAGGCTAACCAGCTTCGAATGTTCCGGCAAGGAAAGCTCAACTTCACCGACCTTGGGTATAGTTACACCTTATTGATTACCCCGAAAAATTCTTTTGGACCATGTAGAACTGTTAACTACTCCCTTACCGATCAACTTTTCCAGTTTCAACAAAGAAGCTCTACCGCAAGGACGACAGGAGCGAGACTGCCGATCGGTGCTGTCGAAGGCACGAAACAGGTGAAACCATTTTGTTAGTTATTGATTTTTATGTTGTAAAAATCGATATTTTGCAGATGTTTCGTGGCTGGTGATGAGCGAAACAACGAGCAACCCGGTCTCACCGTTATTCACACGATTTTCATGAGAGAACACAATCGTATCGCCGCTCAACTTCATCGTGTGAACAATTTCTGGACTGACGAACAGTTATATCAGGTACTGGCGAAGCAGCAGGTGCTTTGGGATTTCAAAAATAACAAAATAAATAATAGAAATAATAAGAAATAATTCAAAAAATATAGACTCGGGCAGTGTTTGACCCAACTTTGTACCGTACCCAAACGTCTAACAGTCATTGGTATATTTCTGGTATATCTTACCCATTGTCGTCAGCGAGCATGAAAACACTGTGCTGAATAGATCGGTAAAGGGTAAAAAGGTGAATGTGTCGGAGTTGATCGGTCTCCTAAGGACGCGCCACGCACTCGTGTTTCATACAGGATTGTAGAGCAAGGATGAATGCATAGTCGGCCCATACAGTGACTTGCGAGGGCCAGCCGCTATACCAAATCAGTGTCTTCACCTTCTGTAACCAGTCTACCAAACCCTGGAGGGATGGAAAGGTTGGTCAGCACGGTCGGGGATCGATCGCACGACGGTGCGGGTGTCAGTAGCGCCTCTTACCACTGCACCACGCGCGCCCTATACTCCATTTAATTACTGGAATTCGCTGGACCAAGAAGTCAGATTCAACTCCCCAATTTTCGCCTTTCTTTCGCTTCGGGTTCCTACGGTTTACCCAGAAGGTTTACCCACGATCCTCTAGAATTACCCCCACAGTTGTCTTGGGTTCAACAGAACAGGCTGATGTCCAAAAACTGGAAAGCATTGGGTTATTTACGCTGCTCAAGGGTAAGCAGAATCTCCGGCCTGATAGGTGAGACCTAGGTTCAGATCTCTAGTTAGCAGCAATTTTTACACCGCCACCACCAACAATTGTTCTATTTTTTTCTATTTTTCTAACATTAAGGAAGCACGGCGCATCAATATCGCCAAACTGCAGCACATCGTCTTCAAAGAATGGCTACCGGTTGTGCTCGGCTGTGAGGCGATGTCAAAGTACGACTTGATGCCGAAAAAGAGCGGTTATTTCACTGGTATGTTTAGTCTATTGAAGTCGCTAATCAATTAATGATAAAGTGAAGTGAAATATCAGTTTATCAGAGATGAACGTGAAAAATAATTCATTTGTCACACTTCCGATGAGCTGTACAGGGTGCGCCAGCTAAATCCGGACAACTGCGACTCGGATTTTTCAAACAACCTTACGAACGCCAAATACAGTTCGAATCCAGAAATTTTTTGCACGTTAGTAGAGGGGTGCATTATTATTACAATGGCTCAATGTAGGCTCTGTCAGCAGCAATAATCGCCTCCATCCTCGACATGGAACGTTCGCGAGCACTCTTCAAAAAAGCTCGGTCCAAATTTGTAAATACTGCTTTACTGGCGGTTCGCAGAAATGTGACTTTAGGATGCATCATCTCGTTAGCAACCCTTTCAACAACGCTCCAAACGTAATAGTTCGTGGGGTTCAAATCCGGGTTTTTCTGGGACCAGAACACCTTGGACCAAAGCATGTCCAAGTTATCGGACAGCCAGTTTTGAACCAACTGGCTCAACGCTCCAAACGAATAGTTCGTGGGGTAACTGTTGAAAGACGCTAACTGTTGAAAGACATATGGCCTTCCTGAAGATACAGCCACTGCCCTAGGGTTCTACTGCAGTCACTGAACTTTCGCTAACTCCAACACTGTCGCCAACCTCCTCAGCGGTTGTATCGGGTCCCTCAAGATCAGCTCCTGAGCACGTTCTACGGCTTCTGCAGTTCTTAAAACACGTTCTCGCGAATGGGTTCTCCTCACCTACGTTGCAGAACTCTCTCCGGAAGCCCTGTTATTCGCCAGAACATCGTAAAGCGTCGATCTCGAGTATCCGAAGAATCGAATGATTCCCGCCCCTGTGCGTTCAGCGCGAATGCTTTTGATGATTGCGGCTCTTCTGTTGTACTACTCACTTATGGGAAACATTTATGCAGTTATGAGGTCATCACTACAAACTAGAGGGTTTTTACTAACTCTATACCGATCGGGACCTCTGACGAATTTACGGTATGGCGGGAGATTTGAATTGAAATTTGTCCGGATTTACCTGGCGCACCCTGTAGTAGATTTGATATGCTACAAATATACTACACGGGTAAAGCGTCACTCCACCGGGGATGCGCCATGCCCTCGACTTTCATTTAGAATCGTAGCGACATGTTGAGGGCGTGCGGGGGCCAGCTTCTATACCAAATCAGTATGTTTACCTTGCCAGACAGGTATAGTATCGATTTACCCATTCTCGAGGGAAAGCTTGTTTTGCACGGGCGAGGATCGATCGCTCACCTGTGCGTGTATCAGTAGCCCCTCTTACCTCTGTACCACGCGCGCCCTTGATATGCTATACTTCGGATTAACATAAAACAATACAATGTATTCAAAACTGCTGAGCGGAGGCCACAATTTCTGGAACCTTCTTATTATTTTTCATTTTTGCACACCAAAAACAGGGAAATTTATATTATTTTCATTATTACTATTAATAATATTTTTGGTCGCGTCCAACAGTCACATGCTATATAAGTTCCTCTGCTATTCTGCTCGTCCTGTTGATTGGATAATCATTAATTAATTAATTAATTAATTAATTAATTAATTAATTAATTAATTAATTAATTAATCAGTTAATTAGTAATAAAAAATAACTTCCAAAACCTTTCTAGGATACGATAGCCACTGCGATCCGGCGATATCGCAGGAAATGTCAACAGCCGCTTTCAGATTTGGTCACACATTGATCAGAGCGAAATTCCCTCGAATGGATGATAGCTATCGGAATATGACCGAAGCGATCGAGTTGAAGGTACCGATTATCTATCGAGTAGTATCGATCGGAATCGATTAACCAGCTATCGATTCGCTTATCTTTCCCAAATAACCATACAAAGGGTCACGGTAGCATGTACTTTTATTATGGAATTTCGGATAGAAAAGAGATAGCTATCATTGAAGAAAGAGAAGGTCCGCTCCAAAGGAATGGGCTAGAACCTCGACTGGTTTATTTTTACCGAACCTCTGAGGGATGAAAGGCTTGGTAAGCCCGGGTGAGGATTGGTCACCCCATTGTGCGACGGGAAGCACAACCTCTTACCACTACAGCAAACCGTTAAAGATAATACCATGTAAAAGGTAAAGGTGAAGTGATCGCCGCTGATTAGTCCTCTAAGGACGCGCCATGCACTCGCCATTCACTAAGAATCGTTGAGGCATGGAAAAGGGTGGTAACGGAGAATCATTCTCATCGGAAAGGTTATACTTCTGTCGCAAAGATAAAAGTAACGATAAAGGCCTCCGCGTTGATCACTTCCCTACGGACGCGCCATGCATTCGTGTAGTACTCGAAATTGTAGAGGCGCGGTGAATGTGTATTTAGAGATGAAAGGCTTGGTTAGCCCGGGCGGGGATGGATCGCTGGTGCATGTGGGTGTCAGCAGCGCCCGTTACCACTGTACTGTAACGCGTAACTTTCAATTGTAAGACATCTAATAATACGTCATTCAGGATCACTTCTCAAACCCGTCGCCACTATACGATGTCAAAGGCGGCCATTTGGAGTCGATGCTGATGGGACTACTCGGCTCAGAAAGGTGCTTCTTTTGAAAAAGAAATGAAAACGGAGGAGTGGAAAATGAAGGAAAAACCTTGAAATCTAATATTTTCCAGTATGGCATTCGATCGTCACATTACCGATGCCGTGAGGAATCATCTATTCGCCAAGCCCGGTGGACCCCTGACCGGGATCGACTTGCCCGCTGTGAACATCCAACGAGCCAGAGATCACGGTGTACAGCCGTACAATAAATACAGGTACGGTAAAGAGAAAGGATTGACCATAATCATTTTTTGCGAATGCGCCATGCACTCACTTTCCTGTGGTAATCAGATATTGGAATTGTCAACGATTGATTTTGTTGTCGGTCGCATATATGAAAGACGAAGATAATTTGAATTGAACTCCCAAATTTTCTCATGCTTGTTGGAGCAAAACCAATAATAGGAGGTTTTTATATTTTACTTTAGCACAAACAAAATTTGAGCTTCAATGTCCTGTATAAGCTTTACAAGATCGTAATGAGTATTGTAGTTCCTTATCAGTTCTTTGAAGGTGTTCACAGGAATGTTAAAAATCAAATTTTTGATGTGATGAGGGCGGATTTTGTGAGAACATTGAAAAGGAGCTGATTCACCCGATCAACCCAAAAACTGTTTCTTTCGACAGATGGAGTTCAGTACCATGAGATCCAAAAAAGGGAAAAAGGAAAGGATTAGAATTCTCCAAGTTCTCTCTTCTTGAAACCTCGGCATGATGTTATAACTGTGTTATGCTTCTGTGCCGGACGAGGTTAGTATGGTGAACCAGATATTTATTGGCCTAACGTTTCGACTTGAACGTCGTCTTCAGAGGCCCCGTGGTCCACCGTGAGAGCGTTGCCGACGTGGCAACCAGCTCTGTTAGTTGACGAATGCGACTCTTGAACGTCGTCTTCAGAGGCCCCGTGCCCGTTCGCATTCGTCAACTAACAGAGCTGGTTGCCACGTCGGCAACGCTCTCACGGTGGACCACGGGGCCTCTGAAGACGACGTTCAAGTCGAAACGTTAGGCCAATAAATATCTGGTTCACCATACTAACCTCGTCCGGCACAGAAGCATAACACAGGAAAGGATTAATTATTTCAATCTTGAAATTGTTTAAAAACTATTCTATTATTTCAAAAACTCTTACAGAGAGCTGTGTGGACTGCGAGTGGCTCGAACATTCGACGATCTCCGCACCACTATGGATACAGCTGCAGTGAAAGCTTTGGAGAAGGTCTACGCTCATGTCGATGATATTGACCTCTTCCCAGGAATCATGAGCGAGAGGCCGGTGAAAGGTTAGTGAACCGCTCGAACAAACACTCCACATAAATATAAAGTTAGGTGCCATATTCGACCTGTAGAAACCATTTCCTATCCGACTGGGTCACAGCAAAACATTTGATCTCGGGCGGGCTCGAACCGCCGGCCTTCTGTGTGTTAGACAGATGTGATAACCACTACACCACGAGATCGCGTTCGAGTATCGTAGGTAACACTCAGAAATTCAGGTAGTGCTTCGACCTGCATGTAGCAGAAATATTGAAGAATGAAATTTTTGGAAGATACCCAGGAAGCTCATCTTGAGCTGGTACCGTTGTGGATCGAGGTTCATGACTGACTCGGGCGTTTCTGGTCACCGAAGTTAACAAACTCAAGAAGATCCCGGGATCTGATACCCTCGGGTAAGACTAGCCGTTGCGGCCGAGCATTCTATGTACACGAGGGTATCGGATACCTCTGAGGAAGTGCTGCGCCGCGGTATACGATACCTCTGCGCACCAGAAGGTATGTAGAGGTGTTATTCTGCGAAATAAACCTCGACTACACCTAACCCCCGTTGACGAGCTGTGATCTGGTATATGATACCCGCCTAACAAGGGGGTATTTGGAGATGTCAGCCTCGAAGTAAGTCCACCAACAAGAAATCGTGGGTCAGATTTAGGGAATTGTGGCGGCTTATATATTTTTACTGTCATAGTAATATATTATTATCTACTACATTTTGTAGGTATAGTTATAAAGACAAAAAATAATAAAAAAATCAACAAAATATAAAACAAAATAAAAACAAAGCTATACGACCTCGTGAAGCCAGTGGATAATTAAATCTTTAAGATTATTACACCTTTTTAGCATTTGATTTTTATTTCTGATGTTTATATTATTATTATCGTTATCATTAATCATGTCCAATTGCCACATCTTATATAAATTTTTTTTATAATTCTGTTGGAATTCTCTTTTGGTTGGCCAATCATGAAAATAATGATAAAATAAAATAAAATAAAATAAGAATCCAGCAGTCATTTTTTAAATGTTTAGAAATTTATTCCCAGTTCCCAATTTATTCCCAACATTTCTGCTGTAATTTTGCTGATTACAAAGCACTAGTGGACCATTATTTCTTCATTTAAATTGATTTTTCATTTTTAATTTTTTATTCAGAATTGGAAGAATATTCTAGGTGCTCTTGTCGGGCCAACATTAGCCTGCATAATAGGAGAACAAATGCAACGGTTGAAAAAGTGCGATCGTTTCTACTACGAAAGTGCTGATCCAGCGGTGCGATTCACACCAGGTATGCTTGAGATGATTACGAGTTTAATGTTACCCGTTTAGAAAACCATAGCTCGCTTTCTTTCTTCCAGATCAACTAGCCGAAATTCGAAAAACCACCTTCTCGCGGATGATTTGCGCCAATAGTCAATTCGCTAGAAAAATTCAACCGAACGCGTTCCTGATGGCCGACGAGTTGTCGTGAGTCGTTACAGATGAGAGAAGTATAAAGAAAAGAGATAAAAGAGGAAAAATAGAAAAGAGAAAAGCGAGGAAAAGAGAAAGAGAGAAATATGGACCTAATAGGATTTTCTCACTTTTCAGTAACGCCCCCACCTCTTGCTCAGAGCTTCCAGATACCGATCTTTTCGAATGGGTGGAAAGAGGTGAGGTTACCCCCGTCTCATACCTAGGTGATTACCCAGGTAACTAAAATTAGTGTTTTAGAGTACTGTATAGTGGATCATCGGGTGGTGAATTTGGGAACAACAAAGCGGATAACACCGTGTGTGACGTGCACCTGTACCAAGGAGGGGGTAAGTTCCTCTTTATGAGATTTATTTATTTACCTATTCATCTATCAATCTTTCCTCGATGGTTTTATTTATCTATTTGACGTAATGGATAGGAGGTGTCACTGACACACAGTCGAGCGACTGATCCTCACGCGGGCTACCCAAATCTTTTATCACTCCGGCATTGGGTTAATTGATACCAGGCAGTCTGGGAAGGTAAAAACACTGTCGTGAACAGTGACTCGCGGGGCCAGTCGCTATACCACGTCAGTGTCTTTACCTTCTCAGACAGGCCTGGTGTCAATATACCCCAGGAGAATGGAAGGCGTCTTGCTCAGGCGCGAATCGATCTCTGGATCGTGGGAGCAGCAGTGGCGCCTCCTACCACTTCACCGCGCCCTTCATCATGGGTGTAATAGAAATTTCTAGAAACAACACTAAGATATCGAGTGAAAGCTCCTATGAGGTATCATGAAAAATGACTGTAACTGGAGGATAGTGTAGAAGATACGTTCTGCATTTTCAGCCCCAATGTCATTCCATCACCATCGACAACTGTGATAGGCTATTCAATGACTACCTCGCCGCCGACATCGCCAAGGTGAGTTGATCCGCTAATTTTTTAACATTTTATCAGAAAATTTACTCATTCAGGATCCCGTCTGTGTGATACAGTGTTCACGGCACATTAGGAGAGAATCGGAACGAATCAGTTCGTCGAAAAAGCAGCGTCAGTGACAGGCCCTTCTATATAAGTGTATTGCTGTATATTTTGTAAAGTTGTGCAATGACGATTGATTTCTTTGGAGGAATCTGACGTCTATATTATTCTATCTTTGTGTGTATGCTTTCATTAGATTGTCAGTGATTTCTTATCGATAACGCTCTCGCCGTTTAGCCGTTTCAGTTGTTACGTGAAATGAAGCGCCTCATTCATCTCACTAATTCTCAGTTATGGAATAATAAATATTTCAAATACAATGTTTTCTTTGTGGTCTGGTACAATAGTAAGAGGCGATACTGACACGTGCGAGGTCGAGCGGTCGATCCGCGCCCAGGCTAGGCAACCTCATCCATTCCTACGGAGTGTGGTAAATTGCTACCAGACGTGTCTGGGAAGGTAGAGATACTGCTGGTCGCAACACCAAACCCACAATTCTCCATAGATTAACCTTGAGGTTACCAAGGTTATTGACTCCCTTACCGAAGCTTCTTCATTGTCCGTGCACTTGCAAACTCCAATTTCCACATTCGCCGAGGGATTGGACACCATTCCCCAAGATCCAATCGTTTTTCCGAAGCAGCGCGGTAAAGGGGTAACTTTAGGGAAGAATCGCAAAGGATGCGGCAAACCAAAGGTCAACGGCCATTTGTGCAACGGAAAAAGCAGCTTTTAACCAGAGATGGTATGTATGGATTCCTGTAGGACAGCGGATTGTGCCCAGAAAACCATAAAGTTCACACGCTCAAGGTGAAGTGCTGATCAGCCCCTAAGGACGCGCCACGCGTTCGTGTTCCATTAAGAATTTTAGAGGCACGATAAATGCGAACTTGGCTTATATGTACAATGACTTGCGGTGGCCAGCACCTGTACCAAGTCAGTGTATTTACCTTCCCAGACGAGTTTAATACCAGTTTACCCGACCCCGGAGAGATGGGGGCTTGGTCATCCGAGAAGGGATCGATCGCTCGACCGCGCGCACGCCAGTAACCTCTCTTACCACTGCACCTCATACCTCACACCAATACCTATATCTCTTCCTCTCCCAACGCACATCGACCACTATCAAAGGCATAAAGTGTCAGATGCCAACTAAAGAATGAAATGCCCGCAGTAGTGGCAACTGAAGAAACGAAAGTGGTTCACTGACTACAAATTTGGACCATGTTTTAGGTTTTTGGCTTTTCTGGCTGAAATTACAATATTCGAGGACGTGACTGATATGCAAATGTTTATTCTCTCAAATTGATACGAGAAGATGCAGAAAAACCGATATGGGGAGAAAAGTTCTGACACCAAGAAGCCTTTGCAGTAGACACACGTGCGTGCGCATTTTGTAGCAGCAATACTGTTCTTGCTGGATTTCCCACTGTTACAGCCGCCCTCTTCTTCAAACTTCTTGCAGTATTCAGCACCTCCCTCATCGACACACTGAAACGCTACCAAGTTCTGCTAGATGAATTCAAGCCGTAACGCACTCAGTTAACCCACCCATGCCTCCACATTGGAAACGAGGACGTTGACGAGAAGGAGGATGCAGAACACAGACCAGAACATTGTTCTGCTGATGTTCAGCGTACCAATGATGCTCCTTTTATGCGACGAAACGGGTCGATTTTGACTTTGTTCACAGAAAGGCTGTCATTGAATTTTGATGAAGTTTGCAAACGATTCGCTCATTAGATTCAGGCTCCATTTCGCAGACGATTCCCAACATTAGTTTGCCGCCTACGATAGTGATCCCAACTCCGATGAACAATCGATGTCTGCTGGCAGTCGAGCACTATTGGCAGTTTTGTAACAATAATTTCCTCACAGGGGGAAGCTAGAAGAGTCAGGGTGGTGAACACAAACCAAGAATACAAGGCTAGAAAGGAATCTCTGCGGAACTCCCAGGTTTGGTATCGTCCTGAACTTTCCCAAGTCTATTACTTTGGTCACCTTAGTGTTCGTCACTAGGTAAAAATATGCCTGTTGCTTACTCCTCTCGCTTTTCCCTGTGAGAAATATTATCAAAAAACTTCGAATTGTGCTCGACTAATAGCAGATATCGATCGGAAACTGTCGGCCCCAACAGTCCGCACTCACTATTATTATGAGCGGCAGGCAAAAGACACTGTGATCTAATGAGAGAACTGTTTGCCAAAATTCATCGAAATTCAACGTCAATTTATCTGTGAAAAACGTCAAATGCGACCCGCAAATTCGCCAAGGAGCACCACTGGTACGCTGGACATCGGCAAAGCAATGTTCTGGTCTGTGTTCTCCCTTCTCCTTCTCGTCAACGTGCCCGTTACCAGCGTGGAAGTGCGGGTGGGTTAACTGAGTGCGTAACGGCTTGAATTCACCTAGCAGAACTTGGTAGGATTTCAGTGCAAAGATAACAGACGCACAGAATACTGCGAGAGGTTTGAACGAGAATGCGGCTGTGACAGTGGGAGAGCCTGCAAAACCAAGACTGGGATGGTAGAGACACTGGCTTGGTATAGCGGATGATTCACGTCCCATTTGGAATGGTAGAGGCATGATGAACACGTACTCGACTTAAACAACGACCTGCGGGGGCCAGCCCCTGCTTCAATTCAGCGTCTTTACCTTTTCAGACGAGTCTGGTACAAATTTACCCAGACCCCGGAGGGATAGAAGGCATGGTTAGCCTGGGCGAGATTGACCGCTCGACTGTGCGGGTGGCAGTAGTTCCTGCTAGCACTGTACCTCATACCTATGCCTTTATTTCTTCCTCTCCGAACGCATATCGACCACATTCACAGGTATAAATGCCAGGTGTCAAGTGAAGAATGAAATATAGGGTGGTAAGAAAGTCTTGAGCCACTTTGCTTGAAAGATTCAGAACTTCCGACTTCTGGATTGTATCCATAACCTAACATGTGGTAGTTGTTAGTCATTCATGAAGCAGCGTTACCATGGGTATAAATAACACAACCCTCTTCTTTAACTTCAGATACGATGTCATTTCCACAAGAGCATATTTGAGCCCGCATCTTTAACGGACGGTGGCACAGCACTGGAACGATGTAATCCATTCGCAACATCAGCGTTGTATTCGCAGAAGACACCACAACCTTCAGCATTGCGGAGCTCTGGTTATATCGCTTTATAACTTGAAGCTTTTGCTTTGAAGACAAGCCGTGGTTGGGACAGGCTCCTGCGGTAGAAAATTCTGCCTTTTTCGAAACTGTCGCAGTGGATCCGGAAGAGAGCCCTCGTACTTTTGCAAGGAGACTATGGCACACTCATACTACAATTACCAGTTGGCTCCATTCCCTCGTTACAGAGAAACACTGAGTGGACTGAGCTCGGGCGTCCAGACCGACAGCACGAGGTTTACCCGGGCGTTCACTGGTCAATCACCCTTTCTCCGCTCCCTTGAAAACAACTTTGAAAAAGCGTAGGTAGGTAATATGAGAGGCGGGAAACACCTTTCCTTCAAATCGTGCAGCGTTGCGCTGCTGCCCTTAGCAGAAGCGCTTTTACGGAAGCGAAACCGGAGGTATACACTAAGAACGTTCTCCAGGGCTGCTTCTGGCACAGGACAGGAATGATGTACAAGAAGATAGTATCGAAGGAGGACATGTTCTCTGCAGTCGTTATAGCAATTATGCTTTGGAAACCCGCGGAAGCAGTTCGAGGAAAACGTCCAAGAGTACATTTGGTGCACACTCGCAATGACGCAGCAGGACGCTATGTCGATTAAGGGACTAGTAAAAATTTTAAGAAATGAGGTTGGCACCCGATTTTGCAATCATCGTATTACACTTATATTGTCCCCTATAGCTACCAATTATCATCCTTCCATGTTGCTTTTTAGCTGAGAAAAGAGGCACTAAAATCGATGATGTCATACGGGCAGTCAGCGAATTCCTTGGCTTCCAGCCTGCTCAGTTCTGCATTTAGAAGATGGCTGGCCTGCCTATCAGGGACGCTATGGTTCTGACTAACAATGGTGATTAAACCGTGGAGTATAATGCATTGTGCACTGAATAAGAAAACAAAGAAAAAGAAGACGTCAAACGGCTCAAGACTTTCTTACCACGCTATATTTCCAGTAGCGGTAACTGTAGAAATGAGACACTGTTCACTGACTACAAAATTGGACAATGCTCTTGGGTTTATTAGCTTTTCTGGCTGGAACTACAATGTTTGAGGACGTGACTGATATGCAAATGTTTATTCTCTCGAATTGATACGAGAAGATGCAGAAAAACCGATGTGGGGAGTAAAGTTCTGACACTTAGAAGCCTTTGCAGTACATACACGTGCGTGCGCACTTTTCAGAAGCAATCTTGATTTTGCAGGCTTTTCCACTGTTGCAGCCGCCCTCTTGCTCGAACTTCTTGCAGTATTCAGCACCTCCGGCATCTTCGCACTGAAACTCTACCAAGTTCTGCTAGATGAATTCAAGCCGCAACGCACTCAATTTACCCACCCGCGCTTCCACATTGGCAACGAGGACGTTGACGAGAAGGAGAACGCAGAACACAGACCAGAACATTGCTTCGCTGATGTTCAGCGTACCACTGGTGCTCCTTTTATACGGTGGCGGAACTGATCATGTTTGACTTTCTTTACAAAAAATTGTCACTGAATTTCGAGGTTCTGCAAACAATTTTTCCATTGGATCAAAGCACCTTCCTGCGGCTTATGATAATAATGATTTTGACTCCGATGAACGAGATCGATATCTGCTGACCGTCGAGGAGTATTTCAAGGCTTATGCTCGCACTTACAACATACTCAGGGGGCTGACCACTAATGACAGCAGAGTGCTTATCCAAGCATATAAGACTTACATTCGGCCCATAGCTGAATGTGGTACTGTTGTTTTTGCACCGCACAAGAAGGGAGATGTTGCATTGCTTGGAAGTATTCAAAATAACTTTACCAGAAAAGTCCTAATACGGCGAGGAGGATTTCTGTATGGCAGGATTCCTTCATCCGCGGTTAGGAACAAATATTTCGGTCTTCAAAGTCTGGAATCACGGCGAAAACTGTTCGATGTACGAATGGTTCGAAAACTTCTGGATGGTCGGTCCGCGGTTAATCTTTCCCAATTTTACTCCTTACGTCCATCTATAACAAGGGGCGGGATATGGAAGCTACATTTTCCCAGACCTAAGTCAACCATTAGAGCAAAGTTCTTTACTGTTAGAGCAGGTCTTGCTTATCTTCAATTAATGAAAACTGCTCCCATCCTTCACTCTGAGGCCTCTTTCAGACGCCTTGCAGCAAACTCTATTCTCACTAATTAATTGTTCTAGGCACATTTATGTTTTACGTGTTGATGTTGTCGTTTTACACTTTCCTACGTCTGTCTTAAACAGCGTACACAAATAAATAAATAAATAAGTTTTTTGGGCTATAATTTCCTTGCAGGGAAAAGCTAGAGGGGAAGGCAAATTTACGTACTGATGAATACTAAGGTAACTAAAGTCCTAGGCCTGGATAGGGTTATGACGACACCAATCTTGACAGTTGTGCAAAGATCCCTTTTAAGCATTGTATTCCTGCTTTGTGTTCGCCACCCCGTCTCTTCTAGCTTTTCCTGCGAGGAAATTATGGTTACAAATTTTCAAATAGTGCTCGATTTCCAGCAGATATCGATCGTTCATCGGAATCAGAATCATTATTATCATGAGCAGCAAACAAAAGGTGCTTTGATCCAATGGAAAAATTGTTTGCCGAACCTCGAAATTCAGTGACAATTTTTCTGTAGAGAAAGTCAAACATGACCAGTTTCACCGCCGCATAAAAGGAGCACCATTGATACGCTGAGCATCGGCAAAGCAATGTTCTGGTCTGTGTTCTGCGTTCTCCTCCTCGTCAACGTCCTCGTTTCCAATGTGGAGGCACGGGTGGGTTAACTGAGTACGTTACGGCTTGAATTCACCTAGCAGAACTTGGTAGAGTTTCAGTGCGAAGATGCCGGAGGTGCTGAATACTGCAAGAAGTTTGAGCAAGAGGGCGGCTGCAACAGTGGGAAAGCCTGCAAGATCAAGATTGCTTCTGAAAAGTGCGCACGCACGTGTATGTACTGCAAAGGATTCTAAGTGTCACCGCACCAGTCGCCTTAGCGTTTTCTGCAACTTCTCATACCCATTCAAGTAAATGAACATTTGCATATCAGTTATGTCCTCATACATTGTTATTTCAGCCAGAAAAACCGAGAAAAAAACCAGATAACATGGTCCAAATTGGTAACCAGCGAACAGTGTCTAATTTCTATGGTTACCACTACCAACAACATTTCATTCTTCAGTTGACACGTGACATCTATACCTCTGATTGTGATCGATGTACTTTCGGAGAGGAAGAGATAAAGGTACAGGTATGAGTTACAGTGATAAGAGGGGCAATTGACACCCGCACGGTAGAGATATTAATCCCGCTCCTGGCTAACTAAGCAAGCCCCACCTTTTCCGATTCGCGGAGAGATTAGACACCTTTCCGCGTAGTGAATTCGTTTTTTCAATTGGAGAAGAGCAGTAGTGTTCAATTTTGGGGCAGAGTCGCAGAGGGCGCGGTATGTCCAACCGCGGATTGTGTATCGAAAAAAACATGAAGCCCATATGATAAAGGTGGAGTGCTGATTAGTTCCTCCAGGATGCGCCATGCATTCGCCGTCCATCTGGAATCGTAGAGGTGCGGTGAATGCGTACTTGGCTTAAACAATGACTTGCGGGGCCAGCTCCTAGACCAAGTCAGTTTCCCTACCCTCTCATACGAGTCTGGTACCAATTTACCCGAACCCGGAGTGATAGACGCTTGGTTAGCACGGAAGGGGAATTGGTCGCTCGACCGCGCGGGTATCAGTAGTGCCTCTGTACCACGCACCTATTCCTTTACCTCTTCCTCTCCGAATGCACATCGACCACTACTGAAGGTATAAATGACAGATGCCAACTAAATAACGAAATGCCCCAGAGCGTGGTGACCGTAGAAATGAGGCACTACTTTTCACCGTGAGGAAATTATTGTCAAAAACCTTCGAATAGTGCTCGACTACCAGCCGACATCGATCGGGAACTGTCTTCCCCAATAGTTGGCAGTCACTGTTATTAAAAGCGGCAGACAAAAGGTGTTGTGATCCAACGAAAAAACTGTTGCCGTACATCGAAATTCAACGAGAACTTTTTCTTTGAAAAAAGGCAGAATCGACCCATTCCGCCGCATAAAAGGAGCACCATTGGCACGCTGAACATCAAAGAAGCAATGTTTTGGTTTGTGTTCTGCGTTCTCCTTCTCGTCAACGTCCTCGTTACCAATGTGGAAGCACGGGTGGGTTGACTGAGAGTGTAATGGCTTATATTCACCTAGCAGAGCTTGGTAAGGTTTCAGTGCTACAATGCCGGAGGTGATGAATACTGCAAGAAGTTTGACCTAGCCGGCGGCTGTTACAGTAATCGTGCCTGCCAGATCAGGAAAGCTTACACAAAGTGTGCACGCACATGTCGCTACTGCGTTGGCTACTCGTAATTGTCACCACGTCTCTCCCGAACTTTTCGACTCGACTTTTCTGCAACTTCTCTTACCAATACGAGAGAATAAACATTTGCATATCAGTCGCGTCCTCGAATATTGTAATTTCAGCCATCCAAGCGAAAAAATCCAAAACCATGGTCCAAATTTGTAGTCAGCGAATAGTGTCTTATTTCTTTAGTTACCACTTCCAAGGAAATTTCGTTCTTCGGATGGCACTTGACATTTATACTTTCGGACGTTGTCGAAGATATTGAACAACTATTATAGAAAAGTCAGCGTCAGTCAGCCCATCCGGAGCGCTGGTTTGGCGGATGCGGTTTTCGCAGGATAACTTTTCGGATCACTAACCACGAAATATGTTGAGAGCTCTGAAGACGACGAGCAGGTCGGAACAACAGGCCGTCAGAAGAGATTCCACCTAAAAACACTGGCAAAAGCGTAGTAACGCCAGAATATTTACGTTTCCATTTGATATTTTCATCACCTTGGTGGATAACACCTGCTACTGATTCAATGGGCACTAGCCTCTGCGTGTCAAAACAGCTGCCAGAGGGTGCCTATACTCTCCCTCATTCTGAAGGCTCTAGTATTTATTTATTTGTTTGTTTGTCAACTAAACTGCGGGCGTCATAAATTATTATGCTTTTGCCATGGAAAACGGTTTCAGTAATCAAAACTCCCTATATAAATGGAGCGCCATCATTACGAAGCCATCACAGAAGACAACATGTTCTCGCATCTGATCTGCGTTCTTCTCCTTGTCAGCCTCCTCAGTTTATTTTATTTTATTTGTAGTCAGTAACCAAAATACAACAACCCGACGAGCAGGTCACTCTTTAGGTGACGAGGCAAAATCCCACTTCCACCGCGAGTTCGAGCTTTGTCAAGTGTACAATGAGCTATTTCAGGACTGATGTGAGGACCAGCTAGGCGCGCGATCGTTTTACCTACAGTTCTACCGAGAACATCGTTGGAACAGCAACTATCACATAACCATAAGGATTACCGAAGGAAAGTGCAGAAAAAACCTGTGGGAAGTGCTGAAATGTCACCTCTGACACCATTTTTTCCACAAAGCTACATATCTCTACCAAGCCTGTAGTGCAATAGTAATAAATATCTTCGTATATCAATTGTTATAGAAACTCAACCAATTGGGCTATCGTGGTAGAGTAGTAAGCGGCGCCACTGACGCCTGCACGGTCGCGTGTTCGTTCCCGGCCCGGGTTAAGCAAACCTCGCATCTCTCCAAGGCGAGGATAAAATGGTACCAGACTTGTCTGGCAAGTGCACTGATTCGGTACAGCGACTGGCCCCCGCAAGTCACTCTATGAGCCAAATATGCATTCACCTTGCCTCTACGTTTCTGAGAGGAAGACGAGGGCATGGCGCATCCTGATAGGACTGATCTACGCCGACCACTTTACTTTTGCCTTTTATATAAGTCACATTCTTAAGCATTGTAGTTCCCAGCCAGAAAAGCCGCTTTCAAAAACAAGCGCAAATTGATAGTGAGTGAAAGGTGCGCCATTTCTACAGCTAAAGCGAGACTGATAAGAAAACCTCTCCAGGGTTGACGTTTCGTCATCTTCGCCTCTGAAGTGCCGCGCCAGGTGCGTCTCTGCCCACATATTGTCTGCTGCTGCGCTGCTCCAAAGGAAAAAACCAATTGGCACTGGGGAAAGGTGTTCAATCACGGATGGAGACGCCGCTTTGCTAAGAGAAGCCATAACCTTGGTGAGCTCAAGGTTAACCCATATTGAATGCTCATCGAGCAACTGAAAAGATTTTACAAAAGGCTAACCAGTCGTCAAGAAGGATTTGTCAGTCGCGACCGCTGCTGCTCTTCTCTCGAATACGAATGTTTTTTTTTTCAGAAAATGTGACCGACGTTTGGTACTCCTTATCGATTACTGATTATGGATACTGTGGAACTGATTTTCGACGAAATTCCCTGTGCCATCAAAAAGCCACTGATTACAAAGGTCAACTTTTGGCGTAAACAATCCACACTCTCTGCCTGACAGCTGCAAAATTTTTTTGAAAAGTTGAAGTTCATAAATCACAGGCACGTTTTTGAGTCAGCTGTGTTTGAATGCAGACGGACTCTATCTGAACGGTCCAAATCGAAACAATTGTTCTATTCAGGGGTGGCATTAATTTGTATATGTTCACGAAAAAACGCTCACAAATCACAAAAATGTGTTCATCCCTCAAGATTTTCTATGAATCCCGGAGTAAAATTGGGAAAGGTGACGTCCATGCTGTTGTTATTGGAGGTTCTTCGAGTTCTTCGCTTTTATAGCAGAATTTCATCCTTTATAGTGCATGTTTTTGTGGTACACTTTTATTTTTTCAAATTGAAGAAAAAATTTTCGAAAACCACTATTACACGCTATGTCGGTCTCCACTAACGATAAGATGAAGAAGTGCGGGAGAAGACTTTTTGAATCTGTTTGAAGCGCATTTCCACAGAATCGTCTCATAAGCAACCACTAGAGGTTCTTGTTGGCATAGCGCGTAGTTTATGTAGTTCACATTCTTAAGAGGGTCAATATAGTGCAGCGGTGAGAGACCCTACTGACACCTGTAAGGTCGAGCGGTCGGTCCTTGTCTGGGCCAACGAAGCCTTGAATTCCTCCGGGGTAGGGTAAATTGCTACCAGACTCTAGGAAGGCAAGGACACTAACGTGGAATAATGGTGGGACTTCGCAAGTCATTGTACAAGCCAATCACGCATTCAACACGCCTCTACGATTCTGAATGGAAAACGAATGCGCGGCACGTCCCCAGGCCCTGCACGTCCCCTAGCACAAATCCTCTAGTTTCAAATACCGTTTACAGTTTGACGAAACTCCAAAACCTGACAGAGCTATAACTGTTTAACTAACATCACTGCTGGTTCAGTGCAGCACGTCGCGCGGCGACCGATTTCGCCGCGTTGTTCTTCGGTAGCAATAGCAGTGGAAAAATTGGATATTCTTCAGGAAGGACTTAACGTATCGCAACGAAACTCCACATAATATAAATTCGAGTTTTTCTTAAACATTGGTATAAAAATCGCCCTCAAATATAACTTTCTTCCTGGTGAACAGGGTAGGTTCGATTTTGCTTCGATTTCAGGCGAAAATCGAAGCTAAATCGAACCTACCCTGTTCACCAAGAAGAACGTGATTTTCAAGTCTGATTTTTTCACCAATGTTTAGAAGAAAATCGAATTTATATTATGTGGAGTTTCGTTCCGATACGTTACGTCCTCCCTGAAGAATATCCAATTTTTCCACTGCTATTGCTACCGAAGAACAACGCGGCGAAATCGGTCGCCGCGCGACGTGCTGCAGTGAACCAGCAGTGATGTCAGTTAAACAGTCATAACTCTGTCAGTTTTTGGAGCTTCATCAAATGGTAAAAAATCATCGAAAGTAGAGAATTTGAGCTACCTTACGTTAGAAAATTGTTCTTAAAAATCGCTTTCTTCCTGGTGAACAGGGTAGGTTCGATTTTGCTTCGATTTCAGGCGAAAATCGAAGCTAAATCGAACCTACCCTGTTCACAAGGAAGAAAGTTACATTCGAGTCGGATTTTTACACCGACATCAAGAAAGAACTCGAATTTACGGTATGTGGAATTTGATTGCGATACGTTCACTCCTTCCTGAAGAATATTCAATTTTTCCACTGCCACTCCTATCGAAGAACAACGCGGCGAAATCGACCGCGTTTTAGTTGTAAAAAAAATGCTGATATTTTGTGTAGTATTGTTTGATATGTATGGAATAAGCCAGTCGAATTTTTATTAAGTGCTAATTCAAAATCGGCCGCTTTCTTGATCTCCATTTCTATTCTTCCATTTGTAGTAGAAGATGCTTCTATCGTTTCGCCGATCTTTCTTCGTTCATTTCTCTCCTGAAAATATTTGTTTGCTCCTTTCAGAGTCCGGAAAAGTGAATGTTCATTGCAAAATATTTGTTCTCAGATCAAGCCTATATAACAAGGGGGGTCGTACTGGGACCGCCACTAATAGAGGGGGGTCGTAAATTTTTTGCAGAAATCGAACCTCACGCTTGAGCCTGCCCCAGGGGACTAATCAATGCCGGGATCTTTATGTATGCTATTCGCCTTTAATGTTCTTCTTGTTCTTGTTCTTCGCCTTGGGTGCGTGCTCCAGGAAGTATAGACTATTCTACTTGGAATTCAGTGCCTACTTCTGCGATTGCAATAATACCTCAATCGGTCCAGTCCTGTCCGTTGTCTATTTCTATGATACGAATGGGTGGCTTTCTTATCACTCCTTATGAAACTGTACATGGTACATTGCATTCATCTCTGTCCCTTGAACTTCATTTTTTAGGATCTTGAAATGATCTGCTATCAGCCTACTTTGTGTGATTTCCTAGAAGATGATATCAACGTGTTCTGTAGGAAGCGTTTTTTTTTTGTTCGACTAACATTTGTGCTTTTGTTTAGCTTATTTACTCAGTATGTTCATGGTCATCTTTTCTACTAACCATTTCCAATTTTTAGCGCGCCCATGTGCGTAGTGAAATAAATAAATAAATAAATAAAATCTGTTACAGTTGTTGATCACAATACCAAACCAACAATTCAGCAATAGGTTCACCTTGAAGTTACCAACCGTTCCCCAAGATCAATTCGTTTTTGCCTCGGAGCAGAGCAGTAGACGTCAACATTAGGGCAAAGGACGCAGCACGTCAAATATTATTGGGCATTTACGCAGCGATGAAAGCAGCTTTTCGCCAGAGATAGTATAGATACCAACGCGATTGTGGGTTGTGCCCAGAAAAGTAGTGACGCCTAAGCTCTAAGTGACTTTGTTTTTGGACCCAAACACTCTGCAGGAGGGTAGCTCTGCCGCCGAGAGTGAATCGGACCTTTTCAGCGGTAAAGGTAAAGATGCTGGTGTTGATCAGTTCCCTGAAGACGCGCCCCGCACTCGTGTTCCAGTAGGAGTCGTAGAGGCATGACGAATGCGTACTTGGCTTACTCAATGACTTGTGGTGGCCAGTCCATGTACAAAGTCAGTGTCTTCACATTCCCAGACAAGACAGGCACCAATATACCCGACCTGGGAGGGATGGCAGGATTGCTAGACCGGGCGGGATTGACCTTTCGACCGCGCGAGTGCCAGTACCCCTTACCATTGCATCTCATACCCCATATACCTATATCTCTTCCTCTCCCAACGCACTATCAAAAGCATAAAGTGTCAGATGCCTACTAAAGAATGAAACGTCCTTGGTAGTGGTGACTGTAGCAATGAGACACCGTTCGCTGACTACAAATTTGGACCATGTTATTTTAACTTTTTGTCATGGCTTTTCAGGCTGAAAATACAATGTTTGAGGACGTAATTGATATGCAAATGTTTATTCACTCGAATAGGTACGAGAAGTTGCATAACTCGACATTGCGAGCGATGTGATGATACTTAGAAGCCTTTGCAGTAGCCACACGTGCGTGCGCACTGTGTAGAAGCAATCTTGATCTTGCAGGCTTTCCCACTGTTACAGCCACCTTCTCGGTCAAACCTTTGGCAGTATTCAGTGCCTCCGACATCTTCGCACTGAAAATCTACCAAGTTCTGCTAGGTGAATTCGAGCCGTAACGCACTCAGTTTACCCACCCGCGCTTCCACATTGGAAATGAGGACGTTGGCGAGAAGGAGAACGCAGAACACAGACCAGAACATTGCTTTGCCGATGCTCAGCGTACCACTGGTGCTCCTTTTATACGGTGGCGGAACTGATCATGTTTGACTTTCTTTACAAAAAATTGTCACTGAATTTCGAGGTTCTGTAAACAATTTTTCCATCGGATCAAAGCACCTTCCTGCGGCTTATGATAATAATGATTTTGACTCCGATGAACGAGATCGATATCTGCCGGCAGTCGAGCACTATTCGAAGTTTTTCGACAGTAGTTTCCTCGCAGGGAAAGTTGAGAAGAGTCAGAGTGGCCAACAGAAACCAAGAATACAAGGCTAAGGGAGGATTCTCTGCACAACTCCCAGGTTTGGTGCTGCCCTAGCCTGACCCAAGCCTAGGACTTTAGTTACCTTGGCGTTGATTACTAGGTAAAAGCTTCCCTTTTTCTGAATCCTTTGCCCTGCGAGGAAATTATTGTCAAAACGCTTCAAATAGTGGTCGACTGCCAGCAGATATCGATCGTTCACCGGAATCAGAATCATTATTATCATAAGCGGCAAACAAAAGGTGCTGTGATCCAATGGAAAAATGTTTGCCGTCCCTCGAAATTCAAAGACAATATTTTCTGTGAAAAAAGTCAAAATCGACACGTTCCGCCGCATAAAAGGAACGCCATTGGTACGCTGAACATAGGCGAAGCAATGCTTTTTTATATAGGTCAGCCTTGAGGTTACCAAGGGCGTGGCTTCCCTCATCAATGCTGCGCTCTTTTCTGTGAACTTCGAAGCCCCACCCAGGGTTGAGCATGGGGTGCGATCTGTGCTCAAAAATTACGACCCCCCCCTTCTGGAGAGAAGCAGTTACGACTCCCCCACCCTTCAAAAACTGCTGCAGGCGAATATAACAGGTGAATGGAGCACGAGGACATCCACAGAAGGTCGCAACTCCTACTGGTCATCTCAGAAATAAAGGTGGTCATTCAAAAATTCATATCTCCGTTCAAAATCAAAATTGAAAGAGTGCCATGACTGCGTTGAAAATAAGAGGAAAAACGCTATCTAGAAAAAATATAAAACTCCAGTAAGAACAAATCTCCTAGGCGCGCAGGGGGGGTGCGATCTTTTTACTCAGTGTTGGCTATGGTCGATGATTCGGTAATTTTTCGACTCTAAAATGTAAAAAATAACACGAATGAAAATAAAAAATAACAAAATAAAAATAAATAAATAAGTAAAATAAATAATAAAAATAAAAATAACAAATAACAAATAAAAAATAACTGTTACACATACTTTCCTAGCTCTCGAAAAAGAAACAACACTCATCAAGCACTGTTCTTCTTCAATGCTACAAAACGGTTTTGAATTTATTTATTTCAAATCTCGAAAACAGCAAGTCTGGCGAACTTCTTTATTCACAGCTACGTGAACTAGCATCTAGTACTACTACTCATTGTTCTCTGGAAAAGATTCCTGTTTAGCTCGACACCGGTCCAGCCGCACATGCTGTCGCAATGTGATCATCTGAAAACAGAAAGCAATTATTTGAGCACTCGTAAATCGAAAACAGAATGACTAGGCTACTTCTAAAAAATTTGCTAAAACGATGTAAAAACTTTGCGAGGCCATATGCGTCCGTGTGAATCTGAAGCATGCTAACTGATAACAATATGATTCCGCACATTTCCATAAGGCATCTGCTCGTAATTTCTAGCCGATCACAAAATGTACGACCCCCCTCACACGACCCCACCCCTCAACCATGACGGCGGTACGACCCCCCGCGATCATCGCACCCCACGCTCAACCCTGGCCGCACCTTTCTACATTCGCGAAGTAATTGAACAACAGGGGTGAAGCGGTAAACCAACTTTTAAACAGTCATGGTATGGATCTGCGCGCGATTGTGGATTGTGTCCAGAAAAAGCATAAAGCTCACATGGTAAAGGAGAACTGCTAATCAGTTCCTTAGGATGCTCCACGCAGTCATGTTTCATTAAGAATCCTAGAGGCTTCGTACTTGGCTTATACAATGACTTGTGGGGGATAGCCACTGTATCAAGTCAGCGTCTTTACCTTCCCAGACAAGCCGGGTACCAATGTGCCCGACCTCGGAAAGGAATGGGAAGTTGTGTTAGCCCGGGAGGGGATTGATCGCTCGACCGCGCAGGCGCCAGTAGTACCTCCTACCACTCTATCATGTATCTATACCTTTATCTCTTCCTCTCCGAGCGCACATCAACCACTACCAAAGGTATAAATGTAAGGTGACAGTTAAGGAATGATATGACCCTGGTTGTGGTAACTGTAGAAATGAGACACTGTCCGCCGACTACAAATTTGGACCATGTTTTTGAGTTTACTTGGCTTTTCTGTCTGAAACTACAATATTCGTGGACGTGACTGATATGCAGGTGTTTAGTAAGTCAAAAAAGTGGCTTAGCCAAATGAATGTTTCTTGGTAAAAAAAACAGTATCGGGAAGGAAGCGGTGGCACTTAAGGAGTGCAGTAGCCACACGTGCGTCTGCATATTGTATGCGCATCCCTTCTTTTGAACGGATGTCTGTTGGTACAGTCCTTGTTTTGCCAAAACTTCAGACAGAATTCACGAACAACGGCATCGGTACAGACATCCTGAAACCTTACCGAGTTTGGTTAGGTGATTCCGAGTCATTATCCTTCCACTTAGCCCACCACTATGTCAGGGAAAAAGCCGCCCCTGCCGTGCTGCCACATTAGTAAGAAGGACGTTGACGAGAAGGAGCACGCAGAACGCGGACCAGAACACTGCTTCGCGACAATGTACCAATGATGCTTCTTTTATGCGGCGGAATAGCTCGAGTTTTCTATTTATTTACGAATACACACACAGTGTGCCACCACTATTCAATATCGAGAACAGCTCAGCTTTACTTTTTTCACAGGAGAATTGTCACTGAATTTCGATACGGCAGCAGTTTTTCATTGGAGCACAGCACCTTTGGCCTGCCGTTTATGATAACAATGATTCTGATTCCGATGAGCGATCGATATCTGCTGGCAGTCGAGCACTATTCGAAGTTCTTCGACAGTAGTTTCCTCGTAGGCAAAAGTAAGAAGAGTCAGGATGGCCATCACAAACCTAAAGTACAGGGCTAAAACAGGAATCCCTGTAGAACTCCCAGGTTTGGTATCGTCCTAATCTTACGCAGGCCTAAGACTTTGGTCACCTTAGTGTTGATCACTAGGTAAAAATTTGCTTGTTTCTGACTCCTTTAGCTTTTCCCTGTGATGGAATTGTTGTCAAAAAAATTCAAATAGTGCTCGACTACCAGCAAATATCGATCCGAAACTCACAATAGTTGGCAGTCACTAATATTGTAAGCATCAGACAAAAGGTGCTGTGATCCAACGAAAAAATTGTTTGCCGTACATCGAATTTCAATGAGAATTTCTCTGTGAAAAAGTCAAAATCGACCCATTCCGTCGCATAAAAGGAGCACCATTGGTACGCTGAACATTAAAGAAGCAATGTTCTGGTCCGTGTTCTGCGTTCTCCTTCTCGTCAACGTCCTCGTTTCCAATGTGGAGGCACGGGTGGGTTAAATGACTGCGTAACGGCTTGAATTCACCTAGCAGAACTTGGTAGGATTTCAGTGCGTCAATGCCGGTGGTGATGAATACTGCGAGAAGTTTGCGGCAAGCGGCGGCTGTGACAGTACGCGTGCCTGCCAGGTCAGGATTGCTTTTACGAAGTGCGAACGCAGATGTGGCTACTGTAAAGGCTTCGCTTAAAGCAAGAGTCATCACGTCTCTACCAATATCGACTTTTTTTGAAACTTCACGCATTTACTCGAGTAAATAAACATTTGTCCATCAGTCACGTCTTCGAACATTGCAATTTTAGCGAGAAAAGCCAAAAACCTAAAAACATGGTCCAAATTGGTAGTCAGCGAGCAGTGTCTCATTTCTGCACTTACCACTACCAAGAACATTTCATTCTTCTGTTGGCACCTGACATTTATACCCCTTGGTAGTCGAAGAAGATATTGAACAACTAGAAAAGTCAGCGCCAGTCAGTCTAGCCGGAGCGAAATTTAGCGACCTTTTACTGAATTTGTCTTTCCTGCGATTATCCTCGCTCTGACGGCACAGCACAACAGGAGAAAACGTATCAGAACCATCAAACAAAAGTGATCCTTACCGAAACTACTGGAGCAAGGTCGCGAAAGGAAGATTTTCGTTCGACAACTCCTAAATTCTCTTTTCGCCGAACCTCAGTATTGGTGTGTAAATATTCTAATGTTACCATACCTAGAATACTAGTGTGGATGCGGTCTCTGGAAGGGTAACTGGTCAGGTAGGTAACTAAAAACTATGTTGAGGCCTCTGAAGATGACGTGCAGTTCGAAACATCAGGCCGCCAGTAAAGATTTCAGCTAACAACATTGGCAAAATCATAGGGTCACCAGAATGTTTATGCCTCTACATGATATTTCCATTACCTCAGTGGATGACATCTGCTGCTGTTTAACGCACACTAACATCTGTGTGTCAATAACAGCTACCATAAAGTGCCTGTGATCTTCCTCATTCTGAAGCGTCTACTATTGATTTGTTTGTCAATCTGCGAACGTCGTGAATTAGTGTGCTTTTGCCATCTGAACAGCTCCTATAAATGAATAAATGGGGCGTCATCACGTTCTCGCACCTGTTCTGCATCCTTATTCTCGTCAGCCTGCTTATTCACAAGGTTATGGCATAAACGTCCACAACACAAAATACTCAGGCACAAAACAGCCCGACAAAAATCCCATTGTCACGGTGAGTTGGAATATATGTAATATTAGGTCATTTCATAAGTCCTTGCCGTTTTTTTTCATCGTCGTTCTGTAAGTTTAATAGGAAAGCTCTGGCAAAGAGCTGTACACTGTTCGATAGAGAATTGTTTGTAGTTTTAGAATATGTATTTCGTATTGATGGAAACTCAAAATGTTGCTTATTTTTTCACCAATGAAATGGAAAATGAAATGTCGCAAAAATAGCCCTTTGCGGCATGGAATTTTCTCTAAAAAAAGTGGAACTTTTCGTAAGTTTCTGCACACCGTTGGAAAGAGCAAGTCCGCCTCTACAAAATGTTATGTTGCGTTTTTTATTGCTTTTGGCTTTTGGCAACTTTAAAGCCCTCAATTCGAGTGACCCGAAAGTCGTTAATTATTTTTTGACTCAACGCTAGCTCTTTGTGTGGAGACTTTTGCAATTCTTTCTATATGTCTTAAGTCAGAATTCCTTGCTCTATCAGAAGATGTGTTTGGTTTTTCATGTCGCTGAATTTTAAACAAGATTTAGCAACGACGACTACCACTTGGACGCAGCACCACTAGCCTTTCTGTTGGAATATTTTTGTCAATCAATATATACTGTTCGAAAGAGGAGGAGTTGCGCTATAAGATAGCACATTAGAAGTTTTTACACATATCGAATTGCATACGTTTTTAGCTCATTGAAAGTGGCGATAAACGAGCCCTCCCGGCGGTCCGATGCCGAGAGGGCTCGTTTATCGCCACTTTCAACGAGCTAAAAAGGTATGCAATTCGATATGTATAAAAACTTCTAATGTGTTGCCTTATAGAGCAAGTGTTCCTCTATCACATTGACGACAGCGCCTACCTTCCGTTTTCGCGCGCGTGGGACCAACGCGCGTTTTGCCCGCTGCAAAAACGCGCTACGGGTGGGTCAAATTTCCCCAGGAAACGGTTTTTTCGACTTGATACGTTTCCGTACCATATAAGTGGACATCGCTATTGTGCTCAGCGCTCTCGATAACCTTTATGGTCGAATTTCAACGTAGCGTAGATAAAATCGGTGGCATTGATTGGACTGGATCACATTTGTTTACGACGTGGCTCGTTTTCGACCTTGATTCGGAAAACGGACATCACCATCGTATTTAGCGCCCTCGACAACCCCTAGAGATGACGTTTGACAACAGTTGGCTATGAAAAGTTTCCTCGAGGGAAGCCGAAAAGGCGGAATCCCTTGATTAGTGCCAAAGTAGTTTTGTTTTCAATGTAAACAACTGTACTTTGGAAAAAATATTTTATTGAACCACGATGTCTGCAGCACCTTTGGGATATTTTTAATACGCTCGTTACAAAAAAAAATTGGGAGTTTTTCAAAACTCGAAGAAAACGACACTTCCAAGGAGTACGACCCACCGGTGGGTCGTATTGTCCCATACGGCAGACAACGTACGACCCACGGGTGGGTCGTATTGTCGTCAATGTGCTATAAAATGGTGTATGTCGTTTGGCAAAACTCCCCTAACAAAAAACTAGTGATGCTGCATCCAAGTGGTAGTCGTCGTTTCTAAATTTCGTTTAAAACTCAGCGACGTGAAAAACCAAACAAATCTTCTGATAGAGCGAGAAATTCTGACATAAGTTATATAGAAAGAGTTGCAAAAGTCTTCACACGAAGAACTAGCGTTGAGTCAAAAAATAATTAACGACTTTCGGGTCACTCGACTTGAGGGCTCTAAAGTTGCCAAAAACCAAAAGCAATTAAAAAAAACGCAACATAACATTCAGTAGAGGCGGACTTGCTCTTTCCAACGGTGTGCAGAAACTTACGAAAAGCTCCACTTTTTTTGGAGGAAATTCCATGCCGCAAAGGGCTATTTTTGCGACGTTTCATTTTCCATTTCATTGGTGAAAAAATAAGCAACATTTTGAGTTTTCATCAAAACGAAAAACATATTCTAAAACTACAAACAATTCTCTATCGAACAGTGTACAGCTCTTTGCCAGAGCTTTCCTATTAAACTTACAGAAGGACGATGAAAAAAACGGCAAGGACTTATGAAATGACCTAATAGCTCTAGCTTTGTCAAGAGTATAAAAAGCTATTTCAGGACGGGTGTGAGGATGAATTAGGACAACGATCGTAATGCCTACAGTTTTACCGATATGAATATTGCCAAAGCTCGAATCGTGCAGTGCAAAGGATCGCTAAAGGAAAATGTAAAAAGACTTATGGAAAGTGCTGGAATGTCACCTCTGACACCAATTCTTTCACAAAGCTATCTCTACCAAACTTATAATGTAGTATTTTTAGTTATTTTGTTCTAAGCCTAATGCAATGGTAATAAATTTTTACGTATACAAATTGTTGTCCAAAAACAACAAATAGGGTGAGTGTGGTATAGTGGTAGAGGTTCTACTGACTCCTACATGGTCGAGCGATCGATCCTCGTTCGTGCTAACCAAACCTTTCATACCTCCAGGGCGCGGATAAATTGTTAGCAGTCTTGTCTGGGAAGGTGAGACACTGACTGGTATAGCGGCTGGAACTCGCAAGTCATTTTGCAGGTCAAATACACATTCACCATGACTCTACGATTCTGAAAGACATGGCGAGGGTTTGGCCTTTTATACACAACAAGTCACGTCCTCAAGCACTGTAGTTCCAGCCAGAAACGGTGCTTTTAAAAACAAGGTTCAAATTGTTAGTCATCGAAAGGTGCTCCATCCCTGTAGCTATACCAGGACCAATGAGGCAATCTCTCCCGAGCACAACTTCATGAATGAAAGTTGGGGAATATAACACTCCGGGCGAAATAAAACCGGTCTATCCCCCTATATTCGCATTCATGACAGTCGGATTTGCGGAGCCCTACGTGAGGCAATGCAAAGGCCGTGATCACAGCTGGTAATTGTTAGTGTAAGCGGCTATCAGTTCACATGTTAATCGATAGGTGGGAATTTATAGAAATAGATTTTTTACCAGAATTCCGATAGCACGTGTTCGGTTGCTATTCGCTTTGGTATTTGCACTGTAGTTTCAACTGTTCTCTCGGTTTGCTAACTAGAAACATTAGTTTTTCCTTTAAATCTCAAAAATGATAGTTTAAAATGTGAATTAAGCGGTACATCAGCTGATGTGCGAGATTAGCATGGAGGCGCTCTTACTACAGCGGGGTGTTCGATACATCGCCGTGCCAGTTGGGTGAAATAGACCCGCCATATCACCAGAATAAACTCAGCGGCGCGTTCATGAATGCGAATATTCGCGCCGAACGGGGTTTCTTCGCGGATCTGTAGCACCGATACCCGTTATAAATCTAAGCCCAGGGTTGACGTTTCGATATCGTTTTGATGTGCCGCGTCCTGTGCATCTCTGTCCCCGTGTTGTCCACTGCTGCACTGCTCCGAAAAAAACCGGTTGACTCAGGAGAGAGGCGTTCAATTGCTTCGCGAATCAGAAATGAGGGGGTTTGCAAGTGCACGGATGGATAAGCTCACTTCGGTAGAGAGAGCCCTAACCTTGACAACCTTAAGGTCAACCCATATTGAATGTTCATCGAGCAACTGAAAAGGTTATACAAAAGGCTAATCTTTTGAGAGAGGATTTGTCAATCGGGTTCGCTAGTGTGCTGCTCTTTTCTCACATACGAATGGTTTTTGAGAAAAAGTGCCTGATGTTTGGTACTCCTTATTGATTACTGATTATCGATATTGTGGCATTGATTTTCGATAAAATTCGCCTTACCATTGGAAACCCATTGATTACATAGGACAATTTTTGGCATGAACGATCAACACTCTCATACCAACAGATGTCCACTAGAATATGAAAAATTGCGATTCATAAATCACAGGCACTTTTTTGAGTCAGCTGTATGAGGGCAGACGAACTCTGCACGGACCGTCAACATCGAAACAATCGTTCCGTTTTGAGTGCCATCAATTTTGCGTTAAAACGTTCGCAAATCAGGAAAATGTGTTTGTCCCTTCAGGTTTTCCATGAATCACGGAGTAATACTGAGAAAGGTAACGCCTGTACTTTTGTTATCAGTGGTGTTGCAAGATATTTGTTCTTATAGTGTGTTTTCATCTTTTATAGTGTATGTGTTCATGATTCTTGGAATAGATCATTGTGTAGAAATAAACGAATCTTAACCCAAAAAACCTTCTGTACCCAATGTTTTGGTGTAAAACACACGCGTTGTACGTAAGATGTAGCTATTTGTAAAACAGGTTTATTTTACTCTATCAGGGTTCATATCCACTGAAGTATGACCTCCTTGCTTTTTTTGTAACACTGTTTTCGTTCCCAATAAAGTGGTCCTTCGAAAGATGGCGTTTTGTTGCTTATTCATATTCGGTAATTACCACATTAGGAGCGTAGAAAATAAAACCTATTAAAGGTCGTAGTAGTGTTGTGCAAAGTCTAGAAACAACACTGTGATCAGCATCAAAAAATGACCCGTATTCGAACAACTGGATGTACTATTCAAATAAGCTTCACTTTTCTGGTTTTGACGTTTCCAAAACTTGGGCAAACTGAATCAACTGAAGGAATGGGGAATATGTAACATTGAGTATACTGTTCTAGAGAATATGTGGGAAAAAAAGGTATCCTTGGCAATATCACTCTTGCCGTGCTCACTTTCGTTGACTATTCCTAACATTATTCAGAATATCTCAGGAGATAGACAACCATTTTCTTGCTCACCAACGTTGAATATCAATTCGTATTTTCTGAACTAAATCAGAGTGAAAATACCACCCACACCGTGGCTGCCACGCATCTTAGGCTTCTCCTTGATAAACAGCGCTTCTCCTTGACTAAGCCGTGTTGTGGTACTGTATGCCATCTGAACAGCTTCAGAAAAGACGCTTCGCATCGGAAAACTCATTTTGTCTCAGAATCATTAAATTAGGAACGAAAGGAAAGTCTATCGTGCCTTGTTCCAAGAACGGATTTTGTTTCCCTACAGAAATACAGAACAGTTCTCCTTGTGCGCAGCTGCTAAATGTAATGTGAACTTAAAATTTATGTAAGGAATGTTTCCGTGACGTTTCATACAATAGCAAATTTCTTGAGATTTTTCACAGCGATCGATCCCCGCCCAGGCTACCCAAGCATTCCATCGATTCGAGGGTCGGTTAAATTGGTACCAGACTCGTGTGAGAAGGTGAAGACACTGACTTGGTATGGTGGCTGGTCTCCCAAGTCACGTATAGGCTGAATACGCACTCTACATTCTATTCTGAAAGGGTGATCGAGGCGCGGCGCGTTTTCAGGGGAATGATCAACACCGGCACCTTCACCTTTGCCTTTTATTTATAAGTTTCTTCTCTAGAGATTCTGTTATTGTTGTCTGTTGCAACAATAAAACTACACTCAACTGTGGGACAACCTTGAGCGATCACCTATTGGCAGAGTTTACCCATGTCATGCCTTCCACAATCGCCGAAGCTGTCCTCGTTTGGAAAGCCCCATCTTTCCATTCGCAGAAAAATTGGACACCGTTCCCCAAAGCCAATTACTTCTACGGAGGCAGTGCAGTGATGGTCAAGACTTGTCTGAGGAAGTAGAGACACTGACGTTGATCTACACGACCCCTGAGGGATGGAAGGCTTATTTAGCCTGGACGTCGACGATCGCTGGACCGTACGGGTGTCAGTAGCGCCTCTTACCACTGTACCACGTACCTACATATACCTTCGTATCTTCCTGTCCGGAAGCACATCCACCACTGTCAAAGATATAATTGTCAGGTGTCAAGTGAAGAATATCATGTAGTGGTAACTGTAGAAATGCTAGAAATGCTTGGTGATAACTGTAGAAATGAGACACTGTTCGCTGACTACCGACTTCGACCATGTTATTAGGTTTATTATGGCTTTTCTGGCTGAAATTACAACTGTTGAGGACGTAACTGATATGCAAGGGTTTATTTGCTCGAATGATTACGAGAAGTTGCAGAAAAGTCGTCATCGGGAGTGTCGACTGTGGTGACACTTAGAAGCCAACACAGTAGCGACACGTGCGTGCGCATTGTGTAGAAGCAATCTTGATCTTGCAGGCTTTCCCACTGTCACAGCCGCCTTCTCGTTCAAACCTCTTGCAGTATTCTTCACCTCCGGCATCTTCGCACTAAAACCCTTCCAAGTTCTGCTAGGTGGATTCAAGCCGTTACGCACTCAGTTAACTCACCCGTGCCTCCACATTCGTAACGAGGACGTTGACGAGAAGGAGAACGCAGAACACAGACCAGAACATTGCTTTGCCGATGTTAAGCGTACCAATGGTGCTCCTTTTATGCGGCCGCGGAAGAGCTCATGTTTGACTTTCTTTACAGAAAAATTGAATTTTGAGGTACGGCAAACAATTTCCACACTGGATCACAGCACCTTTTGCCTGCCGCTGTCTTTTGTCTGATAATAATGATTCTGACTCCGATGAACGAGATCGATATCTGCTGGTAGTCGAGCACCATTTGAAGTTTTTTGACAATAATTTCCTCAGAGGGAAAGGGTAGAGGAGTCAGTGTGGTCGACAGAAACCAAAACGCAAGGCTAGAACAGGAATCTTTGCAGAATATTACGCTCGGTATCGTCCTTACCTTACCCAAGCATAGGACTTTGGTCACCTCAGATCACTAGGTGGAAAATTGTCTTTTCCTGTTTAGCTAGAGAGCTTTTCCCTGCGAGGAAATTTTTATCAAAAAACTTCAAATAGTGCTCGACTGCCAGCAGATATCGATCTCGTTCATCGGAGTCGGAATCACTATTATCCGGAGCGGCAGACAAAAGGTGCTGTGATCCAATGGGAAAATTGTTTGCCGTTCATCGAAATTCAATGAAAATTTTTCTGTGAAGAAAGTCAAACATGTCCTGTTCCGCCGCATAAAAGGAGCACCATCGGTAGCAAAAAGAGCCAGTGTGGTCAACAAAAACCAAGAATACAATGATCAAGCAGGAATCTCAGCAGAACTCCCAGGCTTGGTCCTAACCTTACCCAAGCCTATGACTTTGGTCACCTTAGTGTTGATCGCTAGGTAAAAATTTGCCTTATCCTTACTCCTCTAGCTCTTCCCTGTGAAGAAATGTTTGTCAGAAAACTTCGAATAGTTGCCAAAAATGAATATACCACCTCTCATCGTGGACGAAAACACATCTCCAAAGTCCTTTCTGACTCCTCTCCCGTTGATAAGATCCCTTTCTTTTCAGAGGGTGTCAGCAGCGCGATAAGAAAGTTTGTAAGGAGAGCCGGGCTGGAAAACCTAGTTAACGTGGTAGATATCCCCCGGTTGACCTTAAGAATCGCCTTGCTCGGCTACGACCGGGTCTGTAAAACTCCCAATTGCGTAATCTGCCTATGGTAAAGAAATAATTTGCATGGTATGTGGGGTAATAATAATATGCAATTGCTGTGGAGGGGAATATATTGGAGAAGCAGCCCGCCCACTTCACGTTGGAGTCAAGAAACATCTAAATGGGAAGGACAAGTTGCGACATACTACCGCGTTGGACTGCCACAGGCAACACGGCCACAGCAGCGATTACTTTGGTTGCCCGTAAAATGCTCGAGGGATTACGGATTCAGGTCAAGATCCCGAGGCTGAAGCGTAGGAGCGAATGCGTCTACATAACCTGAGAGGGCTAAAAGGCTACTCCATATATTAGTCTTGCATTCTAACTCTTTTCATCTCTTCGTTTCCAAACGTGGTGTTGTTCTAGTCTGTCTGTGCTGGAAGGGTTGCGATTCATGGGGTCCTCAAACCTTCGCAAAGTTTGTGTCGAAGTTTGATCTAGTGGTGTTGAGGTAAACACAGTTGGACTTCTTCAGACTCTGAAGAAGGCGGTACACGCCGAAATGTCAGTCTGTTCAATACATATTTGTGCCAATCTCGGTCCTGAACCTCAACCTTAAACCTACAACTTCAAATCGTGCTCGACTACCGGCAAGTATCGATCGGAAACTGTTGTCCCAATAGTTGGAAGTCACTATTATTAAGCGGCAGACAAAAGGTGTTGTGATCCAATTAAAAAATTGTTTGTCGTACATCAAAATTCACTGAGAATGTTTCTGTAAAAACACAAAATCGTCTCCGTCCGCCGCATAAAAGGAGCACCATTGGTACGCTGAACATCGAAGAAGCAATGTTCTGGTCTGTGTTCTGCGTCCTCCTTCTCGCCAACGTCCTCGTTACTAATGTGGAGGCACGGGTGGGTTAACTGAGCACGTCACGGCTTGAAATCACCTTGCCGAATTTGGTAGGGTTTCAGTGCGAAGATGCCGGAGGTGAAGCATACTGCTGGCGCTTTGCGCAAAGAGGCGGCTGTTACAGTGGGCGTGCCTGCCAGATCAGGATTGCTTCTAGACAGTGCAGACGCACGTGTGGCTACTGCGCTGGCTTCCCTTAAAGCAAGAGCCACCACGTCGCTCCCGATATCGACTTTTCAGCAACTTCACGAACCTTTTCGAATAAATAAATACTTGCATATCATTCACGTCCTCAAACATTGTAGTTGCAGCCAGAAAAACCAGAAAAAGTGCTTAAAACATGGTCCAAATTTTTATTTAGCGAGCAGTGCCTCATTTCTACAGTTACCACTACCAAATCATTTCATTCTTCAGTTGGCACCTGACATTTACACCTTCGGTAGTCGGCGATGATATTGAACACTTAGAAAGTCAGCGTTAGTCAGCCTAGACGAAACAATATTTGGCAACCTTTCACTGAATTTGGCTTCCCTTCGACTATCTTCGCTCTGACGGCAGCAGAACACCGCAGGAAAACGCATCGGCACCGTCAAACGAAGATGAACACTTCCATTTGACAGCTCCCTAATCCTCTTTTTCAAAAACCTCGACGTTGGTGCGTAAATATTATAATGTTACTATACCTGAAATACTAGTGTGGGTGCGGTTTCTAACAGATTAACTGGTCGGGTAGTTAACCACGAACCACGTTTGGGCTTCTGACGATGTCGAGCAGGCCGAACATCAAACCATCAGCAACGGTTTCACCTAACAACATTGACAAAAGCACAGTAACACCGGAATATCTATGCTTCCAGCTGATATTTTCATTACCTCAGTGATTGACACCTGCTGCTGGTTGAACGCGCACTAGCCTCTGCTTGTCAAAAACGGTTACCAGCGGGTGCCTGTACTCTCCTCTGATGACGTCATGCATTAGTGTGCTTTTGCCATGAAAAACAGTCAACGTAATCGAAACCGCTCCTATATACAGTAACGGACCTGCCGCAACTATAAGGTGGCGTCAGCGGTGCTTTCTTGTACAGAAACTGCCGTTTTTCTACATTTTCCTTGAAATTGATTCATTCGTGAAAATAAGGGTATATTCACAGAAACTGCCGTTTTTCCACATTTTCTTTGAAATTAATTCATTCGTGAAGATAAGGGTATATTCTAACTCAGCAGCTTGAGATCTATCATCCTTACACGGGTTTTCCATAGTCGTCGATCCTGTTATCAAGCTATTTTTTGACCCCTCGACTTTCGATCCCATTTCCCTTCGATTCCTCCGCTGTTTCATCGCTTGACGAGGCTCCGCCGCCAACCGGGCTACGGTGCGGGGGCCACTGATGGGCATGCGGCATAATCGAAATGAGGTAGATTTCGTTCGGGACACCACGCGTGGACCCTAAAAATGGCACCTTCCGGCGCAAGAAAAGCGTCGCTGCTGTTGTTTTATCGTTGCGGCATAGCAGAACACCGCAGGTCTGATACTGCAAACAGGGCGCCATCATTATGCAGTCATCACGAAAAACATCATGTTCTCGCACCTGTTCTGCGCCATTCTTCTCGTCAGCCTGCTCATTCACAATGTGACGACACAAACGTCCTCAACACAAGATACCTCGGGCTAAAATACCCAAGCACCAAATCCCACTGACACGGTGAGTTGGATTGTATGTAAGAACTCGGGCTTTCTCAAAAGTTTAAGGAGCTGTTTCAGGACGACTGGATGTGAGGATGAATCAGGCGCGCGATCGTTGTACCCACAGTTCTACCAAGATCAACGTTGCCAAGCCCGAAGACAAAGGATCACAGAAGGAAACTGTAAAAAGAGCTGTAGAAAGTGCTGAAATTTCACCTCTGACGCCATTCCTTTCTCAAAGCTATTTCTACCAAGTTTGTAATGCAGAATTTTTTTCTAAGCCTAATACAATAATATTAATAAATATTTTCCTATCTCAATTGTTGTCGAAACACAGCCAATTGGGCAAGCGTGGTACGGTGGTAAGACGCGCTAACGACACCTGCAGGGTCACGCGAACGATCCTCGCCTGGGCTAACCAAGTCTTCCATTTCTCCGTGATGGGGTAAATTGCTACCACACTGGTGGGAAGGGAAAGACACTGACACAGTACAGCGGCCGGTCCTCGCAAGTGATTGTATGGGTCAACCACGAATTCACCATGCCTCTACGATTCTGAATAGAACACCAATGCGTGGCACGTCTCTAGAAGACTGATCAATGCCGGCACTTTTGACTTCACCTTTTACCTTTAATGTTCTCCTTCGGAGATGCTGCTACACTTGATTGCCATAACACCAAACCACAACTCCATAGGTTAACCCTGAGCTTGTCATGGGTACGGCGTCCCTTACCCAAGCTGCTTCCTCGTCCGTGAACGTGCAAGCCTCACCCTTTCAGATTCGCGGAAAAGTTGGACACCTTTCCCAGAGGTCAATTCCGTTTTTCCACCGGTAGCAGTAGTGGGGCAGAGTCGCAGAGGGCGTGGCATTTCCAATCATGGAATGGGTTCCGAAAAAAATCATGAAGCCCACATGGTAATGGGGAAGTGCTGATCAGTCCCTCAAGGATGCGTGCATTCGTCGTCCAATCGGAATTGCAGAGGCGTGGTGGTGAATGCGTACTTGGCTTATACAATGACTTGCGGGGCAACCCCCTAGACCAGTACCAATTTACTCAAACACGGGGTGATATACGCTCGGTTAGCCCGGCGGGTATCGATCGCTTGACCGATTGGGTGTCAGTAGCGCCCCTAACCACTGTACCACGTACTTATACCTTCAGTTCTTCCTCTCCGAAAGTACATCGACCACTATCAAGGATACAAATGTCAGGTGCCAACTGAAGGATGAAATGTTTTTGGTCGTGGTAACTGCAGAAATGAGACACAGGCCGTTGATTACCAATTTGGACGATGTTATTTAGTTTCTTTTTTCATGGCTTCTCTGGTTGAAACTACAACGGTTGAACATGTGACTGATATGCAAAGGTTTATTCACTCGAATAGATTCGAGAAGTTGCAGAAAACTCGATATCGCGAGTGGAGTGGTGACACTTAGAAGCCTTTGCAGTACATACACGTGCGTGCGCACTTTTCAGAAGCAATCTTGATCTTGCAGGCTTTCCCACTGTTGCAGCCGCCCTCTTGCTCAAACTTCTTGCAGTATTCAGCACCTCCGACATCTTCGCACTGAAATTTGACCAAGTTCTGCTAGGTGAATTTAAGCCGTTACGCACTCAGTTTACCCACCCGTGCCTCCACATTGGAAACGAGGACGTTGACGAGAAGGAGAACGCAGAACACGGACCAGAACATTGCTTTGCTGATGCTCAGCTTACCACTGGTGCTCCTTTTATGCGGCGGCGGAACTGGTCATGTTTGACTTTCTTTACAGAAAAATTGCCACTGAATTTGGAGGTTCCGCAAACAATTTTTCAATTGGATAACAGCTACTTTTGTCTGCCGCTTATGATAATAATGACTCTGATCCCGATGAACGACCGATATCTGCTGGCAGTCGAGCACCATTAGGAGTTTTTAGACGACAATTTGTTCGCAGGGAAAACTTACAAGAGCCAGAGTGGTCAACATAAACCAAGAATACATGGCTAAAACAAGAATCTCAGCAGAACTCACAGGTTGATATCTTCCTAACCTTAGGACACTAAGGTAAGGACGATACCAAACCTGCGATTGATCAACAGTCTCGATCAAAACTAAGGTGGCCCAAGCCTAGGGCCTTCGTTATAGTCTCGCTCGTGCTGAGCGCCTGCGATTTGCGGGCGGTGACCGCGCGGCCGCGACGCACGTACGCGCGCGCTCGAAGCATACAAAGCGACCCTCATTGCGATTGGGTCATGTTTTTGTGCGGGGAAACGTCGACCAAGCGCGACGTTCCTTCCCCACCCCCCACCGAGGCGGTCCAACGCGGTGGAGGACGCCGCGAAGCCCGTAACAGCCCGTGCGCGTCCCCGCGACGGCGTCACCCCGTTAACTCGTACGCGCGTGTCTGACCCCACGCGCGTCTCATGCTTAATGGACGAGTTTCGCTCGGTTCGAGCGAACCTATAACGAAGGCCTAGGACTTTGGTTACCTTAGTGCCAATCACTAAGTAAAAAATTGCCTTTTCGTGACCCCACTAGCTTTTCCCTGCGAAGAAAATATTGTCAAAAAACCCTCCGAAAAGTACTCGACTGCTAGCAGATATCGATTCTTCATCGCAGTCGGAATCACCATTATCATAGGCGGCAAACAAAAGGTACTTCGACACAATGGAAAATTGTTTGCCGAACCTCGAAATTCAGTGACGATTTTTCTGTAAAGAAAGTCAAACATGACCAGTTGACCCGCCGCATAAAAGGAGTACCAGTGGTACGCTGAGCATCGGCAAAGCAATGTTCTGGTCTGTGTTCTGCGTTCTCCTTCTCGTCAACGTCCTCGTCTCCAATGTAGAGGCACGGGTGAGTTAACTTAGTCCGTTACGGCTTGAATTCACCTAGCAAAACTTGATAGAGTTTCAGTGCGAAGATGTCGGAGGCACTGAATACTGCCAGAGGTTTGACCGAGAAGGCGGTTGTAACAGTGGGAAAGCCTGCAAGATCAAGATTGCTTCTACACAGTGCGCACGCACGTGCGGCTACTGCAAAGGCTTCTAAGTGTCACCACGTCTCTCCCGATATCGAGTTTTGTGCAACCAACTTCACCCAGATTCGAGTAAATAAACATTTGCATATCAGTCACGTCCCAAACAAGGTCAAAACAGGAATTTCTGAAGAACTCCTAGGTTTGGTACCGTCCTAACCTTAAGACACTAAGGTGGGAGGGACGGTACCAAACCTGGGATTCATCAACAGTTTTGATCAACACTGAAGGGGCCGAAGCCTAAGACTTTGGTCACCTTCAGTCCTGAACTCCCAGATTTGGTATCGTCCTAATCTTCCCCAAGTCTATGCCTTTGGTCACCTTAGTGTTCATCACTAGCTAAAAATTTGCCTTTTCCTGACTCCTCTAGCGTTTCCACGTGAGGAAGCTTCAAATAACGCTCGACTGCCAGCAGATATCGATCGGAAACTGTCATCCCCAGTAGTTGGGAGTCACTATAATTATAAACGGCAGACAAAAGGTACTGTGATCCAACAAAAGAATCGTTTGCCGCACATCGAAATTCAATGAGAATTTTTCTGTGAAAAAAGTCAGAATCGACCCATTCCGCCGCATAAAAGGAGCACCATTGGTACGCTGAACATCAAAGAAGCAATGTTCTGGTCCGTGTTCTGCGTTCTTCTTCTCGTCAACGTCCTCGTTACCAATGTGGAGGCACGGGTGGGTAAACTGAGTCCGTAACGGATTGGATTTACCTAGCAGAAATTGGAAAAATTTCAGTGCTACGATGCCGCAGGTACCACATACTGCCAGGGGTTCCAGAAAGCCGGCGGCTGTGACAGTGGAAAAGCCTGCAATATCAAGATTGCTTCTACAAAGTGCCAACGCACGTGTCTCTACTGCAAAGGCTTCTAAGTGTCACCACATCACTCTCGAAATCAATTTTTCTGCAACTTCACCAACTCGAATACATAAACATTTGCATATCAGTCATAAGCTCAAAAATTGTAGTTTCAGCCAGGAAAGCAAAAAACTTTGAAACTTCAAAAAAACTTCAATAGTCAAAATTTGTGGCCAGCGAACAGTGTCTCATTTCTACAGTTACCACAACCAAGAACATTTCATTGTTCAGTTGGCACCTGACATTTATACCGTCGGTAGTAGTCGAAGGTATTGAACAACTTGAAAAATCAGCCACAGTCAGCCTTTTCCCAAGTTGCCTTTCCGCCGAATATCTTCGCTCTGACGGCAAGAGAACACAGCAGGAGAAACGCATCAGTACCATCGAACAAAGGTGATCCATATCGAAACTGAAGCGAGAGCCCCAAAGAAAGGTTCCCACTTGACAATTCCCAAATTCTCTTTTCCCTGAATCTCGACATTGGTGTGTAAATATCCTGATGTTACTATACCTAGGATACTAGTGTTGATGCGGTTTTGACAGGGTAACTGGTCGGGTAGTTAACCGCGAACCATTTTTAGGCCTCTGGAGACGACGAGTAGGTCGAAACATCAGGCTGTCAGTGGAGACTCCACCTGACATCGTTGGCAGAGGCATAGTAACACCAGACTATTTGCGCTTCCATTTGATATTGTTACCACTTCACTGGATGACACCTGCTACTGATTCAACGACAGCTAACCTCTGCGAGTCAAAAACAGCTACCATAAAGTGCCTGTACTCTCCCAGATTTTGAGGTGTCTACTGTTTGTTTGTTTGTCAAACTGCGGGCGTTATGAATTAGTGTGCTTTTGCCATGAAAAACAGTCAAAGTAATCAAAGCCGCTCTTATATAAATGGGACGCCATCATTATGAAGTCATCACGGAAGACAACATGTTCTCGCATCCGCTCTGGGTTCTTCTTCTCGTCAGCCTCCTCATTCTCAATGTGAAGACACAAGATTCTACCCCGGCACAAGATACCGCGGCACAAGATACCTCGACACAAAATACTTCGGCAGAAAATACCCCGGCACAAAATTCCCCGGCACAAAATACTCCGGCAGAAAATACCCCGGCACAAAATACTCCGGCAGAAAATACCCCAGCAGAAAATACCCCGGCACCAGAGAGCCAGACACAAAATCCCATGGTGAGTTTAATTATATGTATAATAGCACAGGCTTTGTCAAGTGTATAAGAAACTATTTTAGGACGAATGTGAGGATGAATCAGGCCAACGATCGTACTGTCTAAAGTTCTACAGAGATAAGCGTTGCCAAAGCACGAATCGTGCAGTGCAAGTCATCGCCAAAAGAAGGTGTAAAAGGACCTGTGGGAAGTGCTGAATTGTCACCTCTGACATTTCTTTTTTCACAAGGCTATCTCTACCAAGCCTGTAATGCAGTATTCTTATTTATTTTCTCCTAAGCTCAATGCAATAATAATAAATATTTTCGCATCTCAATTGTTATCGAAACACAGCCAACTGGGCCACCGTGGTACAATGGTAAGCGGTAAGGACACTGACTTGGCATACAGGTTGGCCCGCGCAAGTCCTTGTATTATATATTCCAAATTCGCATTCACCGTGCTTCGACGATTCCGCATGGAACACGATTGCGTGGCGTGTCCTAACAGGAGTTATCAACGCAGATAACTTCACCTTTACCTCCGCATTCTTTAGAAGCCTACACCACATGACAGTTTTAGATATTATAGGATGCAAATAAGAAACTACTGTTTTTGAACACATTTGAGAGGCATTTCCTACATTTTTTCATATTTAATCACTAATTACTCTATCATCCTTAATCCTTAAGGGCGCGCGTATTTAATAAAATGGTTAATAATAAATCAAGTAACCATCAATGTATGCGATTTCGGAGCCTCACGGTACTACTGGAAACTGACAGCAACCCAAAAAAAGGTTGTTTAAATTTCGCACAGAGAATAGAATACAACACAAAAAATTATCAGTGACGGAGCTGGGATTATCAGCGAATATTCATTGAATTGTTAGTGATTTCCTATGAATAACGTTCTCGTCCAGCGTATTGGTTGTTACGTGAAGTGGACCGCCTCATTCCTATTAGTCCCAGTTGTGGTATGATTAATATTCGAATTGAATATTACGTATATAGGTCAAATACGCATTCACCTCTACGGTTCTGAATGGAATACGAATGTTCTTCTTTAGAAATTCTTCTACATTTGACGGCCATAACACCAAACCACAATTCTCCTTAATATAACATTGAGGTTACCATGGTTATGGAGTCCCTTACCCAAACTGCCTCCCCGTCCGTGAACTTGCAAGCCCAACCTTCTCAGATTCGTGGAGAAATTGGACAAATTTCGCCAAAGTCAATTCGCTTTTTTTTTTCACCGGAGCAGAGCAGTAGTGTTCAACTTTGGGTAGAGTCGCAGAGGACGCGGCATTTCCAAAGCTATTGGGCATTTATGCAGAAGTAGAGCAACGTTTGGCAACGCTCCAGAGATGGAATGAGTCCCATCGCGATCGCGGATTGTGTATCGAAAAAATACATGAAGCCCAAGTGGTGAAGGTGAAGGGCTGATCAATCCTCTAAGGACGCGCCATACATTCGTTGTCCATTCAGAACCGTAGAGGTGTGGTGAATGCGTACTTGGCTTATGCAATGACTTGCGGAGTCAGCCGCTATACCCAGTCAGTTTCTCCACCTTTCCAGAATGTCTGATACCAATTTACCCGAGCCCGGAGTGATAGACGCTTGGTTAGCTCGGGCGGGGATTGATCGCTCGACCGTCCGGATGTCAGCGGCTCTTGCCACTGTACCACGTACCTATAATTTGCTCCTCCCTCTGCAAACACACAAAGGTATAAATATCAGGTGTCAAGTGAAGGGTGAAATGTTCTTAGTAGTGGTACTGTAGAAATCAGATACTGTTCGCTGACTACCATCTTGGACCATCTTTTCAACTTTTTTGGCTTTTCTGGCTGAAATTGCTGTTTGAGGACGTGACTGGTATGCAAATATTTATATACTCGAATAGGTGGCTTAGCCAGACGAAAAGTTGCAGAAAAACCGATATCGGGAAAGAAGCAGAGGCGCTTTAGGTACGCGTGCAGTAGCCACACGTGAACCTGCACTTTGTCGCAGCAATCCTTCTCGTGAGAGGATGCCTACTGGAACAGCTCCCTTGTCGCCAAAATTGCTGGCAGAAATCACGACCTCCGTCATCGGTACAGACATCCTGAAACCTTATCAAGTTTGGGTTAGGTGATTCCAAGCCATTATGCTCCCAGTTGACCCACCACGATGTCAGGGAAGAAGCCGCCGCCTCGCTGCGCCGCCGCATTGGGAACAAGGACGTTGACGGGTAGGAGAACGCAGAACACGGACCACAACATTGCTTCGCGAAGATTCCAAGTACCAATGGAGCTCCTTTTATGCGGCGGAACAGGTCGATTTTGACTTTTTTACGGAAAAATTGCCACTGAATTTACGGTAAACAATTTTTTCATTGGAGCACAACACTTTTGTCAGGCGCTCATGCTAATAGAGATCCCGACTCCGATGAACGATCGATATCTGTAAGTAGACGAGTACTATTTGAAGTTTTTGACAACAATTTCCTCGCAGGGAAAAGCGAGAAGAGTCAGGGTGCTCTAAATGACTGTTATTTTGAACCAAAACACTCTGCTGGAGGTTGGCTCTGCTGCTGTGTATGAATCGGACCTTCCTAGAGGTAAAGGCAAAAGTGTCGGTGTCGATCAGTTCCCTGAGGCGCGCCACGCACTCGCGTTCCATTGAGAATCGTAGAGGCATGATGGAGGCGTACTTCGCCTATACATTGACTTGCGGTGGCCAACCTTCTTTACCAAGTCAGCGTCTTCACCTTCCCAAACGAGTCCGGTACCAATTTACCCGACCCCGAAGGGACGGAAGGCTTGGTTAGCCGGGACGTGGATCGATCGCCCGACCGTCGGAATGGCAGCGCCTCTTACCACTGTACGACGTACCTATACCTTAATTTCTCCCTCTCCGAACGTACATCGACCACTATCGAAGGTATGAATGTCATGTGTCAACTGAAGAGTGAGATGTTCTTGATAGTGACTCCGTAGAAATGAGACACTGTTCGCTGACTACAAATTTGGACCATAAAGTCCTCGTAGGTCTTTTCTGGCTGAAACTACAATGATTGAGGACGAGACTGATGCGAAAATGTTTATTCACTCGAATATGTGCGAAAAGTTGCAGAAAATTCGATATCGCGAGTGATGTGCTGACACTTAGAAGCCCTTACAGTAGCCACACGTGCGTTCGCACTTTGTAGAAGCAATCCTGACCTTGCACGCACGCGTACTGTCACAACCGCCCTCTTGTTTGAACTTCTGGCAGTAGTCAGTACCTCCGACATCGGTGCACTGAAAGCCTACCAAGTTCTGCTAGGTAAATTCAAGCTGTTACGCACTCAGTCAACCCACCCGTGCCTCCACAGTGGAAACGAGGACGTTGGCGAGAAGGAGAACGCAGAACACAGACCAGAACATTGCTTTGCCGATGCTCAGCGTACCAATGGTGCTCCTTTTATGCGGCGGCTCAACTGGTCATGTTTGACTTTTTTTACAGAAAAATCGTCACTGAATTTCGAGGTGCGGCAAACAATTTTCCCACTGGATCAAAGCACCTTTTGTTTGCCGCTTATGATAATAATGATTTTGATTTCGATGAACGATCGATATCTGCTGGCAGTAGCGCTTTGTTTGAAGTTTTTTGACAACAATTTCCTCGCAGGGAAAAGTTAGAAGAGTCAGGGTGGCCATCACAAACCAAGAATACAAGGCTGAAACATGAATCTCTGCAGAATTCCCAGGTTTAGTATCGTCCTAACCTTACCCAGGCCTAGGACTTTGGGACGCACACTGCAAAGTTGCCACCAAATTCTTCGTCGGCCTAATCCCACACCCGTTCCTAGCTTCATTTCCATTTGCTCATGGTTAACTCTACATACCCAGACTGGATGACTCATCCTCTGATACTCTCGGTTGCCGATCCGGATCGACGCAGCCGACCCAGCTCACCGCCAGCGAGCTCGTCACCTACCCACGGCCATGCAGCTGCCTCTATGTTCCCTAAGGGAGCTTCAGCTTTGCTGAATACCTCAATCATCTCCCTCATGTCATTTTGGTGACCATATGGGTAAAAAAGAAGGTAAGGAAAAAGTATAGGCGCTTATCAGTGCCCTAATTGTAAGAGCATGACATGCTCTCGTTTTAGATTAAGAATCGTAGAGGCATGGCGAATGGGTTTTTACCTATGGTACCGATCAAAATGATGTGCCACCATACATTTTCGAATACAAATAGTCGAAACCAAGAGGAATCTCAGTCCAATTGATAGTGTTAGTAACTTTACTGAAAAAATACATTGATCTATGCACTTGCTGAAAAAATCTGGAATTACGAAAAATTTTTGAATGCGATTTTATAAGCATTTCAAACGACCATATTTCACGAAACGCACGAAATTGCACCAACTCGAGGCTTTTTATAGAAAAAGATCCTCTCTTCCTGGTACACCTTTGAGCTTGACACTACGCTCAGAAGTTTTCGAAAAACTTTTTGGTCATAAAATTTTTCGATCAAAGATGTTCTTTATTGGCAATCTGAACTAATCATTTAGACCATTTTATAACATCGCAGTTTATAACATCTATGCACTTGCTGGAAGATCTGAAAACTTTCAAAAAAAATTGAATGTGTTTTTATATGCATCTTCAATTATATCTGACGGACCGCGGCACATGAAATTAATCCAAGGTGAAATTTGGATAGAGCATGATTGATTTGTTATAAAATGCTTTAAATGAGTAGTTCAGATTGCCAATGAAGTATCGGGGGGGGACGTTAGGTCCCCGAGTCGGCTCGGCAGAAGTGGTCCGTGCGTCCTGTGGATATAATTAGTGGAGACTCGCACTGAGGCCATGCTCGTCGCACGCGACGGCGCGGCGAGTGATGAACGCACCGGCCACCCATGCCTCGGTGACCCGACGACGACCCGATCGTCGTCGACGGTCCATAGCTCGACCATATTATCAGGTAATCAATGGCTCGTTACCTAAAGGGGCCTGAGTGAGGGTGTCTCAGTATGCCCTTCTATAGAAACCTGTATACGTTTCTACTCAGAATTTTACGCTCTTTCAAATGAGCTTGACCACAACCTTCTCAAAACAACCCTAAGGATACAATATTCTCGTTTTCATTTTATTTTGAAAAAAAATCAAGACATTTTCAGATAATAGATTGGCGAACGTGTTTCCAGACTAAAATTTTGCTGCCGATCCTACCACTTCGACCAGAAACCTTTTTGATGCTGTTCATGGTCTATATTCCATGAAAACAAAGAACGAATTCATTAGAAGAAGTTGAAGAGGATTTAGCTGTCGTGATTTTTTTTACAGATTCCGTACCTTTGGCACTTTCAGTAACAGTAATTGAGTAATTTTCCGTAATAGTGTGGTATAATTGAAATAATAAGATCCATCATATAAGTTAATAAGTTTCATACTTCATATAGTTCGTCCAGAAACATGCTTTGACATCCTATTGCAGAATGTTCTTATATTTCGAGAACTCAATCCTCCTGTGTGACAGCGCCCGGTGAACCTGCAGAAAACAGACGTGAAAACTGATTTTTGTCTGACTTGATGATTCTCTATTTATACTATTGTCTTCTCTCCACGTCACGCCTACGGAGATGCTTCGTTTCATCAGCTTTTTGAACAGCTAAAAATATCAAGAAATGCTTCCAGATCCAAAATCGGAGGAGCTTTATTAATGTGGCGAGAGCCGGATGGTCCCCTCCCAGAAGTCTTTTCAGCAAACTAAAATGTGCTTTTTCAAGCAAAATCATAACATCAAGTTGATATGACATGTTTCACCTATAAAAGGTTTTCGCTAGGCTGGTGGTGTGAAGTGCTGAAATGTCCCACTTGCACCACAAATCTTTGCATTACGTGATGTATATGTTTACTGTATATTGAAAAGGTGATCATGTCTGGTATGTTAGAGAAAGGTTTCTGGTTGTAGTGGTAGGATCGGCAGCAAAATTTTAGTCTGGAAACACGTTCGCCAATCTATTATCTGAAAATGTCTTGATTTTTTTCGAAATAAAGTGAAAACGAGAATGTTGTATCCTTAGGGTTGTTTTGAGAAGGTTGTGGTCAAGCTCATTTGAAAGAGCGTAAAATTCTGAGTAGAAACATATACAGGTTTCCATTGATGTGAACACTGAGACACCCTCACTCAGGCCCCTTTAGGTGGCGAGCCATTGATTACCTGAAAATCTGGTCGAGCTATGGACCATCGACGACGATCGGGTCGTCGTCGGGTCACCAAGGCATGGGTGGCCGGTGCGGTCATCACTCGCCGCGCCGTCGCGTGCGACGAGCATGGCCTCAGTGTGAGTCTCCACTAATTGTATCCACAGGACGCACGGACCACCTTTGCCGAGCCGACTCGGGGACCTAACGTCCCTCACCCATGAAGTATATTTTTGATCGAAAATTTTTATGGCCAAAAAACTTTTCGAACACTTCGAGCGTAGTGTAAAACTTCAAGGTGTAGTAAAAAGAGGAGATCTTGTTCTATAAAATCCTCAGGTTGGTGCAATTTCGTGCGGTCCGTGAGAAATTGTCGTTTGAAAATTCTAATAAAAGCGCATTAGAAAATTTCAAATTCCAGATTTTTCAGAAAGTGCATAGATCAATGTATTTTTTGGTAAAGTTACTAACACTACCAATTGCAGTAAGATAAGATACCCACAGGTCTCGACTATTTGCATTGAAAAATGTACGGTGACATATCATTTTCATCGGTGCTATATGCAGTGACTTGTGATGGCCAGTCGCTATACCAAATCAGTGTCTTTATCCATCCATGTCCCTCCGGGTTCGGATAAATTGGTACCAGACGAGTCTGGTACCAATTTATCCGAACCCGGAGGGATGGAAGATTTGAATAGCCTGGGACGAAATCGATCGATCAAACATGCGGTGTCAGTGAAGCTCCCTACCGCTGAGCGACGACAGCTGGAAGGGTCAACTAGGCGGAACGATATTTGACGGACTTTTACTTAATTTGTCAGCCGAATGAACAATTCTATTCGATATTTTCACTTCCGCAGTGGCTTACACCTGTCAATGATTCAACGCGCATTACGCTCTGCATGTCAAATACAGCTACCAGAGGCTGTCTGACTCTCCCTCATGATAGAGTGTCTACTGTTTGTCTTGAGTGTCCTTTTGCCATGAGATACAGTCAAGGCAATCAAAAATTCAGTATAAAAATGGGGCGATCACCATGCAGTCATCAAGAAATACACTATGTTCTCGGCTGTGTTCGGCGTCCTTCTACTCGTCAGCCTTCTCGTTCCCAATGTGACGCCACAAAATACCCCGGCAGAGAATACCCTGGCACAAACTACCCCGGCACAAAATAGCTCGACACAAAATCTCAATGTGACGACGAATGACGAAGATATGCCCGAGGTGAGTCCGGCTTATATTTAATACTTCGAGCTCTTGTTAAGTGTATAAGAAGCTATTTCAGAACGACGTATGTCAGGACCAAATAGGCGCGCGCCAATATTGCAAGAATTTTTACGAAATGAGGCTTTGCCAAGCTAGGAATCCCGCAGTGAAAAGGATTGCCCTTGGAAAGTGTAGAATGACCTGTGGAAACTGTTGAAATGTCACCTCTGAAACTACATTTTTCACAAGACCCCTTCCATCTCTACCAAGCCTTTAATAGTAGTACTAAATGGCATAGCATATCGTTATGTACATGTAGTAGATACGCAGCGCATATTACTGTGGTAGGAGGCGCTACTGACACCCGCACGGTCGAGCGATCGATCCCCGCCCAGGCTAACCAAGCCTTGCATCCCTCTGGAGTCGGGTGAACTGGTACCACACTTTTCTGGAAAGGTTAAGACACTGACTTGTTATAGAGGTTGGCCCCGCAAGTCATTGTATAGGCCAAGTACGCATTCTCCGGGCTTCAACGATTTCGAATGGGACGCGAGTGCGTGGCGCGTCCTTACAGGAGTTATCAACACTGATTCCGTCAGTGTTGATATACTCTTATCATAATCGGCTGTCAAAAAAGCACTCTCCTCCTCGGTAAAAATTGTCGCTGTACATCGAAGTTCAGTAATATTTTCTCTGCGGAAAAACATGAAATCGACCTGGCCGCATAAAAAATTTTTGTTTTTCTTTCTCGTCTTCAAAATGCTGTCATTTGTTTGGAATGTTCGTTTAATATCTACCTTCTCTGAGTACACTGCTGGACCTACATACTCGTGCGTCTGAATGTTGGGTTAGTTAGTTACATTTCGTTAGAAAAGCCGTGGACGCTTGCTTCTTTCCATTTAATAGCTTCTAAGTTGATTACAATGATTCCAAATTTATTTGTGCCAGCCTGGTCTTTGCTAAGGTTGTGCATTTGCTTTTACCTTTTTTGAATTTTTTGCAGTTAGCGTTTGACATTCTTGTGCTCTTTGTGTGTTTCTTGGCGCGCCTTTGGACGTACATAATAAATAAGTAAAAGGAGCACCACTGGTACTTTGAACCATCGTGACGATATATCGTGAATAACCTATGTACTGCAGTCAGAAATAAGGTTAGAGCAAACAAAAAAAAACAAAGGGCGTAGCGCTAGATCCCATTGCTTACTAAACAACATCAGTTTTTCCGCAACTTTTCGTTTGGTTAAACCATCTATTCGAGGAAATAAACACACACATAGCAGTGACTTCCTCAAACTATTTCCAGCTCCACCCAGAAAAGCCGCTTTTAAAAAGTAGATTCAAATTTAGTAGTGAGTAAACAGTGCCTCATTTCTACAGCTGAACCAACACTAACAAGACAATATCTCCCGGCTGACGCTTCTACGTTTCGTTTTTGATGTGGGTCTCTACCCTCAAATTTATCACTCCGAAAAAACGAATGACCAGTCAGACAAAAATGTAAGTTAAATCCAGGTATGAAGATAATAAATTACATCTATGAATATAAAATGAAAATTTATGAATTCGTGACCCGTGGTCCGTGGTTTATGCGATGATTATCGGTTTCTTTCCATTTTGCTATTACAATTATTCCTTTATCGGATACTAGTAGTCGCCTCTATTTCCGTTCTATTGTACTCAGTTGGTAGTTCTATTTATCTTTGCCCATTTCTTTTTTAGTTCAATATTTCTTCTCGTTCATTTTAACTATGGAAGAAGGTGTCCAATCTCTCCGCGAATGCGGTGGGCTTGCAAGTCCACCGACGAAGAAGCAGCTTCGATAATGGAGGCCATAACCTTGGTAACCACAAGGTTAACCTATGGAGAGGTATGGAAGTCTCCGAAAAGGACAACTGAATGCTCACCGAACAGGTGAAAAAGAGCTACAAAAGACTGGCCCCTTCAGAGTAGGTCAATCCGGTTCCCTAGTAGCCACCAATTTTGAACACGAAAGGTTTCCAAGTAAAAGTACCCGAATTAGCAATGCTTATTGATTATATTGATTAGTGATAATCGATATAATAGAGCTGATTCTCGACGACAAATTCGCTTTGTCATCGAAAAGCCAACGATAACAAAGGTTAGCCTTCGGCGCGAACAACAATAGCTATCCCACCGATAGTTGTCCAAACAGTTTGAATATAGAAAACTAAAGATCATATCAACCAGGCACTTTTTTCAGTCAGCTGTTAAAGGGCAGACGGACTCTGTCTAGACGGACAGAATCGAAACAACAGTTCTATTTTGGGTGCCATGAATTTGTGTTTGTTCGCGTGAAAACGCTCACAAATCAGAAAAATGTACAATTGAGGACGTTGGATGTGGTGATAAATAAACAAAAAACAAACAAATATGATGCTAGTAAATGTAATTTTCAATAAATCGGATCTGAGAGAATATAGCGGATTTACTAGTTTTACTGCAACATTGACTCATATTTTTTATGAATATTCCTAGTTGTTCGTGTCACCTTGGGACACTATCTCGCCAAAGCCAGGGTCTCTCCAACCGTGTGGAGCTCTCACTTCTGTCTGCCTTCCAATACAACAAAGGCGACGGAAGACCAAAATTTGAAAAATAAAAACAAAAATAATGAGAAAAAACGAATTTAAAGGAGCGTACCGAAGCCCTCCCGATTCATCCAGCTTCAAGTCCATTTTTGAGGAGAAAACAGTCGTTGGTGGATCCGTTGATGACCTCGTCGAGTATTCATCAATCTCCACCGATCGGCTGGAAATTGTTATTAAGACATAGAGACAACTGCAATTTTTGGTAAAAAAATATCCATAAAAAATAAGAAATGAAGCGTGCGATGCCAAGACAATATATCTTACCAGTGTAAGAATTCCAGCAGCATGTGCCCCATTCGGATCTCGAATTTGCACTTTATTTGAAGTTCGGGTGCCCAAAGGCAGCAGAAAGCGGGAAATTTCTGACTGAAAGCTCGCGGTTCCCCTGGAAGAAATGGAGATATTTACTTATTTTCTCGAAAGTTTGTAAAAAATAATGACTAATAGATAAATAAACGAATAAGTAAATGAATAAATTGTTAGATGAGTTGCATTCGACGTAAAATATGAAGTTTAGGCGATTTCCAACCCCTGCCTACGGGACTTTTGACAAATTAGAGCTTTTTCGTAGCAGATTTACGTTAGACGTGAAGCTCGTACAAATAGAGCTCATGCGTAAGGCTGTATGGAGTCGAAAGCAAAGAAAAGCCATACAATGAAACGATCATTTCATTTAATATTCAAAAAAGGCTAGCCGACAAGAAAACCAGGTCATAGTAGGTGACTCAAATCGATGGAAGGAAACGAACCGAAAAGTATGAATTAGATAATCTATTAGATAATCTGGTGGTGCAAATCCGCCAGAAATTCGTGGGAATGAACGATTTCCGACCAAAAATAGGTGTTATGTAGGTTGGGAGTGCTGGTCTGCAATATTGCGTCTACTGTATGTTGCTTAACATGTTATCACTGTCGCATCTAACATTGTTTCATTGTGGTCAAGTACAAACCCACCGAGTTGATCGTTAACAATGGACGATATGACAATGATAACACATTTGAGTCGACGCAATGTTGCAGACCAACACCTGTACCCTTAACCTACATAGCGCCATTATTAGTATATATAAAGCCAGAGACTAAATACTGGAATGAACAAATAAATAAGTAGAGCGCGCAGCTATGTGAGTTGGGAAGGGGGGGGGGGTGCAGGGTGCTTGTCTGCAATATTCACGCCGATTATCGTGTTCACACTATAGTTCGGACCGAATCGAATAATTTCGAACGAATGTTCGAATGAAATTCGAAAATTCGAATATTCGTTATTGGAATATTCGGAATTCTGGAAAATCGAATTTATTCGTTCATTCGTTCATTCGAAATTTTAGAAATCGAATTTATTCGTTCATTCGTTCATTCGAAATTTTAGAAATCGAATTTATTCGTTCATTCGTTCATTCGAAATTTTAGAAATCGAATATATTCGTTCATTCGTTCATTCGAAATTTGAAAAATCGAATATATTCGTTTATTCGTTCATTCGAAACTTTCAAAATCGAATATATTCGTTTATTCCCAAGAATTTCTTTCCAGATCAACGATCGTAACTTTCCAGATACTTGAATTTCCCAAGAATTGACTCTGACGTCCAGATCCATTTTTCTGACTCGTTCCGCTCAAAATTTGTTTGGGTGAATCAGCTAGGGTACTCATCACGACTTCACGATTCAAACCATTGTTTCCTCTGCTGGTAGCGAGTGATCACGCTAGGTTTGGTTAGTCCAGTGCTGAAGTATTTTGAAAGGGCTACAAATTTCCAACTTATATGTAAGCTTCATGATCCAATTAACTCTCGTGAGCGAAATAGGTGTGATACCGACGATATTTAGCAGCCATCATATCATCAGCCTCTTATTTAATAGGTTGGAATTTTAAAATGAACGCAAGATTTATGCTCTTCACTATATATAAGCGAAGGCCAGAAGTAGTGTCCAGATGTCGATACGAATTCAAATGAGACCGGTTGGTTGTGGGTTTCATCACTGTTCTGAAGTGAAAGGGTTTTTTGTTCGTTGGCTTTCTTGAAGTGGAATAGCAGCATTATATTAAATTCTGTACCCCACTTTTTTCGTTAAAAATAGGTCCATAGGGGGTAATGGCCTATGAGAAGAACGAATCTGATACCCGTAGCCGATTACCCCCTATAGGCCTATGTTTAACGAAAAAAAGGGGGTACAAAATTTACCACAGTGCCGGAATAGCTCTGTTTTTCTGTCTTTTCGCTGTCCGAATCGAATAATTTCGAACGAATGTTTGAATGAAATTCGAAAATTCGAATATTCGTTATTCGAATACTCGGAATTTTGGAAAATCGAATTTATTCGTTCATTCGTTCATGCGAAATTTTAGAAATCGAATTTATTCGTTCATTCGTTCATTCGAAATTTTAGAAATCGAATTTATTCGTTCATTCGAAATTTTAGAAATCGAATATATTCGTTCATTCGTTCATTCGAAATTTGAAAAATCGAATATATTCGTTCATTTGTTCATTCGAAAAAATTTCTCAAGGACAAGACTATAGTTCACACTATCATATCTACCACGTGGTGGGGGGCGGCTGTACGCCAACGAGTGTCTGAGACTGTATCATTATCATGTTGCGAACAGTACTGTAGGATCTACATGTAAAAACGTGTTAAAAACGGCGTGAATTTGACGCAATATTGCAGAAAAGCATCCTGCACCCACCAACCCGCATAGCGACCAAAATTGATATTGATAAATTGAAATTGGTAAAACACAATCAAATATAAGAAACTGTACTGACTTCAAAGCACCGGCACCGCATCTACAGCTCCACGACCTCGGAGGACTCGAAGGAGAAATGAATTTCAGGCAACTTTCTGAAAAAGGTTATACTTTTGTGAGCAGGATTATTCTGCGAACAATTTAAAGAAGAAAAATGCGAAAACACGAAAACATGACCGAAAGTTTTTCTTATCACATATTTTACACAATTATAAGACAACGACAGGTGGAGGTAGTGTACCGAGCTGAAGAAACCGGAAAATATGGGGTCTGAACGGTTTTCTTAGATAATTTGGAGATACAAATCCTCCAGAAATTCGTGAGAAGATGAACGAGTTCAAACTAAAATTAAAATACAGATTGAATGAATCAAAATAAAATATAAAAATTGGAATGGCTCTTAAACACAGCACCACGACATTGGACGATTTGGAAGAGAAATGTGGTCTTTTTTGAAGCAGACTTCTTGAAATGGTAACACTCATGTGAGCAGGATGTAACGAGCCACTCAAATCAGAGAAAACATAACCAAAAACATTTTCTTACTTGATGAAAACAAATAAATTAAAATAAAATGTTTAAAAAATCGAATTGACTTACGATATAGATTAGATATTCTATTGAAAAAATTGGAGGCACAAATTCACCAAGGACTCAAAAGAAAAGATGAGCGAGTTCAGAACAAAACTATCGAATGAACTGGATGAATTGAAATAAACTATTAATAAACTGAAATCACTTCGGACCACAGGCCCTGCGGCTACATCTCACGATCTTAGAGAATCCCAATGAGAGATAAATTCAAAGCGATTTTCCTAAAAGCCAGGAAAGAACAGAGTTCTGCCAACAATCCAAAGAGGAGAGAACGCGAAAACATGAGTAAGAGAACATTTGCTTCCTATATATTTTATGAAAATACAAAAAACGATCGGTAGGGTTTGCGACCGACCAGTCAGGGTGGCCGCACGTGGTGGAATGAAATCGATCAAGACCGCCCGTGAAGGCGCCAGGTAGATCAAATGGCGGCGATCGATCTACAGCGAAGCCTGATGCTTGAAATCCATGCAAAAATTCCTTTTTGAATTACGCTTCCGCTGGAGCTATAGAAAATTTGGCCAGTTCGATTGAATTCTTCATTACCGCGCGCTGTGATAAGGGGCGCAACCGACATCCACACGGTCAAGGGTTCGATCTCTGCTCATGTTAAGCAAGCTTTCCATCCTCCCAGAGTCGGGTAAGTTACTACCAGACCTGCCTGGAAACGTGAAGACACCGACTTGAACAGTGGTTAGCCTACGAAATTTGTTGCCTAGGTCAAATGTGCATTCACCGTGCTTCTACGATTCTGTATGGAAGGCGAGTGCATGGCGAGTCCTTGAGGGACTAGATCATACCAAAATTCAAAAGAATAGATTTACGGGGCATCGGTGGGGCATAATTTGTCCATAGGATATTCCTCTGCAAGCAGATATTTTCTTTGAGTGAGAGTAAGAGGCGCTTCTGTCACCTGCACGCTCGAGAGATTGATACCCGCTCGGGCTGACCAAGCCTTGCATCCCTCAGGGGTTGGGTGAATTGGTCCCAGACTTGTGTTGGAAGGTAGACACTGCCTCGGTATAGCGGCTTGCCCCCGCAAGTCTTTGTATAGGTCAAATATGCACCCACCGTGCTTCTACGATTCAGAATGGAAGACGAGTGCATGGCGCGTTCTTAGAGTACTGATCAATTTCGATACCTTTACCTTTCTTACTGGGTAGGAATAATGATTACGGACATAGGACAATATTGGGTTATGAACTTTTGGAATGTATCTTATTTTTTTATTTTTTTGCTTGACTAATTGTTTGATTAGTTACACTTCTGAGGACGAACCAAAGAAAATTTTGAAAGATCTGCAGAAAAGGGGGTTTAGAAGCTCCCTAGGTACTATGTTGCCTTTACCCCTTCCTCCTCCACTCATCCTCTGGGCCAGTACCTAAGGGGCTATCGGCTTACACTGGTTCAAATCCCGGCCGAGTCACAATTTTGCAGCAAATCTACAATACCGTCGGTATTTTTCTATTTTTCCGCCGAAACGCGATTTAAATGATCAAGATGCTTTTCAAAGTTCGTTCGCCATAAATCAGGTCTGAATTATTTGTATTGAATAAAAAACACAAGGCCGTAATCAGAAAAGCGTGATCTACACAACAGTTAAAGACGCGGAGCGAGAATTTTGAAGCGACGACCACACAGGAAAGGGTATTCACCATGCTTCTACGAGTCTGAATTGAATACGAATGCATGGCGGGTACTTATTCATTTATTTATTTACTGATTTATTTATTTATTTATTTTATACACGAGTGGGCTCGTGTGGCTCACAACACTAGGACCTACGAAACCAAAAAACAAACACGATACAGTGCAAATATCGACAACGCTAAAAATATCTGAATTATGTTGAAAAGATTATCGAAAGTCACACACAGTGGCGAAAATGAGCCAAATAAACAGCTAACAGAAACCGGAAGACATTTGAGATTACAACTTAAAGGTTGGAGCAGCGACTGAGAAAGGATTCTCGGAACTGATAAACGCCGGCAGCTTTACCTTCACCTTTACCCTTTACCTTTACGCCGTTCCTCTGGCAAATGTATCGTTTGAACGGCAGCCAGCAAGCCGTCCTCAGACGTCTCCCGTGGAGAGCGCGAGCCGCTCACGTTCAAGACTTCAAGTACCTGTCACCAAGTACCATACGTAATCGGAGGCTTTGATCTAGCCGATACGGTAAGACGGTGCGCGTCGCATGACACCATCAAAGGACGTCGCTGTGAAGTGTGTGGGATCCCCAATCGGGACGAGTGCTCACTCCCCAATGTTTGCCATAAGCCAACGCCATTCGTGCTAATTCTCGCAGTTGTCGTCTACCGATCGATGGTAAAGGTAAAAGTCAAAGGTGTCGGCTTTGATCAGTCGCTTGAGGACGCGCCACGAATTCGTGTTCAATTCCGAAACGCAGAGAAATGGGGAGTGCGTATTAGACCCAATACCAAATCCGCGTCCTCACCTTTCCAGACCAGTCTGGCACCAATTTACCCGAACCCAGAGTGATGGAAGGGTTGGTTAGCCCGGGCGGGTGTCAATCTCTCGAACGTGCGGGTGACAGAAGCGCATCTTACCCTCACTCAGAACAACATCAGCTTGTAAAGCTTGTAAAATTTCCTATAAAGAGACCTATTTATGCACCACCGATGATCTTCAAATCTATTCTTTCCAATTTCAGCATAGTTTAGTCCCCTCGGGTCGCGCCATGCACTCGCCTCCCAAACAGAATCGTAGAGGCACGGTCTATGTATTATACATTACATATATACATATATATACATATATATACATATATTATACATTTGACTCGCTGACTGAATGAATTGACTCGCTGACTGACTGAATTTGACTCGCTTCTCGTCCTGGACACTTCCTCAAAAAAATCAGTTGAATCAGTCTCGGAGAACGCGCCACGCCTTCGTTTTCCATTCAGAATTGTAGAAGCATGGTGAACGCGTATTTGACTTATACAATGATTTGCGGAGGCCAGCCACTATACCAAGTCGGCGTACTCACCTTCCCAGACAAGTCTGGTACCAATTCGCCCGGCCCCGGAGGGATGGAAGTCTTGGTAAGGCTGGGTGAGGATCAATCGCTCGACCGTGCTGGTGTCACTAGCGCTTCTTGCAATTGCACCACGCAGGCCCGAGTCCGATGGTGAATTTGGTGATCGGAGGTAGTCCTACGTCTGTTGAGGATCCTGTGAAGATGAGCAGCTACACGGTGAACCAGGGTAAGAGAGTCAGTTATTGTGCTGTGAAGAACGTTCTGTTCATTTCCACGCCTACTTGACTTTATTGAACACCAAATTCTAAAGAGAAGGCAAGTAATCCCAATGTAATAGTTCTTCTCCTTCAATAGTTCTTTTTCACTTTCAGTTTTCTGACCGAAATAGCTCTAATCGAGAAGAATCTAAATACAGTTGATAGTTCCAACAACTCGAATCTAAAATACACAGAAACATACCCTTGTTGCAAATCATAGATTTTTTAAAATCATTTCAAAGTAATGTTCATATGCCATTTCAAAGGAAAATATCTCGAGAACCGCTGAGCATAGGCCCAACATGAGATGATAATCTGATAGGGCATGATCTAGTTATTGTAATAGAATCGTCGTTAGGTAATGGTTTTCCTGAAAAAAATGTGTTTTTGACATGTCCTCAAGATTCTTTAAGACTTACTCTCTCCCTATTTGCTTTACGGGAAGATTTTCTCAATTCACCTAAGCGCCCACCTGTCGCGACGACCTCAGAAGCGCCCGAAAGAGTTCAGCCGACAAAGTGCCACAGGCCATTTCCACCGGGGTAATTAGTGAATCGCTTTGATCGCGGCCGGCCTATCATGGGGATTCTGCCGCCCGATGGCGAATCCCACGTGTTCACGGTGATTAGTCGACAAGGTGTCTGACAGCGCTGAGAATCTGCCTCAGAACGATCGACGGAAGACGGTAGAAGTCCGATAGCATCGTTTGAAAAAATTCCGAAAATTCTACTAAAAATTCAAAATTTGAAGATAATATTCTCAATATTGATCTTTTATGCCGCACGACAATGTTATGTGGAATCTTCGTGCAAGAAAAGAAATTGCTATTAAGGAGATTATCATCGATGACGAAATTCAAAGGCAGAGAAAATGAGAATTGGTAAGATTTGAGATTTGTTTATTTGGAAATCAAAATTAGAGAGAAAAACTTATGTGATTTTTCTCCCAAAATGAAATTTGGAGATGTACCCAGTCCCGAGTACCTGACAGCAATTATAATACAAAAAATCACTTCATTTCAATTCGAACAGTTTCAACCCCTCCGATTCATCAAAGGATTCACTGTACTCGGCGCATCCTCAGCAAGTTCACCTGCTTGCCATCGGCCATTTCATAGAATCACTGTGAAGACGCCGACAAGGTGCCATGGGGATATCGCCCCAATGGCAAATCCCACCTGGTTATACGGTAATTAGTGGATGAAGTGTTGACAGAGATGAGGATCACCGTTGATTGAGCTATTGGAACATAAATTTCCATTTTTCTGACTTTCAGGGCCTGAGAGCGCGCGTGGCACAGTGGTAAGAGGCGCTGGCCAACCGCAAGGCCAACTCCAGGGTCGGGTATATACCAGACTTGTCTGGGAAGGTAAGGACACTGACTTGGTATATTGGCTTGCCCCCACAAATCATTGTATAGGTCAAATACGCATCCACCATGTCCTGCGATTCTGAATGGAAGTCGAGGGCATGGCGCGTCCCTAGGGAACTGATCTGCGGCGATACCTTTGAGTTTTACCTTTATGATATCTAGGTCCCTTAGCCCTGCCGTGGCAGCCATCCGGGGATCAGCCGCGCACCTCACACCTGGTCGATAATTATGATGTCGTTTATCGACTATCATCATCTCCGCGCTCAATTAGATCGATTAGAATAAACTGGCGCAGTGACATTTAAACGACTTATGAGCCTACATAATGATTGTTGAACTGAATATTCCCTTGGAATATTTATTTTTCCTCTCCATCTTTTTTCTCTAGAACCAGCGCCTAACAGAGGTAAGAGGCACAACTGACTCTCACACGATCATTCGATCGATCATCACCCGGGCTAACCAAGCCTTCCATCCTCCCTTGTTCGGAAAAATGGTACTAGGCTTGTCTGGGAAGGTAAAAGCCACTGACCTGGTATAGCGAATGGGTCCAGCAACTCATTGTATAGGCCAAATACGCATTCACCATGCCTCTTCGATTTTAAGCTTCTATGCCTGTACGATTGGAACACGAATGCATGGCGTGTCCTCAGGAGACTGACCAACGTCGATGCCTTTATCTTTACCTTAGCGTTCATTGGTGGAAAATCCCGGAGACGTCGAAATCCCAGAAGGTCGAAAAGTTCAGATAAAACTACAACGTTTCTCCCCGATTATTATATATCGGCGATTGGAAATTTGTTCAGATGAAATAAACAAATAAATAAATAACCTTATTTTTGTTTTGCTGCGTTGGGTTTGCTCTTTCTTGACTACGAGTTTCTTTTTTTCGTACGAGTAACTCGAATTTAGACGAAATGTCTTCATCGGCCAATTAAAATTGTAGTGTATAGTGTTCAATATGGAAATTTCCATATTGAACACTATACACTACAATTTCTAGGCTAACCAAGCCTCTCATCCCTCCGGGGCCGGGTCAGTTGATACCAGACTTGTCTGGGAAAGTTGACACTGACCTGGCATAGCAGCTGGCACCCGCAAGTCAATGTATAGGCCAAATACGCACTCGCCATGCCTTTACAATTCTGAATGGAACACGAATGCATGGCACGTTCTTAGAAGAGTGACCGACGACGACACCTTTACCTAGTGAGTTTGATTTGAACTCGTTCATCTTCTTTCGAGTTTCTGGAGGATGTGCTGCTCCAAATTATCTGAAAAAACTATTTAGGCCTCATATTTCTACTTATAACAGGCTCCCGAATGCCAATCTTCCTGAAAAACCAGGATTTTGTGACCCCATTGTCGTTCAGTTGATCAGGACGGGGGACGGGCAAAAAAATAATCCCCATCGGGGTCAGATGGAGGACAGGTGAGAGCGATTTGTTCGCCGTCGTCGTTTCATTTCGCCTATTAGTTGTGCCGCGCATCCGTCGTCGTACCACACACGCGCGCACCTGTATAGGATTAGAGTCCAGACGGCTGATTGTTATCTGTGGACACCGACGCCGGGTTACGGTAACCACCGGCTACCGTACCCAGCATGCCTTCACCGATGTCGACTTTGGGTGTGTTGGGGTTGCGTGTTTAACGGAAGTCACAGCGTTCCGGTACGATGTCATTTCCGCGGTTGCGACACGACAAATCCGCTACAGGAACTGCTCTGACGCAACGCAAGCATAACCCAGTTATGATTTCGGTGGGTTTGGGCCGAACATACCAACCCAGAGGTCGTCAAATAAACATCAACAAGTAGTAGGTAAACGTAAACGGTAATTGAATCAAATCAAAGGCAGCAAAGAGAACTTCCGTCCGCCTATCCACAGATCCTCACCACGGTCGATCTGGAGGTACAGTAATTGGTCTGGAGATACAGTAATTCACTTTCACCACAAATTCCTATACCTAACCACTCGCTCTATAAAGGCAAAGAAACAGAAGTTATGGAGCATAGAAAATTATTGAAGTGTCCCAGTTTTCCACAAATTTTCAACCATTTTTTACTAGACCTACTAAAATTTGCTAAAAGCGGTCTCGACAAGAACTCGCTGGAGCTCTCCTTTCCAAGGATTACATATTTCGTGGGTAGAGCACATATTTCTTTATAGGATGGAAGGAGGACGCGCCATGCATTCGTCTTCCATTCAGAATCGTAGAAGCTCGGAGAATGCGTACCCGGCCTATGCAATGACTTGTGAGGACCAGCCTCTATACGAAGTCAGTGTCTTCTCCTTCACCGACAAGTCTGCTATCGATTTACCAGCGACCGCGTAGATCAAAAATAAAAATAAAATGATAAGGGTTGGCAATACATTGGCTGCGGGTGTAACGATAAATAAATAAATAATAAAATACAATGTCAGTATACAGCAAAATTCGAGCTTTTGGCTACTTCTCTTTTCTCGCTGAGAAATGAAAAAAAGAATATGCTTTTCCCCCAGGCATAATTCCCAACCTGGGCACAGGAAAGCCGTGGTAACTAATCCCATTGTCCGACAGAATTGAGCAGTCAACGTGTCAGCGTTGATCGGCGCATTGTTCTTCCAGCCATTTACCCAGCCGGTTAATTTCAGTCGTGGGTTGGGTATAGTGAGTGCTGGCCGACATCGACAAGTCATGTCCACCACTAGTTTGATTGACAATGTGGTGAGTAAACGTGGGGAAAGTGTCCGTGAGCGATTCGATCATCCACCCACGGTGGGATTTTCATTCTTACCCATGGCTGTTAGAGCCTGTATCATCTGAAGGCACAGTCATTCAAAAGTTCTTCTCCGAGGGTAAATTTTTGGAAGAAACCCTAATGAGAAATTGCTGGACTCTAGAACTTGGTCCTTTCAGTAGTTCGTGAGAAGTCGGGAAATTTGACTTTATTCAATTTCAGAGACGTAAAAATAGTTCTCATTGTATTTCGAGAAATCCGAATATTTATCATAAAAATGAAAATTTTCAAGATTTTTTTAAAGCGAATATTTTTTGTTTTCTCACTTCTTTCGCCTCACCAAAGTGTACCAGTAAATAAGCAAGGTTTCTTAGACAAAAAAAATTGACATATTCAAGATGTAAATCTCCATACTAAACACTATACACAACAATTTTAGTTAGCCGAATGAAAGTTTTGCCCGAATGAGAGTCACTCGAACAGAAAATGAAAACAAACAAAACGAGAATTTGTAGTGAAAAAAGAATCAACCTCAACCGGCAAAACAAAAATTAAATTTGTTTATTTATTTATTTGTTTGTTTATTTATTCAATTTTTCAAATCTCCAGCCGCTGATGTAGGTACATATAATAATTGGGGAGTTTTCTGAAGTTTTCACCCCGAAACCTAACGTTTTCATGATTCCTCCATCGATAAAGGTAAAGGTAAAAATAAAGGTATCGACGTTGATCCGTCCCTTACAGACGCGCCACGCACTTGTCTTCCACTCAGAATCGTAGAGTCACAATGAATGTGTATTTGGCCTGTACAATGACTTGCGGGGCCAGCCACAATACCCAATCAATGTCATTTACCTTCCCAGACAAGTCTGGTACCAATTTACCCAACCGCAGAGAAATGGAAGGCTTGATTAGTCTCGCCGGGGATCGATCGCTCGACCGTGCGGGTGTCAGCAGCGTCTTTTACCATTGTACCATGCAGGCCCCCATCTAAAAACCAGCTCAAAAATAACTCCAATAGACTCTATGGACGGTGGTGTAGTGGCCGATCTGTTTTTCGGATTTGTATTTGTCCTAGTAGACTCGTCGACGCGGCGAAAGGTGAGTGGGTAAATTAGAGCATATTTGCTCTTGCGTTTCGACCTTCTTATCGCCTTTAGTGGCGCTTCTGATCCGCCGACGGCAGGTAGCCGTGAGAGGCCGGCACTTCCTCGGTGAACGTGTTCTTTTACACTAACTCAAAGGTATCCAAAGGTAAAAACTTCGCCTTTCTCAAGCATTCGATAGCATTTGAAACGATATTCATCTGGTTTTGTTTCAACGCCGTTTTCCCTGATAGGTAATCGATTTTCTTCGTAATATTAGCAAAAATGTCGCGTTCCTCAAAGGGAATTCAGGCTTTCTAGTCAGAACCAGGAAAAAGTAGCATCGATAAAATGGCAACTAGCAGACTGAGGATTAGCCTTATGACAGTCAATGAACGTCCGAGGTTCGTCATCGAGTCAACGACGATGAAAGGCTCCGGATTAGTGGTGTCGAGACGCACAGCAGTACGCCGCGACCTTCTTCGTCAAATCCGTCATTTGACTCTTCCTGATGACACGCAAAGTTTTCTTCTTCTTGGGTATAAAAGTGAAAGGTAAAGGTAAAGAGCCCCACAGGGATGGAAGACTTTGTTAGCGAGGGAGATCGATCGTCCGATCGTGCGAGTGTTAGTAGCGCCTTTTACCACTGCACCACGCATACCCTGCACTGTAGCTGTAGCTGTACAGACGGAAATTAAATGATTCAACTGGGAAGTAATCTTAGAGCAAAAAAAGCTATCCGGCGAGATCTATGGGCATGCTCCGTCTTATGCACCCAAATAATAAGCTGAATCAGTATTAATCAATTGCGCGCGGGTGGAGCAGTGATAAGATGCCCTGCTGACACCTGTACAGTCGAGCGATCAATCTTCGCCCGTGCTAACGAAGCCGGGAAAGGAGGTAAGTTCCCAAGAGTCTTTCTTTCCCCCGGAGTTGAGTTAATTAGTAGCAGACTTGTCTATGAAGGACCAGACACCGACTTGCTGCCTTCACGATTCTAAATGGAGAAATGAATGCACGGCGCGTCCTCGGCGCACCGACCGCTTTACCTTTACCTTCCTACTCCTTCACCTGCTTACCATCAATCTGTTTATTCATGAAATTTTCCAAAATTTAGTCAATTTTGCGCCCCATTTGCTCCATATTCTAATTTTTACCTCCCATTTACTACGATGACACTATCACCAACCTCGCGCTCACCGCTACCGTAGTCGTTGTGAGCCGGAGGGGGCGTGGCCAACGGCGGCCGCTTACCTGCCCGCCCCCATTCAGGTGTGTGTTCCAGTGGTCAGCGCAGCAGTTTTTCTTTTCGGATTCACTTGTAAGCCGCACTGATCCGCTCTCTTTGTTAATCCTACCCCCACACGTAACTGCTTAACTCGTCTGCTTTTATTTTTAATCCTCATTGAATAATATCGAATTATTTATGAGCGGATTTGCAGCACTTGGAGCGTTCTCGACGATAATCTCAGTCAACATCTTCCTAATCCTACTTATTTTCTGGGAATCCTTCCTCTCTTTCATCGAAAGAAATACCAACACATTCAGGCGTCATGAGCGAATAAACCCCAAAGTGTGACGTCACTACAATTTTTTCGAAAAAAAAAGAAGTCTTCCTATATCATTGAAGTAGCACACAAGGGAACCGGAACGTAGTTCTCGACTCCTTCCATACCTCTACAGCTGCATTTTTATATCTACTTTCATTTACTTTCAATTCCGCGAAGAATTCGCGACTCACTTCCTCTTTCATACGATTTTTCTACCATCAAATATTTTTTATTTTCTCCATTTAGAGGTCTCCTATTTGGGACCCCTTAAACCTTCCGAAACAACTCAACTGCCATACGAAATGGTTATCAGTGGGTCAACATACTCTCTCCTTATTTCTTCCTGTTCTCCATCAATATTTTCAAACAAATAATTTTTTCGCTAGTAATCATTCAAGAACTAATGAAGGTTTGACAAGTTGCGAGGGCTGCGCCATGTCTCTGATTTTTCTCGGAAATCGGTGACTAAAATGTTGGTACGGTGGATCGAATTTGTAAGGTGATCGATGCCAAAAAGTTTTGACAGTTCTCCGTCCCTTCTAATGATTTTCCTTGAGTAACTTCTTCGAAAAACTCTTGGGAACTTGAATCGGACTTTTACAAAATCACCAGCCTTCGCCCTGAAGAAGTGCAAGGATATGGCCTGGTTTAATGAATATATGACCAACCTTCTGTTGTTCCATTTAGAAAGCGTGGCGGAAGTTCTGGGTTCAAGGTTCTACCCCCAGACTTCAGGTAAGAGAATGAAAACGTGTCCATGTTGGAAAACTTTCACCCGAAAGGCGGGTACGTGGCGCAATCCGACTATGTCACAGGGCCTAAGTGCTTTTTGCGTATTTTGTTTACTCCCAGGGATTAAGGAGTACACAAAGAAACCCTTGTGTTTTCCGCGCAGTATGGCTTCTATCTTCTGCCGAAATTCGTCTACTGTCTTAATCTTTTTCTCCTTTTCCTCTTCTTCCTCCTCATTCTGTCATCTCAACAACTTTGTCAGCTATCGAGCATCGACGACATTTCAGCTAAAAGCATTCACCTTTCTATGAATGGCACGGATTACGGTGCGATTACTCAGGGAAGGGCTGACTGCATCCCCTTGAAATCGCCCGAGGGCTTTTCGCTTTCGCGATCGATATCAACGAAGGGTGTGATGAAGACAGTGAAATCCGTTGCTGTTCGACTAATCACCTCGCTATCCGTTATCAGTGGCTTCGGCTAATCCGCCTTTAAGGCTTCATAAGCTCGGCTGTACAGCCGGCTTTCGATACCATTAGCTGTGAGGATAATTTCATCCCGGCGAATGACAAGGTAAGGTAAGGGCATAAGTACCTTCCCAGACAAGTCTGGTATGAATATACCCGATCTCGGGAAGGAATGGAAGGCTTCGTTAGCCCTGGCGAGGATCAATCGTAGGATTGTGCGGGTGGAATCGGAGCCTTTTCCACTGCCCCATAGGCGCGCCGGAAAATCCGTGATATGCAAAAACCTTATATATGTGAAGACTGTTAATCGGTAAAGGTAGAGTCCTGGGCCCAAATTCACGAACGGACCAGCGGTCTCCGAAACCGCGGCGCAGACAGAACCAGACGGCAGAGTCTATGAGAGATTGCGTTTGACATAGGAAGTTTAGGATAACTAGAGAAAGGTGCGCGTTATATCTCGGGGTTTATCGGGGTCTACCAATGAAGAATGTGGGCCCTGGGTCCACGAACGGACGAGCGGTCTCCGAAACCTCGTCGGCGATAAACCCGCTCGATACCGTCGAGGTCTCCCCAACCCTGCTTCATCGCGAGGTGTGATTGACCCGCGATAAACCCGGATTAAACCCCGGCAAATATCGGTTTGCGTGCCGTTCCGGGATATCTCGGGGTTTATCGGGGGTTTAACAACGATGAATCTGAACCCTGGATGTTGATCAGACATACTAGAACACGCCATGCATTTAACTTCAACGCAAAGCCGCTTACCTTGATTGAATGCGTATTATTCGACCTTCACTTACTTTTCTTTGAATTTTTGGGCTGGGGCGAAGGCTGCAAGGGTAACCAGGACGCAAAGATTAACTTTGGTAACGCTGGCTAGACCAACACAGGTAACAATACGGGTGATAGCCGGCCCGACGCGCTGCTAAAGGTCATTGGAACTAAGCATCAGGACCAGGGGTGTGCGGATAAAAAAATTTTCGCGACCCGGATAACGGTGCGGATAACGGAATAGCCAAAATCGACCGGATAACGGATAACGGATAACGGATAACGGATAAAAAGTTTCGAGGCTAAACCTCTTATCAAACTCGACTATCACGTTGTATAACTCGATAAATGTTTATTTGACCCACAAAATTCACGCATTGAAATCCAAATTCTAATAGAAGTGAAGTGACATTTTTGTTTAAATTTAGTAGGAAAATTTTTAATTTTTGAATTTAAAAATTAATTAACTTAAATTATTATTAAAATTCAAATCATCTATTAATTTAAATTGGATTTCAAATTTTTTAAGTTTAGTAAAAAAATCGATTTTTATCCGTTATCCGGCCGAAAAAACCGGATAACGGTGCGGATAACGGATAAGCCAAAAAAACCCCGGAAACCGGATAACGGATAACGGATAACGGATAATCCGCACACCCCTGATCAGGACCATAAGGGATTACTCTGATGTGGCGAAACTGAGTAAAAATTGAATGAGCAATGGAGTCAAGTAAACGGAATTTTGCGTGATTTGATGATTTTTTATTCGCCTAAACATATGTTTTTCATGAAATGGAAAAAACATATAAATTCTGCTCAAAAACCTTTTTAATTGCTTTGTTATCGATTTCCGCTGTCTATTTGAAGGACCTCCACCACCATTCAAAAATCACGTACGACAATCGATGAAAAGCAGGTGCAGAACCGCAACAGAAATCCGTAAAAAAGCGCAGTGCTCACGCCTTCAGAAAAATCAATAAATCGAAGTTCAACCGACCTGAAATCGATGGAAACTGAAGGCTGAACGTCGGGACTCGATTGGTTTTAAGATCGGTGAAGGGACCGGCGGGAACGGACCAGAACTCCTGGGGGAACACCCTTCAGGTCACTTCTCCTGTGGTGCGGAAATCTCGAAAAGCACTACGAGATGAATAATCCCATCTATTACATTCATCACAACCTTAGGTAAGCGTGGTGTGGTGGTAAGGTGCTCCGCTGACACTGGAACGGTGAAGCAATCGATCCCGCCGCGAACTAACCAAGCCTTCCATCCCTCCGACGTTGGGTAAATTGGTACTGCGCTTGTCCGGGAAGGTAGGGACACTGACCTGGTTTATCAGCCGGCCGCCGCAGGCATTGTATAGGTCAAATACGTAATCACCATGTTTCTGCGATTCTTAATGAAGCACGAATGCATGGCTCATACAAAAGAGATTGATGAACGCTGACGCTTTACCTTTTAGCTCTTTATATCTAAATTCCACTGAACAGATGAGCGAGGCATCGATGGAATACAAATAAGTCTAGTATATCCAAATGAAAAAATGTGCAAACTCATACCTCATTCTGTTGTCGCCTTCGTTCGTCCGGCTTTCGAGCTGATTTCTTTTCTAAATATCCCAGAATTTAGTGATGATTCCGACGTCGTCGTTCTCGCACTACACGCCCATTCCTCCGTTCATCACCCAGAGCGGCTTACCGTACTCGTCGTTTGTGTTTCCGAACTCGATCGCCAACTCCAGAGCAGCCACATCGGCAACTGTGGCTAACGGAGCCAGGTGAGAACAAGTTCTGTCCCACGAAAAAAAACGAAAAAAAGAAGAACAAATTAAGAGAGAGTTTCAGTGACAACTCGAGACGAGGCGGTCGTCGTGAACGGACGTCGTTCAGTCGGCTTCAACTTGAACATTTGGAGCGAATCTTTCGCGAAACGCACTATCCCGATCTGTATAAACGCGAAGAAATCGCCAGAGCCATCAATCTGCAGGAAGTCAGGGTACAGGTAAGGTAAACTTTCCCTTGGACTTCTTCGCTGGGTAAGATACCGAATCGGAATTGTATTCGCTCAGATCTGGTTCAAAAATCGACGCGCCAAAGATCGTCAACTAAAGAAAACCCAACAACTGCAGCACGGCAAGAAACCGTCTTCCGGGTAAGTTTTTACCGTTCACTATTACTATTGTTGACCCGTTGGCTACGCCTATTTCTGGGTCCTTTTGGGCTTCTGGTGCCCAGTTTTACCAGATTATAGACATACATTTTCTTCGATTGTTCCAGAAACTTTACAAATTGGACATACTTCGTTCCGAAAAGCGCAATACAGGGTGTCTCAAAAAAATGTACCTCCTGTTTGAAATGCCATAACTTTGGCAAAAGTGAACCAATCGAAACGAGTCAAGTGAACCAATCGAAACGAGTCATAGCTTGAATGAAAGACAAGAAAAAAGAAAATTTTCTGGTATGTGTTTGGTGAGGATTGCGCCACGTACTCGACAGAGGCCTCGGATTTTGTACCTGATTGATAGTGCAAGGGTTATATGCTTGCTCTACTTTCGTCGTAAACAGGTGATATTGCTGGTATCAGTTACTCCTGAGGCAATGAACATATCTACTCGCCGCTGCTTTCGGTTAATCATGGAACGACATCAATATCGATCAATAATTGTAACCACTGTTCGAGAAGCTAAAACTCTTCCAGCAAAGATGCAATCATAAGAAAAGAATTAACAGGAATGTAAAATGTATGAACCATCGAGATTGCGCCATGCATCCGTCCGAATCGTCGGATTCTAGACCTGATTGAAAGTTCAGGGGTAACATGCTTGTTCTACTTTGGTCGCTAACAGGTCATATCATTGCGTTACACTTAGAGCAGCAAACAACATAACTCAAGTTCCGGTTAGAGACGGATTAGCATCACTATCAATCACTGAGTGTTCGTTCTGATCTGAATAAAAAAACATTGTCGTACTGTGCAAGTGCATCTTAGAGTGCATGTTAAACTTCTTATGTCTTGATGTTTTTATGGGTACTGCAACACGAGAAACACAAATCAGCGACATCACCTCTTGGCGACCAAAGTGGAGCAAGCATGCTATCCGTGAACTTTCAATCAGATGTAGAATCCGACGATTCGGGCAGGTGCATGGCGCAATCTTCATGGTTCATACATTTTACATTCCTGTCCATTCTTTTCTTATGACTGCATCACTGTTGAATGAGTTTTAGCTTCTCAAACAGTGGTTACAGTTATTGATCGATATTGATGTTGTTCCATGATTAACCAAAAGCTGCGGTGAGCAGATATGTAAACTACCTTGGGAGTAACTCATAGCAGCAATATCACCTGTTTGCGACCAAAGTAGAGCAAGCATATAACCCATACACTATCAATCAGGTCCAAAATCTGAGGCCTCGGTCGAGTACATGGCGCAATTCTCACCAAACACAAACCAGAAAATTTTCTTTTTTCTTAGCTTTCATTCAAGCTATGAATCGTTTCGATTGGTTCACTTGCGCCAAAGTTATGGCATTTCAAACAGGAGGTACATTTTTTTGAGACACCCTGTATTTCTAGTTTTCCGAAGTAGATTTCTTATTTGAGATGGTTCTCATGAGCTTTAGAAGTATAAATCGGCCGTTCCCTTACGCTTGGGAGCGCGTGTTACAGTGGTAAGAGACGCTATTGATACCAGCACGGTCGAGAGATCGATCCTCGTTCGAGCTAGCCTGGCATTCTATCAGGTAAATTGGTACCAGACATATGTGTGAGAGTGAAGGCATCGACTTGATATAGCCGCTGACTCCCGTAAGCCTCTGTATAGGCAAAATAGGCATTCACCATGCTTCTACGATTTGAATGAAACGCGAATGCATGGCGCGTCCGTAGGGTAGTGGTCAACGCCGACCTTTCACCTTTACCGTACCTGTTGCAGATCGTCGTCTACCGAAACACCGCCTCTGGAACCAGCGACGGCTCCAGAATTCAAACCGTCGCCGATACCCGAGACGCTAGAATTCAAGACATCCCTAGACGTTAATAAAGAGGACCAGAAGTTTGTGGAAAGCGGCTTCCAAAACTGCTCGACACCGGCGACAGCGGGTAAGCGCAACCGTTACCCAACGCTTCTATACCTATGGGATCCACTTACCTATGGTTTAATTTCAGCCTGGTATCCGTTGCCGACCGCCGCCAACTATTCGATCTACAACAATTTCTATGCGACACCACCAAACTACTATCATCAGTATGGCTACTCGTCAGACTACATACCCCAAAATCCACCGTACTGCTAGGAAAACTTCCAGCTTCCTATCTTCGCTGTTTCCAGTTAGCTACTTCCTCCAAGTTCTTGTTCCAGTTTTATTTATGTTTTTCATTTATGAGCTTACATAAGTATGTATGTAGCTACGGGTGGCTCATCATGTTCTCCTCTCCTATGTGACGGGTTTTTAAGTTTTATTTATTTTTGTAGAACTTTTTGTTTGCTTAGTTTTTTGGCAGTGTTCGATTCGCTGATATACATCGTTATAGAATATCAAGTTGATTTTTTTCTTATTTACGAGCTTGTTTACATATAACAATAACTGTGGAGTATTTTGTCACTTAGAAAATTATTACATTGTAAAGAAAAATTGTCATGTAGAAAATTTTCATCGTTTGTTAGTGACGTGCGTATCGCTTTACCTGCTGGAATAATTATACCGTGTTCTTAATTTAATAAATTGCTAAGAGTAATTTTTAACCTTTACCGATCGGTCATATCCTACAGGTTTGAGTGAACTAGTGTTAAACTTCATCGGTAAGGGCTTGTTCAGACGACGCGCGTCGAAAATGCAAAATCGAAGCTCAATCGATAATTAACGCCCTTGATCGGATTTGCTCTTTTGCATTAGTGGCGCAGTCCGGTTGCGCCTCATATAGGCAAAAAAAATTAGGCATATAATCACGTAGGAAAGAAATTGAACGAAAAAAGTGAATTTTGTCAAAATTTCCATTAATAAGGAATAGCAGCCTTCTAAAAAACCCGAGCGACCAGTAAGTTTGCCTATATGAGGCGCAACCGGACTGCGCCACTAATGCAAAAGAGCAAATTCGATCAAGGGCGTTAATTATCGATTGAGCTTCGATTTTGCATTTTCGACGCGCGTCGCGTTTTCGTCTGAACAAGCCCTAAGGCAGGAACGTACCAGGAATATCAGATGTTGGCCCTATATTGGCTCCCCGCCGAGTATCCAAAAGGATTAGGGCTTCCCTGTGATCCTTGGGAGGAACTTCTTTAGAATTTGCAGGCATTGGGGAAATACTATAACATATGTACATCATCAGCAAAGGGTAACTTCAGGCCAAAAGGTAAAGGTAAAGGCTAAGTGGCTCACGTCAGTCAGTCCCTTGGAACGCGCCACGCATTCGCTTTCCATTCAAATCGTAGAGGCATGGTAAATGCGTAATTGGCCTATACGACGACTTGCAGGAGGGAGCCGCTATACCAGGTCAGTGTCGCTACCCTCCCAGACAGGTCTTATACCAATTCACCTGATCACGGAGGGATGGAACGCTTGGCAGCTCGGGTTGGGATTGATCGCTCGACCGTGCAGGTGTCAGTAGCGCCTCCTTCCACTGCACCACGCACGTCCTACGAAGTACAACACACGTATTAAAAATTTATTAATGCAAGTGATTAATTCACATTACTCAAAGGATTTCATACCAGTTTAACCTTACCGTCTTTTTTATTTATTCATTTATTTACCTAAGGGCCACACATGGACAGATTTCCATTCCTGTCAAACACCAACAGTCAAAATACACTAAATTTATTGCAACATTTCATGAAAACTCTACCAGAAAAAAATCTGGAAAAAATCAAGGCAACTTCGGCGTAGCCGGTTACAATTCTGTTCCTAAAAGACTCATCGTCTCGTTATCGGTAACATTCCGTAGGTAGACGAAATCCAACCGCCTTTTCACATTGTTGTACAACGGTTCCAGCAAGTGTTTTGGATAGTGAGTCAGGGTAAAGTTACCGTAGACGATTAACTTTTCTTCTTTGGCGTTGAGCCAAGGGCTATCAGCGATGCGGTAGTGCCTGTAACGGATGTGATTAGATGATCGTCAGATTTCGATGGACAAACACCTCGTACGATTCATCATAGAATCTCATGAAGTTGTCAACGAAGTTATAATGGTCTTACCAAGCTTTTTTACCACAGCTTATGATTCATGAATACTGCTCGAGTACAGGTAAAAAAGGACGGACGTTTTGCTGGGCAACACCCACACTATAGTACGGCAGCAAAACGCTCGCTAAACGTTGCCCGCGGCACTCGCTGCTGCCGCAGGTGCCGCCTCGTCATAAATCCCTCTCCAATTCTACTTTTTTCCTTCACGGCATTCTGATTCTAATCTTTTTTCCTGAATAGGAACAAAAGGTAAGAATCAGAATGCTACAGCACGAGCATGCACTGAACAGTCCCAAAATGTTCCCGTTTAGCGCTGTGTGTAAAGTGACCCACTTTAAATTTCTCCTGCCCGTTACTAATCACTGAGATTTTTCCGCCACGTTTGGTATTGAAATGAACGGCTTCGAATTCTCTCTTTCTATGACTTTTCTTATAATTCAATTACGCAGATACCCAGAGTCTGTAATTACAAAGGACGGTATAACGAGATCGACATCATTAACTCGCCTCTCCCGCGTGCTCAACGGACGTTCACTCCACACCTAAAAATTTACATAATTTCCAAGCGATTTGTGAACTAGATATAGGTCACGTTATTCTTATTCCGATCATGTGATTTTATTCACAAAGAGAAGATTTGGAGAGGGTTATGACGAGGCGGCACTTCTGGCAGCAGCGAGCACAGAGTTCACCCGGTTACGTGCTAATGAATCGCACGCAGTGATATGTGATCGGACACAGGAAGTTTTATGCATCCTTTCCCCGAGTGGCACACTCCATGACCGATTTTCTATGAACCTCAGCATGTCCTTATCTTCAATATTCAAATTTTATAAGCGACACCTGAGGTTGCTGAACAGAACTCTTATCCGGCTAACGTTTCGGCGTTGTCGCCTTCGTCAGAGCCTGGAAACTCGATGACATTCGAAGCCTACCCGCCCAATCACCATTTCAACTAACAACCGCCGTCATGAAGCCAACAGGAATGGCAAGCAAGACGGCAAACCAATCTCGCCGGTGGTGTCGATCACCAATCACCCTGTTGCTTGGTTGCAGAGGTCGCCGGGTGCACGAAACAATGAAGCCTTGCAGCTGAGCAATAGGGTGATTGGTTTGCTTGTCGTTTCTGTTATGTTACGTTTATTACACAGATGGTAAACCACCTATGTGAAAAAAATGTAAAACACACGGCACCAAGCCTCGGAATCCAATCGATAAAATCCAATCTTACTTACGGCTCTTTTGAAAGCACCATAAGTAAGGAAGACGCATTTTGATACTTCACATATTTCCTCATTTATCTCTATGTTCACCACTACTACTGATATTTTTGTTTTAGATGCATTTCAGCATTGCATTTTTATTTCATGTGTTCCTACGTTAGTACGTTAGTTGCATTGTTCGATTCCTAGGCTTGGTGCCGTGTGTTTCTGTTGGCTTCAGGACGACGCATGTTAGTTGAAACGGTGTTTGGGCCGGTAGGTTACGAATGTTTTCGAGTTTCCAGGCTCTAACGAAGGGACAAAATGTTAACGCCGAAATGTTGGCCGGATAATAAGCCTGTTTAAGGGCCCATTCAGAGTTTCACTGCCGCAGTAAAGTAAAATTAGCAGCAAAAGGGGATGAGCGCACCCCACATCCGTTTTCGGCAGCAAATCCGCTGCCGCAGCAAGGAATGTCGTGAAATTCCTTGCTGCGGCGGCGCTGCGGCAGTGCTGCCGCAGTAAAACTCTGAAAGCGGGTGCAGCGCTGCCACCACTGCGCAGCTGACGCGCGCGTCGCTGGTCCCTATCCTTCATCATTACTGCGGCAGCAGCGCAGTAGAGTCTGAGTGGCCCTTAACACGTTGACGACAGCGCCTTTTTCGCGTGTCTGGCGCGTGGGACCAACCTATTTTCTAGCGCGCCGAGGCTGTATCATGATGCCGGCATACGGCGAATTTTTTCAAAACTGGAAGTGAATAGTAAATCTCGAAGACTACGTATACAGTCCAGTAATACCGGGGATTGTGACTATTCCTTTCTTGCAATGAAAATAGAAAAATACCAGCTGGAAGCTTTTAGAATGTCCTTTTTCCCTATCCAGGTTAAAAGGAAGTTGTTATTTGTTTATTGTTCATTATTTGTTCATTCTAATAATCAATATTTGTTTGTATTTATTTGTTTCTTGCAACAACTATTATTTGTTTTTACTTGTAAAGAAAACTAGTGCACAATGAAAATTCCAGTAAATCAGAAGCTAAGAATCATTTTTATGGATCATGCTTCCTATAACAATGTGCAAAGGTGTACTCAAAAATGGCACAAAAAAATCCTTCGGAATTCTGAAATGTATAGTGAAAAATACGACACAAGACTGTGGCGCGGCAGTGCGCCACACGGTCCCACGCGGCCGCTTGAGCGTGGCGCAGCATTGCGCCACACTGTCGTGAACGTATTAACAGCCTCAGGTGTCGCTTATAAAATTCAAATATTTACCAAGTGGCTACTGATGGCTTCGATCACTGATGACTTCACCATGATTATAAACTCTTCATTTATATGGTCATCTCTCTGAAACAGTGGATCACTTACCAAATAATGGCCTCACTTGTGTTTATATCTGAGTATGTATAATCTGAAAAGAAGACGCGGACGTGGTGCACACCCAAAGTCAGTACCTTAATGAAATGTTTCGAGGTGTGATGTCTACGACGATACTAAGCAACACTCACTTTTTTCGGATCAACAAGGCACTTTGCCGCGTACCCTACCGGTAAAATCGGGCTGGTATTGTGGAACACAAGCGTGGGAAGGTGTTCCTGCAGTGTTTCGTCTCCCTGAATATTTTCCGCCTGACTAATGCACACCATACTCTAGGAAAAAATTGAACGAAAGTGGATGAATCGTGCCTGATATTCGGTTGGCGAAGGAGCTGTGCGAAGAATAAACCGTGTCGTGAATCGTATGGTGCCTATGCGGTCGTTTTGTGTCATCTTCTTCCTTAATGTTAATGAAATAATGACGAGAAATGCCGGAGAATAAACGTCACGAATCAGGTGTGTTTATTCTCCGGCACGTCTATACACTTCAACAAGATCGCAGTCATCAGTCCGTACATGGTGAAGTCGAAGAGTGACGAGCCATCTAGAGCAAGTATCCTTTCGTCAAAATCCGAAAACAAAACGTAGCGAGAGTGATAGCGACTCCGATGAAGGCAATCCTGAATTTCTTCGTTAGGAATTTTCGAAGAGACGTCGAAATACAGGACGCACAAATACCAGTTTATACTCGGCCGCAAAGCAGCGCAGTAATGATTAAACGTGGAGTAGGAGAAGCAGCGTGGTAGTAGCCGCTTGGGTTGGAACTAACTGGGCAACGTCATAGGTACGGCTCGGTCACCCTCAGGGACTACACCGCGGGAAAATTAAGAAGCCTTGGCTTTGAAAAAGCATAGTTTTGGCGTTCAACTCGACCAACTGCGGTACTGCCTTGCTTCCGAGTATGAATGGGCCTCTTGTTAAGCCTAAGCCATCGGAACAATGGAATTCACTGATAAGCCGCTCTTCCAGTGAGTGAAGTGAAGCATAGAAAACGAAACTGTAACGTTCACATTACCGTCAGTTCCATTTCATCGATAGCCCTACTCAGAGTGTTAGCTGGTCCGACGGTCGTAAAAAATAGTAAAAAATAGAAATATGAAAAGTTTAGTTCAATATACTTGTACTCCAACAAGTTGGTATTGTGCTCCTTGCCTGTCCATCTCCTTACGTAAAAATATCGCCTCAGCTTCGCCACTTCTGACATAAGAATCCAAAATCTAGATGTGTAATAAAATATCCCTACACAGCGTCTCCACGTCTTTTAGTGAAATTCTTAGAATTGCTAGAAAAATAAGGCAAGTACTCTGATTTTATCAATAATGTCAACCTCCCTTGTGATATTTTAAAATTAACAGGTTATAATAACGATATCTTTAACAAAGCTATTTCTCCTAGCCTTGCAAAAAAAGAATACAATACATATATAAATATTATGATTTTTCACATAGCAAAAACAGAAAAAAGTTTGTTTTGTTAGTGAGCTATTTATGAATATACCTTGTCACCTTGTCTTCTTCCTCCCTTCCTTTCCTTTCCTTTCCTTCCTCTGATTCTTTTTTCGAGCTGATTCGTCTTTAATCCATTCCTTGATCTTTTGTCGCCATATATACACTGCGTCCAAAAAAAAATAGGAACACCCCCTGATTCCTTGTTTCAAGGATTTGCTTGATACTGTTTGATTCCAAATCTATACTATTAGGTTGGTGAGAAAGTTTCCGCCGTTTTTTCAAACGACTGTTGTAAGTTTAGTTCGAAAGCTTTTGCAGAGTTTGACACAGCATTCGAAAGAGAATTATGAGCTTCTCCGAGCTGTATACTTGTAATTTGTTATAATTCTCAATGTCATGGTTTTTTCGGCTTGTAAAGTGGAAAGCGAAAAAGTAAAAAAATTACCTCATCGACAGCGATTTTTTTCTGCTCAATTTCAAAGGCATAAATAAAACTTGATAGACCGTTGGAAAGAAGATGATTTTCTCTATTATACGGTATATTATTTATTTTTATTTGTCTCGAAAATGACAAAATTTCAAACCACTGAAGTCCGACCTTCGGAAGGCAAGAATAATTTTCCGATGACGCTCCTGGTATTCTTTTGTGCGCTCAAATTGACTTCTGTGGGGTTTTCTATACAGAATTTTTCGCTCTATCAGATATGTCTATTTTCAAACAATGATCGATTTTAAAAGATTTTCACGAGAAGGGCATCTTGAAGTTTCTCGGCAGAGCGACCCTACAGTTTCAATCTTTTCACTGAATCTCATAAGCATTCGAAAGAGGACGATACTCTCTACAAGGTGGTTTATGAAAAAAAAACGTTTCAAACCTTCCTGGTTTTCATTGTTTTTAGGCCGTCAAAGTGGACTTAAATCCGCATTCCTGGACGATTCGACGTCGCGCCGCACGAGCCCTACGCGCCGCACCTGCGATTTAGGTCCACTTTGACGGCCTAAAAACAACGAAAACCAGGAAGGTTTGAAACGCTTCATAAACCACCTTGTGGAGAGTATCGTTCTCTTTCGAATGCTGTATGAGGTTTGGTGAAAAGATTGAAACTGGAGGTTTGCTCTGCCGAGAAACTTCAAGACGCCCTTCTCGTGAAAATCTTTTAAAATCGATCAATGGTTGAAAATAAATATATCATCTGATAGAGCAAAAAATTCTGTATAGAAATCTCCATATGATTCAATTTGAGCGCACACAAGAAAACCAGGAGCGTAATCGGAAAATTATTCTTACCTTCCGAAGGTCGGACTTCAGTGGTTTAAAACTTTGTAATTTTCGTGACAATTAGAAACAAATGATACACCGTCTAATAGAGAAAATCATCGTCTTTCGAATGGTCTATCAAGTTTTATTTATGCCTTTGAAATTGAGCAGAAAAAAATCGCTGTCGATGAGGTTATTTTTTCACTTTCTCGCTTTTCACTTTACAAGCCAAAAAATGATGACGTTGAGAATTATAACACATTACAATTACACGGCTCAAAAGAGCAAATAATTCTCTTTCGAATGTTGTGTCAATCTATGCAAAAGATTTCGAACTAAACTTACAGCAGTCGTTTGAAAAAACGGCGGGAACTTTCTTACCAACCTAATAGTAAATTCAGCACGGCAAAAAACATGGGACTAAGCGATTTGAGCTTCTGATTTGAACGGTGAAGGTTTTGAGGACGATTTTTGCAATCAGTGCGACGGAACCACTGTCCAGAAATGATAGGGACACCTACAAAGAAGAGCCGGTTGAGTAGGCAAATTGGTACAAACTATTTTTTGGACAATATTCATTTCAACAAAATATTTTTTGTTAGGATAGACCATAGAACGTTGTGTTCAATAAAATAACAACGCCAAATTAAGGCTCTTGAAGAAACAAGGCCTATTGTCGCGGAATTTCACCTGCGGCGAAAAACTCGAGAGTGATTATCGGCGTTTAACGATAGATTATGAGATGAATAGGTTTTCCAGAGGTGATAAGTCACCTTCTGATCTGAAACAAGCGAACGCTGGCCAAATAATATTTGACGTACAGTCTAACTGGAGCAAGTAAGCAAGAGCCTACCATGAAAAAACTCAATAAATTTATTTGCTATTGTATGAAACGTTACGGGAACGTTCCCTACTTAAATTTTAAGTTCACCTCACGTTTAGCAGCAGCGCACAAGGAGAACAGTTTTGGATTTCTCTAGAGAAAAAATCCGTTCTTGGATTAAGGCACGGTAGACATTCACTTGGTTCCTAGGCTAATTATTCCGAGATTAATACGTTGACGACAAAGTGGCGTAATGCTGCGCCACGCTCAAGCAGCTGCGTGGGACCGTGTGGCGCAATGCTGCGCCACAGTCTTGTATCGTATTTTTCTCGATGCATTTCAAAATTTCGATGGATGTTTTTGTGCCACTTTTTAGTAGACCTTCTCACATTGTTATAGGAAGCATGGTACATGAAAATGATTCTTAGCTTCTGATTTACTGGAATTTTTGATTGTGCACTAGTTTTCTTTACAAGTAAAAACAAATATTGGTTATTGCAAGAAACACATAAATACAAACAAATATTGATTATTAGAATAAACAAACAATGAACAATAAACAAATAACAATTTCCTTCTAACCTGGATAGGGGAAAAGGACATTCTAAAAGTTTCCAGCTGTTATTTTTCTATTTTCATTGCAAAAAGAGGAATAGTCACAATCCCCGATATTACAGGACTGTATATGTAGTCTTGGAGATTTACTATTGACTTCCATTTTGAAAAAAATTCGAGGTATGCCGGCATCATGCCACAGCCTTGGGGCGCTAGAAAATCGCTTGGTCCCAAGCGCCGGACACGCGAAAAAGGCGCTGTCGTCAACGTGTTAAATTGATATTTTCCGATGCGTAGCGACTTTCCTGAAGCTGTCCGGATGGCATACAATAACACAACACGGTTTAGTCGAGAAAAACTAGTTTTTACCAAGGAGGGGTTTGAGGTGCAGTGCAACCTTAATGTGGGCGGCAGTTTTACTCTAAATAATAAGCTTTGATTGAATTTAGTTCAGCAAATACGAATTGACTTGAGTACCAACAGGTACTAGCAGCTCATCTGTTGCCGTTTCTAAAGGATAAGTGAGGCACAGCTTGTCCCTCCAACAGGAACATTGCCCGCTTCATAAAATCAGAATGGCCCCAGGCTTTTTAAAGGCCTGTTTCGCCGATATTCTCGAATTACCAGCACGTTCTCCTAAGATTATTCTGATGGGAGACCCCTAAGAACACCTTTATTAGACAATTAGCGCGATTAACAGGATGTACTCCTGCGTTAAAGAGCTCAAGACAGCGATCCATCGGTTTCTCCAATAAAATTCTTAAAAACTCTGTCGCGTTAATCCGAACTCCACCTATTTACGTGGCACTGAATAGTGAGGCGACCACCAAGTACTAATTCCAGTGGCCCAATTCAGTTCTGGTTTATGAAATTGGTTTTTCTCGGGTGTCCCTATCATTTCTGGACAGTGGTTCCGTCGCACTGATTGCAAAAATCGTCCTCAAAACCTTCACCGTTCAAATCAGAAGCTCAAATGGCTTAGTCCCATGTTTTTTGCCGTGCTGAATTTGCTAATATAGATTTGGATCCAAATAGTATCGAACAAATCTTAGAAACAACAAATTAGGGGGTATCCCTATCTTTTCCGGACGCAGTGTATATATACAGGGTGTGGCAAAAGTTCTTGGACACAGATTCTTTACCGTCTAAACGGACGATCTCAGGCAAATGAGATGAATATTATAACATTCATTGCCTTTGACCACACACATATAAAAAAGCATCCAAGTTCCGAAATGACCTCCTTTCGCACGAATACAGGCCCTAAGTCTCTTGAGGAACGCGTCTGCGGCGGCACGCAGGTTCACCGACGCGTCCGGGAAAATCGACAGCCTCAAGTCCTGGAAGACGTTTTGGGGAAGGAAATGCTTTCGCGGGCTTCTTAGCACTTCGAAATCAGCACACGCGGACCTATCAGCAGGTTTCTGCACCTGCTAATAGTGCTGAAGTCGTACAGAAATGGTGCGCCGGCAGTTTTCCTGATTTCATCTCAGCAAAAGAGTGGCCACCGGATAGCCCGGACCTTAATCCGATGGATTATTCAATCTGGTCCATATTGAAGAGCAATTCCTGCGCAACATCCCACGCAAGCGTTGATTCTATTAAAGAAGTCTTGAAGAACGCCTGGGAGGAAATTGATGAAGATGTCCTGCGTCCCGCAGTAGACGCGTTCCTAAGAGACCTAGTGCCTGTATTCGTGCGAGTGGAGGTCATTTCGAAACTTAGATGCTTTGTTATATGTGTGTGGTCAAATGCAACAAATGTTATGAATTTCATCTCACTTGACTGAGATCTGCCGTTTAGACGGTAAAGATTTCGTGTCCGAGAACATTTGCCGCACCCTGTATATATCCCTTCCACACCGCTTAACCACACACTTCTTCCATTACTAATGAGCCGCCTCGAGGAGTGTTCTCGTTCTTTTCGTCTGTATGAGGTTAAGAGGCAAAACAAATTAGTCATACAACTTCTCTACTCCATTTCTTCCTGTTTCGATTGTTCCATTTTCCAATTATAATGATTTTAGAACGATGAACACACCTGCTTCGAATAGTCATCAATATTTTTTACATAAATATAGAAGTGTTGAACACCTTGAAGTTTGTAGTGTTCGATCATTTCAGTGAGTAACAACCACGCGGTTCCGTTCCCGTATATGGGGGAAAGACAGAAAGAGAATTCATAGACTGGATCTGAAATGGATGTTACTTTAAAACAGATATACATCAATCTATTAGATTATATTAGATATATACTAAAGTTTTGTGGTTACATTAATTTTGTATGGCACTCATTGAATGCATAAAAATAAGATAAAATATATTCGTCACATAAAAAAACAGCGGAGCTAGATAGACTAGCAGTAAACTGTAAATAGTAGTAACCCACTAAAACGCGGTAAAGAAGTGCAATTTCACGATAATAATTGAAATGCTTTCAGCTTAGCTGATAAAATTCCGAAACCGGTTTATCAGCCCAAAACATCATTATGGATGAGAGCTGGAAGTGAGCATTGTCCGATTCAAAGAAGGTTTTAGGGGGCGCTAATGACCGGGGTTGTAAAGGTCTAAAAACACACAATGTCCCGGATAGGTCTGAGATGTGGGTTCTAACCCTGAGATCAAATTTGTAACATTGATTGCCTTCGACCACACACATGTAAAAAAGCTAAGTTCCGAAATGTCCTCCTTTCGCACGAATACAGGCCCTAAGTCTTTTGATGAACGCGTCTACCTGGCACGCAGGTTCACCGACGCGTCCGGGAAAATCGACAGCCGCAAGTCCTGGAAGACGTTTCGGGGAAGGTAATGCTTCCGCGGGCTTCTTGGCACTTCGAAAACACCACTCGGACCTATTAGCAGGACCCTGCGCCTGTGCCAAAGTCGTACAAAAGTGGTGTGCCGACAATTTTCCTGATTTCATCTTAGCAAAAAAGTGGCCGCCGAATAGCCCGGACCTTAATACCATGGAATATTCAGTCTGGTCCATATTGAAGAGCAAATCCTGCGCAACATCTTACGCAAGCACTGATTCCCTTAAAGAATCCTTGAAGATAGCCTGGGAGGAAATTGATGAAGATGTCGTGTGTGCCGCCGTAGACGCATTCCCCAAGAGACTTAGGGCCTGTATACGTGCGAAAGGAGGTCATTTTGAAACTTAGATGCTTTGTTATATGTGTGTGGTCCAATGCAATAAATGTTATGAATTTCATCTCTTTTGCCTGAGATCTGCCGCTAAGACGGTCAAGTATCTGTAATGAACGACTTTTGCCGCACCCTGTAGTAATAGCAAGCACAAACGTGGTAATAAAACCGGAATTTCAAACCCGAACACTTAAAAAACTTGAACTTGAAAACTTACCGTTGATTGTTCGGTCTACTACTGGAATATATTCTCGCAACAAGGTGTCGTTTTCTGAGCTAAGACTCATATAGTAAGCCTCTGATCGTCGACAGCAGTGCACCACAAACTCCGGATAGACCACCGATTCCACTGGTTCACCAAACTGTCGCCAATTTCTGTCCCAGTACCAACAATACATCTTCCTCCTGGAACAGCATAATTCATAGCGTTGTAACGGGAGTGATAGGTTCATCGCCAAAATCGCATCTAGGATTCGAACCCACGTCTCTCGTCTAACTGGGGCCTTGCGTTAAACCACTACGTCAATACGACAAGATGCGATTATTGCGATGGACCTAGCACCACCATTACAAAATCACATTCTTGTATACATGACAATAACCCGCAAAAAGCGGTAATAAAACTAGAATAATTCACTGCGATTAGAAAAACATAAACCATACAATAAAAACCAACATAAAGCGTGAAATAAACGAAACGATATCATTTTTACCGTTGGCTTTCCGTAATTCACTTCAAAGCTATTTGTATTGAATACCAAAACCATAACTCCACGAAAAAAAGAAAACACAAAAAACACCATCAGAAGAGCGTGATCTATACAATGTCGAAAGAAGCGTAGCCAAAACTTCGAATTTTCGAATTTCATGTGCAAAGAATAAATTACTCGACCAAATACACAATCGAAGTCAGTCACCAATTCTGATTGGAAATCGTATGCATGGCTCACCTCCGATGGATCTATCGAGGTCATTTACCGCGAGCGATCGATCCCGGTTCGGGCAAACCGAGTCTTTTATCTCACCAGGGCTGGGTGCATTGGTGCCAAACTTGCCGAGGAAGGTAAAGACACTGACTTGGTATAGCGGCTGGCTACGCAAGTCATTGTATAGGCCAAATACGCGTTCACCGTGCCCCCACAATTCCGAATGGAAGACGAATGCATGGCGTGTCATTAGGGGACTGATCAATGCCGGGACCTTCACCTTTACCTCTATGAAATTTATTTTGATTGTATAGTAGTAGTCTCTCGTAATAAATGATTTTGACTCATCGGGCATCGGTCTAGAGAGATTTGAAAAACGCTCAATCTCAAGGCCAAGTCGTATGCCCTGCTAGTCGAGTGGTTCCTTTTTTACGATTGACTTTTTATTCGAAAACACCTACTAGACATTTCCAGACACAAAATTTTTATCGTGTTCACTCACCCAAACTGATGAGCTCCGTCCATTATTATCACTGAATAATCAGGGAAGGTGTACGCACCGACGAGTGCTGAGGATGTTTCTGGCAGACCCTCGGCACCTTCCCGCAATGCAACGTTCTTCCATAATAAGTCACGGAATTCAATACAACTGTTGATGTGATGGGGACCTGAGAGATGATCGACGATAAATCGAAAACTATGGATAAAAAATATAGGAACACCTTCGCTCTTACCTATTAGGGTTACCCAAAAGTTCGTGTGCACTTCAGATTCTGGCTTCCTTTATTTATACTCGAGAAAAACAGTTAAATAATCAAGTAGGGTATCACGATTACGCAGAATTCATTACCTGCGATCCGCTTATCCATACTAACCTTATTGGTCATTTATTTATTTTTCTAGGGTTGTGAATAAAGGAAGTAAGAATCTGAAATGCACACCAAATTTTTGGGTCACAATAATAGTTTCATAACCTTCTACTGTGTTCTGTTAGGTAACAGGTGCTTGCCCGTGCTAACCAAATCTTCCATCCCTTGGGTAAATTGGTACTAGACTTGTCTGAGACGGTGAAGACGCTGACTTGAAACAGCGACCAGCCCCGAGAGTTACTGCATTATCCGATAAGCATTTACCCTGTCCGTGCGATTATGAATGGAACGCGAATGCATGGCGCGTCCTTAGGGGACTGATCAATACTAGCTACGTAATTCATACTTTACCACGATATTAATGCACATCGAAAGCTCAGAGAACACTAAATCAATCTGCAATACCTCCGTAGTGGAGATTTGGTGTAGATGACGAGAGCCGGTTGCTCGGCACTATCATTAGACTAATTGTTACAGTGCATAGTACGGCCACAGTACGGAATGAGCACAACCTGCTATACATCACAAGAAAACAGCAAGGAATGGCACGATAAAAACAACATGGACAGGAAAATATTTTTTTAGTTACCCTTTGAATGGACGATTACATCTACACTCTGGCACACGTTGTATTCGCATAAAAAGATGATCGCCAACGCAAGATCGGCCATATCTGTTTTGTTCTCGAATTTTCTTCATTGAAAATTCTTCTTCACTATCTACAGATTCACTATAGCAAGTTTAGCCACATCTGCACTGAACGCCATGGAAGGCTTGGTTTACGCGGACGAGGGTCGATCACTTGACCGTGCGAATGAAAGAGCCAATCTTTGCACTACAACAAACGCGACGAGGCGATTCTAGCGATTTGACATTGAAAGATGACTTCAACGCAAAGCCGTTTCCTCTGATTGAATGAGTATTATTCGACCTTCACCTACTTTACCCTTAACTTTTGAGCTGGGTGAAGGCTTCAAGGGTAACCAGGATGCAAAGGTTTAATTTGCTAAGGATGGCTAGACCAACACAGGTGATAACCGGCACGTCTTGCAGCTAAATGTCATTAGAACTAAGAAAAAGAAACTTAAGGAACTACTATGCTCATGTAATAAAAAATATGTACGAGTTCTTCTCGAAAACCTTTCCAACTGCTTCGCTACCGATTGCCATTGTCTACAGTGCGTTTCAAAAGTATGTATCCACCTTATATTCGCCAATTTCAAGCTTCGCGTTCGTTTTCACGAACCGGCGTTTGTTGCATTAGATTCCTCGTGGTCAAAAATATCTGGGTTGCTCTTCCCAGTAAAAGTAATCATCTCCAACAAAAACAGACCGTTTTTGAATTTTTTTGTTTGTTTCAAAATATGTATCCACTTTGAGACTCCGCGCGTTTTTACTTTCCCCCTCAAACGATATGCTTCGTTTTGGCGGAAAAGTAGGAATATTAATAGTGCTCTTGTCGAACACTACAAAATAACCACGATACACATTCATGGAACCGCGTTGTCATTGGAGGAACAAGCTCAGATCCGAGCCCTCAAGGGCACGGGCTTGTCAAATCGCGACATTGCTCTCCAACTCGGCTGTCCGCATGGATTCGTGGCCTGTTATCTTCGGAATCCTGACGGCTATCTATCAGCACCTTCACTTGGACGTCCACGACTGCTTTCGAGTCAGGATCGTCGAAGAATTGGCCGCATGGTGTCGAACTCGACAGGGGGTGTCAACAAAATTCGTTCTAGTACGGGTCCAGCTGCTTCGCAAACGACGATCTACCGCTCAATGCGGATGAACGACCACATCTGCTGACGGACCATGCAAGAGGCAGCTCGCCACATGGACTTCTATAAGCGGGCGAGATCGTATTGTGCGCGAAAGAAAATGGTGACACAGTGAGATGAGGTAGCGACATCCTCGCCACATTAACATCGCAAGTTTTGGCGGAGTTCCAGTGTAAGGCGATCTTCAATGATGAAAAGAAGTTCAACCCAGATAGTCCTGATGGCTTCCGGCACTACTGGAGAGACCTGTGACAACCTCCCATGGTGTTCGCTCGACGAAACTTCGGAGGCGCCTCGTTAATGATATGGGGCGGCTTCTACAGCAGCGGAAAGCTGAAGCTCAGCTTTTCATCTTGTCGAATGGACAGTCTGGAGTACCAAGGTGTGCTGGAGTCCAGCCTTCTTCCCTTCTTGGGAGGCAGCAGGAAGCAGACACATGTTCTGCAGCAAGATGACGCTGCGGTGCATGTGTCTAGATCGACTACTGATTGGCTCCAGCGCAACCGCATCCGGACAATGGACTGGCCAGTTTGTTCTTCCGACTGTAGTCATATGGAGAACATGTGGAGGATTGTTGTCCGGCCGGTCTACGCGGGCAACAAGCAGTTCAGTAGCGTTGAAGAGCTGAAGAGGGCAGTGGTGGCAGTTTGGGACAACGTCAGCGACGAGGTGATCCGAAGCTTTGTTGGTAGCATGGGTAATAGAGTGTTCGATGTCATAAGAGAAAATGGTGGTCCAATCGACTATTAAAAATTACATAAAAATTGATTTTTCTGCAAGTGGATACATATTTTGAAACAAACAAAAAATTCAAAAACGGTCTGTTTTTGCTGGAGATGATTATTTTTACTGGGAAGAGCAACCCAGATATTTTTGACCACGAGGAATCTAATGCAACAAACGCCGGTTCGTGAAAACGAACACGAAGCGTGAAATTGCCAAATATAAGGTGGATACATACTTTTGAAACGCACTGTAGTTGAGGGACCTTCATTTCCATTCAAAAATCACGTACGGCAATCGATCACCGGCAAACCGGTGCAGAACTGCAACAGAAATCCGTAAAGGCAAGCGCGGTTCACACCTTCAGAAAAATCAATAAATCAAAGTTCAACCGACCTGAATTCGTTGAAAACTGAAAGTTGGATATCGGGAGTCGATTGGTGGTTAGATCGGTCGAGGAATCGGCGGGAACGGACTCCGTAGGGATGAAGAGACCCGGGCAACTGGGTGGTCGGCCACTGATGGCGCACTCGATACACGTTCCGCTCCCCTTAAGCAGGGTCCGCTCTACAAGTCACTTCCCCTTTGGCAAAAAAAATTTCGTAAAGCCCTACAAGACGTATTCTTCCCTTTATTACATTTCTCAGGCCTTTGGATAGGCGTGGTGTAGTGATAAGAGGCTCTGGAGGCTCAAAATAATAGGCTCAAAAGCAAAATATCCAATTTTATTTACGTTTTCATTTATGAGCTTATATAAGTATGTAATTGCGGGTGGCTCATCACGTTCTCCTCTCCTTTGTGACGAATTTTTAATTTTTATTTATTTGTGTTGAACATTTCGTTTACTTAGCTTTTTTGGCAGTGCCCGATTCGCTGGTGTACATCATTGTAGAAGATCCAGTTGATTTTTTTCTTGTTTACAAGCTTGTTTACATATAACAATAACTGTGGAGTATTTTTTCACTTAGAAAATCATTAGAAAATTATTATTTTGTAAAAAAAATTGTCAGAAAAGAAAAATTGTAAAAAATTTGCATCACTTGTTATGTACGTACATATGTATCGCTTTACCTGCTGGAGTTGTTGTACTGTGTTTTTGTGTTCATTTTTACTAGATTGTTCGAAAAAATCCTCAAGAAAAGAATAGTCAAACACCTACAAGAACACAATATTATTTCGTCCTGCCAACATAGCTTTCAAAGAGGCAAGTCAACCACCACTGCTATGTTACACTCTTTAAATGATTGGGCAAAATATTTGGATGACAATAAAAATGTTGATGTAGTCTACCTCGACTTTTGTAAGGCCTTCGATAGAGTACCTCATTCCAAACTTCTTCATAAAGTGACCATCGTTGGGATTCATCCCCGTATAATTGCATGGATTGAATCGTTTCTATCCAATCGCACTTTTGTGGTTCGAATTAACTCAACTTTTTCCAAACCTCGAAAGGTGACCAGTGGGGTGCCGCAGGGAGGAGTCTTGTCTCTTATACTGTTCAATATATATACCTTTCAGCTATCCAATCGATTATCTGACGCTGATGTGAAGTGTGTGGCATTCGCCGATGACCCTAAAATATATAAACAAATAACTTCGCCTAATGATCATGCCGTTATACAAAATGCAATTAATTCCGTCTCTGAATGGTCACAACGTTGGGAACTTCCACTTTCTGCCACAAAGACTAAAGTGCTCCTCTTGGGCTCCAATAACCCTTCTAATACCTACACTATTGACCTCTCACCTATTGGAAGCGTAGAAGAGATTAAAGATCTAGGTTTTTTGATTACCAAAGATCTCAGTTTTGACAGTCATTGTGAAATGATAACTAGAAAAGCTTTAGGAATCATGCACAAGATATTTCGTGCTTTCTCTACCAGAAATTCTTGTATCCTTCTCCAAGCTTATAAATCATATGTTGGACCTCTTCTTGAATACGATACAACTGTTTTCAACCCAAGCGGTATGATCTCAAAACTTGAAAGAGTCCAAGGCAGTTTCACTAGAAAACTTATGATCAGATCAGTTGGTCTTCGCTATGATTGCATTCCACCTGCCAAAGATCGCAATATTAATCTCAATCTATGCTCGCTCGCATGGAGAAGGAAGAAGTTCGACCTTCTTCCTTTTCATAATATATTACATGGTTGAGCTGGGCTAGATATACAATACCGCTCATAACTTCTGTCCCAAAAGCGTTCTGGACGCTCCGGAACGCTCCAAAGTGTTCTTTTTTTCCTAGTGGGTGATATAATAATTTGAACATATCAGTCGATTCGTCTATCAATACTGAATTCAAAACTGACGTTATTTTCTTGTTTGAGTAGAAAATGACCCAGTTGCAGGCCATTCTCTCTCGAGGGGCGCTAACTGGCGCTAATTGGTTTACGACCCCCCGAATATTGCCACTGGTGTCTCCTCAGGAGATACTGTCATCACGAAACGAAAAATTCCGGAAGCATAGGTTAATCTGATTAAATTTGAATTCAGCTTCCCACTACCATTCTTTTGGTACCTAATATGCGTTTTATTTGTACTTTCAAAAAAGTTTCGTGTTTCGGCAAAAAATAAAAAGTTCTTGATTTAAACCACTTCTTTCCGCGGGTTACTGATGAGCGGGTACGGAAGTTTTTAGTTTTTCTCATTCAGTATGAAGAACAGTGTAACATCTTATGCAAAATCAAATCAAATGTGAAATATTTAGAGAGATATTATGACCCAGAAACCACTACGCGCAACATTTTTGCTCATAGCATGGTGGAGATTGTAGTGTAGGCTATATTTTCTCCGCCGATCGAGAGAGTATCTCCTATTCTATGACGCTTATGTTATTTGGCAACCCTAAATGCCTTTGCTTTCGTGTTATGAAGAGCTATTTCAGGGCAAAATTTTCAAGGAAAAATTTTCGCAGCTGTTTTTCTCCTCTTAGGGAGATGTAATGAGAAATCGCTCTTAACAGCGCTGAACTGCTTTTTCTCAGCTACCTAGCAGTATAAAAATTTCCAGCTATTCGTTAAATTCAATTTTTATGTCAAGTCATGCCATGTGAAGGAAAACTGAAGTGTTGTTACGCTGTGCCTAGGCTTCTTCATCCGCAAGGGTGGAGGGGTGACACCGCTCGAATATCCTGCTGAGGTAATTAGCGCCCAACGTGACTGCTCAGTCTCGTTTATGGTTCCCACAGGTCTTTAATATTTCAAATTAGCCATCATAAAATCTACCACATACAGGGCGGTACTCAATTCCTTTCATTATTAAGAATTCTAAACGAGAAAAAGGAAAGATTCAAAAGTTAAAAACTAATACATGTCATGAGTTTTTTGGCGTTTTATATCAAATGTTTCTTTTGTATATTATTCGATACAAACACTTGATGATGAAATGGTGACATGCGCTAGCATCCTTCATATCGAAAGCGAGAAACCGGACGATTTTACACATTGTCATCAGTTTTCCCATGAAAAAGTGGTTTAAATCAAGAACTTTTTATTTTTTGCCGAAACACGAAACTTTTTTGAAAGTACAAATAAAACGCATATTAGGTACCAAAAGAATGGTAGTGGGAAGCTGAATTCAAATTTAATCAGATTAACCTATGATTCCGGAATTTTTCGTTTCGTGATGACAGTATCTCCTGAGGAGACACCAATGGCAATATTCGGGGGGTCGTAAACCAATTAGCGCCAGTTAGCGCCCCTCGAGAGAGAATGGCCTGCAACTGGGTCATTTTCTACTCAAACAAGAAAATAACGTCAGTTTTGAATTCAGTATTGATAGACGAATCGACTGATATGTTCAAATTATTAAATCACCCACTAGGAAAAAAAGAACGCTTTGGAGCGTTCCGGAGCGTCCAGAACGCTTTTTGGGACAGAAGTTATGAGCAGTATTGTAGGTCAACTATGTCGTAGGAGGACATCTATAGGGTCGTGCACAGCCAATTAGCGCCAGATAGCGCCCCTCGAGAGAGAATGGCCTGCAACTGGGTCATTTTCTACTCAAACAAGAAAATAACGTCAGTTTTGAATTCAGTATTGATAGACGAATCGACTGATATGTTCAAATTATTAAATCACCCACTAGGAAAAAAAGAACGCTTTGGAGCGTTCCGGAGCGTCCAGAACGCTTTTTGGGACAGAAGTTATGAGCAGTATTGTAGGTCAACTATGTCGTAGGAGGACATCTATAGGGTCGTGCACAGCCAATTAGCGCCAGTTAGCGCCCCTCGAGAGAGAATGGCCTGCAACTGGGTCATTTTCTACTCAAACAAGAAAATAACGTCAGTTTTGAATTCAGTATTGATAGACGAATCGACTGATATGTTCAAATTATTAAATCACCCACTAGGAAAAAAAGAACGCTTTGGAGCGTTCCGGAGCGTCCAGAACGCTTTTTGGGACAGAAGTTATGAGCAGTATTGTAGGTCAACTATGTCGTAGGAGGACATCTATAGGGTCGTGCACAGCCAATTAGCGCCAGTTAGCGCCCCTCGAGAGAGAATGGCCTGCAACTGGGTCATTTTCTACTCAAACAAGAAAATAACGTCAGTTTTGAATTCAGTATTGATAGACGAATCGACTGATATGTTCAAATTATTAAATCACCCACTAGGAAAAAAAGAACGCTTTGGAGCGTTCCGGAGCGTCCAGAACGCTTTTTGGGACAGAAGTTATGAGCAGTATTGTAGGTCAACTATGTCGTAGGAGGACATCTATAGGGTCGTGCACAGTCGATGACCAACGCGACACGGCACTGATAAGAGATAGCGGCCGGTGTCGCATTGATCATGTCGCGCTTGTCGTATACGACAAGTGCGAGAAGCCATTTGCGTTGCCGAACTTGTCGCATGCGACGAGTACGACGCCGCATGTGCGTCGTACAGGGTTGTGTGGAATTGCGTGCGAGAAACACGCGCTTTTGCACCAATCCGTTTTTTTTTTCACTTTTGAATTTGGCAAACTTTTGAATATTTTCTTGCTTCAGATATTGATTAAATTTTTGATAGTTTTGTTGTATTTATACATAGCGGCTTTTTATAAGGGTGGAATTCCTGAACGATCCATCTTCCGTCAGCCAATTTATCGAAAATGCCTCCAACCTTATCTGGAGCTGACCCAGGGTAGTCTTCAATTTATTGATGGCTTTTAGGTTTGATATCCGCCTGACGTTGTCAAAAAATTTCGCAGTTCTAATTATATTTGTTTACATTTTCGTTTGTAGCCGTGCGCACAGGAGATCTTGTACAGTTCAATAACGTGGTAAAGCAACATGGACCAGTGGTATGATGTTATTTATCTTTAAGTTATTTTTATTCTATTATTATCGATATTTTTCAGGTTGAGAGAGAGGAGACGCTCACACTTATTGTTCGCCTTCGACAGAATGTCATTAGGACGGCGGTTAAGCTGATTTCCCTTGCATATTCTAGGATTACCATTAAGGTTCGTGTGGTCTTTATAATATTGTTACGGCTAAATTTGTAAATTTATTCTTTTCGTCATACTTTATGTTTGTAGGACATTGCAAAGAAACTAGGAATCAGTAATGAAGTGGAGACGGGGTACATGGTCAGTCTCGTTTCTTGAAGTATTTGAATGCTTATTTTTGAACTTTTTAACATTTCTGTCTTAGGTAGCCAAAGCGATCGCAGATGGTTGATGGAGTTTGCGAAAGAAATGGCTGACGAGGATGATGATGATGATTTCTAATGTACTTTACTGAACTGTAACTTACTATTTAAGTATTTCTTTCGATGAGTGTGATTTTTTGCGTAAACCCAACACATTACCCATGCGGTTATTATAGACTGGACATTTTACACACGTGTTCCTGAATACTCATAAATAATTTCTTTACATGTTTTTCGATGAACTCAAGGTTAATCCACTGACTACATGGATTTTGGTGTTCAATTTGAAAGTGTTTTTTTGTGAACGGATGAAAGCCATCCTGGGCCCGGATTCATGAACGGAACGAGCGGTCCCCCATACCTCGTCAGCGCTATACCCGCTCGATACCGCGAACCTGCGGCCATTTCCCATTCGTGAAGGGCGGGGTTTCGGAGACCTCGACAGCCTATGCCGTAACTGCCGTAATCGCACTCACTGTGGGCAAGCGCCGTCGACACGTGAGCCGGGCGATCGATATTCGCTGCTCGCAGTGGGTGCGAGGTGCGAGGTCTCCGAAACCCCGCCTCATCGCGAGGTGTCGGAGACCCCTCCTAAACCCCGTCTAAACCGCGGCGCGCGTTCACGAATGTCGGTTTGCGCGCGGTACCGGTATATTTGGTCGTATACCCCGCCGATACCCGTCGTGAATCCGGGCCCTGGTGCAGGTGATGCGTATGTTGCAACGAGTGCAACACGCACTCGGCTATGGGTCATGGACCTCGTTTTCCCCCTTTTGGCACCTGCCTTTCCCCCACCGGAGTTGTTAAGCGGGGCTATGGATTGACTGAAATGATCGAGGACATGCGGATAGTGCTTGGAGTGCCGAAGAGAAGGACAGCGAAACGTAGGTTATGTCGTCTATCGATTGATTTTATATATTGATCGGATAGTTATCGCTTTTGTTTTCGTTGGCAAGCGGCCCTTCGTTTTTGTTTCGTTGGCAAGCGGCCCTTCTTCTACCGAGTCGATCAAGTGATCGATTTTGCCTGAGGCTGAGCGGACCCTCAATCTCTTCCGGGTCTGGTGAAGTGGTACAACATTTGTCTAAGAGGGTGAAAACCAGGGGTGTGCGGATTTTTTTTTTGAAAAGCGGAAGACGGAACGGAGATGGCCCAATGGCCGGAAACGGGAATACCGAACACGGAGATGGAAATGGTGCAAAAACCACTAAATTATTGGAATTCAGCCAAATCTGGACCACAAAACGTTTTCATTTCTATTTCAAAAGGTACCATTAGAATGTTCGTTTTGTATCCACTAGAATGTGTCTACTATTTTGCTGAAGGCGTTCGACGTTTGGTGATAGCTTCAAAGTAAACGGTGGAAATTGATCACTAAAACCATATCAATTTCATTCATTATTATGACATTCTGCAGAAAATAATGGCGATCGAATTATGCGGTCTAACGAATGATTAATTTTATTGCAAGAGAATCAGAGAACTTGTGTGATTAAATATCTCTTTCTTAATTCGCAATATTCCAGTATATTTTTTTCAAAATAGCACTGATGCTCTTTTCTTCAGACGGCGGCGTTTGTTATGCGAATGTTCCTGGCAGTTCTGTCGATTTCGCTACCTATCTTCATTCATGGACGACGCCAGCAAATTGCGTTCTGTTCGCAGTGTAAGCAAAAAATGCTAGTTTTATTCATGCTTCAGAAACCTGAGCTAATCACTTATCCCCTATTGATTGATCGATGATGATAATGTAGAAGTGATATGATTGGGCCTGGTTTTTATATCAATTTTCTGTGATTTTATGGAGAAAAAATGTAGGAATAGTATCCGAATCATTTTTACAGCGTCCACAACAAGTGTCCCGCTGACGCTACAACGGTTCGCAACCGAAAATAACCTGGTCACTGTGGGACGTACTGATGTTATCGATTGGTGCAAGTGAGCGATTTATGTATTTATTGATTTTTCCAATTTTTATTAACTCTGGTGAAGGAAATCACTCTCTAGCTCTTAGGCACATTGTTAGACGGCTAGCAGAAGACAAATTGCCACTTGGTGCTCGAAAAGAACTGTCATTCTTTTGTGCACCTCCTTAGAGAGAAAGAATGAACGATCCTATTTTTCAGTGTCTCCTCATCGATATTTCCTGCGTTTTACGCCTCGATCCAGTCGAAATATTGGCATGTGTCGCTGTTCGGATACTGGCAACTGCGAAAGTTGCCATGTTTTATAATGGCGGCACCGGCGTTGTTGAGTGCGTTGCTTACCGATAACCAGCTGATACGTAATACGGAAGTATGCATGTCTAATCTAGTATTAGAGTATGTCTATTATTGTCATTGACGTGGTGCAAAGCGGTACTAGACGATGCTGTCATTTAATTGTTTTTTAAACATAGCTTCAGATCATGAACGGATTTACCAGCGACGATGAGGCAACGCCGTGTGAAACCCCACGGGACAAGGTTTATTTACATATTTATTTAAGGACTCAGATTTGCCATGTGACGTCCAGATTTCTAATGAGGTATTTGAAGGTGCTTGCACGCACGTCTTACCATCCACGCGCAATGAAGCAGGTAAAGGCAGAGATTTCTCCACTGGAGACATCTGTGCCGCGTAAGTACAGATATCTACGAGTTCGCCGCGTCCTAGGATCAGATACAGTTCTACAGATAGAAGCGGGCCGGCACCATACGACGTTTGGGCAGACCGCCAACGTCGTACTTTGATTCAGGAGGTGGCTGCGATTCCACAGCTGTGGAATCCCAGCGACCCTTCATACAAATACAGGCAGAACGACGACCAATGGCCACGAGTCGTCAATAACGCGAACGTGATACACGGATCATCGTTCGATGGTGAGCACAACACATACACAACAATATAGCTCGCAGTATCACACTTTTCAGAGGGATCGGTTAAGAAGCAATGGAAAAATCTGAGGGACTGTTTTATGCGGAACCACAGGGCTCTAATGACAGTTCCTACAGGATCAGGACGTGCGGCAGTCCCTCAGAAATGGAAATTCTACGACGAGATGGAGTTTCTTTTGCAAAGTCTCGATACGGAGTGAGTCGTAAACTGCTCTGGTGTTGGCGTTCTACTGTGTTAATAATGCCTTCTTATGTTCAGGATGAGAAGGGCTAATGCGAGGCCCTCTTCCAGCCACACGTCTGATTCCACGCAGCCCTCGTCCTCATCCGATGCCCCGCCCTCTCCAGTCGTCACTGGATCCCTTTCAGGAGGAACTCGTTTGTTTCCAAAACGAGTTCGTCCTGAAAGGGAATCATCCCGCAACCATTCGTTTAAAGAGCAAGGCGAGGAAAATTTCTCTACTTGTAGTCATTGGAACGTAATGATCTCACTTCAGCACTGGAGACGCTTCTAGAGGCGTTCCAGAAAAGTCGTGAGGGAGGAAGTCAGGGCTCACAAAGGAACGCGTGGACTTCCTTAGGTAGATTTTTGTCGCAATGCAACTGAGTCAGTCAGAGTCTAATGAGGCATCTTTCAGTCGAGAGCATCGCCAACTCCATGCAAAACATGGAGCGTTACGAGCCGGAGGAGGCGATGCTCATCAAGGCCCAAGTGACCGCCCTGACTTCCACAAAAGAGGCGGAAGTCCTGTCCCGACACATGGGAACGCGTGCTCAGGAAGACAGGCGTTGAAGGTTGACAACTCTAGGCCACTTGTTGTTGTTCCACTGTACTTGTTTTGTAATTGTCTTTGTTTTTGTGCTTACATGTACTATTGTATAATATAATATTGTATTATTATGTAAGTGAAGTAGATTGGTCGTTCAGTGTTATGTATCAATCTGATAAGCGAACTTTCAGCGGACGGAGGCGCGGCTGACGAGCGAGCTGGATCGTGGAGACGAGTACGAGGACGCGAGCCGAGCGGCGGATCAGACGCCACGTGCCATGCAATGGCAGCAACGAGATACCCACAATCGAGCCGATCGAGGACCCACGACATCGAATGGGCAACGCCGAGGACCCGCAATCCGGACCCACCATCTCCATGTCTTATGCCGTATTTCGTTCGCGACATAAAAGTTAGTGACTGACCGTGTACCACCACCTCACTTACTGGTAGCAGCGAGTGACGTGGGCGGAGAGGCGACTTCCTCGGTGAGTTTTATCCTTTCTGCCTACGGGTCTCGGTTTTGTGGGGTAAGATTTCGTTTGTTTCTGCTCGGCGTCGTCGTCGTCTCGTCTCTTGACGAAGGATCCCTTTTGCTTAGTTTTAGTTCTACGCTTTGTGTGTGTTTCGCTTCATTTAGTTTTCTAGTGTTCTTTGCTTCGCTTCTGTGAAGCGTCTGCGTGTTTTTTTGTGTTTTGTGTTAACCCCGGGGTGGTTCGAAGAACCAAATGTCTAATTCTCAAGTCATGACTCTAAATGCAGAGTGTGGAGTAGCCGCCAAGTTCAGGGTTCCGGTACCGGTAAGTGGAATTATATGTCGTTTCCGTAGTCCAACTACAATGTTTGAGGTGTTTAATGTTGCTGACGTTTTTGAGGTTTCAGCGCTGATGAATTGGAAATGTTGAGCAGTTGCGTGGCGGCAAGTCAGGCGATATCGCGAGGACCGGTAGTTTAACTACGTTGATGTGCACAGGATTCAGTGGGGTCGCTCCCCCTCCTTACTTGGAAAAGTAAGTGTATTGTGTATTGTTTGCATGCTTCCTTTTGATTTGCTCGAATTGTGTGTGTTTTTTTTTTGTGGTTCCTTTTTGTGATGCATGACATAACCGGATAAAGGCAAAAGGGTCTTTATGTTCCTCGTAACGGAGTTTTTCTTTATTTCTTTTTCGCGGAGTCGCTTGCTTCCCCTTTCCTTTTACCTTTTCACCTTAGAACACTCTCTTGTTTTCCCGTTCCGTGTTATTGGACTCTCGCGCGACCACACTGGGTTGCTATTTCCGCGCCCCAATCGTCGTCCGCACGCTGACGCTGGAAGCGCGGGGGACGCTACTTTCAAATATCGCGAGGCCCGCGCGCCTCATGTGGCGTCCTTCTTTGTCTTCGTCTTCCTCGGCCCATCGATCGTCTCGATTTGCTTTCCCTCTGGTGAGTTATCTATTTCATCTTGTTCTCCTTTTCCCAACTTATCTATACTTCACGTTTAGTTTCCTGCCCTTCTCTTTTCCTTTTTCCTTGTACTCCACCGAATCCTTTCTTTCTTGCATTTTCTTTCAGAGAGCCCGACGAATGTATAACGCTAGGACAGGACGACTTCGCCCTCTTCTCGACTATTGTTTCGATATGTCCTCTTTTCTTTTCTTTCTCCATTTCATTAATTCGGGATCGCCTGTATTTTCTCCTTTTCTTCTTGATGTTTTTCTCCCCTCTCTTAGGCTTCCTGCCCCACTTCACTTTTCTAGTGTAGTACTTTAGGGTGAGGGACGTTAGGTCCCCGAGTCGGCTCGGCAAAGGTGATCCGCGCGTCCTGTGGATACAATTAACGGAGACTCGCATCGAGACCATGCTCGTCGCACGCGACGGCGCGGCGAGTGGTGACCACATCAACCACACATGCCATGGTGACCCCACGATGACCCGATCGTCGTCGACGGTCCACAGCTCGACCAGATTATCAGGTAATCAATGGCTCGTCACCTAAAGGAGCCTGAGTGAAGGTGTCTCAGTATGCACCTCTATGGAAACCTGCATATGCTTCTACTCAGAATTTTACGCTCTATCAAATGAGCTCAGCCAGAATCTTTTCAAAACAACCCTAAGGGCAAAATATTCTCGTGATCACTCTTTTTTGAGAAAAAATAATACGTTGCTAAATAATAGATTGGTGGACGTGTTTCCAGACTAAAATTTCGCCGCCTATTCAACCAATTCAACGAAAAACTTTTTGATGTTATTCATGATTTATATTGCATGGAATGTAGAGAGAATGACTGTTATGGCTCCGTACAAAGCGGATTTGTTCTCTGTTAAAGAGAATCTTGAATATTTCGCCTTCTTTCCTTTAACATACCAGACATGATAACTTTTTTATGGTAAATATAGACATCACCTAATGGCCGTAACAATATAGAAGATAATGATTGACCGGGTTCATGACTTCGACTGTAGATGGCACCACGTGGCTGTGGCAGCGAGGTAACTATGGTGTTCGCAGTTTCTTGATATATTTAGCTATTTCTTATTGCTTTCAGAGACCAGACGAGACGAAGCCGCGTAGGCGTGAAGTGGAGAGAGGACATATTTTAAATAGAGAATTATTAAAGCATCCTATCAGTCAAAAATCAGTTTTCACACCTATCCGTTTTCTGCAGGTTCGCCGTGCGCTATCACGCAAGAGAATCGAGCTCTCAAAATATAAGATAATTTTGCAGTAGGATGTTAAAAAACATGTTAATGTTAAAACGTTAAACGATGTTAGAACATGTTACTGGACGAAGTATGTGAAATATCGCGTTACTTAACTTATTATTTCAATTATGCCATGCTACTACTGAAAAATACTGAATCATGTTAATGAAATTGTCAAAGGTGTGAAACTGGTAAGAAATCACGGTAGATGAATCCTCTCCAACTTTTTCTACAATCCCAATGAATTCGTCCTTCGTCTTTATGGAATAAAGGCCGTGAATGACGTTGAAAAGGTATCTCGTTGGATTCGTTGGATAGGCCGGGAAATTTTAGTCTGGAAACATGTTCCACAATCTGTTATCTGAAAAATGTCTCAATTTTCTTTTCAGAAAATGTGAAAACAAGAATGTTGTGCCCGCAGGGTTGTTTTGAGGAGGTTGTGGTCCAGCTCATTTGATAGAGCGTGAAATTCTGAGTAGAAACATATACAGGTCTCCATAGAAGCGCATACTTAGGACACCCTCACTCAGGCCCATTTAGGTGACGAGCTATTGATTACCTGAAAATCTGGTCGAGCTGGGGACCGTCGACGACGATCGGGTCGTCGTTGGGTCACCATGGCATGGGTGACCGATGCGGTCACCACTCGCCGCGCCGTCGCGTGCGACGAGCATCGCCTCAGTGCGAGTCTCCGTTAATTGTATCCACAGGACGCGCGGATCACCTTTGCCGAGCCGACTCGGGGACCTAACGTCCCCCCCCCAGTACTTTATAGCCAAATCCTCTTTCCCTTCCTTCACTCTCCTTCGTTTTCGTTTTCTCCTCTTCTTTATTTGTGCTCGGACTCGAGCAGTTTTCGCATTCCCGTCTCGTTCGCTTCCCTTTTAATATTTTTATCACTACCAATTCCCTGGCTATGAAGCGAACCCATTTTTTTCTTTCTCATTTGCTTTTTCCGTCTTCTTCGGCTTCTTTCCTTTTCCGCTCCACCCTCTTGCACACGTGGTTTTCTCTAATACTCCTCTGCCTTCCTTAGGCGAGTACTTTCTCTCAGTAGGTTCTCATCCCAGCTTCTCCTATTTCTCTCCGGCTCGCTCGCTGTCGCCTTTTGCAGATTCCTTTTGTCTTCACGATTCTTTCATTCTCTCCTATCAGTAACTCATCTCGTGGGGGCGCTGATAGCAGGCGCAAACCATCTCGAGGGTACGGTTGTTCATTATCCACATTCCAACGGCGATCGCGGGATAAGATAGAGGGGGATTCTCACAGCTTATGTTTATCTTTTCGGATTGACATTCCTGCCTTATCATGTCTTTTCACCAAGCGGCTCTGGGAACCCTTTTAACGCGTTTACATTCCTCTTAGCTTTGTTTTGTTTCGAGCTTCCAGATTCCACGGGCATACATGTATATACAACCCGCTTAGTAGACAGAAAGCACTCATTGTCTCTTTGGCTATACGTTGCGATTGGTGTCTTACGACGTTCCTCTGTTCTTTTCTCGCGGGCATGGGGCCTCCTACAACAAGGTCCCAGGCTCGCAAATCTGAATCGTGGGTTGTGAATACCCAGCTTTCAAATTCTCAGAAAACCGAGTCGGAGGCCGGCGACACCGGTCCCGTAGTGGGCCGCGAAGTCGACATCACTCTCGACTCCCTTTCCTCTCTGCTTCATGACGTTGAGGATTCAGCGGCCGTGCACGGGCGTGAGGTCAAAAGCCTCCGCGACGCGGCGGTCGCCTCCCTTGAAACCATTCGCCATGAGACTCAGACTACGTATGATCGTTTGGCTCAAGAGATTCGTGACAATAACCTATCGCTCTTAACGGACTTGAATGCCTCTTTTGAAGCGGTCGACGCTCATATTAGGGCCCTTCCGACAGTGGCTACTCTTATGCCTGACAGCGGGACTCCCCGCATCCCTTCCTTTTCGGGGGTAGGTGATTTGGTAACATTCTATGGATGGCTTCGACGGTTCGAAGATATGGCGCGTATGCGTACACCTCCTCTCACCGACGAACAAAAGGCTAACCTCCTTGTGGCTTACCTGGAGGGGGTTGCTAGGGAGAAAATCGAGGAGTTATCTGTCGAAGACCGTAAGTCATATCAGGTGATTGTATCCCACATGTGCGCCTCCTTTGAAGGACCACACCAGCGGGACTTAGCCCGTCAGGCGCTGACGTCGTGCCGCCAAGAACCTGCCGAAGCTTCTACTGTGTTTGCAAACCGATTGTTAAGTATAGTCCGAGCAGCCACGGCTGGATTGGACGTAGCCGCACAGAAAGATCGTATGCTTGAGGAATTTATGTCGCGACATCGTCCTGACATTCGGTATTTTGTCAAGCTGGAGCGCCCGACATCCTTTGAGCAGGCCGTTATCAGGGCACAAGCAGTCGAGCAACTGTTGGCTGAAGACACGGCGGACCGCTTGATGTACCCATCAGGGCGACCCGCTGGGGCGGATGTTAGCGCTTTGGGTACCATACCCTAGGGCAGTAGACACGACCCGCGATTTCAACTCGCCTTCTGATCGTGATTCTTTCAGGTCACCGCCGGTTCGTCGAGGCCAGACAGCAACGCCGTCAACGCTCTGCTACATCTGCGGTGGACGGGGACACTTCGCCCGCCAATGCCCAACGCCTCCGGAATTTCGTCAGGGCCCGCCGCCCCGCACAGGTACGCAGGTTCGATTTTCAACTAACAGCCGTGGGAATCGGACGTTGCGTTCTCCTACACCTTGGGACACCGATTTCGAGGGGGCGGGACCCGCGGGCAAGGATGCACTGGCCCGGTCTCCACAGGACGTAGGGACCCTCGGGACGGTCTGGTGGACGCTCGGGTCGCCGCTTTATTGGAGCGCAACGACCAACTCGCTCGTATGGCGTTCGGGACTACGCCACGCCCTCTTCTCTCCTCGAGCAACGGCGCACGGCAGTGGAACCAGCGGGTTCCCCGCTCCATTTCGCTGGAAGGCGCCAAAAGCTGCGCGGCCAATTGGTTAGAGGTGACCAACCCTTCCGCAGGAGAGGGGGCTCTACGGCGCTGTTCCTTCGCGCTTTGCATTCTCTTTGTGACCGTGTGAATTCCGTTGCGTTCTCTCTGCACTCTTCCTTGGCTGCAGACCCCGTCGTCTTGATGAGGGCCTTGCTTCGTCGAGACGATATCTCGGCCACCCACCTTGGAGCAGGGGTTGTCCGGGTACACCGGTGTGTCGCTATTCCACCAGCAAATTATCGGCTTCGACCTTTCAACGGTACGTGTTTTTCCCGTACGTCCGTCGTCGTGTCCCTACCGAGCGGTGAGACCCCTCGACTGTTTTTGGAGCCCACCACTGTGATTCTGGTCCCTTCGGCAGATGTCACTCCCTGTCGTACGAGTCATCTCTTCTTTTCGGTCTCGACGCGGGGCCTCTTCCGGATTGACGCGGCTGCGGGTACCATTTCGCCCGTCACGGCAGGAGACGTCCCTATGGTAGATTATCCGACTCCGGCTAACTTCATCCTTCCGGCGTCACCTCTCACTATTTTTCATAATCTGGTACTCACGAATGCCAGCGAGTTAGTGCCCGAACACCGGCTTAGTGAGCTCTGGGAAGCTCAGTCGCACGATCGCTTCCTCTCTGCGTTGAGCCACCCTAAGCAAGCTTCCCGTACAGGGATCGCGGAAGGGGGTTCCGCCTCTTCATTTTTTGCATTGCCATCTGTTTGGACGTCGTTTCTTGACTGGTGGGCACGTCTTTGTTGTATTTACGTATCCTTTTCCATACTCCGTTCGCTCATCAGCATCTATGTGACCTGGAACTTCCCGAGCCTGCGGACCCTCCTTGCTCGGCGACCTCCTGCGATTGAACTGGCGGAGACTTCTCCGGAGCCTCCCCGATCGTCTTCGCGTTTTTCTCCGGCGATTCGTTTCAATCGGCTTCCTCTAGACGCACAGTCTTCGTGGCCTCCACAAGTCGTGGCTAGTCCCGTCGTTATTAACGTTTTAGCTCTTCGCTCGGAGTTGTTTGTCGCCCAGCCTATTAGAGTAAATAGTGTACAACTGTTGGCTCCGATCGACACCGGAGCGGCCATTACCATTGCCAGTGGGAGCCTAGTTCCTCTTCTTGGAGGTCCCCCCTTCCAACCGAGTCGTACCCCGTGCGTAGTGGGCATCTCGGGGGAGCCCATTCCGCTCCTGGGAGTTGCGGAGGCTCAGTTCCATATTGGGACGTGTTCACTTACACATCCTATTCATTTCACTCGGGCTCCAACAGTTCCTACGTCGGTTCGGTCGTACAACATCATTTTGGGCAATGACTTACTCCGTCGCTTGCCAAAGTGGTCTATCGACTACGACATCGGCACGCTTCATGTCGGTGATGCCGCCATCCCATTCGCCATCAGAACGGTTTCACTGGCAGGCGCTCCGTTACGCTCTCATGGTCCCACTCAGGTTCGGTCCGTGGGCACGGCGGTTCTCCCGCCGGGCCAGGAAACCTGGGTCCAGTGCGCGCTAGATCCTCCGTATCTCGGCGACGTCGCAGTGTTCGAACTGGAGGCAAGACTTACAGATCGTTCCCTATTCTTGACCCCGGTAGTTCTCACTGTTGGCGAGAGACGGGTTCTGGTCTCAAACCCTACGCACCAACCGGTGGTTCTCTACAAGGGCCAGAAGATAGGGTGGGCGTATCCCGTATGCGCCGTGCCTTATCCTGACGGCTCTCCCCTCGACTCTGTGGCACGGGAGCGTTCTCAAAACTCCAAGCCAGACCGCCTAATTCTCAATCAAGATCGTCCAGCGTTCGATTTGTCCAAGACGGCGCTTACTGACGCCGAGAAACAACGCCTTTTGGACCTTTTGAAGAATTTCAGGATCGCTTTTCCTACTCATCGTACGATTTAGGGTCACCACCTCTCCCCTCTGCCGGTTCGCGTTGGGGACAGGGTTTTCCTTCGAGACTTCTCGCCGAAGACCGGTCTGTCGCAGAAACTGCGTAATCCCTGGCTCGGGCAGTTCCGGGTTATCGAGGTTAACCCCCCTCATCTTACCATTGTTAGTGTTTCATCACCCCAATCCACATCAAAAACGGTTCATAGGAATCAGGTCAAGCGGTGTAAGGAGCTGTCGGGACCAGCGTTTACCCAGCCTTGGGAGCCGTCGGAAGAGCAAGAGGCTCTGAGAAGTAGCGCAGCCGAGACACATGTCATCCCCGGGTACGGGCACACCATCCCACACGAGGTCGCTCTGCCTCCTGCACCTACTAAGGCTCCTTCACACAACTACAACACTCGTTTCAGAGCTCGGGCGATGACGAATTGACGACTCCGGCCACCCTTCTTCTTTTCCGCTATCCATTTTTTTTCGATTCGACACCCATTTTTCTTTTACACTTTGGTCATAGTACAAGTTGCTCTCCTCTCGGTTTTTCTTTTTTTACCGATTCACTCGTTTCATCATCTCAACGTTCCTTGTGTCCTCATTCTCACTCCCGTTTTCTGCTGCCATTCCGCTCTTCCTTTCCTCCAACCACATTCTGACATCTCGACTAGCTCAAGTTCTTACTCCAGTTTCCTCTGCTACATCTCACTTCCATTCATGCGTTTACTCATATTACTTATATTCTACTGTTGCGTTTCACTCGCTTTCGATCACCGATCCTTCCTCGTGTTCCGTATTCGTTCCTCGATCGCGTCCGTTCTCGCGAGCCCCCTCGTGACACTCTCAGAGCTTCCTTTTTCAGACAGCTTCTGTTCGCATTTGCTTGATTATCGCGCTTCTTTCGTCGAGGACTACCGGGAATGGAGTCTCCTTCTCCGCCCCGTCGTACGTCCTCGTACGAACTTTTGTCCCCGTGCCAGGAATTGGCAGAACCGACATTCTCAACAATCCCGTGCTACGAGGTGGCAGCAGCAGTATCCCCATCGATCCCGACAGGTACTTCAGTTTCATTCCATATCGCGCTATGCGCGGCGGTTTCTCGAGGGCAAGCATTTCTCGTCGTTCGACACATCCTATTCTTCAGAACCTCCCGCAGGCTCCGACATTACGCCCACCGTTCCGCATTCGCGGGACCCCGCTCCTGGCGATTCCGGCGACGTGGCGCCTTCGGCCGCCGCGGCTACTCCCGGTTTGCGTTCAAATGCTCTATCTATGTCTCACTCCTTCATTCACCGTCTCTCCCATTACAGAACACGCCGCCGGCCAATGCTCTGCCGCCTCGTACGCAGCCGGTACCACCCCTGTGTGGCGCCCTCGGCGACGTTACGATATCCGAGGAATTTCTCCTCGCGCCCGATTCGGACTTACAAGGGTACTTACAAGGCCTCGGGCGGTCCCAATGGCTCCGCGTATCACCACTTATCGGGCTCACCCCTTTTGAATGACCTCGTCGGACAGTCGCCGTCTTCTGCTTGATCGTATCCGATTCCCGCGGGCCGACCTCCCGTTCATCTTCCTGGCTTTTGACGGGGCGTCGACCCGGGCGCGGTCCCGGTCTCCCTTCAACGATACGGAGGCTGACATCTGTAGGCGGCTGATCAGCTCGTGCTAGGCCAAGTGACCGCACTGTGGAAGGTACCCACCTGGGATCGCGTCTTGGCATGGGCAACGGAAAAAGCTGTGTGGTCCCCGCTCAACTATTCAGCTCTGCTTCTTCCGATACATACAGGTAAGACGCTCATTCTCTAATCAAGCGAAATCGCTCATGCGCCGACGCGGGTTGTATTCTTTCTTTGAGAAAGAGGGGAGGTGATGGGCAGTAACCGAAGAACACCAAAAGTACAGTGGGAACATCGATAGTTTAAGTTTCGAGCGATTCAGGGCCAATGATTTAAAAGGACGAATATTCCGGTATGTGTTTCTGTCGAATTCTGTTCCCACCGAAAAGGTGTTGTCGATTACTGCACACTGAACGGCTAGCTCGGGAGAGTTTCTCGACGATTTTCAATGTTTGAGCGTCTCCTTGTCGCTATGCAGGTACGACCAGTTCGTGCTTTGTCATGGGCGTGTTCGTAGACACGCGTCTGGGTGCTGTTATGGGCACAAGAAATGCGTTCAACATACCGGCACAATCGTTTAACCAGAGCTTTCCGTGATGCCAGGAAGCGTCCTCTTTAACTCATCCGTTGAAGCTGTTATCGACGGCGGGCTTTGATATTGACGCGGCTCCACACTTCTTTTTAGGAAAAAGGGGAAGGTGATTGGGATAGCTAACAGCATAAATAATTCGCCCATGGTTTAACAAAGTAGGGCCAAATTCTTTTTAGAAAAAGGGGGAAGGTGTAAGTGAAGTAGATTGGTCGTTCAGTGTTATGTATCAATCTGATAAGCGAGCCTTCAGCGAACGGAGGCGCGGCTGACGTGCGAGCTGGATCGTGGAGACGAGTACGAGGACGCGAGGCGAGCGGCGGATCAGACGCCACGTGCCATGCAATGGCAGCAACGAGATACCCACAATCGAGCCGATCGAGGACCCACGACATCGAATGGGCAACGCCGAGGACCCGCAATCCGGACCCACCATCTCCATGTCTTATGCCGTATTTCGTTCGCGAGATAAAAGTTAGTGACTGACCGTGTACCACCACCTCACTTACTATTATTATTCTTCATACTATCAGGATTCTTGTTCATATTAACCTCATACTTTCAATATTCTTGTTGTTTATCACTACTTGTTTGTTAATAATAATTAATATTAATAATAATTTAATATTAATAAAATTGATAACACTGAGCTTTTCTACCTCACTACATGGTGTCACAACAATACCTATACTTCAAGCCAAGAGTGTCCATGAGTAGAATACTATTGGCATCGCATGCAATCCCTCTAGATGGACTGCATCGACTTCACTGCCGAACTTCTGCTGATCGAGGCCCTCGCGCTGGTTCTCGATCTGGATGCTGATTCTGATCGCCGCCGCCGTCCGTATATCAATAAGGCCCACCTGCCGTTTTTGGATACACGTTTTAGGATTTTCGACGCATACATAAGCAGTCTAAATCCTGATAGCTTCTACACCTACGTGCGACTTTACCCCAACGAGTTCGAGGCCTTGCATGACAGACTCGTGAGAAAACTCTCGCATGCCGTCACACACAGGGCTCCGATCCCGTCCCGTCAGAGATTATGCGTATTTCTGAGGTATGTGTCTGTTGAATACTTTCAGCCTACACGATAACTCTGCTTTTTTAGATTCACGGGACATGGTAGCTCATACCACCACATGTCTGGAGAGTTTGCCATAGGAGCAACAACAGCATGCGGTATCGCTCACGAGGTAGCGCGAGCGATCATAGATGGTAAATACTCCTGAATTTCATTACCCACTGGCGCAGAGCCATCATTTTTCAGAGCTTCATGACTGTGCATTTCCCACGGTCACTTTCCAAACGTGGTTATATGCATTGGACGACTTTTGCACTCGTTGGGACTATCCGGCGGCAATGGGAGCTCTAGACGGAAAGCACATAGCTTGCGTGGTAGGCAATTTAGGCATAGCAATATTTCAATCTCTATATCGTTCAATTCACTTCTTTCAGTGTCCAAACAGGAGCGGCTCAAGATTTTTCATCTACAAGAATTTCTACAGTCTTGTATTATTGGCCCTTGTCGATGCAAACTACAAGTGTGTATTGTACGACCTAGGTAAGGTAGCCAGTGATGAATAGTCACTACTTGCCTCAATAACCAGCACTTAGGAGCCCCCGGAAGATCATCGGACGCGGGGATTTTCATGACGAGCTCGATGAAGACGCTCTTGGAGGAAAGTGAAGACGACTTCCCCAGTGACGTTAACTTGGAAGGACTCGGAACGGTAACCAGTTTTACACTTCTTTATGTGCTGCGCGGACACACAAATTCTTTTTCAGGTCCCGTGTCACTTTCTTGTGGATCAGGGATTTCGTCTCACCACGCGGTTTATGCGACCGTATCCCAACGCAGAAGCCGCGAGCAATTCAAGAAAACGTTATTTCAACTACAAGATGAACAGGTTATATAGTTTGAAACAGTTACGATAAGTGTCTGGATTATATGCGATTACAGCGCCAGAAGCGTTGTTGAGAATTACTTCGGAATGCTTGCTGGAAGATTCCGCCTTCTGCTCAGAAGGGTTCACGGGACTCCAGAAAAGATTAAAGACATCGTGCTATCTCTGATGGTAACATACGATATTTCATTACTTTAAGTCACACTATAGAAGTGATTTCCTGCCTTTAGATTCTCCACAACCTCTTAGTCGACTCTATAGGTGGGCAGGCTGTGATGCGTCGATATTCCATGGACCCCGTTCGCGAGGACGAAGATAGTTTTGATGACACTGGACTTACTTCTGACGACGCTAAACTAATAAGAGACACCATAAAAACATATTTTTGTGTTAGAGATCATGTAAGGTAGAGCGAATAGCCGTTGTAATTATAGGAGAACGCTTAAGGCTTTAATGAACGTGTCTGTGAAAGGTCTGTATCATGCGTTGTTTTAAATAGTAAATGTTTACGTCATTGTCTTATTGTTGTTGTGCTACAGCTCAAGGAGATGGAGGTGGTCATAAGCGCAGCTACACCCAATTCGAACCTCCGTTTTATGCTTCGCAGTGTACCTTCTTTGTCTTTACTTCGTGTTTGTGGGCTCAGGTTTCACGCGGCTTTCTAAACACAACTGAAGCTTATTTTTGGTTAGCAGCTTCTAAACTTGCTCCTCCAACGTGTGCCAGTGGCAGCAGCAGCCATTTTTACGTGTAAAACTGTAATTTCAATGACAGGAATGGCTAGCATTAAAGAAAGCCTTATCTAGACAGAAATAGATCGACACCTTTTTTGTTTAACCAAAAACAAAAACCAAGTGTCAAACCCGAACAGTGACTCCGTAAACATTTACTATTATTTTTTCATCAAGCACAGTTGCCGCAACATCAAGCGCTTGAACAGACCCAAATGCAACAAAAAAGATAAAATGAAATAATTTAGAAAGTCATTGCGAGCATCCAAAACAATCACTAGAAAAAAAGCCACAGAAAGAATAGATTAGGTTAACCGATAGATGCGTATAAAACGAATATGTCTCTTTGTTGATCATTAGTTGTGTCCTTAAAACCACGCTGATCCATTCTGGAAGTTCCTTACCATCGCTTTTGGTAATCGTCCACGGATACTCCGCCAGGACCATATGCAATGACTAGCAGCAGACCTGAGGACATGCAAATTCAACCAACCCTCATTGGCATGTTACACTGCTTCTACAATTCGGCCAGTACACTAGGATACAGCCGCAAACAGAAAAATAGTAAACAAAATCTGGTTCAAGTAGAGCAACAACAAGCTAATTGTTAAGGTCGAAATTAACCATCTACATCAATTAAGCATAGGTGCTTCACGTAAAATATAATAAGTAAACTTTCCTAGTAGCAGGGAGACGGTCGAGAGGCACGTGGATGGTATGTTACTCACAGAGTGATTCACTGTGTTCGAAAAAAAAGAATATGGGAGCAAATTCAATGGAATTTCGAGGTTTTTGTTCAGCGCAAGGAAAAATGTGAGAGTTTTGTTTTGTATCCAACACAAACGAGCATAATTAGTGCGAATCCTACCACTATTTCGATAACCTTAATAGAAAACGTTATTCAAACAGCGAGCGAGGGGAGATGTTTGGGAAAACGCGAAGTCACGGATCTCAATCTCAAGCAATCTCAAGCAACGCGAATAAAATAACTTTAAAAAAGCAAAAAAAGCAGGGGTGCGCTCTAAACAGACGGCCCGCCTATCGGTTGTAGCGTACGCAACTGCGGCCCCCGCAGCACACTTTACGCAAATTCGCGCGCGGCGAACAGTGCGGCGATTTGTCGTGTCGCGTTAGTCGTCGACTGTGCACGACCCTTATCACTAGAGGAGGAACGTCCAAAATCGACCTCCCAAGGGCTAAAAAAAACGGGTGAGGGACGTTAGGCAGGAATCGTAGTTGCCAACTCATGGCGCGCGCAAGGTGACAGTACCTGCGGACCATTGGCGAGTCCACGGCGTGCACGTGCACACAGGTCCTCGCCGCACGCGATCTTGGCCCGGCCGAGCTCCTCGTTAAGGCGATGGTGACCCGGCGGACGAGAGGAGTCCGATTATCGTCGAGAAATGTTCCAAACGCCTTCGTCTACATAGTTTGCGGCCATGTAAATGGTCTAACGACTCGATACACATGAGCGAAATGAGTCAACACAGTAAAATTTTAAGCTCTTTCCAATGAGCTCAGTCAGAAGTTCATAAGAACAGTTTTTGGTGAGCATTTTTTTGATTTGGAAACCGTACTTCTGCAGTATAGAACGTCAAACAATCGCTCATATTAGTCAAGAAAAGTGGGGTGAATACTTGGGGTTATGAATACTGGTGTTCAAAGTACTGTGCTAAAATGTCCAGACACGTCACAGGGCGAGCAGTCTGAATTCTGTAGTATAATTATCAATGTGATTGACTGAGATTTGAATCTTGCTCCGTGGCTCTCTCTAAAGCCCTGTTCACAGCATTCGCCTTTCTCATATCTCGTCTCCGTTCACGAGCCTCTCTACAGGGTGCGGCAAAAGTTCTTCAATACAGATTCTTGACCGTCTAAACGGCAGATCTTATGCAAATGAGATGAAACTCATAACATTTATTGCCTTCGACCACACACATATAAAAAATCATCTAAGTTTCGAAATGACCTCCTTTCGCACGAATACAGGCCCTAAGTCTCTTGAGGAACACATCGACGGCGGCACGCAGGTTCACCGACGCGTCCGCGAAAATCGACAGCCATTAAGTTCTGAAAGACGTTTTGAAGAAAGATATTCTTCCGTGGGCTTCTCAGCACTACGAAAACACTACGCGGATCTATCAGCAGGACTCTGCACCTGCCCATAGTGCCGAAGTCGTACAGAAGTGGTGCGCCGACAATTTTCCTGATTTCATGTCAGCAAAAGAGTGGCCACCGAATAGCCCGGACCTTAACCCGATGGATTATTCAATCTGGTCCATATTGGAGAGCAAAGCCTGCGCAATATCCCACGCGAGCAATGATTCTCTTAACGAAGCCTTGAAGAATGCCTGGAAGGAAATTGATAGAGATGTCGTGCGTGCCGCCGTAGACGCATTCCCCAAGAGACTTAGGACCTGTATTCGTGCGAAAGGAGGTCATTTCGAAACTTAGATGTTTTGCTGTATGTGTCTGGTCAAAGGCAATATACTTTATAAACTTTATCTCATTTGCCTGAGATCTGCCGTTTAGACGGTCAAAAATCTGTGTTGAAGAACTTTTGCCGCACCCTGTATTTTCGTTAAAACAAACATCAGACTGAGTTTTTCATGAAATTCGAGTTTTCCAACAATCTCATATTAATAGAATTGGGTAAAAGACGATTACTTCACCATTCAAGGTACACGCTCTTGAAAATCGGAACATGCTGACCAACAGCTGTTCTTATGGACCTCTAATCAAGCCCATTGGAAAAAGCTCAAAATTTTAATGTGCTACCATATTACGCTTATGTAGTGCTGAGTCCTTGGACCATTTACATGGCCGCTAATTACGTAGAGGAAGGCGCTTGGAACATTTCTCGCGGACCATCGGACTCCTTTCGTCCGTCGGGTCACGATCGCCATAACGTGGAGCTCGGCCGGGCCAAGATCGCGCGCGGCGAGGACCAGGGCGCACGTGCACTCCGTGAACTCGGCAATGGTCCGCAGGTACTGTCACCTTGCGCGCGCCATGAGTTGGCAATTACGATTCCTGCCTAACGTCCCCCTCCCAAAAAAACCTGCAGGCTATACTTCTTCACACATAGAGTCGTTCCGCTATACCTATGGTTTGCTAGGAGAGAACTAGTTCCAACAAGTTTAAAGGCTTTCAAGACAATACTCGATAAATTCCTGGAACCATGATGACATTCCATATTCTCTCTACCTTGCTTCATTAAATCCTCGCTGTTCGCCGTATGTAGTGTTTTCCTTTCTGTTTCGTTTTGTTGTGTTTTTGATGTTTCTATTTTTCTCATCGTTTCTATGTTCTTTCGTTTTGCTTAGCGAGTATTAACTAACTACGTTTTATCTTTCACTGCTGTCAGTCACTTATCTCCGGTCGTGTTCCTTTTTTTATTACCTACGCATGCATTTCCTTTTCTTTTACACCACATGATTCATGTAATAAATGATAAATGATGAGTCCCTTGGAATGCGCCACGCATTTGCTTTCCATTCAGAATCGTAGAGGTATCGTGAATGCGTACTCGCCCTATACAATGACTCGCGGGAGAGAGCCGCTATACCACGTCAGTGTCGCTACCCTCCCAGACGGGGTAGTGTCGTTTGTTCGCAATGTCGGCTCGACCAAGGGCGCGCGACAGTTCCTGTGGATACAATTAGCGACGACTCGCGTAGCGACGGTGAGCTGACTACGGCGACTCGACCGTAGTCGATGTTCCCGATGTCGACCAAATTCGAAGGCGCCTGCCCTCGATTAATGAAACCTCTCACGAAAGAATTCGAATAAGCACTCACTGGATTCAAAACCATGAAAACCACACATTTTCTGGATCAGAATTTCATCCTCTATCGAATAAGCCAAGAACGAACGCTCTTTCTGTAACACTAACGGCTGTGGTTCCTACACTTTTCCTTGAATCGTAAACCACTTCCTCATTTTTTAATTTAGAATAACCAACGAAAAGGACATTATACAAAGGATAGCCTGTGCTATAAGAAAAGAAGCGAGTGTTGGGTTGGAGGGGAATTCTGAATTAAACCAATCAAATAAGTCGGGCAATACACTTCAATGTTCCTACCGCTATTTTGGTTAATGATACTGATGTTCACATAAATAATAATAGTAATAACAGTAATAACAATAACAATAATATCACTACCCTGCGAATTCTGCGATTCGACGCTATAGTAGCGCTGAGGACTGTTGGTGTAGTTATTGTTTATTTATTTATTTATTATATGCGTACAAAGACGCGCCATGATCTTGAAACGAACACAACATTGAACGTGAGTCGTGCCGCATAAAAAATAAAATGTAGTAAGTCAGGGAGCAGGAGCTAAAAACTTAACGAATAAGAGGGAAAAAAAAGGCGAAGTTGGCCATTCCGGAAAACTCAACAGGCGTACTTCTGGAAAGCTCTGGCAGACATTTAGAAGCAAAAAAAGAAACTAGAAAGTTCTCGATAATGGAAAAAGATAGACGTCTTTCTTTAGTAACTGAAATTTTAAGGGCCAGCAACAAAAATACAAGGTAAGCAGAAACGTTTCCTGGTAGCCATAGGCGGTGGCCCACGAAGAAACATGTCCCAATACAGTCCTAAGGAAGAGGCTATATCATTAAGATGGAAAACAGTTCGAAGCGCGGACTAGTAGAACTTTAGACATGAAACCTGAGGCCCCCAGCTAGCCATATGACTGCGACCACGCCAAAAGCTACAGGAGCTCCTAATGTTCGAAAAATTGAGAGCCAGAAAAAAATCTCCGTGGGCGTGGATGGAGCTACATAGAATATTAAGAAATAAAGATCATAACAAGCAAATAACGGAATGAAAAAAATAAAGTAATGTAAGAAATAAAATGATTTTATCCATCATCTTATCACGAAAAAAATAGGCCAACTGCACCTTTTTTATCGAAAAGGAGAAGAAGGAAGAAATCAAGCGCGAAACCAAAGTTAACTAAAGCAGTCTACTAATAGTATCTATGTTACTAGTAACTGCAACAAAACATGCTCAACATGGAATAAACCGAGATAGACCGTTACGAAAGAACAGCTGAAATCCTCTAGGAACGACCTCCGATGCCTTACATTAAGCAGCAAAAAAGCAGGAGAGCACTCAACAACCCAAGGTCAAAACCTTTCATAGTAAAAAAAACATCCATGGAATAGTAAACAATTGTAACTAGTGGTATCTAAGCGTTCTCCAGTCATCACATGACATCAGGTATTCCAATAGTTCTCAGGAGATCAATCTTCTTCAACGCTGTCCTAAACTTTGAGGAATTATCGCAAGACAGTAAATGCGGGGCGAGTTTTTCGAGCCATGTAGTAGCGCGGAGAATAAAGGAATTCTGCCGCTGTCCTCTCTGAAATCGACCAAGCTTGCCACCAAAAACGCTGAAGACACCTCTCCGACCACACGAGGGCGAAGCACCCAGTACCTTGAGGGCCTGAGGCGCATTTCCCCTTTGAATATCTTGAATGCAAGTACCAAATCTGAAAAAGTTCTACGATAAAAAAAGGCTTTTCAATTGTTGAATAAGTACATTGCCGTAGATTATCAAGTTTAGAAGAGGGTCCTTCTATTACCCGTCCTTAAATTCTGTTTTTTATTTTTGCAGAGGTGACTGCAAGTGCTGTTTCGATCGAGCGGCCCCTAGGCGGAACGTTGATGTCACCAACCGCTGGGTCATATCTATTAATTAATCGATATGGCCCATCTATGGCCCGATTTGGACGGCTACTTCACGCTTCTCATTCCAACTTTTTATAAACCGGAGTTCCGCTCTTTTGCTTCTCATGAAATTGTTAGCTTCCTGTTTCTCTTTCGTTAATTATTAAAAAAATCCGTTAGTATTACTGAGAGAGCGTTCCTTTTTAGCTCATTCGATAGAGGATGAAATTCTGATCCAGAAAATATGTGGATTTCCATGGTTTTGAATCCAGTGAGTGCTTATTCGAAGCCTTTTGTGAGAGGTTTCATTAATCGAGGGTAGGCGCCTTCGAATTCGGTCGACATCGGGACCATCGACTACGGTCGAGTCGCCGTAGTCAGCTTACCGCCGCTGCGCGAGTCGTCGCTTGGGATTGACAGTTTGACAGTGCGGGTGTCAGTAGCGCCTCCTGCCACTGCACCATACACGCCCTACGAAGTACAACACACGTATGAAAAGTTTATTAATGCAATTGATTATCTCACATTCCTCAGAGGGTTCCATACTAATTCACCTTTACAGACTCTTTACTTATTCATTTATTTACTTAAGGCCACATACATATGGGCAGACTTCAATTCTTGTCAAACATCAACCAACAGTCAAAACATAAGAAATTGAATGCAGTACTCCATGAAAACTCTCCTAGAAAATCGAGCTAAAAAATCTGGAAAAAATCAAGGCAACTTCGGTGTAGCCGGTTACAATTCTGCTCCTAGAAGACTTATCGTCTCGTTAGCGGTAGCATTCCCTAGGTAGACAAAATCCAACCGCTTCTTCACATTATTGTACAGCGGTTCCAGCAAGTGTTTTGGGTAGTAAGTCAGGGTGAAGTTACCGTAGACGATTATCCTTTCTACGTTGGGCCCAAGCCAAGACCTATCAGTCATGCGGTAGTGCCTGTAAGCGACTGTGATTAGGTGAACGTAAAATTTTGATGGAGAAACACCTTATACGATTCATCGTAGAATCATCATGTCCTCACCGGAATTTTTACCACAGCTGCTGATTCATGAACATTGTTTGAGTATACGTAAAAAAAGGACGGACGTTTCGCTGTGGAACACCCAACAACAGAATTATGGTAGCTAAACGCTAGTCAAACGTTGCCCGCGGCACTCGCTGCTGAGGCAAGTGCGGCCTCGTCCTACTTTTCTCTCCAATTCTACTTATTTTGAATAGAAAAAGACGTGGTTGAAATAAGAATGCCACAACGCGAGCATGTATTGCACAGTCCCAAAATGTTCCAGTTTAGCGTAGCATGTAAAGAGACTCTTCAAACTTCTTCTGACTGCCACTTTGTCGTGGTTCCCACAATTTTAAGGGTTCGAGGCGAGATCAACGAGAAGGTTCCGCGCCGACTACCGTATTCGATCGCGTCGCGTCCTCAGGTCCGGCGCAAGAGTCGGTCGTCCAGCCGCCATTCGATAACCTGCGAGCGCCGAGTCAACACGCCGAGTCCCTCCTCCCTCGACAGTGAACGTCATCAACTATCCGCATTGAACGATCTAGGACGTGGAACGAGCGAGCAACGACGAAGGGAGGACCAATAGGACGAACCGATCTTGCGAGCGGGTGCTCATTTGACATTCCCCTTTGGGCGATGGTGCCGCTAGCGGGCGAGCCGGTGTTCTCCTCAAGAGGCCGACCCATAGGTGGCGTGCGTTGTGCCGGTTTGTCCGCATAGGCCGCTGTTGTATTGTACTATGTTTATGTTCTATTTGGTTAGTTAGTAAATATCGGAGACAAGAGTGTTCTGTTGTGTCATCCGAAGAGCACGTGAATCGTGCAAGTGCTGTATTGATGTTGATCACATTAATATAGTAGTGTTTCGATGAGGATCCTAGATCGTATGAGGGCTGATAGTTTGTGGTCATCTACAACCGAGCATGGCGTCTAGGCAGTAGTGCGTCCCGCATATGCCGCTTGCTGTAGTCGTCAAGTCCCGCATGGCAGGTTGCAGCGCAAGTTCCACTAGGCTGCCGGTAAGTGCTCAAGCCAACCGAACTACATACACGCCATTATTCACTAAGAGATTTTTCCGCCATGTTTGGTATTGAGATGATCGGCTTTGCATCATCCCTTTGTACAACTTCTCTTTTAATTCAGTTACGCAGTTCTCCATTGCCTGTAATTACGGAAGACGTTATAATGAAATCGACCTCATTAACTCTCCGATCTCGCGTGCTCAATGAGCGTTCACCCTACACCTGAAAATTTACACGACTTCCAAGCGATTTCTAAACCAGAAGATAGATCAGTTATTCTGATTACAACCACGATTTATACTCCATGCTCGACAAAACAACACCACGTTAGGTGTTTGTCACTCTGAAGGTAGGGTTTACCCGACGCTTTAGATGCGCACCGCCTCTGTACCAGGGGTGTGCGGAGCTTCCGTTTCCGTGTTCCGAATTCCGGTTTCCGGCTGTTTTTGGCCCTTCTGTTTTTGAGCGGAACACGGAAACGGAAGAAGAAATCGAAGACCTCCACTGTGCAAGCTAACAAAATAGAGCCTAAAGTTATTGTGCTGACGTCGATGCGAACCATTCGAACTCTGGTAGGATGAAACCAATGCAGCGAAGTACAGTTCCCCCTCCCCTCCTGAGAACAGTTGCAATGAAGTATTATATTTGGCGGCACCTTCCACATCGTCCGTGTGCGAGAGATTGTTTTCTTTTGCTGGTTTCATTGTAAACGATCTGAGAAAAAGCATCTCTCTCCAAAATCATGAATAACTGCTGTTTCTCCATCATTACATGCTCATTTTAGGCTTTTAATTCTATACTGAAAGAATTCTTGTCTATCACGCCAAAAAAGTCTTTCTGTGTCTTTCTCTACGTACTTGCCTTCGGCTTATAATGAAGTTTATAAAGATGAATTTCCACCGTTTGAAGTTATCACCAAACGTTGAACACCTTCAACAAAATAAATAACACATTCTAGTGGAAACAAAACGAGCACTCTCTGGGTAGCTTTAGAAACAGAAATGAAAACTTTTTGTGGTCCAGTTTTGGCTAAACTCCAATAATTTAGTGAATTTTGCACTATTTCCGGCTACCGTGTTCCGCATTCCGGTTTCCGGCCATTTTTGGCCATTTCCGTTCCGTCTTCCGCTTTTTTGAAAAAAATTTCCGCACACCCCTACTCTGTACTCATTTCGACGGTCGATTCAGCTCCATGCTGTTGATTGTATCTCACAAATCAAGTTTGTTTATCCCTTGCTTTTCAAATTGAGCCTTGCGGTTTACTCCTGCGCATGACTTGATGGTTGCTCCCTTGGACCTAGCGGCTGCCCTCCTTTAACTGCCCTGTCTTTTTGTTGAGATGCGTGGGATGGAACTGAGCACTCTTGTCTTCATAAAGAGCCTTCACTATTGCACTACTCGTAAGTCTACTTCTATTGGTGCTGCTTTTTCCATTTTCGTGATATTGGTGCTAGTTACGTTACCGATATATCAAACAAATAAATAAATAAATTTTCAAGCGATTCGTAAACCGAAAAATAGGCCGCGTTATTTTGATTCCAACCATGTATCTTCTGTTTGAAGTGAGAATCGGAGAGCGTTATGACGAGGCGTCACATGCGGCAGCAGCGAGTGCCGCCGGCAGCGTTTTGGCGAGCGTTTAGCGGTGGTTCTGTACTTCGCTGTAATCGAAATCGGGTATCCGGAATTTACGCAGAGCTGGTCACGCGTTGGTGAATCGCGGTCGGTGATGTGTGAGTGGATACTGTATAGTTTCATACAGTACCGGACGCGACGCAACGATAAATATGCGGCGTCCGCATATTCATAGGCGGCGAGGAGCGCACAAAGCCTAGTCGCGGTGCCAGAGCTAGCAGTAGAAGTCCCCAAGGGGTGACTCGAAGAAGCTACCACGCAAAGCCCCTCGTTGGGCATGCGGCGCAAATGAACTGAGGTTGACACCACCCCGGCTCGCCACGCTTGGACCCTGAAGCGGCTCTTTTCGGCGCTCCGAAGCGCCGCTACCGCCGTTTTATCGTTGCGGCGCGTGCGCCATGATTATAATCTCCCTTCATTTTATGGGCATCTCCCTGAAACTGTGGGTTACTTACCGAATAATAGCCTCACTTGTGTCTATATCTGAGTATGTATAATTTGAAAAGAAGACGCGGACGTGGTGCACACCCAAAGTCAGCACCTTAATGAAGTCCTTCAACGGGTGATGTTTACGACGATACCAAGTAGCGCTCACCTTTTTCGGATCAACGAGACACTTTGGCGAGTATCCTAGCGGTAGAACTGCGCTGGTATTGTGGAAAACAAGCGTAGGAAGGTGTGCCTGCAGTGTTTCGTCTCCCTGAATGTTTTCCGTCTGACTGAAGCGCACCAAAATCAAAGTGAAATTGAACGCAAGTGGATGAATCGTGCCTGGTATTGGCGTGGCAAACGAGTTGTACGAAGAATATATCGTGTCGTGAATCGTATAGTGCCAATGTTGTCGTTTTGTGTCATCTTTTTCCTTAACAATAATGCAATAATGACGATAAATACTGAAGAATAAACGCCACGAATCAGGTGTGTTTATTCTCCAGCACTTCTGTATACTTCAAAGAGATCACAGCCATCCATACAGGGTGAAGTCAAAAAGTGATGAGCCATCCAGAGCAATTATCCGTTCGTCTAAATCCGAAAACAAAACGTAGCGAGAGTGATAGCGACTCCGATGAAGGCAATCCTGAACTTCTTCGTTAGAAATTTTCGAAAAGACGTCGGAACACAGGACGCACAAACATCAATTTACACTTCGCAACAAAGCAGCGCAGTAATGATTATACGTGGAATAGGAGAAGCAGCGCGATAGTAGCCGCTTGGGTTGGAACTAACTGGGCAACGTCATAGGTATGGCTCGGTCACCCTCAGGGCAAATGTCCATGACGCGGGCAAATTAAGAAGCCTTGGCTCGAGAAAAGCACAGTTTTGGCGGGTAACTCGACCAGTTGCAGGTCTGTCTTGCTGCCGAGTATGACTGAGCCTCTTGTTAAGCCTAAGCCTAAGTAAGCAATGGAACACGCCCTCCGTCTCTAAACAACCGATAAGTCGCTCTTCCAGTGGGTAAAGTGAAGCCTAGAAAACGAAATTGTAACTTTCGCATTACTGTAAGTTTCATTTTATCGATAGGCCTATGTAATGAAAGAGTTAATTGGTCCGACGGTCGTAAGAAAATAGTTTATGAGAAGTATAATTCAATATACTTGTATTCCAACAAGCTGATAGTGTCCTCCTGGTCTGTCCTTCTCCTTACGTAAAAATACCGCCTCAGCTTCGCCACTTCTGACATAGGAATCCAAAATCTAGATGTGTAATAGAATATCCCTACACAGCGGCTTCATATTATCGCCTCATACTGGTTTTAGGACGATGAACACACCTGCTTTGAATAGTCATCAATATTTTTTACATAAATATAGAAGTGTTGAACACCTTGAAGTTTGTAGTGTTCGATCATTTCAGTAAGTAACAACCACGAGGGTTCGCGCCCATATATAGGGGAAAGACAGAAAGATAATTCATAGACTGGATCTGAACAGAATGTTACTCTGAAGCAGATATACATCAATCTATTAGATTATATTAGGTATATATTGAGGTTACTCCTAGGTATAAACATCATCAATGGCAGTTTCTGTACTGGTTTGTTTGCTCACTTTTTCGTGCATATTCCTCGTTTCTGCGGTCTTCTTCACTTTTGTGGTTAAATTGATTTTTATGGTTACATTGAAAAATAAAATATAATATATTCGTCTGATAAAAAAGCCAGTGGACCGAGATAGAGTAAATGCCAACTATAAATAGTAGTAGCACTTCAAGACGCGAAAAAAACCTAATTCCAAAAAAAACAAAGACCAAACCAATTTCACGATAATAGTAAAAATGTTTTCAGTTCAAGTGGTACGATTCCGAACCGGCTTACCAGCCCAAAACGAAGGTGCGGATGAGGGCTGGAAGTATTAGGTTGTAAACAAAGTTCTGTACTTTTCTGCACCTTATTTTAAAACGTCATAACTCAGATCAGGGATAACCGTTTTCCCTATTCAGAACACCGTTTTAAGGAACATGTCTTTCACTAAGGGAATGATAGTCATTCGTCCCACTAGCGAAAAAATCTGAAGATCTGCATCGAGTGAAATCCATGAAGGCGATTTTGGAAAAAAAAACTGTGCAAAGTCTCATAGTATAGTATCCATTCTTCATCCCATGTTAGAAAAGATCAAAATCATCAAGAGTGAAAAGATCAAAAATAAATCGCAGATCAAAAATCGCCTCGTAAAAGTCGTTCTGACCAAATGAATTTGCAACCGACACTCGCTACGGCTGCACGCTACGGCGAAATTGTGAGCCATTAATTGCCGAGTTTTTTTTCGCCCTTTTAGGCGGCTTAAGGTGGCCCAGGACAACGGTATGGAAGAAGCCTAGATTCTCTGCTTTCACAAGAAATAGTTGTGTTGGCTTTTTTCCGCACTTCCTTTTGGATACAACGATTAACGAACAAAGGTCCGTCGAATGGTGCCCTCACTTCAATTGATTTCCTTCTTCAGGGAGCTTACTAAATCAGACAACTATAGTGTCACGTGAAAGCGTACTTCCTATGCGTATAATGTTCAGACCTACAGCACTCAACTCCGCCACTCAGCAAACTTTGGACTGGTTAGGTGAGTTCTTTCAAAAAGTCATCTCAGCTTTGATGTGGAGAAGAAGAACTATGTATTTATTGACCTAAAAAGCGCAACTCATCAGGGAAAGGCGGAAAAGGACCGAACTTTGTTTACAACCTAGTAGAAACTGTCAGATTCGAGGGAAAAGCTCGAATAGCGCAAATGACTGGTGGGGTGGTGGACTAAAAATACACAGCGCACTGGAGAGGCATGAGACGTGAGTTCGAGCAGTGTTTGAGCCATTAAAACATCAACTTCTACTATAACTAGTAGTAACCCGCAAAAACGTGATAATGAAACTCGAACGTGGAAACTTACCCTTGAATAGTGTTTGATCTGAAACTGTAATATGTTCCAGTAACAAGGTGTCGTTTTCTGAGCTAAGGCTCATATAGTAGGCCTCTGATCGTCGACAGCAGTGCACCACAAACTCTGGATAGACCACCGATTCCACTGGTCTGCCAAGCTGTCGCCAATTTCTGTCCCAGTACCAACAATACATCTTCCTCCTGGAACAACCGAATTCACAGCGATTGAAAAGACACAAGACATGTCGTCGGTCTTATTTCAATATGCACGAAAAGATAAAGGTAAAGGTGCCGGTGTTGATTAGCCCGCTAAGTACGCGCCGCCGCATTCGTGTTCTATTCAGGATCGCATAGGCATGGCGAATAGGTGTTTCGCCTGTACAATGACTAGCCCTTTAGAGGCCTGCTGGCCGCCAAATGGCTTTAAAGGTGGTGGCCTCGCTCACCCGACAAACGAAAAGCAATAACGTAAAAAAACGATAGCACTAAAAACATTAGAAACAAAAAACGAAGATCAAAAATCATGCAGTAAAACACGACGAAGGACTGATTAAATACGCCCAGGGAGTATGGTAGCAGACTACCGCGGCGGGACCCATATGAGCCACTCGTGACAAACACCGTTTGGGCTTCGCTGATTATATAGTAGGATATGACAGGATAGCTTGTGGGGGCCAGCCGCTCTACCAGGTCAGTGTCTCTATCTTCCCAGACAAGTATGGTACCAATTTACCGGACCCGGAGGGATGGAAGGCTTGGTTTTCCCGGTCCAGGATCGATCGTTCGGTCGTTTGAGTGGCAATGGCGCCTCTTACCACTGCACCACGCAAAACTTCAAATTTTCGATTTTCATGTGTGTATGTGTGCTCTTATATATATATATATATATATATATATATATATATATATATATATATACATATATATATATATACATATATATATATATATATATATATATATATATTATAGATCTCATCAGGACCCCACAAGGCTAGCCTCGTTAGCTATCAACTCGCCGCAGCTTTTGGTTAATCATGGTGCGACATCAATATCGATCAATCAAAGGAATTAAGAAGAATGTTAAATGTATGAACCATCTGTTGCGCCATGCAGTCCGAATCGTCGGATTCTAGACCTGATTGAAAGTTCACTTCCAGCAAACAGATGCAATCAAAACAACTCAGCGTCCGGTTAGAGACGGATTGGCATCACTATCAATCAAGAGTGTTCATTTTGATCTGAATAAAAAAACATTGTCGTATTGTGGAACCATCAAGATTGCGCCATGCATCCGTCCGAATCGTCGGATTCTAGACCTGATTGAAAGTTCACGGGTAACATGCTTGTTCTACTTTGGTCGCAAACAGGTCGTATCATTGCGTTACACTCAGAGCAGCAAACAAAACAACTCAGCGTCCGGTTAGAGACGGATTGGCATCACTATCAATCACTGAGTGTTCATTTTGATCTGAATAAAAAAACATTGTCGTATTGTGTAAGTGCATCTCAGAGTGCATGTTAAACTTGTTATGTCTTGATGTTTTTATGTTTACTGCATCACAAGAGACGCGTAACAGCGATATCACCTCTTGGCGACCAAAGTGGAGCAAACATGTTATTCGTGAACTTTCAATCAGGTCTGAAATCCGACGATTCAGGCAAGTGCATGGCGCAATCCTTATGGTTCATACATTTTACAGCCCTATAAATTCTTTTCCCATGATTGCATCACGGTTGGAAGAGTTATAGCTTCTCAAACAGTGGTCACAGTTATTGGCCGATATTGATGTCATTCCATGGTTAACTAAAAGCTGCGGCAAGTGCATATGTTTACTACCTCAGGAGTAACTCATAGCAGCAATATCACCTGTTTAGGACCAAAGTAGAGCAACCATATTACCGATGCACTATCAATCAGGTACAAAATCCAAGGCCTCGGCGGAGTACATGGCGCAATCTTCACCTAACACACACCTGAAAATTTTCTTTTTTCTTGGCTTTCATTCAAGCTATGACTCGTTCCGATTGGTTCACTTTCGCCAAAGTTATGGCATTTCAAACAGGAGGTACATTTTTTTGAGACACCCTGTATATATATATATATATATATATATAGTAGCGGTCAAAAAGATATGTCACTTTTCATTTTCATTCCAAAATAGCTCAAATCAGAAAGAAGCTGATACCAATTGATAGTTCTGACAACTCTATTTGAAAACATGTCGAAACGTACCGCTTTTACGAATCCTGTGTTTTTTAAAAATATTTTGTAGTGAATTTCATATGCTATTTTGAACAAAATTATCCCAAAAATCGCTGAGTATAGGATCAATCTGAGACGATATTCTGATAGAGCATGTTCCAGTTATTATAACGTGCTACAAAAATTTGATTCAAATCGCCCATAAAATAGAGATTTTTTGAGCAAACATTTTGGTGGTCAAAAATCGGTAAAATTTTAGGACCATGTTTTGAACAAAACTCTATATCTTCCTAACTTTCCGGTGAAATTACAATAAATTTGAAAATGTTGTAGAGGATGATTTTCCCTTTAGGATAGATGATATTGTTTCGAGTCCGGTTTCCTATTTAGAGAGAAAATTCCTTTTAAAGTTGAGATTGCGTAAACTGTTATATTCAAAAAAGTTGAGGAGGAACCGACTCCGTTCTTTCCATGTTCATAGTACATTTGTCGTTCTTTCAACGCCTTAGGTAAGCTAAAATGAATCAAGGCTACTCATAAAAATATATCGCTTTGTCTAACTCACGCTGTGCGCGCCTTAGCCCGCGCCGTGCACTGTACTGGTAGTGACGGCGCCTACAGCGTGTGTCAGTCAAAGGGACATATTTCTATGAGAAACCTTGACTTATTTTAGCTTACGTGTGATATTGAAAGAACCGCAAATGTACTATGAATTCGAAAAAATGGAGTCGGGTCCTCTTGAATTTTTTTGGATATAACAGTTTACGCAGTCTCAACTTTAAAAGGAATTTTCTCTCGAAATAGGAAACTGGACTCGAAACAAAAGCAACTATACTAAAGGAAAAATTATCCTCTTTAACATGCTCAAATTTATTGTAATTTCACCGGAAAGTTAGGAAGATATAGAATTTTGTTCAAAACATGGTTCTAAAATTTGACCGGTTTTTGACCACCAAGATGTTTGCTCAAAAAATCTATATTTTATGGGCGATTTGAATCAAATGTTCGTAGCACGTTATAATAACTAGAACATGCTCTATCAGAATATCGTCTCAGATTGATCCTACACTCAGCGATTTTTTGAGATATTTTTGTTCACAATAGCATATGAAAATCACTACAAAATAGTTTTAAAAAACAGGATTCGTAAAAGCGGTACGTTTCGACACGTTTTCAAATAGAGTTGTCAGAACTATCAATTGGTATCAGGTTCTTCTCGATTTGAGCTATTTTTGAATGAAAATGAAAAGTGACATATCTTTTTGACCGCTACTGTATATGTATATGAAATCTTTTTCGAGTCCACGTGGTGCAATGATAAGAGTCACTGCTGACAGCGGAACGATTGGACGATCGATCCCGGCCCAAGCTAACCGAACCATACCACCCCTTCAGGAGCCAAATATAAGGTTGGTGCAAAAGTATTCGGACATTTGCGACTTCTTGAATATGAAAAGGATTTCCCTGGTATTTTCGGCTGCAGTCAAAAAATGTTATAGAGAAGAGAAGACCATTGATATTAACGGTGCGTACTTCAAATGACTCCTTGCTTTTGTTTAAAAATTATAAAATGAACTGTTTTGTATCCCAAACGTCCAAGAACTTTTGCACCAACCTAATACACGTTCACTATGCCGCTACGATTCTGAGAGGATGACGAATGCACGACGCATCACTAGGGGAGTGATCAATCCCGAGACATTTACCTTTACCCTTATAAGATCTTTTATAATTGGGTAGTAGCAAGTACAGAGCCCTTGTAATGGATGATTTCGACTCATCGGGAATCCGTCTACAGAAATTTGAAAGACATCACAATCCTATGAACAAATCGATGGCCTTACATTCAAAATGGTGATGCTAGTCGAGTGATTCCTTTTTTACGATTAACTTTTTAATAGAAAACACCTACTAGACATTTCTGGACACAGAATTCTTATCGTGTTCACTCACCCGAACCAATGCGCTCCGTCCATTATTATCACTGAATAATCAGGGAAGGTGTATGCGCCGACGAGTGCTAAGGATGTTTCTGGCAGACCCTCGGCGCCTTCCCGCAATGCAACGTTCTTCCATAATAGGTCACGGAATTCAATGCAACCGTTGATATGATGTGCAGAATAGGGATCTGGAAGATACGCAACGATAAAACGTCAAATCGAAAGCAACGCATAAAAGCGGCGGATTTGCTTGCAAAATATGCAGGGTGTCCCATAATAACGTCTTTAAAGTTTTTTTATTGTAACTAATGAGCAACTAATAATTCAAAAAAAACAAAAAGTATACAACAGTAGCATAAACACTATGTAACATTATACTCTGACAGTTTCGAAGTAGCCCCTTTGGAACGGACAGAGATGTTGAAACGCTTAACGAAACTTTCGGTGATGGGCCGCAGGTCTTCGGGAGACAATCGGTTCCACCCTCGATGCAGCGATTGCTTCAAGGAATCGAGACTGCGGTGACGTTTCACTTTGACTCTAGCCTCCAACATAGACCCGCTGTAGTCCATCGAATTTAAATCCGGAGATAACAGCGGCCAATCTGAAGACGTGATGAAGTCGGGTAAATTGGCCCCACACCATTCATGTATAGTCTTCGCAGTATGAGCAGGAGCAAGTCCTACTGGAGAGTCCATGGTGCGTTGTCGAAGTGCTGCTAGGCCCAGGAAAGGACCACGGCTTCAAGAATAGCTAAATCTGGATTGATTTCCCCCCCCCCCTGATCCACGATGACAAGGGGAATTTTGCCGCTGGTGCAGACTCCGCCTCAAACAATGACGGACTGCGAATTTTGACGACGGCTGATAGTGGCAGAAGTACCTGGAGCTCATTTAGACCAGAATGTGTCGTTTTGATGATTTTACCCTGCTCCACGGTGAACAGCTTTTCATCAGGATCCATTCCCATCCGTGACCAGCGGCCCGCATCAGAAGCTACTGGCATCGTTTGAGTCGTACACGTTTGTTTTTGTCCGTCAAAAGCTGTGCTTTCTGAATCTTGTAAGGATTGAATCCGAGTTTCTTTCTGGCTATTTGATGCGCAGAAGAGGAGCTGATGCCGATGTCACGAGCATTTTCCTCATAGAGACCTTTTAACTTCGTGTCACCCGCTTTCCAATGATTTTGCGGATCCTGGTTGTGTTGGCGCTGCACCCTCTTCCTCATCCTGTACGGTCGCCCTCATGGTCAAGCTCCACGAACCGGAGAATCGCTTTGGAAACGGTCGACTGTGCGACACCGAGCAAGCGAACAACATCGCATTATCGCTTTCCTTGGCGGTGAAGCTCCAAAGTCGCAGCTCTTTGACTTGACGTTTCCGGAAAATCTTCGTGCTCCAGTCGAACTCAAACCTCAGTCATCGAACCGGGAAGATGTGCGGATGAAAACGGCGCTGTTACCGTCGTATTTCCTATCCACATTTTCACACAGAAAACATAAAAATTTCACCGCGTTACTTTGGGACGCCCGATAGGTACGCCTTCTCTCTTACCTACAATCCCGTTCACAACTTCTGTACTAAACCGCGTGGCGCACGCGCCTGCCCGGGCTTCAGCGTCAAATCGTTCCCAGTGAACCTTGGGCAAATTCAGAAACACCTTTTGATTCGTCTTCCGATCTTGAGCTCAAATATATCTTTACACTTACTCCAGCTGTAATAGGTGACCTAGTTATGGGCGATTTTCTTCGTATCCAAAGAACTACCACCCTCGCATTTCTCCACGTTCCCACTACAGCTCGCCAGAAATGAAGAAAATCGCACAGCGAAGGCGAGAATGTTGTGTATTGTAAAGTTTGGACAGCAATTCTCCACAAAACTATGGGCGTCGTTGATCGAGAAAACGTCGTCGTTGATCGAGAAAAAATCTGATGAGAAATTGTGGAATTTCCACAATTTGCAATCTCCTGCATGCAAGATGTCTCTAGGACACTCCACTGGCAAGGTTCGGATGGTCGTAAAACAATTAGCAGGGCTCCGAAGAAAACCGCCCATAACTGGGTCACCTATTACAGCTGGAGTAAATGTAAGGAGATATTTGAGCACAACATCAGAATACGAATCGAATTGTGTTTTTAAAGTTGCCCAAAGTTCACTGAGAACGATTTGCACGCTAAAGCCCGTGCAGGTGCGTGCAGTACGCGTTTTGGGACAGAAGTTATGAGCGGCATTGTAGTTTATATTCATAACCTTCTATTGAGTTTTGGTAGATAATAGGTGTAAGCTAACCAAGTCTTCCATCACTTGGGTAAATCGGTACCAGGCTTGTCCGGGAAGGAAGAAACACTGGTTTGTTACACCGGCTGACCCCCGCAAGTCATTGTATAGGCCAAGTACGCATTTACCTTGTCGCTGCGATTTTGAATGGAACGCGAATGCAGGGCGCGTCCTTAGGGGAGTGATCAATACTACTTTACTTTTCCTATATTAATACACTTAGAAGACTCAGAGAACATTGAGGGCGCGCGTATTTAATAAAATGGCTAGGCACATTGAAAAATTATTCTGCAATACCTTTATAGAGGCGATTTGGTGCAGATGACGAGAGCCGGTTGCTCAGCACATTTAATAGAATAATTGTCAAAGTGCATAGTATGGCCACAGCATGGAATGAACACAACGTGCCATACATCACAAGGGAACAGTAAGGTATCGCTCGACGAAAACAATATCGAGTGCAACATGATTTTTTATAGTTGCTCTTTGAATGGACGATTACATCTACACTCTGGCACACGTTGTGTTCGCATAAAAAGATGACCGCCAACGCAACATCGGCCATATCCGTATTATTCTCGAATTTTCTTCATTGGAAATTCTTTTTCACTATCTAGAGATTCACTTTCGCAAGTTTCGCCACATCTGCATTGGACACCCTGGAAGGCTTGGTTAGCGCGGACGGGGATCGATCACTCGATCGTGCGAATGAAAGTGGCCAATCTTGGCACTTCAACAAACACGACGAGACGTTTATAGGGGTTTGACACTGAAAGATTTATTTATTTATTTATTTCTTGATTTACGTACGCATATAGACACGATAAAAACAAGAGTAGTTGAAAGAACGAAGAACCATGGAGATACCAAAGAACATTAATTTTTTAAAAACTCGCATAATTGGCAGGAACCAGAAAGTGCAGTCTGCCGGAAACAGAAAGACGCGGGTTCACTTCCCGTCCGATGTCAGTGTTTTGCGAATAACCTAGCATCTCTAAATATGTAAGTCAATCTACTAGTTCTCGTATATAAACCGCTTAACAAAAAGGGCAATTAAAAGACTAGTTTCGTGTAATATCAAAAATGCTATCAGCTTAACTGGTAACTGCCGATATCGGCTTACCGGCTCATTCCCGTGATTACGGGTGAGTGCTGATAGCAAAAGTCCGACCGGGCTCGAGAAAGAGATGCTAGGAGACTCGCAACGTAGTACATCGGTAGCACAGTGGTTAGTGCAGTCTGCCGGAAACAGAAAGACGCGGGTACAATTGCCGTCCGATGTCAGTGTTTTGCGAATAACCTAGCATCTCCAAACATATATGTCAATCAACTAGTTCTCTTCTATGAACCGCTAAACAAAAAGCGGCAAATAACAGACTAGTTTCGTGTAATCTTCAGCGTGTTTTTTTATTACAGGTGGAAGTGAGTAATGGCAACGAGGGCGGACCCTTGCTCAAGGGGATCGAACTGTGTATCGATCGTGCCATCAGTGGCTGACCCCCGAAGTGCCCGGATCGTTCGCCCCCTCAGGAATTCTGCTGGTCAGTTCCCGCCGACTCCTTCGTCGGTCTCACCCCGACTCGGCTTTGGATGTCCAGCTTTCAAATTCAAAGGATATCAAGTTAGTTGAACTTTGATTTACTGATTTTCTGAAGTTGTAAGTACCGCGCTTTCCTTTGCGGATTTGTATTTCGGTGTGGCACCGGTTTGCCAGTGATCAATTGCTGAACGTGATTTTTCGAAGGTGATAGTAGTGGTCCTCTACCTAGACGGCAATCGATAGTGAAGCGATTAGAAGAATTTATGGTAGAATTTTGCTTATTTTACTCCAGAAATACCTAAAGAAGGCTCTTAAGGTACTTATCTCAGTTAAAATGGCTTTTGCAGCACGGAAACCGCTTATCACCTGGCTTAATCATAATTCGAGTCGGTTGAACTTTGATTTATCGATGGAATTTTCTAATTATAACCACCAGTTTCAATCGTGAATGTTAATTATCCTCAAACCGTTACCCCAACCTAAGAAGTGCAAACAAAATCAATTGTTCTAATGTCGTGCTCACGTTTCTTTTTTGTTTAAACTCGTGCTGTATGGACCATAGCTGGTAAACAACGCCTTCGCCTTTTGATTCAACCAACTTTTACACCGCTGACAAACGATACTGTAACACAAAGTTTGGTCTGAAGATGGTCTCAAAAGCACATTTTCCGATTCGTTTCGGAAAAAACACGGAAACAACAACTCAACAAAATGGGGTCCCGTTAACAACCTTGTTGTAGTCAAGTTGTTGTTGTGTTGTTAGTCGTGATGTTACGAAGATAGACGAAATCCAGCCGCCTCTTCACATTGTTGTATAGCGGTTCCATCAAGTGCTTCGGGTAATACGTCAAAGTAAAGTTAGCGTACTCGGTGAGACGAGGTAGGATCGCTTTAAACCATCCGCGATTAAGCTCGCGATAGTGCCTGTAAATGATCTAGGTAAAATGAAGATTTCCATTAAATGATATTCCTATCTGTTTCACCCGCACACAATCCCTAAAACATCCGCAGTAGTGAGAAGGAGTACGGGAATTTGGTAGGATCGCTTTAAAACATAAGGGATTAGACTCGCGATGGTGGTTGTAAACAATCTAGGTAAAATTAAAATATATGATGAATAATATTCCTATTTTTCAGCCGCTCATACTTCGATCTGACTTTGCCATGATTATAAACTCTTCATTTATATCTCTCTGAAACAGTGGATCACTTACCGAATAATAGCCTCACTTGTGTCTATATCTGAGTATGTATAACTTGAAAAGAAGACGCGAACGTAGTGTACACTCAAAGTCAGCACCTTAATAAAGTGCGTCGACGGGTGATGTTTACGACGATACCAAGTAGCGCTCACCTTTTTCGGATCAACGAGACACTTCGCCGTGAACCCTAGCGGGAGAATCGCGCTGGTATTGTGGAACACAAGCGTGGGAAGATGTTCCTGCAGTGTTTCGTCTCCCTGTATGATTTTTGAACTAAAGCTCACCAAAATGATGGAAAAATTGGACGAAAGTGGATGAATCGTGCCTGATATTGGCGTGGCAAACGAGTTGTGCGCTGAATATACCGTGTCGTGAATCGTATAGTGCCAATGTTGTCGTTTTGTGTCATCTTTTTCCTTAACAATAATGCAATAATGACGGTAAATACTGAAGAATAAACGTCACGAATCAGGTGTGTTTATTCTCCAGCACTTCTGTACACTTCAAAGAGATCACAGCCATCCATACAGCGTGAAGTCAAAAAGTGATGAGCCATCCAGAGCAATTATCCTTTCGTCTAAATCCGAAAACAAAACGTAACGAGAGTGATAGCGACTCCGATGAAGGCAATCCTGAATTGCTTCATTAGGAATTTTCAGAACACAGGACGCACACATACCAATTTATACTCGGTATAATTATAATTATACTAATTAAACGTGGAATAGGAGAAGCAGCGTGGTAGTAGCCGCTTGGGTTGGAACTAACTGGATAACGTCCTAGGGAAGGCTCGGTCACCCTCAGGGACTATGCCGCGGGCAAATTAAGAAGCCTTGGCTCGACCAGCTGCAGGTCTGTCTTGCTGCCAAGTATGAATGGGCCCCTTGTTATGCCTAAACCCAAGCCAATGGAACACGCTCTCCGCCTCTGATTCACTGATAAGCCGCTCTTCCAGTGGGTGAAGTAAAGTCTAGAAAACGCAATTGTAACGTTCACATTACCGTAAGTTCCATTTCATCGATAGCCCTAGTCAAAGTGTTAATTGGTCCGACGGTCCGAAAATAGTTTATTATAAGTTTAGTTCAATATACTTGTACTCCAACAAGCTGATAGTGTCCTCCTGGCCTGTCGTCCTCCTTACGTAAAAATACTGCCTCAGCTTCACCACTTCTGACATAGGAATCCACAATCTAGATGTGCAATAAAATATCCTTACACAGCGTCTCCACGGTATCGTCGTCTGCTGGTTTTTGAACGACAAACATACCTGTTTGGAATAGTCATCAATATTTTTTACGTAAATATAGAAGTGTTGAACACCTTGAAGTTTGTAGTGTTCGATCATTTCAGTAAGTAACAACCACTTGGTTCCGTTCCCGTATATGGGGGAAAGACAGAAAGAGAATTCATAGACTGGATCTGAACTGGATGTTACTATATAATCCTTCTATATAATAGGCGAAACCCCAGCGTTGTTTGTCATGGGTGCGGATGGCTCATATGGGCCCCGCCGCGATAGTCTGCTACCGTACGCCAAATACACCCGGAGCGACAAGGGAGCTGATGAAAGTGCTTCAATCTTTTACGTTTCTTCTCGTTTACATTCTCTGTCCTTCGTTTTCATCCTTTTACTTTTATATCGTGTTTTTATCCTTACGGCTTACACTTTTCAAAACCTTTCCTCCGTTTCCCTCTATTTAGTTTCCACAGACGTTTAGCGGCCGATAGGCCGATGAAAAGCTGCTTTACTTTAAAACAGATGTACATTAATCTATTAGATCATATTAGGTATACACCATTTTCAGGCGTAAAGCAATATTTTTCAAACAAACCAATTTCAACACAAATTCAACGTTTTTCAGACCAATTCCCACGTTCTTTAACCAAGCACACCATTTTCCAAATCAAATTCAGCACTTTTCAAATCAAATTAAACACTCTCCAGACCGGACTGATCATTTTCAATTTATGTGAAACAGCACTTTCTGCAGACTCTTAATGTAAGGTTTACTTTACCTTTGAAAAGACATTTTCGGCTGCGTGGAGAATGTAAGAATACGGCGACGAGAACTTCAAGGTGTAGGAAGGTGCCATGGTTGTCCCTAGCTCGTGAGCCCTGTGGACCGTGGCGTTTTCCATGACAGGCCACGACCCTTCCATTTCTTCACGATTGCGAACTCTGTCTAAAAGGACCTCAACAAACTTGCAAAATTTTGCACCACTACAGGTGCCATCAATGATAATTTTCCAATGGAGGATTCCTGTATCGTTCATAGCAACGAGCAATGTAATCATGCGACCTTTTACTGTAGAAACAACGACATGGGCTCGGGTTCCTTTCTTCTAGCGAGCTTGGCTACGGCTCAGGTGTAAATTGAAGCCGCTCTCAATAATAATTACAGACTTCTGCTTGTCTGATGGAAAGTTTTGCACAAAATCGAGAGCATAGCCTTGACGATTAGCAATGACCTGTTCACTGTTTAAGCTCACGGTGAGCCTTTTTTAAGCGTGATCCGAAGTCTTCCTAGTGTGCTGAAAACGGAAAAACTGACATGTCAACGTTGTTTTCATCCTTCAGCGATCGTCGTAACCAAACCATGTAAGAAAGTCAGGAGAAAGTACTGTGTTACATAAATTGAAAATGTTCACTCTGGTCTGGAGAGTGTTGAATTTGGTTTGAAAACTGTTGAATTTGATCTGAAAAGTGTTGGATTTGATTTGAAAATGTTGAATTTGATCTGAAAATATTGGATGTGATTTGAAAAATGTTGTGCCTGGCTGAAAAACGTTGAATTTGGTTTGAAAAAATTTTGCTTTTTGCCTGAAAACGGTATGTAAATGTTGTACTATATACATTTGTAAATAGTTGTAACAGGTTCACGAGGGCGGTTGGCCTGTGCTATCGCGGGGTAGGCCCGTGGGCGCGCCTGATCTGCGCCGTACTCGGTGTTACCGCAGGTCAGGTGGCGTCTGCGGGGCCATCTCGCGGTAATGGTCAGCGAGGTCCCTCCCCCTCGTGAACCTGCATAAATAGGAGGGTGAAAACCTGTTGTGTGCGATTTCTGTTCTTGTTATGTTTTATGTTCTTCTGATAAAGTTTGCTAATCCTCCTCTGTATTCTCTCTGTCTAAAAAGAATTCCTCTCTAGGAAAAGAATTAGTTCGGTCCAGGGCTTCGGGTTCGAAGCCCATCACTAGACATTCATATACGTTTCCGGAATACGGATGAACGACATAATAAAGTTAGTCATAGGTATAAATATCATACATAGCAGTTTCTGTACTGACCTGTTTGTTTACTTTTTCGTGCATATTCCTCGTTTCTGCTGTCTCCTTCGCTTTTGTGGTTACATTGATTTTGTATGGCGCACATTAAGTGCATGAAAAGTAAAATAAAATATTTTCGTCAGATAAAAAAGCCAGCCGGCCAAGATAGACTAACGGTGAAATATAAATGGTAGTAACTCTCTAAAACGCGGTAAAAAAAAGCCATAATTTCACTGTAATTCTTTATTAATTAAAATGTTCTCAGCTTAACTGATAAAATTCCGAAATCGTTTCACCAGCCCAAAACATCACTATGGATGAGGGCTGGAGGTAAGTACTGTCTCATTCGACGAAGGCGCAAGGGGAGCGCAAATGACTGGGTTGCAGCGGTCTGAAAACACACAATGCCCCGGAGAGGCATGAGACGTGGGTTCGAGCCCTGTTTGAGCCATGACAACACCAGCCATTCATCGGCCTATCGGCCGCCGTTAATTGGCCATCCACATTGCCGGATTGGATTCCCAGGTCAAAATCGGAGATCGACTAGAACTTCGTTTAGGTAGGTTGTTTTAAGGCCGAAAGAACGGAAGAAATGAAAGCGAAAGGAAACATAAAAGAAGCAATTCCATCAGCCCCCTTGTCGCTGGTGGACGGTAACAGACTATCGCCGCTGGACCCACATGAGTCACCCATGACAAACATCGCTTGGGTTTCGCTTATTATATAGTAGGATCAATTTCTACTATAACTAGCTAGTAGCAACTCGCAAAAATGTGGTAATAAAAGCAGAATCTGAAAACGGAGAACTTGAAAAAAACTTGAGCTTGAAAACTTACCTTTGAATAGTGTTCGGTCTATTACTGGAATATATTCCCGCAACAAGGTGTCGTTTTGTGAGCTAAGGCTCATATAGTAGGCCTCTGATCGTCGACAGCAGTGCACCACAAATTCCGGATAGACCACCGATTCCACTGGTTCACCAAACTGTCGCCAATTTTTGTCCCAATACCAGCAATACATCTTCCTCCTAGAACAGCATAATTCTTAGCGCTGTAACGGTAGTAATAGGTTCGTCGGAAAAATCGCATCTCAGGCAGGGTTCGAACCCAAGTCTCTCGCGCAACCGGAGCCGGGCGTTAACCACTACGCCAGTGAGACGGGATGCGGTTTTTGCGATGAACCCAACACCCTCTGATCGTCGAAATACCGAAATACCGAAGCGAAACAAACACCACCATTACAACATCACATTCTTGTATACATAATAACAATCCGCAAAAAGCGCTAGTAAAACTAGAATAATTCACTGCGATTAGAAAATCATAAACCATATCGTGAGTCTTACTTTAGTGTGCAGTACGGACGGTAAACACCCGACCACGCACGAAATAAACGAAACGATACTATTTTTACCATTCGTTTTCTCTAAATCACTCCAAAGCTATTTGTATTGAATACAAAAACGTGACTCCACGAAAAAAAAAGAAAAAACAAAGGGCATCATCAGAAGAGCGTGTTCTATACAAAATGTCGGAAGAATCGTAGCCAAAACTTCGAATTTTCGAATTTCATGTGTAAGGAATAAGTTACTCGACCAAATTCACATTCAAAGTCAGTCAACAATTTAGATTGGAATTCGTATGCATGGCTCATCTCGATGGAGTTATCGAGGTCATTCGTCGTTTACCGCTTATACAAAAGGCCCGTTTGGTGCAGTGATAAAAGGCGCTGCTGATACTCGCACGGTCGAGCGATCGATCCCGGCCCGGGCAAACCGAGCCTTTCATCTCTTCGGGGTCAATTAGATTGGTGCCAGACTTGGTATAGTGGCTGGCCTCGCAAGTCATTGTATAGGCCAAATACGCTTTCATCGTGCCCCTACGATTCTAATTGGAAGACGAATGCATAGCGCGTCATTAGGTGACTGACCAATGCCGGGACCTTTACCCTTACATTTGTGAGATCTTTTATATTTGTATAGTAGAAGTAGTAGTAGTAGTCCCTTGTAATGAATGATTTTGACTCAGCCTATAACAGTTTGAAAAACGTCACAATGTTGTGGACAAGTCGAAGGCCTTACATTCAAAATGGTGACGCTAGTCGAGTGGTTCCTTTTTTACGATTAACTTTTTATTCGAAAACACCTACTAGACATTTGCAGACACAAAATTCTCATCGTGTTCACTCACCCAAACCAACTCGCTCCGTCCATTATTATCACTGAATAATCAGGGAATGTGTATGCACCGACGAGTGCTAAGGATGTTTCTGGCAGACCCTCGGCGCCTTCCCGCAATGCAACGTTCTTCCATAATAGGTCACGGAAGTCAATGCAACCGTTGATATGATGTGCAGAATAGGGACCTGAAAGATAATCAATGATAAAACGTTAAATCGAAAACAACGCATAAAACGGCGGATTTGCTTGCAAAATATAGGTACACCTTCCCCCTTACTTAGTTTATATTCATAACCCTTTACTTCGTTTTGGTAGGTGATAGGTGCTGGCCCGTGCTAACCAAGTCCTCCATCCCTTGAGTGAATTGATACTAGACTTGTCTGAGACGGTGAAGACGCTGACTTGAAACAGCTGCCTCAAGTCGTTTTATAGGCCAAATACGCATTTACCCTGTCATTGCGATTTTGTATGGAACGCGAATGAATGGCGCGTCCTTAGGGGGCTGACCAATTTTAGCTACTTTACTTATACGTTACCTATATTAATATACTTAGAAGACTCAGAAAACATTGAATCATTCTGCAATACCTTTAGAGAGGCTGTTTGGTGTAGAGGACGAGAACCGATTGCTCAGCACTATTATTAGAATTATTGTTAAAGTGCATAGTATGGACACAGTATGGAATGAGCACAACATGCCATACATCACAAGAGAACAGTAAGGTATCGCCCGATGAAAAAATAGAGAGTGCAAAACGATTTTTTGAATGGACGATCGCACAAAAAGATGATCGCCAGCGCAAGATCGGCGATGTCTGCTCTGTTCTCGAATTTTCTTTGTTGAGTATTCTTCTTCACTATCTAGAGATTCACAATCCCAAGGTCAACCACGTTTGCACTGAATCCCGTGGAAGGCTTGGTTAACGCGGACGAGGATCGACCACTCGACCGTGCGATTGAAAGTGGCCAATCTTAGCATTTCAGCAAACGCGACGGGGCGATTCTAGCAGCATGACATTGAGAGACAGACATTCCGTTAACTTGTATCAATCTTGGTATTTGTTTATTTAACTACGCATATAGGCGCGCTAAAAGAGGGAGCGGTTAGTAACACAAACAACCGTGGAAATACTGAAGAACGCTAAATTTAGAGTACTCGAGTGGTTGGCAGGCAATTCGAGCAGTTTGTAAAGAAACGTCAAAAATTGTCTTTTTCAATTCATTTCATTTACTTCAGCCAATAACAAGTTAAGCACAAAGAGAAACACAAATACATCATCATCGTTGGTGCGGCCCGACTGAGCGGCGGCGTCCCTACTACGCTCTCCCGTTTGTAAGTATTTTTTCGAGATTGTTTGCTCTATTTAGCGTTATTTTCATATACATTGTTATCGCGGTTTGCTTGATACTCTATATTCACAGTGTTTTTACCTTCGGTGATTTTATATCTTGCCAATCGGAGTATCTCCTAACTTTTTTTCTGTTTGCGGGCACGTTTCTTGCAGATTGATTTTCTTGAGCCCAGGAGGTCAGTGATCAATTATGGCACGGCGTGGGCAGCGAACGACTTCTCAGGCAGTACCGACTACGCCTCTCCTGTTAGTTCTAATACTAACCCTGAGGTGAGGGAGGAGAGTCACGACACCACTAAGATGTCGATGTCCCAACTTCTGGAGAAGGCTCTGGAGATCAACAGCGATCCCCTAGTAAATGAGCTGCTCTTGGCTCCCAAGACAAGAATCCCTTTTGAGGTCAAGGAAGCCATTGAGAAGGACAAGCACGATCATGCTATTGTGATTAGCGGACTTCAAGAAGCTCCGGAAAGTACGCCAGCATCTGAACGCCAGGATGACCTTCAGAAGAAGGTTCGTGGAGTAATGGACGTTCTTGATATCGAATGCCCGATCACTTGCTATCGAATGGGCGAGAGAAACCCTCAAAGGCCGCGATTGGTGAAAGTTCTTTTACCGACACGAAGTCACTGGAGTTTAGCCCTTGCTAGTGCGCGCCATCTGCGCGATTCTCCGTTCTCTCATGTTTTTATGCGCAGAAGCATGTCAATCGAGGAACGACAGCGGGAATTTGAGCTACGGGAAGAAGCTCGCCAACGTAATAGAGGTAAGGTAAATAAAGAGTGGATTGTCTATAAGGGTAAATTGACACATGTGTCGGAACTTTCTCCCACAAACGTGGGAAACCGTTAACTAGGCACGGTAGGAGTGACTTAAAATGTTTGCTGTTGAATTCACGTAGCATCACTAATAAAACAGAGCACCTCCATTTATTGTTCAGCCAAGCAAACCCTAGCGTTCTAGCAATTACTGAAACTTGGTTGTCGGATAGAATACTAGACTCCGAGCTAGTAGGCGATTTTCCGTTCAGCGTTTTTAGAAGTGATAGGATTAGAGGTAGAGGAGGAGGGGTATGTTGTCTAACCAAATCTGATCTTTGTATGAGAAGGCTAAATATTGATTATTCAGGCGCTGCTGATTTAGTTGGGATCGATTGCATCCTTCCCCCGTACGACTCGTTTATGCGCCTAGTGGTAGTATATCAGCCTCCAAACTCTTTTCGAAGGTGCAGGCTTCCGTCAGTTTGTGGGAGAGCCGACACATGGAAATAATGTTCTCGACATAATCTTATCCTCATCAAATAACATATCCAATGTTGTCGTGGGAGCGCCAATAGCATCATCTGACCACGCTGTTGTAGAATTTCATATTCTTCATCGACCTATTTGTTCCGTTAGCCTACCGGTACTCGATTTCGCTGCCATTGATTTTGAATCGCTAAGTAGCCATCTGATGTCTATTGATTGGTGGTCTGTGTTTTATCAATATACCTCAGTCTCGGAGCTCTACCAGCGGTTTTGCCACGTACTTTACGCCGCACTCGCAAAATTTGTTTCTTTCAAAGCTCCGGGAACTTTTCGAATCAAACTTCCCAATCACATACGGAATCTTTTTGATCAGAAAGAGCGATTACAGGGTGGCGAATAAATACGTGCGCCGCGAAAAGTGTTATAACTTTCTTTTTTGCCTACGAATATCAAAACAAATATGATTATATGTAGGAGTAGGACATAACATTCAATAATTAATGAAGGTTTTCAAAGTAGCTGCCATGAGCTTTGATATCGGCTCTCATTCCTTCATTTATCGCATAGGTGGTGCGCCGCAAGTACCCCTTGTCTATGTTGCTCCATATTTCGGAAAAGGCTCGTCGAAATTTAACAAATTTTTTGTTGTAGACTTTTAAGATATTCCTCCAGAACATATTCGACGGGGAGCTAAAACGGATTTAATATCGGGCTATTCGAAGGCCATAAACCTTTCGTCGGAGAAGAGCTGATTTCGGTCAAACGAAGCGCATTTTGATTTGTGCTCCATGAAGCAGAGCGCAACTTTGTTGAGAGAACTATTTGGCACATTTCTGTTTTCCGAGCACTGTGGCTTTCCTGTGAATGCAATACTGACAGAGCTTAGCATGATTTAATGTCTTTTTTATCGATAAAATCAAAATAGTCCTGCCTAGAGCACCGAAACTGCTCTAAAACATCAACAATTCATGAAACACACTTTTTGCAGCAGTTCTTTGATTTTAGTTGCACGTGAGGGTTGGGCTAGTGAGATGGTGGCGATTATGAAAATTTCCAGGCACCTCATCGGTAGAAATTTTAACCTAAAGCAAAAGGACGCCCTTGCTGCGGCGCACCCAGACAAAATGTCGCAATTTCTTACATTTTTTATTCCGATTTTTCTCCTCTTGATAGGTGAGGACTTGTACCTACCAGATATGATAACTACAACGCCCAACCTCTTCGTCACTTATGAATTTAATCAATTTGCAAAAAAGGTGGAGCTGCTTGGACATCTTATTCCAGCTAACATCATCATGTCGGTCCGTCCTCCTTTTAATAATTCCATGCCCCAGTGGTGTGTTCACCGTCCTTTTCTGTTACCTCGATGGATTGGGTGGAGTATGTCCTCCCAACATTCACAGCTTGTCAGTCTTCCACTCGTTTCTTTGAGGAACTCCGAGCCTCGAAAGAATTAGCGAGCCCGCCACGCGGCTCTGAGCTTCCTGCGCAATTGCGTTATAGTTTGAATAGTTCCTCGCTACAGTTTAAAGAGCAAATCTCACCCATATAGAACGATTAAGAAGGGTCACGTGAATATTTTGAGAAGAAAAGACACGCTTAAATGTTTTATACAATTGTCAAAATCGAACCGAATTTCACGCGCACGTATTTATTCGCCACCCTGTATTTCGTGAATCACGCAATTCTTTCAACAACGCGCTTTACAAAAAATTTGTGCAGACATAAACTTCCTTTTGATAAAGTTCTTAGATAATTATGAGCGTCGTCTTTCCCGCAGCAGATCAGCTAGACGGCTGTACCAGTGCGTTCGAAATAGATTGAAGATAGATGGTTCGGTTCCAGTACTGCTGGATTTGCATTCTAATCCTGTGTTATCTGATGCAGATAGAGCTACTTGCATTCGCTAGTGTTTTTTCTAGAGATCAGGACTCTACGTTGGACTACAACCATATAGCTGCTGTCGAGGACAGCGAGTTCTCCACATGCAACTATTCAAACGTTTACTTTCACCCTGTCGACGCTTATAAAGTCTTAGGTAAACTTAAACCAGCTTGTTCTGAGCCTTACGATGGCCTTCCCCAGATAATCTTTAGGAGATGTCGTTCTGCACTCTCGGTACCACTATCACATATCTTTGATCTATCTTTCTCTATGGTGAGGTTCCATCCCTATGGAAGCGGACCATTGTTACGGCTCTGCCAAAATCTGCTGGGAATTGTAGTGTGGCCAACTTGAGACCTATTAGTCTCACCTCTACACCATCAAAAGTTATGGAAAAAATAATTAGGGAGAAGATGTTGTCATTCCTCAAGGAAAGATCAGTCATTGCGGTTGAACAGCATGGGTTCCTGCCGGGTGCCTCCACATTGACAAATCTGATTGATCGCTACTATGATTGTTGCAAAGCTATCAATGAAGGGATGTCTTTGGACATCATCTATTTTGACTTTTCAAAAGCATTTTGACTTTTCGACAAGGTGTGCCACGAGAAACTTATTAGCAAACTACAGTCTGTAGGAATTGATGGAAATCTATTGAGATGGCTGGCATCCTATTTGCAGGACCGCAATTTTTCCGTTAAGGTTGGCAATTCCTACTCTCGTTGTTATCGTAGTTCCAGTGGCGTCCCTCAGGGAGGAGTCTTGTCGCCCTTACTCTTTATTCTGTATACCAAGGAACTTTTGGAAGTGCTAAGCGAGTCACCTTTAGTCAAAGTACAAGCTTATGCAGACGACATAAAGATTTACGGATCTTATTCAGCCAGTAACTGCTCAGAAGTAGAGGAGAGCTAGAAAAAGCCATTGAAAAGCTAGTTACTTGGGCGGCACAGTGGAAGATCCCCATAAATCTGAAAAAATGTCAAATGATGCATTAAGGTAGCCTCTCGAGTCCTGAGTATAAGATAGGTGGCGCTCCTATATTGAGCTGTAGTACTGTAAAGGACTTAGGTGTTTTCTTCGAACCTACACTTGATTTCAAGTCGCATATAGACTCCTTCGTACGAAAGGCTTATTCAGCAATGTTTTTGGTGCTTCGTAATATTAAATGCTCGGATTCAGTACTCCTGCTTCGCTTATACAGATCATTTGTTTTGCCGCATGTAGAGTATTGTTCGCAACTGCGGAGCCCCAGTACCAAGAAGTTGGTCCACAAAATAGAGAAGGTCCAGAAGTTGTTCACTAGGATACTGTGGTATCGCTGCAATAATCCCAAAGATTGTGAGAGTTTTCCTAGCTATGAAAATCGCCTCAAGATGTTTAGACTTCTTCCCTTACAGGTTCGTAGAATTATTTCGGATCTGGTCTTTCGTTTTCGAGTGATCAGGAAGGAATTGAACCTTTCGGCTAGCAAGTATTGGAAGTTTCGACCGATTAGTCCCAGGCAGAACTACTTTGGCATTTGTTGTGGTAAAATCCGACGCTATGCTAGAGATAAGCTTTTTAATATTGTATTCTGCCGGGTCTCTAGATGGTTCCGTCTCTTACCGCTGGACATTTTTGAAGCTCGAACGAGCTCTACTTTCAGACGCAGGTTGGTGAAACTCGCCTTTCAGGGCGACTTAAATATTGAACTGAACCGTTTCTAACTCGTCCAGTTCTAGGTACCCGCTCGATTACACTGTGTCGATTACATTGTGAGGTCCACTTGGTACTTGGTCCTCTTGTTTTTCAACTATTCAACTATTCTTCACCTAGCGATTTTGTGATGAGTGTTCTGTCGACTTAATCTTATCTTAATCTGTTGGTTGCTTAGTCTGCAGCCGTGTTACACGCGTTGTTTCACGCTTGATCCATATTTTTGGTTTCTGCTCTACTTGCGAAGTCTTCCTCGTTACGGCAAAATTGCGCTGTTGGGTTCCTGTGGGAAAAGGGCGCCCGGACTTGGTCTCTATCTTTTCTCTATCGACTACCACACGTTTCCAGGGTTCACAGTGATTAGCTAGATTCATGAGGATAACTATAGCTATGAAATAAATATAAATTATGAATTAATAATTTACGTTTTTTGTTGCATGTATATTTTTAGATTTCGCTGAAGGCTAGTATGTTTTCTTTTCCCCTTACTTGCGGCTCATACCTGCCTATGGAATGTATTAGGAGCTGGTGTTAGCTGTGTTGAGTGGAGATTTCTGTTTAAGGCATGGTTATGTATATGGGGCGTTTCGAGGGCCACAGGCCTCATGTCTATCATTCTCTTGGTCCGCTTTTGAATTATTTTCTTTCCATGTATGAAAGCCAGCTCGGGTTATAGGACTACATCTTTGGGAGATTAGGCTTCGTTGGCCCTCGCCATATACCTACCGCAGGGGCTGTGTTTGGTTGGAACATGACTAGCATATCCTCCTTTTTTTTACCAACGGTTTTAAGTTTATTGGTCTATTTATTTACTATTAATCTTACGTTTTTGTTGGCTTTCGTTTTTCATGTGCAAACTGGCTATCCAGCTTGCGCGAAAGTCTCTGGATCCTGAGTGTGGTTGATTTTTGTTAGCAGCACTGTAGGACGAGTATAGGGCGTTGATCTCCTTTTTCCACTGGATAACTTTTTGAGATTGGCTGATAAATTTTTCTTTTCTCTTCATTAGTTGAGTTGGATTGCCTCTATTGATCGTTTGTATCAGCCCTCGTGTTTGTTTTTGTGTTGAGTTTGAATTTTAGTTCTATCTTCTTTGTTCTTCAAGTTTGTGCGCGTCTTTGGACGTATTTAATAAATAAATAATAAATAAATACCATAAGTGATTGGCTATGCACAAAAAAACGAACAACAAACAACAACTGTTCTTATCCGCCCAGCAGTTCCCGACATATCTCGTTGCCATGCAGGTTAATTGAGCTACAAGTGTTCAAGGAGCTAGATGGGTATAGGTATCGGGATATATCGGGCGTCTCTTCCATCAACTGGTTGTGCTACGACCGCTAGGCACGCAACTGGCAGAGCAATTCCGGGGCGGGTGCTGTTTTTCAAGTACCCCTTTAAACTGATGCGCACCCTAGGCGATGGCCTAACATGGAGATATAATCTTCAATGATCTTTAATCCTTTAATACAGGTGGAAGTGAGTAATAGCAATGAGGGCGGAGCCTTGCTCAAGGGGATCGGACTGTGTATCGATCGTAGCCGAACCTCGAGGTGCCCGGGTCGCTCGTGTGGTAGTATTTTGTGGTTTGTGCAGAGGAGACTCAGTAACAACGTCTTTATTGGGTGGACGTATCACATGAGACTGATGAGAACATAGTTGCGGCTCCGAACCTCCCTGCAGGAGGGCGGAGCGAGGTTGGCGTGAGGTCGTCGTCGCTGGCGACGATACCGCGACCGGTCCGACGATGAAAAACACGAAGACATTGTCGCTATCGATGATACTGCGGCCGGGCAATGACGAAGCTTGTCCATAGGTGGTTCAGTGGGGTATCTATGGTAGATAATTTAACAAATATAGTAAATAGAATACTCTGCACGTTTGTGAAATAAGAGACAGTAAACCGACCAGTATTTCTTCATTTGCTCTGTAATTCAACGTCGCGGAATTTAACAAATATAGTAAATAGAATACTCTGCACGTTTGTGAAATAAGAGACAGTAAACCGACCAGTATTTCTTCATTTGCTCTGTAATTCAACATCGCGGCGTACTACACATAGATATCTCTTCTGAGTATCAAGATATTCGTTGCCATGATTGTAACGCTGCGGCAGCACTGATTCAGTCATGGACTCAGGATTTGGGCGACTAGCACCTTCGCCTTTGAGTCGGACCCGCTTAGCCGACACGACTGCTTTTACCTTCCTTTTCACAAGTTTGTGATAAGCACCAGGCACCGGGGGTTCCTCCGACAATTGCAGTAATTTTTGGCCGAAATTCCGCAGAAACAAGTAATTTTTCGCGTTCATTTCTGAAGAAAGATCATCTCGGTTTCGTATTCCACGTCTTTGTTTACGTTCTACGACGCTGCATCGAGATTGAATATTTTGCGGTCTCTTCAAGACTGGTTGTTGGCTTGGAATCGGGGCTGGGAAAGGTTGCCGTTGCTTAGCTCCAGAAATGAATTCGCTTGTAGGGATTTCTTTTGATTCCCATATAGCTCTCATTTCAAAGAAGACACCTTCAGGGCTTCTTTGTGGAAATGATCCTTTACCGTATACGGTAGGCCCAAATACTGATTCGACTATTTGTAGGCCTGTGGGAGTCTTTATGACATCAATTGGACCAGTAATAAGTTCGCGGTAGTGGTCCAATCCCACGAGAATAAGCGGTTTTTGATATTCTCCGCGAGTTTTTGAGGTGGCCAGGCAAATGCTGTTTGCCTTTAGGTAGGCCACGTCACTTGGACTGAGATTGACGGCTGGAAAACCACTAGTAATAGTAGGTTTAGTTTGCATTTCCAGACTGAGCTCTTCTTCATAACCGGGGCTTATTTGGAGCTTTACTGTGTGGCTCTTGAAGGTTTCGATGTGTCCACCAATACCTGACATGGTACAGATTTCTGCTGTCTGCCTCGGCACGCCCAATTGGACAGCCAGTGATTCTTCTATGACGGTTTTTTGTGCTCCCGAATCAAAGAAAAAGAGGACTTTCTCGTATTATCCACTGTTGTGGTTCCAAACGCTGCCCTCAGCTGTCAATAATACGCGCTGCGAAGATGTGCTATCTTGTACTGGTATGGAGCACATTTTCAGATTGCTGGTATTCAATCTGATCGCTTCGATTGGGAGAATTTATGTGTTCCCTTCGAAAGCAACCTGGTCTTGTGTTGCTTTGACCAGTTTTGTTTCTCTGATGAGAGTTCTTTGGTGGTCGAGTGTTTGGCGGGCCACTTCAGACATAGGTCGTTCGTATACGACCGGTAAGTGACATGCTGCTGTTCACCGCGTTGCCTTTTGGAGGTGATATAAGTCTGGTCGCCAGAATGTGGTATTTGTGTGCAGACGTCGGCAGGGTGCCAGATTTCTGTAGCGCCAGAACGATATGGTCGGTACTCTGTTTATGGATTGTTTGCAGAGTGTCCTCATCGCTTCTCGACATAGATTTTTGCGGCGATCTCTTTCTTCAGGTGGATTAGTAGGTCTCCCACCGTTTGATTGTGCTTTGATTCCGTTGCTATGAGCACGGGTCTCACAATGTCGTGAGGAAATTTGGCGAGAATTGTTTCGCACCAAACTGGATCATGAGTGGCTCTCACGTCGTATCCAGCTGATACCATTTGGTTAACTAGGATTTGTATTTGCTCCAACGCTAATGAACAACTATCGGCAAAGCTGGCGGCCAATTTCATATTCATTAATTTTCGGACGATTTGCGATCTGTTTGCGGTGTAGTCGCTGCAGGAGTCTTTCATGTCCTTATCATCCATTCATAGTTTTGTGGCAACGGTTGTATGCCTTGTATAATGGTTTTTGCTCGGTCAGTCAGGCTTTCCTTGAGCAAAAGTTTTTTTTTTCGATGACGGCTAGCTCTTGACTTTCGTGAACAAGCGTCTCAAAAATTGCCCAGAATTCTGGAAATTCCTCTGCGTTACCGCTAAATTTGGGTAGTGTTGGTTGCGGAGGTTTTATTGATCGACATGTATTTCTGGCTGGTCGATATGTGGGCTCAAACTGATTTGAGTTTTGTGTGCCCATTGTTTCTTCAGTTTCTCTATTTCCTTCAGTGTTGCCCGGAGTGTTAGAAGATTCTTCGCCTTCCGGCTCAACCCGTTCCGCTCTCTGGGACCGTGGAATTGCGTAGCCCAGCCTGATTTCCATATTGTCACGAATGGATTTTGCTTCATCAAGGCAGGCTGTCAGCATGAAGCTGAGATCGCGGGATTCCGCTAAAATCCAGTGTATGTTTGACTCTTGCTCGATTTGCTCTATTTCGAGCAGTATATCCTTTTTATCGGACTTTGTTTTGCAGTTTCTGTACTCGTCTCGTATTTCGGCGTACAGGTTTTACAGATTGCTTCCGCTTTCTGCAAGTTGTTCCACGCTGCTCTGTAGCAGGGCTGTAGACAACATGCATCTGTCGTAGGACTCGTCGTCTATGACTGAGAAGTCCATCCTAACAGAGTATTCATTGTACCTGTCCGTTAGGATTTTGAACGAAGTTACGCTCAGCACGATGGGAGTTTTGTAAAAGTGGAGTGCCAATGTACTTGGTTGCCTTTTTTGAGCTTTGGTTGAAGTTCAGAGCGTTTTCCGTACTGTTGTACTGGAAATTATTTTGTTCCGAGCTGGTGGGTTGAGGTTTACGGTTTTATTGATAACCGTTAGAGAGATGCTCTAATTGGAGCGTGTTTTGGATCTTGGATCCTAGTCTCAAAGTTTTCAAGCTTTGAAACGGGATGAGTTAGCCGTAGTTTGGCCGATGCACCAAAATACATGGTAGTATTTTGTGGTTTGTGCAGAGGAGACTCAGTAACAACGTCTTTATTGGGTGGACGTATCACATGAGACTGATGAGAACATAGTTGCGGCTCCGGACCTCCCTGTAGGAGAGCAGAGCGAGGTTGGCGTTAGGTCATCGTCGCTGGCGACGATAGCTCGCTCCCTCAGACTTCTGGCCCGTTCACGCCAATTCCTTCATCAATCTCACCCCGACTCGACTTTGGATTTCCCTCCTTCAGGCTCAGAGGATTTCAGGCCGGTTGAACTTTGATTTGTTGATTTTCTTAAGGTATAGATACCGCGCTTTCCTTTACGGATTTCCATTTTGGAGTGACACCGGTTTGCCGGTGATCAGTTACCGAACGTGATTTTTTGAAGGTCATGGTAGTAGTCCTTCAACTAGTCGACGGCAATCGGTAGTGAAGCGAATAGAAAATTCTTTGGTAAAATTCGGCTTATTTTACTTCAGAATTACCTATACAACCTTCCGAGGCATAGAAACCGCTTATTACCTGGCCTAATCATAATTCGAGACGGTTGAACTTTGATTTATTGATGGAATTTTCTACTAATAGCCACCAATTCCAGTCATTACATGTTAATAGTCCTCAAACCCTTACCCCAAGCTAAGAAACTTAAGAAGTGCAAGCAAAATCAATTGTTCTGACGTCGTGTTCTCGTTTCTTTTTTGTTTGAACTGGTGCTGTATGGGCCATAGCTGGTAGACAACTCCTTCGCCTTTAAATTCAATTAACTTTTACACCTCTAGCAAGTGGAACTGTAACACAAACTTTGGTCTGAAAATAAATGTTCATTTGGTGAACAGCGCATCTGGGAAATCACATAAAAGCGCATAAAGGACATCGTGAGGAGAAACCTCATACGTGGTCACCAAAGAACTGGTGAAGAGGGAGTTCCCTATTTTTAATCTACCAAGTGGTCAGAAGCAGTCGATAAGATCAACGTGTCGTATTTTCCATCAAAAAACGCGGTGGGATAATCGATCGATGGCCAAAAACCACAAAAACACATTTTTCGATTCGTTTCGGAAAAACACGGAAACAAAAACTCAACAAAATGGGGTCCCGTTAACAACCATGTTGTAGTCAAGTTGTTGTTGTGTTGTTCGTCGTGATGTACGAAGATAGACGAAATCCAGCCGCCTCTTCACGTTGTTGCATAGCGGTTCCATCAAGTGCTTCGAGTAATACGTCAGAGTAAGGTTACCGTACTCGGTGAGACGAGGTAGGATCGCTTTAAACCATCCGCGATTAAGCTCGCGATAGTGCCTGTAAATGATCTACATAGGTAAAATGAAAATATTCATTAAATGATATTCGTACTTGTTTCACCCGCAAATAATCCTTAAAACATCCGCAGTAGTAGGCAGCATTTGACTCGCCAAATTTTTTTTCCAATAAATAAATTAGGGGTGAGGGACGCTAGGCAGGAATCCTAATTGCAAACTCATGGCGCGCGCAAGGTGACCGTACCTGCGGGCCATTGGCGAGCTCACCGCATGTACGTGCACACTGTTCCTCGCCGCGCGCGATCTTGGCTACGGCCGAGCTCCTCGTTAAGGCGATGGTGACCCGACGGCCGAGAGGAGTCGATGGTTGTCGGGAAATGTTTCAAACGCCTTCGCCTACATAATTAGCGGCCGTGTAAATGGTCTGACGATTCGGTGATACATGAGCGTAATATGGAAGCATATTAAAATTTCGAGCTCTTTCAGACGGGCTCAATCAGAAGGCCATAAGAACAGCTGTTGGTCAGCACTTTTCGATTTTCGAGACCGTGTTCATTGAATCTTGAAATAATCGTCTTTTATGCAATTCTATTCGGACGAGATTATAGGAAAAGTCGAATGTCATGTAAAACTCAATCTTGGTGTTTCTTTCAACGAAAATAGAGAAGCTAATGAAATGAGACGAGATATGAGACACACAAATGCTACGAACAGGGTTTTAGAGAGAACCTCGAAGCAAAATTCAAATCTCAGGGAATTACATTGATAATAATACTACAGACTTCAAACTGCTCGTCCTGTGACGTGTCTGGACATTTCAGCACACTTCGTACTTCGTTATCTTTCTGGTTTTAACCCCTCCTGCATGATACCGACCAGCGAATCTACAAGATGATGTTCTCTGTAAATAGCACATAGTGGTTCGTGCGTCTAATACCTCGACACTTCTCTGTCGATCTTTAGCCTCTTCCCAGCATCGCACTTTCTTAAGCGCTTTGTTTCGTCGATCTTCTGAAACCAAATGCAGGGAACTGTATAATTTGTAATAACAAATTGTTCCGTTGATATTTTTTCGGTTTCGAAATCGAAAAAATGGTCGTCAACAGTCGTTCTTATGGCTTTCTGATTGAGCCTATTGGAAAGAGCTCAAAATTTTAATATGCTTCCATATTACGGTCACGCGATTGACGAGATTCCTCAACAAGATCACAGCTGAGGATAGGATGCCTGAAGCCTGGAGAGACACCTTCATCGTACCGATTTTCAAAAAAAGGGCGATGCGATGGAGTGCTCTAACTACAGAGGTATCAAGTTGATATCCCATACCATGAAGGTCTGCGACTGGTGGACAGCAGTCTGAGAGAAATCATGCCTTTTTCATAGCCAGGCAGGTAATGGAGAAATACCGAGAAAAGCGCAAAGCTTGCTACTTGGCATTTCTGGACCTGAAGAAGGCCTACGACAGGCTACCTCGAGAAGTACTCTGGAGATCTTTGCGGGAACGAGAGGTGTCAGAGCATTTGATCCAGATAATAAGGGGTATGTATTCCGGATCCAGGGCAACAATCCGCACCCCGCAAGGATTCACAAAAAAGGTGGATATCGCGGTTGCTGTGCATCAAGGATCAGCACTGAGCCCGATTCTTTTCCTTCTGACGCTTGATAGCATGGTCAGTCACCTGATAGAAGATCCACTCAAGACCATCCTGTATGCCGGCGATATAGCCCTGATAGCGGGTACGAAGGTCGAACTACAGGGAAAGGTTCAAGAATGACAGAAAACATTGGCCAAAATGATCTTCGGCTGGACGTGAAGAAAACCAAGTTTCTCAGCTGGGAAGAAGGCCCAGAACTAAAGGTCGATTGCTACCAGGAAGTTATAGAGAAGGTAGACCACTTTCGATACCTCGGGACCGAATTGGCGAAGGACGGTTCCCTAGATCAGGCAGTGAAGGAAAGGATAAACGAATCCTGGGCGAAGTGGAGAGAGTGTTAAGAACGATCTCAAGGAAGTGGAGAGGATCTACTGGAAGGTGGACATGCGGATGGACGCGACTGGATAGGGTCCGAAACGAAGACGTCAGAGAGGGTATGAGGACAGCTCCAGTGCACCTTAAGATGCGTGAGCACAGGCTCAGGTGGTTCGGACACGTAGTGAGAAGGCCTGATGACCACCCAGTACGAAAAGCACTGGAGTTCGAGGTTCCCGGGAAGCGACGACGAGGAGCGCTCAAGAAAAGGTGGAGCGACGTGACTAACACATTGACGACAATCGCTGTTTTGCGCTGGACGCGCCGTGGGACACGCGCTCGCGCCAGCGCGTTATGTTATGAGCCACCGGTGGCTCATAATGTCTCACGCGGACGGACACGCATGAGCCACCGGTGGCTCATATTGTCGTCGAAGTGTTAAGAACGATCTCAAGGAAGTTGGGACAACGCTCCAAGACGCCCAGGATAGATGCAAGTGGCGACTATTGACGAGGACAGCGGACCCCGCGACGGTGCGGGACTAAACGCTAAGGAGATGATGATGATGATGATGATTACGGTCACGTATCACCGAATCGTTAGACCATTTACACGACCGCTAATTATGTAAACGAAAGGGGCTGGAACATTTCTCGCCGACCATCGGCCTGCCCTCGGCCTCCATCGCCTTAACGAGGAGCTCGGCCGTGGCACAAATCGCGTGCGGCGGGGACCAGGGAGCCGGTGCACGCGGTGAACTCGCCAACGGTCCGCAGGTACTGTCACCTTGCGCGCCGTGAGTTGGCAATCAGAATTCCTGCTTAACGTCCCCCTCCCATAGATTAGGAATCGCAGCTATCATCAGACTGGGTTGTTCCTCATCTACCGCGTAAGTATCGACCTTGTAAAAAGATTTTACACCTTGCAGCAAATTTGGATTCAATTTTTGCTGAACTTGAGCTGGATCCACTCAAAAAGGAAGTAACTCAATCCAAGCCACTAACATTTTCTGCACGTTCTGCACTATTTGTGTACTATAAACTTTTCTGAAAAAATCTTTGAACTAGAACTGCAAAAATCAAATACTCGTCAAACGGACGTCAGTTGGAAGATTCTGATTACTACTCTTATTATCACAGTAACATTAAGAGACTACGTCTTCACGAGTTACTCTGAACTAGCACAACAGTACAGAGTTAACATTGGGTGACAAAAGAATTTGTCTGAAGAGAAATATTTATTTTTAGGTTACAACTTTATTCTTAGAAGACTTATCGTCTCGAACGCAGTGACATTGCAAAGGTAGATGAAATACAACCGCTTCTTCACATTGTTGTCTAAGAATTACACTAATTGTAAGCGCTTTGGGTAATAGGTATTACAATGAATAAGTGGTATTCGGCCACTTACCGAATTTCGGCTTCACTAGTGTCTATATCCATGAATGCATAATCAGAAAAGTAGGCTAAAACGTAATGTATATCCATTTCCAGTACCTAGACAAATTCATCTAATTAATTTTTCTCTTGACAGAGATGCCAAGCTCAAAAATAAGTTGCTAACCGCTCTTGGATCAATAATGTTTTTCCGTGTATGTCCCAGTGGTAAAATCGCGCTGTTGTTGTGGAACACAAGCGTTGGAAGGTGTTTTCGGAGTGTTTCATCTCCCTCAATGTTGGGTGAGTTTTATAAAGATAAGCTGCATCCACAAGTTTTGTAAAGTTGAGAATTTCTGCTGATGAGTAGCAGAACTCGCGAGTGATGCGCCTCTCATAATCAGACATCTTTACACGCCGTGGAAATGTCCGCTTTTAGAAGCAACGATTTGGGCCCAGATTCATGGATACGTATTAGCGTGTATCATGCGAAATTAACCCGCACAAAGGTAAAGTAAAGGTTAAGGTGTTGGCGTTGATCTGCTATAGGCACGCCGCCGCATTCGTGTTCAATTCGGAATCTTAGAGGCTTGATGAATGCGTATTTGGCCCCTATAAAGTCTTGCGGGCTATGCCAAGTCAATGTATGTATTTACTTCCCCAGACAAGTCTGGTATCAATTTACACGAACCCGGAGGACTGGAAGACTATGTTATCCCGGGCGAGGATCGATCCCTCGAATGTGCAAGTGTCTTGAGAGTTTTACCATTGTGCCACGCGCGCTCTCTCGCATTAAAATTGGGATCGATGGCTAGGCACCGCGATCTTCTCGAGAATTTTGGTCTTTCAATTTCATATGTATCCGAGCGCTGCGGCACGGTCCCATATTTCTAGTGGACCCCTACCCTGTAATGCTGCCATCCCCGCTGCCTAAAATTCCCGTCTGACATCTACCTGCCATGCTGCGCCCTCTGTGTCTCTTCCTTATACTTGATCACTGCTGCGCTGCCTTACTGCCAAGTATGAATGGACTTTTAGAGCGTTTGTTTGGCGATATCATACCTTGTACTCATTTGGTGGGAGAGTTGGTCGAGCTATGTATCTTGTCGTGAATCGAATATTACGAATGATCACATCCTTCGCAAACTTTTTTCTGAGTGGTGAGTGACGTTGAGGACAAAACAATAATAGAGTATTAGAAACAAAATGTCTTGGAATCAGTTAGTAAAAACAGGAGAAGAAAGCACTTTGTCACTTACACTGCGAATTCTCGAAGCGGTGTACCATCCATAGTAACTATCCTTTCATCAAGATCCGAAAACAATACGTATCGTGACTGATAGCGACTACGCTGAAGACAGTCCTGAATTTCTAGGTTGCGTGTTTTCGAACAGATACCAAATTATTACCGGGAATCACCACCTGTATTCCAACGCCATGAAACTCTCTTCCAATTCTGTCACTGTCCTCGCGCAGAACTACAGTCTCCACTTCGCCGCCTTTCACATAGAAATTCAGTACCTTAGCAATACTTGGTCTTTCGCTTCACTTTGGGTTTTTTTATAGAGTGGTTTGAGGAAAAGGCTTCACCGAGATTTCTTTTCATCGAAAAAAAAAACCATAACTTCACCAACATAACGTTTTTTATAACTTTTTGATACATACTGTCGCGTACTACAGGGTGCGCCATAAATATGGTTACACTTTTCGCGCGTTATTTTTTCTGCCCCTTGTGCTATTTTTTGCCGTTTCACTGCATTCGTATATTCTACATACAACCTAGAACCTACATGAAGATTTTCACATCGCTACGTCGGTTAACGCAAAAATGGTTGAGGCTTGCAGCCAGAGAGCTGCCATCCTGCAGCTCGCAAGGAGTGGACATTCTGTATCGGACATCGCTCATCTGCTCCATCTGCACAGGATGACTGTCTATCGTTGCGTCAAGCGTAACTCCCTAAACGATCGTCCTCGCTCTGGTCGTCCGATATCCGTAGCTACCAAACGCTTGGAAAGAATCGTGAAAAGCCGAATCGACCGGGATCCAAGACGAAGCATGAGAAAACTGGCAGCTGAGCTCCAAGTGTCGGCGACAACGATGAGACGAGTTGTACGAAATAAGCTCGGACTATTTCCCTACAAGTTGCGCCAGCGTCATGGATTAACACCAGCGCATAAAGCAGGAAGAAAGAAAAAAATGCCGTGGACTCCTAGCGCGCGCCGACCACTGCACGACGCTCTTCACCGACGAAAAACTTTTTTCTATAGAACAGTCCTACAACCGACAAAACAAACGGATATTGGCTAAAACCAGCGACGATGCCAACACGAAAGGAAGAGTCGTCCAACGGCAGTCCCACCCAGCTTCTCTGATGGTTTGGGCTGGAGTTTGCGCCACTGGACGGACGCCGCTGGTTTTCGTTGAAAAGGATGTCAAGATTAACAGTGATGTTTACCTCGAGGACGTTTTGAAGAAGGAACTACTTCCTTGGGCTAATAAACATTTCGGAAATTCAATATGGACCTTTCAACAGGATGGTGCACCTGCACATCGGTCCAAAAAAACGCAGGACTGGTGCGCCAAGAATCTTCCCAATTTCATTACCGCATCTGAGTGGCCGGCAAACTCGCCAGATTTGAATGTCATGGACTATTGCGTGTGGTCCCTTCTGGAGGAGCGAGCGTGCTCTAAAAGACACACCACAATTGAAAGTCTGAAGTCTTCCCTGGAGAAAGCTTGGAAGGAAATCCCACAAGAAACCCTGCGTGCAGCCATCGACTCCTACCGTAAGCGTCTAAATGCTCGTTGATAGGATGACTGTAGCCAATTAGCCAAGATGGTACAAGTTTATTTCGGCTAACGTTTCGGCGTGTCCGCCTTCGTCAGAGCCTGGAAGAGAAAAGAGGAGTTTGTGAGATCATTCGCTCAAGACCAATTTCAAGTTTCAGCGGTGAATCAGAAGGCACCAAGAGAGTAAGACGAATCGCGGATAGGGTAAACACAACCAGACCTGGGCAAGTAGGACACCAATGCAAACCACAAGTCACCGGCAATACATAAGGTAATGTGACCACCCTAACGAGCCTCTGGCCGACTGTCCTTCGGGTCAAGCCCGCACAGGTCAGCGAATGCTGTCACCTCCACGCGTTCTTCCTTCCTATTGATCGTGGGGTTTCTCACGGCAATCCACAGCGCTTCGAGGGTCTTCCGCGCCGAGATTTCGGATTCGCGTGACAGTATCGCTACCGCCACCTCCACCATCGCGCCATCGTGACACCGCAACCGATGCTCACCCAGCGGCTCCGATATATCGCACCTACGCAGCGTGCCCAAATGCTCTTTAACGCGCTCCCCAAGGGGTCTACCCGTCTCGCCAATATACTCCCCGTTGCAGACCGTGCATCTTATGAGGTACACCACTCCCGCGACCATGCAATCTCCCTCCTTCCCGTTTGGGCATACTATGCACTGGCGTGTTCTACAGACAGAATCGTATAATCGATTCCTTACGAGCCGTGCCTTGAGAGTGGGTGTCAGTGACAAAGGAGGAGAGTTTGTGGTACTTCCACAAGAGATGGATAAAACGATTACTGCACTCCACCTCCAGAACAGCAGTGTTTACGCGAAATCCACTTGCAAGGAGTTTGCTGCGCAGTCAGATCATCTCAAACGGACATGGACGTCGATTGCAACAGAGGCCAGATTCGATCCGAAACTTGTAACAAGGCTCAAGTGCACTAATCCCATCTGTCCGGTGCTCTACGTTTTGATCAAGACCCACAAGTTGCCCACGGGGGATGCCATCAATGACCCATCGCAGTTTAAGGTTAGACCTATTATCAGCGGCGTTGGAGGTCCCACAGATCGCGTTTCCTGGCTGCTCAACTTGGTGCTTAAGCAAACCCTTAAGTTCCTTCCAGCCCACCTTCCCAATACCACGGCTTTCCTGGAAAAGCTCCGAAAAGTACCGGTGGAAGGAAATTGCTTCGTGGAATCATTTGATGTCACATCGCTGTACACAAATGTTCCTAAGGACCGCGCGATGCAGGCCGTGCACGAAATCCTGGAAGAACATCAAGGCCAACTCAATTTCTATGGGCTAAGCATAGCACAAGTAATGACTCTCATCGATGAGTGCTTACAGTGCAACGTGTTCAAGTGGTCCAATAACTACTATAAGCAGGTCAGCGGGCTTGCCATGGGCCAGCGTCTGGCTCCAGTTCTAGCTATTGCGTTCATGTCCAAAATCGAGACCCCTATCCTTGAACGCAAACCCCTGCTCTACTGTCGCTACATTGATGACTGTTTCATTGTGTGCGCCACACAAGACGAAATGGATCTCTGCTTCGAACTACTTAATAGCCAAGCAGAGAACATTAAGCTCACAAGAGAAAAACCGACAGGTCGCTGGCTGCCGTATCTCAACGTGCAGGTCAGTCTCGCACGGGGCAAGTTCCACACGAGATGGTATCGAAAGCCCAGTAGCAAGAACATCATCGTCCATTTCAGATCTGCCCACCCGTCGCAGACGAAGAAAGCCGTTGTCAAAAACATGTTTCGAACGGCAACTATGGTATCGTCGAACAGTGACCTGAAGTCGGAGTCATGGCAGTTGGCCAATCGCATTGCCATCGAGAATGGGTACCCAGACCAAAACATGCCAAGAGGTATTCGGCCACCGGCAGTGGTATCAGGACGAAAACGGCCGAACGATAGTAGAATTGTTTTCAAGGTGCCTTTTGTCTCAGACGAAATCGGCACTGAGATACGAAACTGCGTTCGCAAGGCTGGCCTTGATAACATGATCCGTGTAGTCGAAGTACCACCCTCCAATCTCAAGGCACGGCTCGTAAGGAATCGATTATACGATTCTGTCTGTAGAACACGCCAGTGCATAGTATGCCCAAACGGGAAGGAGGGAGATTGCATGGTCGCGGGAGTGGTGTACCTCATAAGATGCACGGTCTGCAACGGGGAGTATATTGGCGAGACGGGTAGACCCCTTGGGGAGCGCGTTAAAGAGCATTTGGGCACGCTGCGTAGGTGCGATATATCGGAGCCGCTGGGTGAGCATCGGTTGCGGTGTCACGATGGCGCGATGGTGGAGGTGGCGGTAGCGATACTGTCACGCGAATCCGAAATCTCGGCGCGGAAGACCCTCGAAGCGCTGTGGATTGCCGTGAGAAACCCCACGATCAATAGGAAGGAAGAACGCGTGGAGGTGACAGCATTCGCTGACCTGTGCGGGCTTGACCCGAAGGACAGTCGGCCAGAGGCTCGTTAGGGTGGCCACATTACCTTATGTATTGCCGGTGACTTGTGGTTTGCATTGGTGTCCTACTTGCCCAGGTCTGGTTGTGTTTACCCTATCCGCGATTCGTCTTACTCTCTTGGTGCCTTCTGATTCACCGCTGAAACTTGAAATTGGTCTTGAGCGAATGATCTCACAAACTCCTCTTTTCTCTTCCAGGCTCTGACGAAGGCGGACACGCCGAAACGTTAGCCGAAATAAACTTGTACCATCTTGGCTAATTGGCTACAGTCATCCTATCAACGACTACTATATTCACCATGCCAAGATTCAAGGACAGTCGATCATGGAATATTCGTCTAAAAGCTGTTATTCGTGCCCAAGGAGCCCATATTGAATGAAAATTGTACTTGTTGTTAAACATGTTGTCAATAAATTGCTACGACAGTTTCGTTGTTTTGCGATCATTTTCTCGTGTGTTATTCACTTTTTATCGTGTAACCATATTTATGGGGCACCCTGTAGTCTTAATGAAACATTGGCACTATTCGACTTGCCGGACACCAGTACTCGATCGATTTTTTCAGTCATCGAAATTCGCTGAAAACGTTGCCTTTGGAGGTGATTGAGGGCGCTGACCACGAATCTGCTGTCCGTTTATCACGTTGTCGCGGTTCCCACGATTTGAAGGGCTCGTAGTAAGATCGAGCAAGGAAGTCCCGCATGGATTACCGTCTCCGATCCTGCCGCGTCCGCCACTCCAGCGCAAGCGTCGGTCACGCGGCAGTCAGTCCTATTCTCTGCACGCGTCGAGTCAACACGTCGAGTCCTCTCCTTCCGACAGTCACCGTCACCGACTTACCGCATATCAAGGATCGATGACCTGGATCGAACAAGCGTCGAGGAAGGCGGATAGATAGGATAAACCCCATGGAGCGGTGGCAGGTAACAGGTGCACATGCTAACGCCCGACATGCCCCTTCGGGTGAGTGGGCCGTGAGCGGAGCCCGGTGTTCTCTTCAAGAAGCTTTCCCTAGGTGATGTGTGTGCAGTACCGGTTGGTCGCATAGGCCGCAGTTATTGTATTGTGTTATGTTTTATTTATTTTGATCAGTAAATGGCGGAGGCAAGTGTTCTGTTGTGTCTTATTCATAGCACGTGAATCGTGCCAGTACCTTGTTAATGCTGATCACATTGATATCGTATTTTCGATGAGGGCCACAGCCCGCATGCAGTAGGACAGTTGTGGTCATCTATAATCAGTCGTGGCGTGTGGGCAGTTGGGCCTCCTGCATCTAACACTTGTCCTAGCCAACAAGTCCCGCGTGGCAGGTAACAGCGCTAAGTCCCACATAGGCTGCGTATAAGTGCTAGTGCACACTCTACAACGCCACTCCCGACACGCATGGTTGGTCTCGGATCACCCAAATCGCTACTTGGGTGGTTCAGTCAGGATCACCGATTTTGCCGAAACGTTGTCTATGGCAGTTCTCTTATGTCCTGAGCAGGAATTTGAGGCTCTTTTTTCACCTGATGGTCTTGGACCACCCATACCCATTTGGGACTACCGACCTTACCTGGTGAGACTCACCTATAACTACCGTATTCGGCCGCCATTTGGAAAATGGACATTACCATCGTTTTCAGTACACCAGAGAACCCTCATTGGCAAAGTTTTAGCGAAGTCGATGATCTTGACTGGACCACACAAGTAGCGACATGGGTGGTTCGAGACCACCAGGTGAAAAACCGACATCAGATTCGTGTTCTGGACCCCAAATAACCCACTTTCAGCGACTTTCGACGACTGAAAAAAATCGAGTACTGGTGTCCGTTAAGCTGAATAGTGCCGAAACATTCAAGAAACGACAGCAAAGAATGCGACCTCGGCAAGTCTTTCTGCTCAACCAATACGTCTTCGAGTGACAGTGAACGCGTACTCGCAATGAATAATCATCGATATCCTTCACATAAATATAGAAGTGCTCGACATGTTGAAACTTATAGTGCTCAATTGTTTCGGTAAGCATTAACCATTTCGTTTCATGTCCATACAATGGAGCCAAGCAGAATGACAGCTCATATACAGAAGCTGAAGAATACCAACGAAAAAGAATGGCGACAGATGTTGAGCTCAGTTTTTCAAGAGTAGAAAACTTACTCTGAAAAGATGTTCTATCAATTACCGGTACGAGTTCTTGAACTATGTCGTCTTCTTGCGCACTAACACTTATATAGTAAGCTTTTGGATGACGGCAGCAGTGTACAACAAAATCGGGGTATGTCACCGATTCCACAGGTCCGCCAAGCGGTCGCAAGTCCTTATCCCAGTACCAACAGTAACTTTTCTTCCTGAATGAACATTTCCTGTGAATGAATGAAATGATACGCCTCCACTGCTACGTTGTGAGATAGCTATGATAGCTATTCTTGCCGTTCCAGGTACATACCCGAACCAACGAAGAGCGTCCATTGTTACCACGTTATGGTCTGGAGAAGCATATGCAGCTACAATGAATAACTTGCTCTTTCTTTTTTTATATTTTTCCCAACCATTCTAGGAGCGAAACTCTTCCACAGCAAGTCGTGGAACGCAATACAGCTGTTGATGTCATTGGATAATTCCAGCTCACCGTTGTTCTCTGAAAACCATCTATTTTGTGGAGAGCTTAGTGTATTCTTCCTTGTTATTCTTCTGAGTTACCTCCCTGATCATTATTCAGAAAAGGAACAAATGAACAAGATTTTCATTCAAGTGCTATTGTTCATTCTGTCTTCAGAATTGGACTCTGAATCTTTCGTGAAACAGGTTTTTGCTTTCTTGTAACTCTCCGGAACTCTGTAAAAAAGCGTACCTCCGGGTGTTGATTTGATGGCGTATGATGACGAACTGTATGGACTCAGTAGAAAAATAACACTCGCTGCTAGAGCACACACAACGAACACTTCAAATTTCCACATTTTGCAGTGAATTGCGACTTGACTGAACCAGAAACTGTCGCGCGCAGATCTTGGCATCGCCTTTACATGGCCGATCATGTCGATGTTGCATTGCATGTCAGAAATGTCAAGGACGAACTAAAGTCAAACAAATTTGACAAAAAACGATTGTAAGATTTCAATCATTGATATTGAGAGTGCGTTTTTTTTTTGAATTTTTCATTGATTGAAATGGCCGACTGCTTGCTGCCGCGCCAGTCTCTTTGTAGGAAGGAGAGATTATGAGACGTGAGCTCGCTGACCGGGTCTGCGTCTGCGGACTTAGGAGCGCGGGAAAAACGCGCGGGAAAACGGCCCGGCCGGCGTGGGTCAGGGCGGCGTCATCTTCATTCGACGTCGTGGCTGTGGGAGGGACCGGTGTCCCATTTGTTGCCTTCCTTAGGCTGTAGGTCTGCGCTCTCCTTACGCGTCAGCTATCGTTTCCGCCGCATCTCAACATTCCTGATAATTGTTGTCGCGTACTATAAACAGTGTCTCGTGTCATTGATATCGTGTTGCGGGTCATAATAAACGTTTGTCTGTACCGCGTGCTGCGACTTTTCTTTCGGTATCAACCGCTTTATCTGTCTATCAATTAGGGGTCAACAAATTAGAAGGAGCCTAATTTGGAGGCCGAACCGGGATCCCAAACTTTTGCGTATTTGCAGTACACGGCTAGGAGACTTCATTACCTGACGTGCAACCGATCAGTTGGTAGTGTTCGTTCTGTTGTTTGTGCGTGACTTGTTGCGGGGCACAGATACTGCGGTGTCTGTGTTGCAACAAGGACAGCGGTAGCAGGTGTTGTTGAGCATTAGCTCCAACGCTTGGCTGTCGCAGTGGTTCGGGAAGTGTTCCCGGAAAAGTGGCTTTTGACACCAGGCGGAGGAATCCCTGCGCAAATTTTTTTTTGCACTTCTGCGGGTGGACTTCCGGAACCTACTGCCGCGCTACTCAACAGTCGAGTAGGTGTCGAAATGGCTCGGGTGGAAGTTACACACGGCCGACCCAGCCGGAGACTGTTGTGGTCGACCACGCTGTGGAAGACACAACCATGCAGGACGAGTTGGAACTCGAGTTTCGAAGATTGTGCAGCGATGAGATGGATCGGCACAATGTACTGCAGGTACGTGATCGCCTGGAACGGTCGATTAAGGAGATGCAGACCACTGTGATGGCAGAGATGAGCAAAAGGTGGCGCGCTGGGATCCCCGACAGTGAAGCTATTGAGAGCGTAGGGCGACAAGGGACGGGGCAATCCCTTGAGCTAGTAGAAGCTCTTAGGAAAAGGGTAAGGAGGGGCTTGTGTGCTAACAGTAGATAGAAGTTATAATGTCCAGCTTGCAGTGCAGTAATAGGAGGGACTTAGTAAATAAGCTAGACCACCTGTTAGAGTGGGATGAGATACTTCGGAGTGTTGCCGCTAGGAAAGGATGACAAGAGGAGTTGCCCGCTGGCTGCAAGAGTCGGTTCGAAAATACTCTTCGCTTCAGGAGGAAATGCGATGCCGAGAGGAGGAGCTGCAAGAGTTACGGCGGTGATGCCGCGAACAAGATGGAGAGTTGATGAGGATGCGCTAGAGGCAAGCGGAACGCCCAACCACAGCAGAGGAGGTGAAGTCGAATGCAACAGAAGGTAGGATGAATTGTCCTAGAGGCCTAGCGGCGTTGAGAGCGCTGCGAGGTGATGTGGGCTACGGGAGTGAAAGTGTTGATTTCAGGCTGGCTACGACAGTTCTGCCAGCGAGAAGAATTGGAGACCGCGGCCGGAGGAAGCACGGAGTTCCCATCGTTACGGTCGGACGAAGAGGAGAATCGGTGAGGCTTCCAGAACTTCCGAGAGTGAGGAAGGTGAGATTGATGAGAGTGTTGAGAGACGAGGTAGCGCGAACCGTAGGCGGGGTAGTCGGCGTAGGGGTGAGGGAATGGCCTCCTACTTGAAGTATATTGCTCTGCCGGCGGTAAAGCCCTACTCAGGCACCGATAAAGGGTATAGCTTAAACAATTTTGTGGAGTCTTTCGAACTTAAGTACCCTGTTAATAGTTGGGAGGACTCAGAACTTTGCGCTTTATTTCGCGCTAAGCTGGTAGGTAAGGCACGTAGTCAGTACGAGGCACTACCGCGTACCGAAAGGAAAGGAAGCTATCCTGTGCTGAAGAGAGCTCTGGCCAGGGAGTGCAGAGCAGAAGAACGCACCAATAAAATACTGGCGCTTGGACAACCTCGCCACTTGCGAAAGGCGAAAAGCCGGTCCATCGCGGATTTTTGCGTGGAGCTCTAGAATCTGACTCGTCAAGCGTACCCAGAGCTCGACGAGAAGGCGCTGGCAACCGAAAGAGCGCATCTGTTGTACGAACAACCGGTGCACTGGAAAGATTCCTACTATCTGATGGAGGCGTTGAAGAGTGAGGACGACGCATAGCTGAAGCTCAAGACGACCGCCCAGAGAATCGAGCGTAGAGACTTGACGCTACGAAATATAAGAACGGCAGCAGGGGTGAAGAGTGAGTCAAGCTGTGTGTCGGTCAGGTATGTCTAGGAGCGGTGAGGGGTCGCCGGAGGAGCAAAATCGAGTGGTTTGCCTATTGTATGGGAAAAAAGTCTACTGCTAAATTGGAAATGTTTGGTAGGACTTGGGCGGGCCTATTGGACACGGGATCCGAAATAACGATTTTGCCGGCGGAGGTGCTACTCCAGGCAAAGAGTGGCGGAGTGGACACTGATCGGGATGTAAAGGAGTGTCCTATGGAGGAATCAAAGCCGGTCTTGTACGCCTCTGGTGCTCGTATGCAGTTTGTAACGGTGGTGAAGTACCAGTGACCGAAGTAGGCCGACCTGAAGCGCGAGTGGAGGATGCACGTCAGCAAAAGGACTGGGGAAGTGATCGTAGGTACTAACCTGCTACCATTGCTGGGCTATGAACGCTGCAAGCGTGAACCCCAACAAAGCTTGGGAGCGCGAGTCAGAAACACCACGACAGGACAAAGCATGTGGGTGCGATAGCGGCAAGTGTGGTACAACGGACGTATCTAGCGCCAGGAGCTGCGACATGGTTGCGGTTAGAGGGCTGTGGAGCAAACAAAGAATGTCTTTTCCACTCCAAGCATACCGGTGTGTACTCTGGATGGTGTCGGACCGATCACCGGGGGCAGGTGACAGTACCGGTTGTGAATGACAGTTCGGAGGCTGCGGTGTTCCGGGTAGGCGAAGTAGTTGGCCAGTGGGACACGGACGGGTGGACGGACATTTCATTGAAGGATGTGCCGTCTGACATGCTGTCCCTGCATGAACCTGAAATGTTGAAGGAGCAGCGGCTGTCCACGCTCCAAACATTGCTGACAGAAAATCGTAGGGGCGAGAAATTACCGCCTGAGGTTTAGAGGATAGTCGCAGAAGATCACGACCTGTTCGCAATAGAGGACTCTGAGCTGACCCAAACGCAATTAGTGACCCATGAGATTGACACCGGTGAGACGAAGCCCATCCATCAGACAGAGGACGCGGCCGGTGCCACTGCGGGTGCGCAGCGAGCTCCGGGAGGTTCTCCAGGGGTTGCTGAAGCGAGGCATTATCGAACGGTCGCATTCCCCGTGTGTCTCACCGGTGGTGTTGGTGCGAAAGGACGGATCACTGCGTCTATGCGTGGATTACCGCGAACTCAACAAGCACATAAAGCAAGATGCATATCCGTTACCGGCACCGGACGCCATGTTACAGAGTTTACGAGGGAAGAAAGACTTCACGAGCCTTGACTTGTGCTCGGGATATTGACAGATACCGCTCTCGGATGACGCGAGGGCAAAGAGTGCATTCACGACAGCGGATGGTCTGTTCGAGTTCATGATTTTGCCATTTGGCTTCAGTACCTCACCGGCCGAATTCCAACGCTCGATGGATCGCGTCCTTGGGAAGCATAGTGATCGTGAAGTATTCGCATATATTGACGATATAAGCAACGGAAACGGAGGAGCGTCACCAAACAGTGCTCACAGGGGTACTGGAGGCATTGCGGAAGGCAAACCTAAAGTTGAGGCCGCAGAAGTGCGTGCTCGTAGGAAAAGAAATACTCTTCTTGCTACACAGGGTGAATGCCACGGGGCTCCAAGTCGATTCTAACAAGGTAGCGAAGATTGAGCATTACCCGAAACCCTCGAATCTCGGAGAAATGCGGACCTTCCTGGGACTCTACGGGTTCTACCGGAAGTTCATCTGGAATCTCACTAGCATCGCACGCCCGCTGTTTGACCTGAGGAGCCATAAGACTAAATGGATGTGGAAAGTCAGGAGGAGGCGTATAGGGAACTAAAAGGCGTCCTTATGACTACACCTGTATTGGCGCAACCCGATTTGGCGCGAGAATGAACGGGGGAGCGGCCTTTCATCATATACACGGATGCTTCACAGTATGGCGTCGGTGCCGTATTGTGTCAGGGAGGGGAAGATGGTTCCCTGCACCCGCTGTATTTTGCCTCCCGAAGTCTTACAAAGGCAGAGCGCAACTACCACGTCACCGATGCCGAAGCATTGGCAGACGTGTTCGTGTTGCGAAAATTCCGTTTTTCCGTGTATGGGCTGAAGTTGACAATCCGAACTGACCATTTGCCACTCACCGCCTTGTTCAAGCGGGCCAATATCTCATGGCGGATGCTGAGATGGGCACTAGAGATTTTACAGTACAAGGTCAAGATTGAGTATGTAAAAGGGCAGGCTAACCGTGTGGCCGACTCGCTGTCCAGAGGAGTGCCATGTGCGAACCGAGCGGAAGGCGTGCATGGAAATATACAGGATCGGCTGGTATGTGTAGCCGTCGCAGGCGAAGCCACTGAATGGTTGCGGGAACTGAGCCAAGAACCGGAGTACGGAGAGGTCATTGATTGCTTGAGAAGGCAGCAGCTTGATCATGAGGTTGGGTTACCACGCAGCGGGAAGTGTCTGAAGGTAGCGGACTTTGTAATAGAAGAGGGTGTCCTGAAGTTGCTCGGGGAGGATGGTGGTACAATCCGGATAGTACCAGCATCAAAGCGTCGTGAGCTGTTCAAAGAAGCTCTCAGTGGATGCTCAGCCGGTCATTTCTCGACCTGTCAGTGATGTCAGTAATAGGGTTAGCCTGTTTAAACGTGTTGTTCACGTCTCTTCCGTGCGAAACATTCAATGTGTGTATGGTCACGTTCATACCGGTAAAACGGCCACTTACCCGTAGAGGGGGCGAAGCATAATCATAGCATAGCTGAGGGCGCATATAAAAGGTGCCCTGTGGGGTGAGGTTGCGCAATCTTTTCGTCTGCGGATTCGGCTCTTCATCTCTGCGGTCTACGGTCGGCAACCCGAGCAACCCAAGGAAATTTCTCGAAAGGACTCTCCGGCCGGCGACGTCGTCTAGCTGTTATTCACTGTTCCTGGCTGCAAGTGGACGCTACTGGCTATCCCGTTGTGGCTACACCGGTAGGCCGTTATTCACGCCCAGGACAGGTACGTGGTCTTTCCCTACCGTTAGTGGGCAACTGTTAGGCCGTTGTTAGGTGGGTGTATCTAGGCGGGGTCCGCTGCATGCTGGCTTTCGTTTGCAGCCGGTAAGTTAAGCAGCGGGTTATCCGGGATACTTCACGTAGAGTTCTTAAGAGGTTAAAGGTTACCCTATTAAGTGGTAAGCTCCGAACCCTAGGGTAACTGGTCGTTAAAATAATTGTAACCGATTCTGTTGAAGTGTTTCTTTTACTTGTTTTCTGTTATTGGTGTTTCATTATTTGAGTTTATAAACGTTGCTCTTAAGTATAATTTGAAGAACGTTGAATCAAGGGTTCACTCCTCACTTATCTGTATCATTTGTGTGTTCTTGGATTCTGACAGGGATTTAGAAAACTGAGACCGAGATCAGTAAAGATCTCTCAAACATTAGATTACTTGTCGTCCAGGAGTATGAGTTCAGGAACTAATCCAGAGTTAGATCTGAACCCAGGATTTGATGTGCCCCCGGAGTGTGGAGACTTTACACAGGAAAGTCTCCGGACTCAGGAGGAGGCACTCAATTCCGGTGATCTGATTGGAATTAACCCTGGAGCTCCTCCCATGGCTGCGTTATTAGAGGGTTCCATACTAGACCAAAATGTCAGTATGATGCGACCTTCAGTACTACTGCCGGAGAAAAGCAGCCGCACAGCGACATGGGGGCCAAGCCTCCCTGCCAACCAGAACCAATTGACATTTGATTTGCAGATGAGCGACCATAAGAGGGCAACGGAGGTTGCCGCAACTATTGCAATGGATGCGTTGAGGGATACCCTCGGAATGCCCTTTCTAGGGTCAAGTGTGCACCGAGCCTTTCTAGAACGTTTTCGAAGTCGAGTATCGGATGAAGTGGGTAATCCACAACAACGATCCTGGCAACCAGCCCCAGAGCATCCAGAACAACCGGAACCGGACCTGGTGAGTCTTCTTGAACCATTGATGAATCAAACGGTTACAGCCTGCGATACCGCATTTACAGAACAGCTGCGCAATTTGTCATTGAAGAAAAGACAAAAAATCTTGGAAGAAATTCAAAAAGCAGCGGATGCGGTTATCGCAAAAATCCGCGATTCAAGGCGTGACCCTCCACCACTGAGGGAAAGTCTTCTGCAAGCAAGCACGTCAGCGAAGCGAGCAAACAATGATGGCTCGACTCTACTGCAAAGTGAGACATGCTTGCAGAAGATAGCTCATACCTTGAATTGCGAAGTTGATCAAATTTCACAGCGTATTAATGAATTAGTAGGAGAAGTGTCGCGATTGCAGGTTCGACATCATAGAACGGGGTTACCCCAGACCAGGGTTGAGCGTGGGGTGCGATGATCGCAGGGGGGGTCGTACCGCCGTCATGGTTGAGGGGGGGGGGGGTCGTACGTGTGAGGGGGGTCGTACATTTTGTGATGGGCTAGAAATTACGAGCAGGTGCATTAAGGAAATGTGCGGAATCATATTGTTATCAGTTAGCATGTTTCAGATTCAGACGGACGCATATGGCCTCGCAAAGTTTTTACATCGTTTTAGCAAAATTTTTAGAAGTAGCCTAGTCATCCTGTTTTCGGTTTACGAGTGCTCAAATAATTGCTTTCTGCTTTCAGATGATCACATTGCGACAGCATGTGCGGCTGGACCGGTGCCGAGCGAAACAGGAATCTTTTCCAGAGAACAATGAGGAGTAGTAGTGGAAGCTAGTTCACGTAGCTGTGAATAAAGAAGTTTGCCTGACTTGCTGTTTTCGAGATTTGAAATAAATGAATTAAAAACCGCTTTGCAGCATTGAAGAAGAACAGTGCTTGATGAGTGTTGTTTCTTTTTTCGAGAGCTAGAAAAGTATGTGTAACAGTTATTTTTTTTTATTTGTTATTTGTTATTTTTATTTTTATTATTTATTTTATTTACTTATTTATTTTTATTTTGTTATTTTTTGCTTTTATTCATGTAATTTTTTTACATTTTAGAGTCGAAAAATTACCGAAAACAATGAGGTTAAAATGAACCATCGACCATAGCCAACACTGAGTAAAAAGATCGCACCCCCCCGCGCGCCTAGGAGATTTGCTCTTACTGAAGTTTCATATTTTTTCTATATAGCATTTTTTCTCTAATTTATAACGCGGTCATGGCACTTTTTCAATTTTGATTTTGAACGGAGATATGAATTTTTGAATGACCACCTTCATTCCTGAGATGACCAGTAGGAGTTGCGACTTTCTGAGTGTTTTCAATCAAAAAATCATATCTTTGTTGAAACTCAAAACTGGAAAAGTGCCATGACTAATTATAAAACTACATGAAATTTCCTATGAAACAAAATTAGAAATTCTTCCAAACACGAAATCCCCTAAGCGCGCAGGGGGGGTGCGATCCTTCTGCGATTTTGGCTTGAAATCGCAGAAGGATCGCACCCCCCTGCGCGCCTAGGGGATTTCGTGTTTGGAAGAAATTCTATTTTTATTTTATAGAGAATTTTATGTAGTTTTAGAATTGGTTATGGCACTTTTCCAGTTTTGAGTTTGAACAAAGATATGATTTTTTGATTGAAAACACTCAGAAGGTCGCAACTTCTACTGGTCATCTCAGAAATGAAGGTGATCATTCAAAAATTCATATCTCCGTTCAGAGTTAAAATTGAAAAGGTGCCATGACCGCGTTGAAAACTAGAGGGAAAATGCTATCTAGGAAAAATATAAAACTCTAGTAAGAGCAAATCCCCTAGGCGCGCAGGGGGGTGCGATCTTTTTACTCAGTGTTGGCTATGGTCGATGGTTCATTTTAACCTCATTGTTTTCGGTAATTTTTCGACTCTAAAATGTAAAAAAAAATAACATGAATAAAAATAAAAAATGACAAAATAAAAATAAATAAATAAATAAAATTAATAATAAAATAAAAATAAAAAATAACAAATAAAAAAAATAACTGTTACACATACTTTCCTAGCTCTCGAAAAAAGAAACAACACTCATCAAGCACTGTTCTTCTTCAATGCTACAAAACGGTTTTGAATTTATTTATTTCAAATCTCGAGAACAGCAAGTCAGGCGAACTTCTTTATTCACAGCTACGTGAACTAGCTTCTACTACTACCACTCATTGTTCTCTGGAAAAGATTCCTGTTTCGCTCGGCACCGGTCCAGCCGCACATACTGTCGCAATCTGAAAGCAGAAAGCAATTATTTGAGCACTCGTAAACCGAAAACAGAATGACTAGGCTACTTCTAAAAATTTTGCTAAAACGATGTAAAAACTTTGCAAGGCCATATGCGTCCGTCTGAATCTGAAACAATTTTTAGTTCAGGGAATTCCATTTTTCACTCCATTATCTTCAGCCTTATAAAATTCTTAACTACATCACTACACTCGCTATCCGTGTACATTTCTCCGCGCACAAGCCTTTTTTGTCCTCCATTTGTGTGCGGCTGAAAATTTTTTATACTCGAATGATCAATAAATTTTTATTTTTCGATTTTTTGCATCTTTATTTTGTATACATCTGTAAACGCCCTTCTGTGGATGTCCTCGTGCTCCATTCACCTGTTATCTTCGCCTGCAGCAGTTTTTGAAGGGTGGGGGGGGGGGGGGTCGTAACTGCTTCTCTCCAGAAGGGGGGGGGGTCGTAATTTTTGAGCACAGATCGCACCCCATGCTCAACCCTGCCCCAGACGCAGAATTTGCCGCGAACGGAAAATAAGCCCATACCGCATAAAGGTGAGTGTGTCACTCCGTTGAATGTGGATGAGCAACTACGTTCGCAGTCGTCTTCTCCGAATGATAGTCATTGTCTTCAGTACCGTGATTTGATCAGCAACGGGTTTCCCGAGGAGGACGATGTAACCCGCAGGTTCCCGCTCCAGCCGACCTACCCCAGTATGTCGCAGAAATCGTCGAGGAGTTGTTCCCCATCGACAGAAGAGTGTACGTTTCCTACTCACTGTTCGGAAAGTTTTCGCGGAAGTTGTAGGCACGCGCCCCATAGTCAATGTAGTCATATAAGTAGACATGATCAATTGTCGTTCACATTAAAAGAGGTGCTGAAATCACAAGTAATTGGTGATATAGGCACATATGATGGAACATCATCTATTGACGATTTTCTTAGAAATTTTGACGTTAAATATCCAATTACCGTGTGGAGCGATGAAGACCGACGAAAGATCTTCTTAAGTCACCTAAGAGGTACGGCTAAGGCTATGGTGGAGAATCTACCGCAGGAGACGCGCCATGGCTCCTTAGCAGCCATTGTGGTGCACCTTCGCGAAGCTCGTCTAACACCCTATGGGCGGTTAGAGGCTGAGTGCGAATGGAAAACGCTCCGCATGAATGATGGTGAAACAGTTGCAGACTTCACATGTCGACTGCAAAGGATTGCAGCTCGCATGGCGCCGGGTGAATCAATGGATTTCCAACTTGGAAGCAAGTTGTATGACTGTCTATCCCATTGGAGAGACGCATACTACATGCTTCAAGCACTTGAAGCTCCTAAGGGCCAGGTGTTCAGTGAAGTCCGGAGGGTAGCCTTGTGTCTTGAACGGATACGCATCGCGCAGAAGGCATTAAGGACAGCGCGTAATAATCATTCATCGGGTATACCGTCAACCGTACCATTGCCACTTAAGGATAAGAGTCAACCAAAGAAGAATCTTCAACAACAACCAACAGGTGGGAAGGCTGGAAATAGGCGTGATGATCACACCACTGAATGGCGTAAGTCCCATAAAGGATCAAATGAGCCCCAAAAGGAGCAGATGTCTAGAGCTATAGGAAGCGATAGACACGATCCCAAAGGTGCAGCAAAAACCAAACCAGCCTCGCATGACCCTCAACAACCTTTCTCAACCCAATTACAGTCTTGGTGTGCGACGCTTTCTTCTCCAACTAAGTGGGCTTCGACTAAACCGTATGGTAAACCGTATCGTTGTAAAGTCAAACTTTTGGGAAGTAATGTAGATGCGTTGATAGATACAGGGTCAGTCCTATCCATCGTAAGTACGGGATTCCTGATGCGACGTAAGAATGCTGGAGTAGATTTGGACTCTTTAGTAACAATGTTGGGACCGGCATATAATACTAACATAAGAGACGTGTCGGGAAATCTCATGTCCTTCTTGATGATGATAGACACTAACGTCACGTTAGTAGGAGGAAAAGAGACTAAGGTCCAGTTTCATATCCAAAAGGCAGATAATGAGCTTATACTGCTAGGTACAAATGCCTTACAGTCCTTAGGCATGGAAATAAGATTCCGCCCTAATGGTATGGAACTATGCACTAATGACGGAAGCAAGAAACGTGGGACCCGTATGGCTCGCGCAGCTCGCACAGTCACTATACCTCCGTTGTCCGTAGCTAACATTGAGATTACTCATCCATGCAAAGAGGCCAATGAAATCTTTTGGTCCCACGACAATTGCGTTGGATCGGGTTTATGTCGCATAAAGGAAGGTTCTGCCGTTGTGTCTGCAATCAATACAAAGGAAGAACCTTGGGTAATCCATAAGGGTCAAAACCTAGGTAAATGGTCGTCAGATCCATGGTATGATCCTAAAACTAAAGACATACCGGGTGATATGCTCGAACTGAAACGAGTAGACGTCTTGCCCGAATCGGCTAGAATAAATAAAATCTTGGAAATCTTGCAAGAAAATAAACGGGAAGGGGTGATCCCAGCACAAATGAAGCGATTAATTTGAAAATATCGAAACATTTTTGCAGTATCGGATATTGAGCTCACCCAAACCCATCTACTGGTCCATGATATAGACGTTCAGGGTCATAAACCGATTAAGCAGAAGACCAGGCCAGGGGGGGGGGACGTTTGGACCGGTTGGTAGTTAGCGGTCCGCCGCCTGACCGGGTGACCTTACCTACGGATACGGAGCCGTGGCTTACCGTATCAGCTCGAGCCACCGCACCCGCCGCGCCACCTCGCCGGACGCGGAGAGCTGCGCTAGGCATAGACGCATGGTGACGACGGTGACCCGAGAAACCAGAGTGCTCAACTGAGCCACTAGTGACCCGAGAAACAGATTGATCAGCGCAAGGTGCCCCGTTGCAATTACTGTTGACAACAACCGATTTCGACGGCTTCTGAGACTACTTTAGAGAACTTCTAGGGCATTGAACCCCAAATGTTTCTGGGTCAGAATTTTATGCTCTTTCTAGTGAGCGTAACCAGAATGTGATCAGAACAAACATTAGAGTGCAGTTTCTTGTTACAAGAAATGAAATCAAAAAGATAAAGATAAAGATGAAACTGAGCGCTGTGAATGCAAGTTGAAACAGAGTTCAGTTAGTAGGTCTAGAAATATTGAAATAGGAAGCTTCATAGACAGCTGACCTCCGCGAATTACCATAAATGTCCGAAGAATTCATGACATTTGGAGCACAACTTTACCTTATACTGATGAATTGTACGTCGTTTCGTCTTTTGTTACCAGCGTTCGATTTTATTCCTAGAGTCGGAGAAATAATGGGAGTATCTCTACGAATTTGTGATAGTCCAGACACAATTCTACCTTATACTATTAATTGTACTTCGTTTCAACTGGTATTCACGGAGCTCAGTTTCGTTTCTTAAGAAGTTGCACTCTAATGTTTGTTCCGACCACGTTCCGGTTACGCTTATCAGAAAGAGCATAAAATTCTGACCCAGAAACACATGGGGTTCAATGCCCTAGAAGTTCTCTAAAGTAGTCTCAGAAGCCGTCGAAATCGGTTGTTGTTAACAGTAATAGCAAAGGGGCACCTTGCGCTGATCAATCTGTTTCTCGGGTCACTAGTGGCTCAGTTGAGCACTCTGGTTTCTCGAGTCACCGTCGTCACCATGCGTCTATGCCTAGCGCAGCTCTCCGCGTCCGGCGAGGTGGCGCGGCGGGTGCGGTGGCTCGAGCTGATACGGTAAGCCACGGCTCCGTATCCGTAGGTAAGGTCACCCGGTCAGGCGGCGGACCGCTAACTGCCAACCGGTCCAAACGTCCCTCACCCCCAGGCCAGTACCATATGGTCTTCGCAATGACGTGGGAGCACATGTTAAAAGACCTCGAGGAACGGCATATCATAGAGGGCAGTTCGTCCCCATGGGCTTCTCCTATAGTCTTAGTAGCCAAAAAGGATGGTGGCATACGCTTGTGTGTGGACTATCGGGAGGTGAATAAAGTGACTAAGAAAGACTGTTATCCTTTGCGCCATCGATCGATGTCACCCTTCAAAATCTCAAGGGAAAGCAATAGTTCACGTCACTTGATTTGGCTAGTGGACACTGGCAAGTCCCACTTTCAGACGAAGCCAAGGAAATAAGTGCTTTCACCACCGCAGCGGGTCTATATTAGTTTAGAGTCATGCCTTTTGGACTTACCAACGCATCTTCGGCATTTCAGCGCCTTATGGAGAGCGTATTAAGCGATTCTAGGTCCTGAGGTAGCGGTATACATCGATGACGTACTTATTGCAACGGAAACAATAGAGCGTCATTATGTCATCTTAGAACAAGTCTTCCAGGCATTCATGAGGGCTAACCTAAGGATGAAACCTCAAAAATGTAGGTTGCTGGAAACGCGAGTGGCGTTTCTTGGACACTTAATTGATGCAAATAGGATTAAAACGGACCCAGACAAAATCGACAAAATCATCAATTACCCTCGCCCTACCAGTATTGCAGAGCTTCGTACTTTTCTGGGTATGGCTGGCTTTTATAGAAAGTTTGTACTACGTTATGCGCAGACTGCTTTGCCTTTACATAGCCTTACAAGCTCTAAAATACAATTCCAGTGGTCGGAGGAACACGAAAGGGCTTTCCTTACTCTCAAAGAGCTACTGCTTCAAGCTCCTGTATTAGCACAACCAGACATTGATAAAGCTCGAAATGGAACGCGTCCCTTCTATGTGTACACCGACGCTAGTAGAATAGGCGTAGGAGCGGTCCTGGCCCAGGGGCAAGGTGATGGATTTTTGCATCCCATCTATTTTGCATCAAAACCGTTATCCCCTGCAGAGCGCAATTACCACGTCACGGATCAAGAAGGACTCGCAGTCATTTTTGCAATGAAAAAGTTCCACTATTTCGTGTACGGGGTACCAATAGTCGTCCGTACAGACCTTGCATCGCTTACATCACTTTTCAAACGGAAAAATGTATCGGGTAGAGTACTCCGTTGGGCTTTGGAGCTCCAAAGATACGACCTTACAATTGAGTACGTGAAGGGTGCAGCGAATGCGGTAGCGGACGCACTATCGCGACGGATATCCAGCACTGGTGAGGGAATTCCTGATACCCATATAAATGGTGAGAAGGTAATATCTCAAGTAACACCGGACTCATGGTTAGACCAGCTGAAGGCTGATAAAGATTTTGAGATGATTTTTCAAGCCATAGAGGAAGACAAGGATATTGAAATTAGACTACCACGACTTGATCGCAAGTTAAGCCCCTCGGACTTCTTTATACAAGATGGAAATCTTCGGCTTATACCAGAAGATGGTACATCAGTTCTTGTAGTTCCTTCCAGTGAAAGAAGAAAACTATTTGACGAAAGACACCATGGCACAATGGGAGGTCATTTCAATGCAAAAAAATGTATTCCCAACTTGAACGATCAGTATTTTGGCCAGGGATGAAGCAAGATCTATGTAGATAAGTGGTGTAAAGAACGTCAAAAATGTTTTCTAACTAACGCGAAACCTGTGAGCACACCTCCTCTCAAACCGCTAATAGCGACCACACCCTTTGAACTCATTGGAGTTGACATTCTTGAAATGGGTTTGACTACACGTGGTAACCGGTATATAGTTACTATTATCGATCATTTCACCAAATATCTAGGAGCTTATCCGGTCCAGGACAAAAAGGCGGATACTATCGCTGAGGTCATTTTTAGCCAATGGATATGCACGGCAGGCCGTTGGCCGAAATACATCCTATCTGATCGTGGAAGTGAATTTGAAAATGCCGTTATGTTGTCATTGTGTGAAATACTTCATATTCAACTTTACTTCACTAAAGGCTACTGCCCGCGAGAAAATGGGTTAACTGAAAGAGTTAATGGTGCCATCACGCGAATGCTCAGGAAGAAAACAGTGGTCGCCTCAGAGTGGGACAGAATTATTCCCGCCGTGGTATACGCTTACAACGCTTCGCCACATAGTGCAACAGGGGAGAGCCCACACTTTTTAGTTTACGGTTTTGATCCACCCTACCCATCGGCGGTCATCCTTAGGGAACAACTATCACCGTATAACTTAAATTATGATGACTACAAAACCGATCTCCTTGACAGACTTAAACTGGCTAGAGAATGTATCACCGAACATTCAGCTGCGTACCGAGCCAAAATGAAAGCCACGTACGATAAGAAGTGGAAAACTTTTGAATCCGATACTTTGAAACTTGGAGATCGAGTTTACCTGAGAATTCCAGCAGAAAAGAAAGGGCGACCCATCCGAACTTAATGCATCCTATCGTGTGATAGAGGCAAGCGATAACTCAGCGCTAATCACGCTGATCGGAGACAACGAGGAACCCATTCGGGTCCCATTCGAACATTTAGTTAAAGTTCCCCCAGAAATCGACGACACGCCAGTAATAAGTAAAAAACGACGTGGACGCCGTGGACGTTTAAAGAAAGAAAAACAGTATGATACGGGTGTGCCTGCACAATAAAACTCTGTGGTATCACAGGTAAGGGGTCTATCCCAATAGTTGTAACTAACTTACATTTTTTACAGGTATCACCTTAACTCGAACGACCCGAGTTGTATCTACTTCGAATGTCCGGGCACCTACAACTACAATGGTCGAACTCGCCGATGTCAACCGCTCCCTCCGATGAACGAAATAACTGGCATCAATGAGTACAGGGCAGTCCTTCTTCGCTCAGTTTATGAGTTGGCCTGTAATTTCGCCATCTTACGGCTAACTCACCTGTCGGCCGATGAAAAATTTGCTAGGATGTTAGACCACAACTATGACATTCTCAGTGTTGAAGCTTTGATTATGTCGTTCGTGTATACTAAGGCACTATGCCATCACGTGGCAGGTCAGGTTGCTGGGGTAGCCGCGGGCCGACGGCGGGCGGAGGAGTCGTGCTGCGGGCAGCCGTTCCAGCTGGGGTCGCTACTGCAGTCGGTCTACCAATCCCGCTGGATTGGTGTCGACTGGGCGACCCTGCGGGAACAAAGGCTGCCCGATCGGCAAGTGCTCCTCCTCCTGCCGGAGGGGTTCGACGAGCATGTCAGCCAAGTGTCGTGTCTAAATCAAGTAGCGGTATCGTTCGACCACCCCTAGAGTTGCGTGAATATATGTTCACGGACAATATTTCAACTATTGTGTTGTTCAGCCCAACCCAATTTGAGCCATGCTCCGAATGGAGCCCCGTTTGGCGTTTCATTTTACGCAGCGTTGCATTCGGAGCTGAGTTTTTTTGTTCACCTTCGCCGAAGGATGAAGCTAGGTGGGCACAAGGCGCCGATTTGATCAATGATTTTTGTGATGAGCTGATTAAGCAGCGACCGTGGCTGCGTCCACGTGTCCACAACAAATTGCCGTAACTAGATAGTTTGAACGATGTTAATATCCCATTCAATCAGGAATATGGTTGTTTTAAGGACGGACGACGACATTATACAGAGTCGTCAGCAAAAAGGTTTTTTGACAAAACTGTGAATTATTATGCTGATATTTTGAGGCTCTTCTCCTATAAGCGGACGTACGATCCGCGCAGGTCGGCATATGCCTACCGCCTACACCATGGAGAGTTGCCTACCCGCACGGGAAGGCCGTGAACACCGCTCGCTAACCCCTTAACTCGGCTGAGTGGAACAGCCTTCTTGAAGAGGGGGAGATGTCAGTGATGTCAGTAATAGGGTTAGCCTGTTTAAACGTGTTGTTCATGTCTCTTCCGTGCGAAACATTCAATGTGTGTATGGTCACGTTCATACCGGTAAAACGGCCACTCACCCGTAGAGGGGGCGGAGCATAATCATAGCATAGCTGAGGGCGCATATAAAAGGTGCCCTGTGGAGTGAGGTTGCGCAATCTTTTCGTCTGCGGATTCGGCTCTTCATCTCTGCGGTCTACGGTCGGCAACCCGAGCAACCCAAGGAAATTTCTCGAAAGGACTCTCCGGCCGGCGACGTCGTCTAGCTGTTATTCACTGTTCCTGGCTGCAAGTGGACGCTACTGGCTATCCCGTTGTGGCTACACCGGTAGGCCGTTATTCACGCCCAGGGGCCGTATGCTCGTCTCTCCCGGCCGGGCGATGGGCGCCCTTCGCCCGGCAGGGTGTGGGCGAATAGACATACTGAGTTGTGTCTATTCGCACTAACCCGGCCGGGCGAAGGGCGCCCATCGCCCGGCCGGGAGAGACGAGCATACGGCCCCAGGACAGGTACGTGGTCTTTCCCTACCGTTAGTGGGCAACTGTTAGGCCGTTGTTAGGTGGGTGTATCTAGGCGGGGTCCGCTGCATGCTGGCTTTCGTTTGCAGCCGGTAAGTTAAGCAGCGGGTTATCCGGGATACTTCACGTAGAGTTCTTGAGAGGCTAAAGGTTACCCTATTAAGTGGTAAGCTCCGAACCCTAGGATAACTGGTCGTTAAAATAATTGTAACCGATTCTGTTGAAGTGTTTATTTTACTTGTTTTCTGTTGTTGGTGTTTCATTATTTGAATTTATAAACGTTGTTCTTAAGTATAATTTGAAGAACGTTGAATCAAGGGTTCACTCCTCACTTATCTGTATCATTTGTGTGTTCTTGGATTCTGACAGGGATTTAGAAAACTGAGACCGAGATCAGTAAAGATCTCTCAAACATTAGATTACTTGTCGTCCAGAAGTATGAGTTCAGGAACTAATCCAGAGTTAGATCTGAACCCAGGATTTGATGTGCCCCCGGAGTGTGGAGACTTTACACAGGAAAGTCTCCGGACTCAGGAGGAGGCACTCAATTCCGGTGATCTGATTGGAATCAACCCTGGAGCTCCTCCCATGGCTGCGTTATTAGAGGGTTCCATACTAGACCAAAATGTCAGTAATATGATGCAACCTTCAGTACCACTGCCGGAGAAAAGCAGCCGCACAGCGACAGACCAAGAAAATGCTCCGCATGCTGCGAAAGCAAGTATTCTGGGACGGCATGGAAAAGAATATAACAAAGTGGACTTAAGAATGTCAGGAGTGTTTCTTGACAAATCCGCGGACTGAACTAGTGCCGGGGCTGCGGCCGATCGTAGCAACGAAGCCGTTTGAGATCTTGTGTGTCGATGTCTTGGAAATGGGTATCAGTGCAACTGGCATGAAATATATGTTAGTGCTGGTTGATCACTTTTCCAAATGGCTGGGAGCCCACCTACTACCTGACAAGAGTGCGAAGTCGGTAGCGGAGGCTATCTGCCAGCGTTGGATATGTGAGGGAGGCTGGTGGCCGGGCCAAATGCACTCGGAGCAGGGGTCCGAGTGCACTGTTGCGGAGTTAGCTAAGATGGCCGGAGTGAACTTAACTGCGACGAAGGGATATAACTCCAGGGCCAATGAAGCTTGTGAACGGGTCATAGGCACGCTGCAGACGATCCTGAAGAAGGAGGTGGAATTCCCCGACTTCTGGGATACATGGGCTCCTAATGTGGTATATGCGTATGACGTGATGCCACATGGAGCGACGGGCGAGAGCATTCTTCCTGTTGTATGGATTCGACCCGCGCGTTCCGTCGCAAGTGATCCCGCAGTCTGAGATCACCAGGCACCACGTTGATATGGACGACTATAAGTCCGAGTTAATGCGGGGGCTGCAGCTAATTAGGGATCAGGTCCGAGAACATGCGGACGATTACAGGCAGAGAATGTGTCACTGGTTCGATAGCCAGAAAGCTGTGGACACTGTGAGGCCACCCCGGATCGGGAGTCGGGTGTTCATGAAGTTACTTGCAGAGAGAACTCGGAGCAGGTACCCGAAGCTTGCGCAGGAATGGGACGGACCGTTTCGGGTCCTGGAGACTAGTGGGACGTCCGCCTCAATCACGCGCATTGATGCAATTGAGGAACCCATCCGTGTGCAAATGGAATTGCTGTGCATTTGCCCGCAGGAGCTGGTAGTCACCCAAAAGAAACGACCACACACTAGACGTAGAAAAACTGTTGGAGTGAGGTGCGTGAGTGTGGGTGTAGGTGGTGTGGTTACGTCCGAAAATGAACAATATTATTTCAGAACGGAACACGAGTTTGACGTCTCGGATGAAATGCATTGCCTTCATGCTCGTTTCCACTGTTGCCAAGTGTGCCGCAGATGCCGATCCAGTGCAATGTGAGTCGTACGATCACCTCGGGGGAATCCATCCCCGAGCTCCTGGAGCCGGCCTCGTCGCACCGCGTGGAATATGTGATGGAGGCGGCCCGCTGCCTAGCGATTTGGCAGGAGGTGGGCACGTAGGCGGAAAAGGTGCACTGGATCGAAGACGTGGACTATCGTCGCATCACGCCGAGAAGTGTGGCGCTAGCCTATCCCTTTTTCAAGTCTAGGTGTATCCATGTAGCTGCCATGAGTAGTGTTGTGCCCAAAAACGGCATCATGAGACATGCACATATCCCCGGCTGGGGTGGCGCGTTACGTACATTTTTGAGCATGCATGGCGCATTGCTTCTAACCTTTTCTGGCAAGCCGCGAAAGAAAGCGGTGGCAAGGAACATGGTAGGACGATTGTCGTTGTGCCGCAGTCGCTTAGAGCCCTCAAACGCATTAGTAGTTTGCGTAACACAGTTGTCTTTTACTACAACTTGTTCAAGGAGATTCATTTGAAGAGAACTTACTTGTTTGATGATAATGTTTGTCATGCTATAATTGTTTTGCCATCGGTCGTTCCGCTAGCAGGATCATGGTTACCCTTTATGCATGCGATTGCCATGTGGCTCGCGTGCGGGTGTACCGTGTACCTAGTAGCAGGGCCACGTACTATGGACGAAAACGCGTGGTTCCGTGTCGCGGAGTGCGCACGGAGACATGTGAACACGTACGTGGACAACAATGTCCAGTATAAGCGGCAAATCGTGGACAAGCTTCCAGTGGCTGTTGGGGCCGTATGCTCGTCTCACCCGAGATTGCTGGGGGATGGGGCAAGGGGTGGGGCCAGCTAGTATGATTGGAGCCGGCCCGTGTTTCATGTGCTTTTACTGGCTGGCTCCTCCCCTTCCCCCATCCCCCAGAAATCTCGGGTGAGACGAGCATACGGCCCCTGATGTTGTCGACCCGCGCTTGCCTTGTTGTGTGGGAGGACTCCTGGAGAGTGCCGATAGTATTGTGGCCGAGCGCACTGCTCGTTTATTTTATTCAACGATTGCTCGTCAACTAATTCAGCATGTAAGGATGGAGCCCCTCCCGGGTGGGGAAAAGCTTGGGTCCTCGCCGGGTCACACAGGCGCGGACAAGACTAGGACCCCCGGCTCACGAGGGTAGGATCCAGAAGCGGCGTGAACGGCGGAAGGCGCAAATGAAGAAGCGTAAGGGCCCCGCGCGCGGTTAGCTAGCTGCGAGTGAGCCCCGTTGAAGAAATATGAGCAATTTTTGTGTTTGTTTTGTTTTTGCTAAGGTAAAAGGAGAATGGGACGATAGGCATAAAGCGTCCTCGTTATAAGTGGTTGTCCCACCTGTTAGCGTTGACCCCCCGGGAGCTAACACTGAGGTAGATGAGGGACCGAGTGGTGCGGTCTTACGGTGAGGATGGAGAGACTATGAGACGTGAGCTCGCTGGCCGGGTCTGCGACTGCGGACTCAGGAGCGCGGGAAAACGGCCCGGCCGGCGTGGATCAGGGCGGCGTCATCTTTATTCGACGTCGTGGCTGTGGAAGAGACCGGTCTCCCATTTGTTGTCTTCTTTAAGCTGTAGGTCTGCGCTCACCTTACGCGTCAGCTCTCGTTTCCGCCGCATCTCAACATTCCTGATAATTGTTGTCGTGTACTATACACAGTGTCTTGTGTCATTTATATCGTGTTGCGTGTCATAATAAAGGTTTTTCTGTACCGCGTGTTTTCTTTCGGTATCAACCGCTTTATCTGTCTATCAATTTGGGGATAACAAATTAAAAAGAACCCAATTTCTGGCGAATTTCTCGTAGATGCCATCAGAAGACAAGTGCGAACTTGGAGTGCGGTTTTTTTCATGCATTGCAAAACATAAAACAGCTACAATCTTAGCGTTTTGATAACATCTATGGTGAGATCGGGTGAATTCCATCGATGGAGTTCTGGTGACGTTCTGGTGGTGAGGTCCGCTCCTCCACGTTGGTGCCACTGGGAACTCCTCAACAAGTTTGAGGGGAGCTGATCGCGGACTATCGAGTTCCGGCGACAGGCCCTGGTGACAGGCCGGCCGATGGAGAAACCCGTCACGTCATATGGTTAGATGACGCAAAGAGTAACTGTGAAAGCTACGGCGTCCGCGGTAACCGACGCACACTCACAGAGCCCGGTGAGTGGTGAAAGTATGCGGGGGTCCTCGATGCAAGAAGGACGGCATCGAGGGGTAACTAAGCTAATCCGCAAGTGTCAGAGCGATGTTGTGTCGAAGCAAGAAGGACAATATCGAGGGTCTAGCAAGCAAGCCCTAAAGTGTCAGAGCAGTATGAAGACACGTATTGCAACGCTGAATGTCGGCACGTTGACAGGTCGCTCGATCGAGTTAGGCGCCGCTCTGGAGCATCGTAAAATTGACCTGTGTGCGTTGCAAGAAACGAGGTAGTCTGGCAGTAAGTCGAGAGATATTGGCCGTGGCTTCAAAGTTCTGTACTTTGGTAGCCCTAACTAGGGAGGTTGCTCAGCGTGCTCCGAAGATTCACAACGAGACCCATATTGTTTTGTAGAGCATCGAATGACGATTACAACGGTATCGTTTGTTTTTGCTAAATGCGAATGGATGGCCCAAAAAAGGCAAAAAAACCTTGAAAACTAACCAGTGGCAAATAGGATTCTAGATCGCAACCATCAGAGATACCACCAAAATCGACCCAAATTCAAAAACAAATGTCAGATTCGTGATCAGCGCCCCGAATAACCCCCGAAAACAAAATTTGAGCTAAATCGGTGATTTTGACCTAATCAGTCTTACGAGTGTTGAGTAGTTGTACGAAGGTCCACTTATCGAGTATATTCCTTGTTCTATCGCTCTACTTCTTCGACTCTAAAGAACAGAGACTCCATTTCGGATGAGTTTCTTTTCATATTCATCAAGAAAGATTACTTGGGTAGCTGACAAATCCACAATTCACAAATCTGACATCGACTTTTCCCATTGTGTCTGGCGTGAGCTTGCTAGTGTCCGTTGTAACAAAGTTGGGGAGTTGGATCTAAATCACCGATTTAGCCCCAACTTTGTCTACGGGGGTTATTCGCGATGCTGATTGCGAATCTGACATTTGTTCCTGAATTTGGGGTCGATTTGGGTTGGTTCCGGTAGATATGGGTCACATACATATGTACTAGAAGACATTGTCGTTTGTGCATACTTTGTTGGCCATACTCCTCCTAAACGCGATTCTATCACGCAACTGCGACAAAATTCCAAAAGCAGCGTATTCTGGTATCTAGCGTATGAAGGCAAAATAAAAGGTCAGCAAAGGGATCGATCCACCGACCGCCAGATTGAGAGTCCTGCATGCTATCCACTGAGCCACCATGATACGATGATTGCAAGTTAACAACTAGAAGTGCTCCCGCCACTAGTTTCTCGCCTCTAGTTAATGGTCAAGATCTCTTGCCTTTTTTCGGGCCATCCATTTGCATTTAGCAAAAACAAACTATACCGTTGTAATCGCCATTCGATGCTCTACAAAATAGTATGGGTCTCGTTGTGAATCGTCGGAGCACGCTGAGCAACCTCCCTCGTAAAACCACGAACGGCGTCGGAGTGGCTGTATCCGAGCGATTCCGTTACTCAATGGCGGAGGTGAAACGCTTCAGTGATCGCTTAATGAAGATCATAGTAGTCACGGAAGAGAGGCGACTTCATTCCTTCACTGCGTACGCCCCGCAGACCGGCTGTTCCGAAGAAGTCAAGGATGAGTTCTGGGCGTTGCTCCACGAAAAGACAGCCGAGATTCCGTCAGAAGAAGTGGTTGTTGTCGCAGGCGAGCTCAATGGTCATGTCGGCATATCGAAAGATGGATTCAAATGCCATAGAGGTTTCGGCTACGGAATACGAAACGAGGACGGTGAGCGTATTCTCGAGTATGCGTGTTCGCATAATCTGGCTATCACAAACACGATGTTTCGAAAGCGTCCATCACATTTGATCTCGTTCTACAGGGGAAATTCGAGGTCGGAGATCGATTATGTGCTCGTAAGACGTCGTGACGCTAAGCTCGCCAGCGACGCAGAGATAGTGCTTTATGAGACGGTGGCCACCCAACATCGGCCGCTGATCTGCACAATCAAAATCACACCGCCAAAACGAGAGTGGGTCGAGCGGTGCGGACATACCCGCAACAGGTGGTGGCGAATAAAAGGGAACGAAGCCAGGATGATAGCAGGAATACGAATGCCTCCGATCGTGAGTGTCGAGGAAACGTGGCAGTCGATGAAAACGGCGGCCTGCGAAGCGGCACGATCTCAGCTTGGGGTGACCAAGCCAGGTCGCTGAAGGATTGATAAGCAGACGTGGCTTTGGACAGATCGTCGTGACGCTAAGCTCGCCAGCGACGCAGAGATAGTGCTTTATGAGACGGTGGCCACCCAACATCGGCCGCTGATCTGCACAATCAAAATCACACCGCCAAAACGAGAGTGGGTCGAGCGGTGCGGACATACCCGCAACAGGTGGTGGCGAATAAAAGGGAACGAAGCCAGGATGATAGCAGGAATACGAATGCCTCCGATCGTGAGTGTCGAGGAAACGTGGCAGTCGATGAAAACGGCGGCCTGCGAAGCGGCACGATCTCAGCTTGGGGTGACCAAGCCAGGTCGCTGAAGGATTGATAAGCAGACGTGGCTTTGGACAGATAAGGTCAAAGAGAAGGTACGAACGAAGAAGAGCCTTTACCACACCTTCTTACATAGCAAAACAGCCGAAAACTGGAGCGCGTATCGCGAAGCAAAGAGAGCAGCCAAGAAGGCCGTGGCTAACGCAAAGGCGGCTCACTATGAGGAAGTTAACAGACTGTTCGAAACGCGCGAAGGTGAACGACATATTTATCGACTTGCGAGATCCCGACAACGTCAGTCTGAAGATGTTGTGAAGTTTTATGGCGTTAACGATGAAAATCGCCAACTCCTAATGGATCGCAGAAAGGTTATGAGGAGGTGGCGTGACTACTTTGAAAAAATTTCCACAGAAGAGTTCCCTCATCCACCGATACCTTACGCTGAGCCTGTTGCTGGTCCCATCCAGCTTGTCTCGGTCCAAGAAGTGAAGGCGGCATTGAGGAGGATGAAGCCCGGCAAAGCAACTGGTACGGATGACCTTGCTGCTGCACTGTGGAAGTCACGCTGCTGGAATTCCGCTGTCTGGCTCACGTCGTTTTTCAACCAGATCATCGTGGAGAAGAAGATGCCCTCCGACTGGCAGCGAAGCACGACAATACCGATTTGGAAGAACAAGGGTAGCTGACTGTTCTACTTACAGACCGATTCGTCTACTTTCTCACACCATGAAGGTGTTCGAGCGTGTCATCGAAAGACGAATTCGCGACATCGCTGAACTATCCACTAACCAGTGTGGTTTTGTCGCGAACTGCAGAACTACAGATGCGATCCATGCTGCTCGGCTTCTGGTAGAGAAGCATCGAGAAAAACAACGGCCACTACACATTGCTTTCCTCGACCTCGAAAAGGCGTTCGACCGCGTACCGCATGAGGTGATCTGGTACGCACTGCGAAAACAGATGGTTCCTGAAGAGCTCATAAATTAGGTCCGAATTCTGTATACGGACCCAAAAAGCAGAGTACAGGCGGCTGCTGGAACATCTTCGGAATTCCCAATTTCGGTCGGAGTCCACCAAGGTTCGCCGCTCTCCCCTCTTCTTTTCATTGCTGTGATGGACGCCGTCACGCGTGATCTTCACAGTCCAGTCTCATGGAGTCTGCTGTACGCGGATGATGTAATGTTGGCGTCTGAAGACAGGGGTAAGCTTGAGCTCCTCGTGCAGTCCTGGTGTGATCGGCTGGCGCAGTTTGGACTTCGTCTCAGTGTCAGTAAGACCGAGTACCTCACCACCCAGGTGAATAGTCCAGGAACAGTTGAAATTGTTGGAACCGAGCTGTCAGAACAAATGCTTTTAAATATTTAGGCTCGACGATAGCTTGTGATAGTAGTCTCTGTTGTGAAGTGAACAACCAAGTCAGCAGCGCTTGGCTGAAGTGGCGCGCGGCGACAGGTGTACTTTGCCATCGGAAAATGCCGGAGCGACTGAAATTGAAGATCTACCGTACGGTAGTAAGACCGGTTGCTCTGTATGGAGCTGAGTGCTGGCCTGCCACGAAAGAAGTTGAGCGTCGTCTTAGCGTCATGGAGAAGAAAATGTTGAGATGGATGGCTGGCGTTACACGGCTAGACCACGTAACGAACGCTGACGTAAGGAAGCCCCTTGGAGTGGTCCCAATCGCTGAAAAACTCCGTGAAACCCGTCTGAGATGGTACGGGCACGTGCTTCGGGCAAGCGATGACGTAGACGTCTTCCAGTCTCAGCGCAATCCATCAGGAAAGCCACAGAGGCTGACAATATGATCACCAAGATCACCAATTACATGAAGTCTGGAAAATGGCCCAAAATTCAGCGCGATTCTACCTTTTGGCGTTATTACAATCACCGGGACACTTTGACAACAGTTGACGGTTGCCTGTTGACGGCATCACGCATAGTGATACCTAAGTCACTACAACGACGTGTACTGGAGACTCTCCACAAGGCTCATCCAGGACAAACAAGGATGAAAGCGCTAGCGCGAAGCTACGTCTACTGGTCAACGATGGATAATGACATCGAACAAGTTGTCAGCAACTGTCCACAATGCGCTTCAGTAGCGAAGAATCCCGTCAAGAACGAACTACATTCATGGCCGAAGCCATCGTCACCATGGAATCGAGTACACGCCGACTCTGCTGGATGGAAGGATACTTTTACCTCATTCTAGTGGACGCATTCTCCAAGTGGCCAGAGATCGTACAGCTGCCATCCATATCCTCATCGGCTACTATTCAAGTAATGAAGGACATATTCGCAAGGTTTGGAAATCCAACAACGCTAGTCACTGACAATGGAACGCAGTTCACTTCTTCTCAGTTCGATACCTTCTGCCGTTCTCGAGGAATCACTCATATTCGTATATCGCCGTTCCATCCGCAGAGCAATGGACAAGCCGAGCGTTTTGTGGACACCTTCAAACGAGGACTTGCTAAATTGAAGTGGGAACTGACAGTTGAAGCACTGCAGACGTTTCTTATGGCATACCGATCTACACCTTGCCAGTCTGCACCTGATCAGCGCTCACCTGCCGAAGCATTCCTAGGACGTCGACTACGAACCGAACTCGACTTGATGCTACCTCAGAATGACAACACAAATGTGTCACGAAACTTCAAAATGGAAGCACAATTCAACCGACGTCATGGAGCTAGATGCCGCATTTTCCAGCGCAACGATACAGCCTACGCCAAGGACTACAGAGGAACCAAACCTACCTGGTCCCCCGGAAAATTGTGCGACGTGTGGGAAGTTCGACCTACGTCGTGCAATGCGGAAATACGTCATGGGTTCGTCATGTGAATCAACTTCGATCAAGGAGTGACAGCACGACGACAACGTCAACCAACGCCTTACTAGACGTATTCGAACTGCCGCTATTCGACTCTCCAACTGAAGAAACCGTACCGCAATCGAACACACACGAGCCTCCTCGACGATCTCAGCGCAATCGACGACCTCTGCGCCGATTCCTGTTGGACCCACGAAGAACCCGATACGATACAACTTAAGAGGGAAGGTGTTGTAGGCTACACATGTCATAACGTGAACCTCTTATCAACCGATATCGTGTGACATATAAGAGCGTGTGCATTGTCAGTTCATTATTCTTCTTCTTCTGATAAACCATCTACCGACGAATTGACGGTGTTCCACACTACAACATTTTGTTTCAGAAAAAAACACGGAAACAAAGCTCAACAAAAATGGGGTTCCGTTAACAACCGTGTTGTGGTCAAGTTGTTGTTGTGTTCCCATCGTTAGTCGTGATGTTACGTAGATAGACGAAATCCAGCCGCCTCTTCACGTTGTTGTATAGCGCTGCCATCAGGTGTTTTGGGTAATAGGTCAAAGTGAAGTTACCAAACCTGGTTAGCTGTGGTAGAATACTTGAAAACCACCAGTGATCAAATTCGCGATAGTGTCTGTAAACGATCTAGGTAAAATGAAAACATATTATGAATAATATTCTTATTTTACTCCCGTACATACTCCTTAACACTTTCGCGTAGTGAGAAGGCGCACGGAAATCTTCACCACTATTTTCAAATGTTTGCTGTAACCACCGCTGCGGACGTTTCCTCCGATCTAAGGCAGCATTTGACTCGCCAAATTTTTTCCAGCAAATAAATTAGGAATATCAGCTCTCATCAGACAGGGTTTCTCTTCATCCACCGCGTGAGTGATGAAAAAGTTTTTTTGACAAGATGTATTAATTTTTAGGTTGCAACTGTGTTCCTAGAAGAGTTGTGGTCTCGTTAGCAGTGACATTGCGAAGGTAGATGAAATCTAATCGTCTCTTCACATTGACCATTGTACTAAGTGCCTTGGGTAACAGGTCAGTGTGAAGTTACCCCCCGCCATTTTATCAGTTCTCGTCATTTCATCAGTTTCTCGGTAAACCGTATTACAATGAATAAGTGGTATTCGGTCACTCACCGAATTTCGGCTTCACTAGTATCTATATCCATGAATGTATAATCAGAAAAGTAGGCGACAACGTCATGTACATTCATTTCCAGTACCTAGATAAATTCATCTAATCCACTCTTTTTTCATGACAGAGATGCGAAATTCGAGAAGAAACCGCTCACCGCTCTTGGATCGACAATGTTTTTCCGTGTAAATCCCAGTGGTAAAACGGCGCTGGTGTTGTGGAACACAAGCGTCGGAAGGTGTTTTCGGAGTGTTCTATCTCCCTGAATGTTGGCTGAGTTTTATGAAGATAGGCTGCATGTGAAAGTTTTGTAAAAGTTTGCGAATTTCATGCTAATGAGTAGCTTTATGAGTAGCAGCATTCGCGAGTGATGCGCCTCTTTTGATAAATGCTTAAGCACCTTTACAAACATCTGTAAACATCTGTAAACGCTTATTGGCGTATATTTTGCCCAATGCGAACTAAACCTCGCACAAAGGTAAGGTAAATGTAAAGGTTTCAATGTTGATAAGTCCGCTGAGGGCACACGGTTGCATTCATGTTCGACTTAGAATCGTACACTAAGTCAGAATATTTACTTTCCCAGACAAGTCTGGTATCAATTTACCCCATCCTAGAGGATTGTAAGGCTTGATTAGCCCGAGCGAGGATCGATCCCTCGAATATGCAAGTGTCAGTAGAGACTTTTACCCTTGTACCCCGCGCGCACTCTCGCATTAAATTTGGGATCGATGGCTAGGCAACGCGATCTTCTCGAGAATTTTGGTCTTTCATTTTCATGTGTATCCGAGCGCTGCGGCACGGTCCCAAATTTCTAGTGGACTACCGCCATTGCCTCAAATTCCCGTCTGACATCTCGCTTCCATGCTATATTCTCTGTGTCTCCACCTTATACTTGCCATTTCGGCGCTACTTTACTGCCAAGTATCAATGAACTCTTAGAGCGTCTGTTTGGCGATATCATACCTTGTACTCATTTGGTGGGAGAGTTGGTCGAGCTATGTATCTTGTCGTGAATCGTATATTACGAATGTTCACATCTTTCGCAAACTTTTTTCTGAATGTTGGGTGACATTAAGGACAATTTAATAATAGAGTAATAGCAACAAAATGACGTGAAGTCAAAAAGTAAAAGTGGAAAAGAAAGCATTTTGTCACGTATTTTGGCCGATGGTATACTCCGGCAACGGGCCCGTCGCAGCGGAATTGAAAATGTGTGGCTCTCCTCTATAGAGCACTGCAGATGGGTTCTTTGTATGCTGTTGTGAGCGGGGATTCGGATAGTTTACCGCAAGGGCCTACCTGAGAGGATCTGCACCATCCCTTTTGCCCTTGTGGTAAACTATCCGAGTCCCCGCTCACAACAGCATACAAAAACCCATCTGCAGTGCTCTATAGAGGAGAGCCACACATTTTCAATTCCGCTGCCGGAGTATATGTACCATAGGCCTCACACTGCGAATTCTCGAAGCGGTGTACCATCCATGGTAACTATCCTTTCATCAAGATCCGAAAACAAAACGATCGTGACTGGTAGCGACTACGCTGAAGACAGTCCTGAATTTCTAGGTTGCGTGTTTTCGAAAAGATGCCAAATTATTACCGGGGAAATTACAGATAATGATTACGGTTGAAATCACCACCTGTATTCCAATGATTTGAAATGTTGTTCTACTGTCTTTGCGCAGAACTATAGTCTCCACTTCGCCGCTTTTCACATAGGAATTCAGCACCTTAGCAATGCTCGGTCGTTTGCTTCACTTTTCATCGATTGGTTTGAGAAAAAGGCTTCACCGAGATTCCTTTTCCATTAAAAAAAAACAAAACTTCAGCAACATAACGGTTTTTTGCTAACCTTTTGTCAAATATTGTCGTGTACTAGATCTAATGAATTATAAGAAAGGACAGCGAAGAATGTGACCTCGGCAAGTCCTTTTACTCAACCAATACGTCTTCGAGTGACAGTGAACGCGTACTCGCAATGAATAATTATCGATATCTTTCACATAAATATAGAAGTGCTCGACATGCTGAAGCTTATAGTGCTCAATTGTTTCGGTAAGCATTAACCATTTCGTTCCATTTCCATACAATGGAGCCAAGCAGAGTGACAGCTCATATACAGGAGCTGAAGAATATCAACGAAAAAGAATGGCGACAGACGTTGGGCTCAGTTTTTAAGAGTGGAAAACTTACTCTGAAAAGATGTTCTATCGATCACCGGAACGAGTTCCTGACCTATGTCGTCTTCTTGCGCACTAACACTCATATAGTAAGCTTTTGGATGACGGCAGCAATGCACAACAAAATAGGGATTTGTTACCGTTTCCACAGGCCCGCCAAGCGGACGCCAGTCCTTGTCCCAGTACCAACAGTAAGTTTTCTTTCTGAATAAACATTTACTGTGAATGAATGGAATGAAATGCCTCCACTGCTACTTTGTCTATGCAAGATGAGATAGCTATAGGGTGGTAAGAAAGTGTTGAGCCATTTTGCATGAAAGTTTCAGAATTTCCGACTTGTTATTTGTATCCATGACCTAACATGTGATAGTTGTCAGCCATTCACGAAGCAGCGTTACGATGGGCATAAATAGCCAGACCCTCCCCTTTACCTTCAGATAAGATGTCATTTTCACAGGAGCATATTTGAGCCCTCATTTCTAACGGACGGTGACACAGCACTGGAGCGATGGAATCCATTCGCAACATCAACGCTGTATTCGCAGAGGACACTAAAACCCTCAGCATCGTCGAACTCTGGTTATCTCGTTTTACAGCTCGAGACTCCGGCTTCGAAGACAAGCCTTGGTCGGGACGGGCTCCTGTTGTAGAAAATTCTGCCTTTCTCGAGGCTATCGCGGCGGATCCAGAAAAAAACATTCGTACTCTTGCAAGGAGACTATAACACACTCATACTACCATTCCCTCGCTTCAGAGAAACGCTGAGTGGAATGAACTCGGACGTCCCGGCCGACAGCATTCGGTGCACACTCGCAATGATGCAGCAGCACCCAATGACGATAAAGAGACTAATAAAAATTTGTAGAAATTCAGTTGGCACACGATTTTGCGATCATCTTATTATAGTTATACTCTCCCCTGTAGCTAGCAGTTATCTACCCTCCATGTTGCCTTTTAGCTGAGAAAAGAGTGGTCAAACTCGGCGATGCCATGTGGGCAGTCACCGTTTTTTTTGGCTTCCAGCCTGCTCAGTTCTGCAACAAGAAGGTGGCTGACCTGCCTATCGGGAACACTAGGGTTCTGGCTAACGACGGTGATCAAATCGTGGAGTAAAATGCATTGTGCACTGAATAAGAAAACAAAGAAAAAGTAGACGTCAAGCGGCTCAAGACTTTCTTACCACCCTATATGATAGTTATTCTTGCCGTTCTAGGGCATACCCGAACCAACTACGAGCGTCCATTGTTACCACGGAATAGTCTGGAAAAGCATATGCAGCTACGACGAATATCTTTCTCTCTTTCCTTTTCTTTCTTTTTATGTTTTCCTTTTTCATTCTAGGAGCAATGTTCTTCCACAGCAAATCGTGGAACGCAATACAGCTATTGATGTGTTCGGGTAATTCCAGTTCATCTTTGTGCTCTGAAAACCATCAACATTATGGTGAGCTTGGTGTTTTTTCTTTGTTACTGTTCTGAGTTGCCTCCCTGATCATTATTCAAAAAAGGAACAAATGAATAGGATTCTCATTCAAGTACTATTGTTCATTCTGTCTTCAGAATTGGACTCTGAATCTTTCGTGAAGCAGGTTTTTGCTCTCTTGTAACTGTGTAAAAAAGCGTACCTCCGAGTGTTGATTTGATAGCGTATGATGACAGACTGTATGGACTCAGTAGAAAAATAAGACTCGTTGCTAGAGCACACACAACGAGCACTTGAAATTTCCACATCTTGCAGTGAATTGCGACTTGACTGAGCCAGAAACTGTCGCGCGCCGATCTTGGCGTCGCCTTTACATGGCCGATCATATAGATGTTGGGTTGCATGTTAGAAATGTCAAGGACGAACTAAAATCAAACAAATTTGACAAAAAAGGATTGTAAGATTTCAATCATCATTATGGAGAGTGCGATTTTTTAAATATTTCATTGATTAAAATGGCCGACTGCTTGCTGGCGCGCCAGTCTCTGGCGAATTTCTCGTAGATACCATCAGAAGGCATGTACCAACTTTAAGTGCAGTTTTTTCATGCGTTACAAAACACGAAACAGCTGCAATCTTAGCGTTTTGATAACATCTACGGTGAGAGCGGGTGAATTCCATCGATGGAGTTTTGGTGGCGTCATCCGCTACACTGATTTTGCTATCGAATCGGATCTGTTTTAGCTGAGTAATTTTTGCTTGTTTTCTAGTAACCGTTGCTCTTCATGTTCTCCAACCGGCGGTACACACTGAGCAAGACGGTCACGCCGATCACACTTGTCGCAGCTGTCTTAGTAGTGCTTCATTATTCAGATCAGTTGACGATGTTCCAGAAACTACTGCAGACGTTAGCGAACGAAGAAGATAAGTTCGAACTTGTAACTCCCCGTGATTTTTGATCATTTTCCAGTTATTTTACTCCTTTATTACATTCCAATTGACAAGATGTGAATTCGAAAACATAATGATGCGAATAGGATCGAACTCATTCTCATGTGTTCAGATATGTAACCTTTGTTAGGTGACCATGGTGGATTTCTCTTATATTTTTTTGAAATCACGATGAAATCATCCTATTAATGAATTAATGTGGTTAATTCCTTCGGGCTCCACTCAGTACCCAATGGGTTCTGTGTGTAGCTACAAATCGGATTCGTCAAGGTTTACCAATCGCGCTGTGCCGACGGCTTGTTCTTAAAAAGCCGTCCCGAGAAAAACTTATACTGCACTCATTTTTACTATAAACCTCCTGTATCCAATTACTACTTTGACTAGAATTAGTTGTGTATTCACAACATCTCCAATGTCATATTGAATGGTTTTCAGAAGATCATGTCGATAAAGAAATCGCTCAGCTGCCCCAACATGCTTATCAATGTGTGCCATTCTACAACTTGATCAGCCAAAAAGTTACCGTAAAAGGAAGAGACTTAGGAGATCCTTCCAATGCTATCACACCATTGGCCGCGTATATGTTTCCCACATATGCTGCTGTCACTTTTGAAGATCAAGGTTGGAATGGGTCAGTACGTTTTCTTCTTTTTTGTTTTTCTTAGTTTTGTAGGCTTTCATTATCAAAATTGGACCTAGCTTTCGGTAAATTTCAGGAGAAAGTTGTATTGCTGGTACAAAGACGATCAATCACGTCAGCTCGGACATCCTGTTGAGTCCGTCGTGTATCCAGTTTATGTGGTGTATTGCTGTAGACATCCGAAAGCTCGTTACCTAGGTGTCAGTGCTGGAAAAAGCAGCTCGCATGGAATCGCTTTCAAGGAAGTTATTGTCAGAAAGGAAGGCGGTACGTTTCGACATTGTATATATATATATATATATATATATATATATATATATATATATATATATATATATATATATATATATATATATATATATATTAGGTTGGAAACTAATTTCGTGGACTCTCACGCGCCTTCAACAAAAGTGTTAGTTGTGTTAGTTACCGAATAAAGAAAAACGTTACCCAAACGACATATGAACCTTCAAAACGAAAAGGTAATTCGCCGCCCTCCGGTAGCTACCCCACTCCACCCTCTAAGAAATGCCGAGTTTTTTGAAGGGAATTATTTTCATAGATGCATTTTGACCAACACTTCATTACTGGATCGCCTTTGCCCAGAGAATGCACGGAAAGCTAAAATAAGTGTTATTCATCAAGTACTCTATCTGGGCTATGAACTTTATGAACAAGAGTCTCCCAGCTTCCATCTTTGGAATTTTTCAGCGATTGGAATGCAATGTGATGTATGGTGGTGTTATGATGAGTGGTGACACAACTTCCAGAGAGCAGATTAAACCGACTACCGCGTAGTTCATCTTGTACACAGGCTAAAGACAGTAGGGCTCCAGGTGAATACTGAGACTACCACCGATTAATTCTCGAGATGTAGCGCTTTCGTAGAACCTTCAGGCTGAGATCATCAGCTTCTTGTGAGGAGGTGGATTTGAGGATCTGAAGCGGCTCTCATTTTGCTTCGGGTGGCCGGCTAGCAAGCCAGCAATTATCGAGTAATGTTCACACATCCCATCGCACGTCATCGCTTTCAGAACAGGCGATTCGTTTTCAGGGCAAGCTCGAAGACTGCTTGCAGCATGCGATCCACCCATCTCCGCGATGGGTCAAATCGCAGGACAAATATCGGCTAATTTTACAGAAAAACTACAATAGTGCAGAAATTTCTCAGTTGAGCTATTTGAGCATTTGACTTCGTGTGTCAACATAGGTGTTGCTGAGCTCTGATTTCTTCCAGAAAAACAAATTATGGCCTCCCGACTGAGCTCCATAGGTCATTCGAAGTGCTCTTTTCCTTTCGTGTAGAACTGTTTGCTCCAAATATCTTGATATTTTTGAGTACCATCAATCGTTTCAGGACATCATCCCCAGATTCCGCACACAAAATTGTAGCGCTTCTGTTATCTAGTCGTTGAGCAGGCACTCATGAAGAAGGCCTTGGCAAGCTCTGGTTTTAGATGTTTCCATTTCAAGCATAAAAACTTTCGCAGCTAACAAAAGTAACATGGTTTATGAATGGTTTCGAAAACTACGGCATATGCGCTATCCAACAGTCAAAAGAGCATTAAAATAGGTGAGCACTCAAGCAAGTTATGTGTGCTAGAAATAATGACTGCAAAACAGTCCACGAAATTAGTTTCCAACCTAATAGAATCGTTATTTATATTCTTTACATGTGATTTCTTGTAAAGGTGAAGGTAAAACGTTATCAGTCCCTAGGGACTGAGCTGTTCCCGTTTCATTTCGAATTCATTTTACACGACCCAGGAGGGGTGGAAGGTCGGGTTAGCTCAGGATTGATCGCTTGCCGGTGTCGGTAGCAGCTGTGACGCCTCTTACCTCTGCACCGCACGACCCCCTTACAAATTAGAGCAAAACCACCCCATGTTTAACGGTTTGATCGATGAGAGTTGGGTTGACCTAAGGTGGGATCGATCGAGTGAGCATTCAGATTAAAGTGGCGCTTGATCCCACTTCCCCTCGTTGACAATAGCGCAAAGTGATATTTAACAAAAAAAATTGAACTGCTGGCGATGGTCAATCAAGCGACGATATTCACAAGGGCGAGCATATTACCGATATCGAAAAGCTGGTTCCAGGAACCAAATATATACTCTCTCACTGTCTGGCTAAGTTACGCGGTGTCCAACCTAGCTGGTTGTTATTAGCCGAATTAATCGAGCACTATAAACTGCTTGGTGTACAACATTTCTACATTTATGTATTGTATGTGGATCCGTATTCACGACGGGTAGGCCCAACATTTCCAACGGTTACACACGTTATTTTGTTGCAACTGAATATATCTTTTTTCAGAACTTCTATTTTTTTATTCATTCTCTTTTATTCTATATTCAGGTGTTCAGACCTATCTACAGGCATAAGGTTTTATAGTTGCTCCATTGACAAGTTTAATCGGAGTACATATGAAAATTTCTGACTCCTGACCAGCAATTGAAGACAATGAGCCTCTTTTTGTGTCTGATAAAAGGTTAACACTGCTCGATAAGAACAAACATTTTCCGTGTTGGTTGTCCTCTACAAGTTCTCTGATGGGCCGGAAAACATTTGAAATATTCATTATGGCTCAGATCGAATCCTTTCCAGTCAATTCAGCTATTATTCTCATCGTCGACATCTGCTTCTTATGAGAACTGCTGACTCTATTTAAGCTTTTGGACGACTATATCAAAACCGGAGAGGTAGAAGCCGTTTTCTTCAAGTTCAATGAAAAAACTCAATTTCACTTGATCTCGATACAGGTATGTTTGAGGTGTTTGTACACCTTTTCACTAGTCGTATTGATTTGTGATAAGTTTGACTTCAAAAAGGCTTCCGCCGACATCAACGAAGTATATTTGCTATAGTCTATAGTAAATGTTGTTTTCACTGATCTCTTTGCTCCCCATGTCTTTGGATTTGCTTATCACACACTTCTTTGCCTAATTATAGAATCGCTTTCTATATCTTTTCAATTTTCATTCTCTCTTCTTTAGCTAAATCGGCACTATTGTACTTAATGTACCGCACTAATTTTTGTTCAAAACATGTCTATTAGGGGTATTCGGCTATGATATGAACGAATCTGATATTCGTTTAGTGCGGAAATGCTTAAAAAGCCCGCTATGTTGAGCTTTAAGCGCCAAAAGCTCGGCGAAATAGTGTGCGGCGGGAGGAGACGCAGGTTCTGACTCTATCCACGACACACTATTGATGTTATTTATAGTTACAACGCTTCTCCCGACCTACATATTATATTGAAACCGCGTGGTTTCGCCACGCGGTCAGGCTAGGGGAGGAATTCCGGGGCGGGTAAGTCATCCTAAGCATTGTTGAATAGTTCAGGGTTCGGATCCTTTTGTAGCCTTCGGTTTTGCAATGCTTAGGATGACTCACCCGCCCCGGAGTTTCTCCCCTAGCCTGACCGCGTGGCGAAGCCACGCGTTTTCAATATAATAGGTCGGGAGAAGCGTTGTAACTAAATAACAGCAACGAACCCAGCATCAGGATGAAGTTATTGCGCCCCAACTCTAATGCAGACAGTTACGAAATAGTACGTACACGGATGAGAGTGCATCTCACGCCGCCGCGGTCGGATAAGATCTTATCATTGCGAGCTTACCAGGGATTTCCGCACTTAACGACCATCAGATTCGTTCATACCATAGCCGAATACCTCTGGTATACCTGTTTTGAACGAGAATTAGTGCGGTACATTAAGTACAATAGTGCCGCTAAATCTTCTATAGATTTCGTGTTTGAGGACTGCATAATAAGAAGTCGTTATCACTCTCGCTACGTGATATTGAGTGATCTTGACGAAAGAATCGTAACCAAAAGTGCAGACGAGGATCTTCTGAGCTTCGTTCTGTAAGTGTTTCAATTTTCCTTGATAAGAAATTCCGTGTTTTTTTTCCTTCAAAATGCGCACTCTACTATATCAAACTGATTGTTTTCTATAATTATGTATCGGATATGTGCCGGTCTACTGTTATGACCACCCGGTCATTCACCTACAACGGCTTGTTCCTATCCGTAATCTTTTCTCTTTGATGGAGAGTGGTGCAGTGGTAAGAGCTACTATTGGCATCCGTACAATCCAACGTTCAGCAGACACTAGAGAAGAGCTGCAGGAAGAAGTCCAGGAATGGCAGAAGGCGCTGGCTAATAATGGCCTCAGGCGAAATGGTAGACGATTTCCGATACCTCGCAAGTGATCTGTCAAGTGATGGTGGTCTGGATCAGGCAGTGATAGGAAGGATCAGTGCCGCATGGATGAAATTGAGAGAGTCCACTGGCATCCTCTGTGACAGGAGGTGCTTAAGGGTCCTAAAAGGTAAACTGTACCGGACCGTCATAAGGCTCACACTGCTCTACGGTTCAGAGTGTTGGCCAGTAACCAATGCTCACGAAAAACAGGTACACGCGACAGAAATGAGGACGCTCCGATGGGCATGTGGATGGACGCGGTTGGACAAGGTAAAAAACGAGGACGTCAGATCGGTCACGGAAACTGCCCCAGTGCAGCTGAAAATGAGGGAGCAAAGACTTAGGTGGTACGGTCAGATCCTAAGAAGACCGGAAGACCACCCAATAAGGGCCGCTCTAGAGTTCGAGGCACCCGGCAAGCGCCCACGAGGAGCACCAAAGAAGAGGTGGAGGGACGTCATCAAGAATGACCTCAAAGAAGTCGGAGCGACACCTACAGACGCCCTGGATAGAGAGAAATGGCGACGACTCACTAAAACAGCGGACCCTGCGACGGCGCGGGACTCACGCTAAGGAGAAGAAGAAGACAATTCAACGTTCGATTCTCGCCTAAGGTTACCGAACCTTCTATTCCTTCAGAGTCGGGAGAATTAGTACCAGACTTGAACAGTGACTGGTTATTGTGTAGGGCTAACATGCTTTCACGATGACTCTACAATTCTGTGTGGGAAACGCACGCATGGCGCGTTCCTGGAAGACTTATAATTGTCAATCACTTTACTTTTCTTTTTCTTTGTAGAGTGCAATTGACCAGTAGAATTCCCTCGAGAAACTCTAACATATTACAGATCTACAATGGAGCGACATAAGAATGTAGGCTCGTTGACGTTCTGGTCACGATTCGTTTTTCGTACTTCCAAACCGCCGCTCAAATACAAGGTAAGGGTTTTCTCTCCACTGTTTCTCTTTTTGAGAGAATTAGATAGCTGTTTCTCTTCATTTATCGTGTTTGTCAGAGAGAACAAACTTTACGTCACCTTCCGACGCTCGTTTTCCACAACACAACGGAAACGAAAGCGCAGAATTACATCAAGTGCATAGTAGATCCTCATCGGGTATGACTATGCTAAATTCGTAGCCAATCGATTGTTTATCGGCAGAAGATTACTGGGTGCTATGTGGGTTGGGGGGTGCAGGGTGGTGGTCCGCAACTTTACGTCGACTTTAACGTGTTATCATGGTTATATCTGCCATTGTTTACGATCAGCTCGGTCGGTTTTGTCATGTTTGACATGTAAACTCTTCAGAATTGTTCCCACCTTAACATGTTAACCAGCATAGAATCGACGCAATATTACAGACCAGCACGCTGCACCCCCCAACCCACATAGCACCGATTACTGTATCTACTTCTTCAGATTCTTGATATGGGAGTGCATAATGTGGAAGAGTTCCTTGGTAACTACACAAACCTCTACATACCCATGTGCGCGGCGTATATCAGGTGTTGACAGTTTTCAACCATAATTGGGTCAAATTTGAGAAATTTGTTCCGGAGATGTGTAACAATTTAGGCACTATCGTGATCCGTTTGAAAGAGGCTTCCGAATGGATCATCTGCCATCAATTGAATCCACGGGGACGTTCCAAAAAATCAGTTATCCGCAGCGTTTGATGCAGAGATTGTTCGAGAATGTTAAGAAACGGCTCGATCGCGTTTATCTGAAGGGCATTACCCAATCAGCAGTGGGTGAGCCGTGAAGGTGACCAGGTATCATTATTCCGGTGTCGACTGGTAGCCTCAATAAACTGTTTCATGATGTCGTATTTCTCTCTTTCTTGGTTTCTAAACCTGAGTCACCTAATCCACCAAGACGTGGAGTAAAGGCCAAGGAAAAGTGGTCGGCTTCGATCAGTCCCCTGGGCCAAAGGTTTAATTTTAAGGTTTAATTTAAGGTTTAATTACCCAACTTTGAGTGTCTACTAGGATCATGTCTGGCTGGGACGCTTACATCAATACGATGACTGAGGCGTCACCGGCGATCAAGAGAGCCGCGATCGTTGGCAGTGCTGACGGCTCTGTTTGGGCACGCACCAAAGATGCCAACGAGTTTGCCGCCACCGATGCCGAGCTGAAGAAGTTTGTCGGTCTGTTCGAAAACCTCGGAGATGTCCCATCGCAAGGTGTCGATCTCGAGGACGTCCACTACATTGTGCCGCGTACCGAGGAGAACTTGATTTTCGGAAAGAAGGACAAGAGCGGATTTTTCGCCGCCAAGACCAAGACCGCTGTGCTTATAGCCGTGTACGAGGGCGAGAATCAAGTATCGGCTCAAGTGCGCACATCTGTTGAGAAGCTGGCCAAGTATCTCGAGGAAATCGGTTATTAGGCTGCCTCGGTAATGATCTGCCTTGATGGTTGCTGTCAACCGTCGTCATTCATGCGTGTTGTCTTCAAAATTCCATCTGCTTCACTCCATCCCGAGTTCATCATTCCTATCGTTGTCGAATGGCGTTCGTAGATCTATAGAATGAACTGCGGCTCATCTTGTCTTCCTCGCACTTGAATTTATTTTTTGCATGCTTGTTTTCGCTTACTAAGTATTGTAATTTATTAACCACTAGAGATTTTTCTTAAGCTGGTGCACAAACTCCGGTATTCTCTTCTATTCAAACATGCGGTGAGATGTGGTTTTAGAAAAGGTTGCACGTTCTGTGTGTTTGTTTTGGACATTTTAATGCGCACCTTATCATCTTCACCACTGTGTCTAATAAAACCCGGAGGCATGAAAGACTTGCTTAGCCCGGGCGAGAATCGATCGCTTGACCGTTCAGGTGTCAGTAGCGCCTCTTTCCACTGCAGCGAACACTATTAAGACCATGAATTTGTTCTCTAGCAATATTTATTAGTCATTTCCTATTGCGCTGAGAGATTGACGGTGAACATCTGGTCGTTCGGGATGTTATTCATGTTACGGAAGGCAGCACGGGCATCGGTGACGTCGCTCGGAGCTGGAGCAAATTGCACCACGAGACGATCGTTGCTGGGCGCTCCGTTCTGTAAATATACAATCTTCAGAATTCAAGAGTATACCACGTGTTCGGGTATGGTAAGTGTAGGAACAGTCGGCGCGCGACAACTGTTCCTATGGCTCGGCTGGACGCTAACCCCGGTAGGAGGCGAACCGCTTACCTTTCGTATCACTTGTAGATTGATGTTGCTAGAGGCGTCGATGAAACCAACGGCTGGCTGCACTCGGTAGTCGTCAGTGTTGTTAGTCTTGACCTTGAACATCACCCTCTGGTTAGTGTCGTTGCTGATTCGGTGAGTGGTTTCGCCTCCGCACGCTGACACGATGGCGTCCGATGGTTCGACCGAGATCGGCATGATGTTGTGAAATGAAACCTACCCCAACCCTGGCACGTTTTTATACCAGCCGAACGGAATGAAGCTGACTGATCAGCCTTTTTTCGGTTATCGTCTTCCATTTTAACCATACCATGTGTCCCATTTGGTTGTTCTGCTCAAATCCTTGATGATCTTTCTCCTTTTTTGGCCCTCCCCGGCCCAATGAGAAGCCTACTGACAACCGGACGGTCTGGAGATTGATCCTCGTCCAGGTTAACAGAACCTTTCAACCCTCTGCAGTTGGGTAAATTGGTGCCAGACTTGTTTGGAAAGGGAAACACACTGACTTGGTACAGTGCCTGGCCAACACAAGTCTAAGAAACGATTTTATCGAATAGAGTCCATTTGTCTATCGTAACCCGTCGTCAGCTCAGTGATTTTTTCGTGAATAACAAACTTATATCCTTGACATTTTTTACCTTTTCTATACGTTCCCCTCCAAAACCGTAAAATAGCCATGATATCGCGTCGATTTTAGCCCTTATACAAACCCGCAGACGTAATTTGCTAGCCCCCGACCGAATTTGCACCTAGTTCGCGCCAAGGGCCGCATTGACGCAAAGTCGGGGCGAGGCGCCTGTCGCATGCTCGTAACGATGGATTGCGGTAGACAAATGGACGCCATTCGATAGAATCGTGCTTGTACGCAAGTCATTGTATGGGCCAACTATGCATTCACGATGCCTCTACGATTCTTAACAAAACTCGAACGCATGGCGCGATCGCAGGGCACTGATCGACGCCGACGCCTTTACCTTTACCTTTAGTTAAGAGTGAGCGACATGTCGAGGTCTATTCACGCAGTCATAAGGAAGAGGCAGCCCAACGCTTCCGACCACTTTCTGCAAACTTTCCTTGACTGATCAGATCGATCATCGATGTGGATTTGAACGAGGCCACCCGGGCTTGTCGTCCGTTTATACTTCGCCGACGGGCAGGACGTCTAACTAGTATCTCGTCGAGCTATATACAGGGTATCTAGTCAGACTGTAATGATCGAAATATCGCCGGAAGACGTTCGTGGAGAAACCTAAGAATTTCTGAACAGCAGCAACCTTTACTGTTCGAAGCGTCAAGCCCCTAACGTCTACATTTTTGAGCTTCCTGAAACTTATAGGATTTGTTACAATTTGTCGGTTTTGATGTACCCTGTCTTTGGGAGTTGTTTAGGGTATGATTTGAATATTCGGCGCTATGTGGGTTGGGGGGGGGGGTGCAGGATGGTGGTCCGCAACTTTACGTCGACTTTAACGTGTTATCATTGTTATATCTGCCGTTGTTTACGATCAACTCGGTCGGTTTTGATGTTTGACATGTAAACTCTTCAGAACTGTTCACACCTTAACATGTTTACTAGCATAGAGTTGACGCAATATTACAGACCAGCACGCTGCACCCCCCCAACCCACATAGCACCGAATATTCTCGTACCTCAAGAATAGGGCGCTATGTGGGTTGGGGGGTGCAGGGTGGTGGTCCGCAACTTTACGTGGACTTTAACGTGTTATCATTGTTATATCTGCCATTGTTTACGATCAATTCGGTCGGTTTTGACATGTTTGACATGACAACCAGCATAGAATCGACGCAATATTACAGACCACCACCCTGCACCCCCCAACCCACATAGCACCAAGAATAGCTTTAACCCACCCTTAAGGCGACAAAGGGTTTGTGGCCTTCGGCAACCACTCCCTATATCTCGAGTAATTACGGTTGGCCTGAGTATAAACACATAGAGTTCAACGCTAGATGTAGGGTGGTTCACCGGTCGCCTCGTGACGCGCCGTGCCGTCGAATTTCGCTTATGATCGTCGAACCGTGCCTACTTGGCTTATACAATGACATGCCAGGGCCAGCCGATGTTGCATTTGGTGGTTTTCTCCTTGCCAGACAGGTTTGCAACCGAGTTATTCTATCAATTGACCCTGACGATGAGGAATGAAGAGCTTGATTGGCCTTGAGTGGGGATCGATCACTAGACCGTGTGAGTGAGAAGGATCAGGCAAGGACTTTACGTTGAATTCAATCAGTCAATCAATCAGTTGATTCAGTCTCAGTCGATTTTACAGACATGGTACGGATTGTAAGAGTCTGTATTCATGAAAAGTCTTTTCCGGCTAGCACTGTTTATTGATCGAAGTTAAGTGGCGCTGAGATTGATGGTGAACATGTGCTTGTTAGGCACATTGTCCACGTGGCCGAAAGCTTCCTTGGCATCGGTGGCCTCCGACGGTGCTGGAGCGAACTGCACCACAAGCTTGTCCTGGCTCGGCGCTCCACTCTGAAATTCGACAAATCTTCCAGACGAATGCTATACCCATGGTTATACCCAGCGGTAACCTACCAATCGCGTCACTTCGATGCTAGTGTTTCCGGACGGGTCGACAAATCCGAAAACCGGCTTCACACGATACTCATCGTTGTTAGAGCTCTTAACCTTGAACATCATCTTCTTGTCAGTGTTGTTCCTGAGCAAGTGCGTAGATTGACCGCCGATCGCTGGCAGTTTAGCTTCGACTGGCTCCACTCCGAGTGGCATGATCGTAACGAATGAACCATACCCTCCATTCCTCATTCCTTTATAGCAGCACAACCGACCGTATCACTCACTACAGTATCCTCAGATTTTTGCAGTCATTGTTCAGCGCTTCCTAACTGTTATCTCGTGTTATCACCATTTCCTGAAATCCTTTATATTATTTTATTACCGCTTTCGGGAGTCGAACCCGCGTCAATCTATCCGGGGCTGTGCATTAACCACTGTGCTACTGAGACGACCATTTGCGAATCGCCGCTGGAAGTAAAAAGCTTTAAGGCTTAAGGAAGGTGCTAGCAAACGATCGTCTTAGTAGCACAGTGGTTAGTGCACAGCCCCGGAGAGGTTGAGACGCGGGTTCGATTCCCGCCTGAGATGCGATATTTGCGATGAACCTAGCACCACCATTACAACATCATACTATTTCCTGATTTTTCTACTGTACGATGGCATTTTACAGTGGTTTCTTTTTGTTTAAATCGTTTTTTACATTATGCAGCTGTGATCTTGGGCCCGCCGGGTGCAGTGGTAAGAAGAGGCATGTAGCATAAAAGGTTGCATAAGCGTAAGAATGGCGCACCGTGAAAAAAATAGGGCGCGGTTGGTGAGCGATCGACTGATGACCGCTGGGAGGCAGCTCCCGCGTTTTGTTTGATCTTGTCGATAATTTAGGGCGGGCCAGCGATTCTGGCAAGAAGGTAGTGGACTAGTTAGTTACGATCTGGACTCCCTCTTCGACGGCGGTCTGCCAGCCTTCGACCCGTCTCGTTTTTTTTCCTTTTTTTTAGGTTGTGTGTTGATTTGCCGCGACGTTGTGTTTTTTTGTTTGTATCGTTACGACCATAAATTATTAGCTTTTCGTGTTGACTTGTACTGGAGCAGAACCTATCGGTAGCAAAACCGGGGTACTTTTAATTTAACCACACTCATATTTTTATTACTTGGGGGCCGAACCACTCCAGTACAGTTCGCGCGAAACTAGTAATATATTGTCGTGCCGATAACCACCTGTGTAGCTGGGTATTCTGGTGAGTGTCGTCAGGTCGTCGTGGCCGGACACTACAAAAGAAAAGTTGGAATCGATTTTTTTTGGTATAGATGTGGTCAGGTCTAGTTGGCCGGACACTAATAATCGATTCTTGTTAGCAACCAGCACAGGCAGATTTTTTTTCGGTAACGGTGCCGTCAGTGTCTGAGCGACCGGGTACCGAATACCCACTTCTTTCGCGACACGTTTTTGCAACAGGGTGTCGTAAGGTCCAGGCGACCAGACACCACAAATTCGAAATTAACTGGAAGAGTACTGTCCGTGTCTGTGTGACCGGGTACTGGAAGCTAGTGTCCCAACTCAAATTCAATATCTTGGGTAGCTAGGGTGCTGTCAGGTCTGAGTGGCCGGGCACGGCAACGTAGAACGAGTGATCGTAACTCTGTTGGAGAAAGGTGTACCGTCGGAGTCTGTGTGGCCGGGTACCACGAAAGCTTTGAGTGATAGTTCAGATCGATCACTGTCAAGGACCGTTAGGGTTTCGATTGACACAAGGGAGAAATCTACCAGGTAGATTGACTCGATTCTGTGAGAAATCGTGTTCTGTGATACAGTACAAATCCGACTGAATCGATTTCGCGTCGCGCCGTTAATAATTCTAGTATAGGTACATTCACGTCGTTCCGAGTCAATTCGTGTTCGAGCGTATTAGGTCGCGAATCGAGTCGTGAAAAGCAGCAATTGCCATTACGCCATTTGAAGACTTGATTTTCCGTTATTGCAGAACAGAAAATGGCTGAGACGCTCGAGGGAAAGCGATTTGAGGAGGAGGACTTATTGAGGTCTCCAGAGAGCGACGAGTCGGACGAAGAGATGGAAATCGACGGACGGACGACTGATAAAAGAGTGAGTCCATCGGTAACTAAAAAAGAAATCTCTCGTATATGTAGAAAGATCGCGGAAATTGGCATCATATGTGAGATGGAACTAGGTAAAACTATGCGGATAGGTGACAACACACGACAGACGATAATGAGTTCTGTCAGCGAGCGCATAGAAGAAGCGAAAGACGCAGTAACGTCGCTTTTTGCTGACTTTAGCAGCCACGTAGATGACGCTGTTGATCCAGAATTGATGGAAGTGCTTAAGGCAGCCAAGATTAACAAGGCTAGTGATTTGACGCGCTGCTTAGATACACTTTTGCGTTATAAGAAAGTAGTTCAGAAAGCGGCTATCGCTTTGAAGTGTCCAAAAGAGGAAATTGCGAATAACGCAATAGAGATGACAGAGAATTGGCAGAGAGCGACGGTGGAAAAATCGCAGTTACAAGAAGAATTGTTCTTGTTGTCAACTCTTTTTGCTCTCTGTTTCTGCGTTGTGTTGCTGTTTTTCTTATGTTCCTATGTTTGGTATGCTCTCTCGTTGTTTTATTCTTGCATGATTTATTTTCATGATTATGTTGAACCTACAGTGGTTTTGAGGCTCAAAATTTTTTTTCTTCCCTTTTCTTCTGTCATCAGACCCATTCTTTCAACTAGCCAGGTTTCTATGGCATCTAGGTTAGGTCCATTAGTATACTGTTTTCCTCTTAATCTTTCAATGGTTTTTTTTGTTGCCCTATAGAGATAAGGCTATCTTTTCCGTCGATTTTGGGCATGGTCTTTTCACGGCAAGTTCTAGGGTCACAGGTTTCTATGTCACTATACTTATAGTCCAGTTAGATTGTTTTCCTTGCACACTAGAGTTAGCCTACATTTTGGACTTCTCCCCGGCATGGTGCTTCGTTGACCCTTGCCGTGATCCTAGCTATCCTGCTGGTTGTCTACGTGATCTTTCTTCTTATACCTTCCCTTGCCTAGTGCCTTATTCGCTTGGCTAGCTCATTGAGTTCTTCCTTTCGATTTGGGTCACTTCATTATCTACCTAAGTTTATTTTTTAGTTTTCATCGCGCCTCTTTCCCACTGTGAGGCTCATCTTAATCATCTTCTTTTTCTTTTCTTCACTTCTTTTGCTAATAGTATTCATTTCAGTTTTTCTTACTTTTGTCTTGGTTGGTGCGCATCCTATGATGCAACGAAATAAATAAATAAATAAATAAAAGAATTACAACTATGTAAATTGCAGGTTGAAACGTTGCGCAAACAAGTCGAGGTACTAGGTAGAAAGGATCCTGCTCCAGCGGCGAAGGATCGAGAAGCGGTCACCGCACTGTCAGGTGAGAAGCAAAATGAATTAGAAAGATTTGCCGGAATAATGGATTCAGATAATGAAGATGACCAAAAACAGCAATTACAGGAATGGTCGACATCGAATCCATCAGCCCGCACGTCCTACGAGCATACGCCGAGCAACGATTACGCCAGGAATCCAGAAACGCCATTGCGGCAGGACACAGGTACGTCGTCAAACGCGATTAATGAGATTAACGTAGCGGAATACTGGCGAGTTATGTCCTTGCCGGAAGTGCCAGTTTTCAGTGGCAAGAACAATGAGTGTTTTAATAGATTCTTTAGGGCTTTTAACACGAAATATCCAAGCACACACTGGACTGAAAGCAACCGCCTACAGTTATTTGAAGGTTTCCTACGTAAAGATGCTAGTACTATTTTCGAAACCCTTCTTCGAAAAAATGAGGTACGGAAAAGTAGCGTGGATAGGGTTGTCGCAGCTATGAAAAAACGGCTTAGAGTGGATACTGCTAGTGCTAGGGTAAAGGCTATGGCGGAATTGCGCATGTTGTCGATGCGTGCTGACCAATCAGTAGGTGAATTCTGCTTGACATTGGAGAAGCTGGCTAGCCGTGCATACCCTGACGTCCCATTAGGGGTAGTGTCGTTGCAAAAGGCGGAGATCCTAACAAGGCAACTAGCTAGATGGCAGGGAAGTTATGCTCTGACGGAAGCTTTAGAAACTAGTGCCGAAGTGGATGCCTATGAGAAAGTTAAAGAGGTAGCTTTACGTTTGGAGCGAAGTAGGCAAGTGTCGTATGAGCTGAGAGCTGGACAGGAAGGCGATAGAATCGCTAAACATAGGGCCAGTCACCACTCGCATCAGGGTTCAAGAAGCAAGTGGGAAAACAAACAGTATAGACAAGGCGTGCAGAACCCACAAGTAGAGTGCGGGTCGCAGGTGCAGAAACCAGAGGCTAGGATAGAAAAAATTAACAATGCTACGCAAAAGCCAACGGAAAACAAGGCAGGCGGAAGTAGCGCAGCGCCAAACAGCCGAAAGAATGAAAGCCGTAGGTGTTACAACTGCGGAAAAATGGGTCATGTGGCTGGTGAATGTAGGCTTCCGAGTCGGGATAGGAGTCGACCTACGTCGTCGTCAGTAGTGCAGGAGGATAATCACAAAGCCCAAGCAACACAAAGGGGCAACCCCTATTTAACGGTTGTAGATTCGTGGACGTGCAGCTCGGCTGTTGAAGACAGCGATAGGAGGAGTCCCCTTTTCGGATACAAATGCCTCGTACCTATAAACATCATAGGGGTGCAAGCTGTTGCTTTGCTGGATACAGGCTCAGAAATCTCCATTGTCCCCGTACGGCTACTGAAGCGAGCTGGTCATTCAGGAGTTGACCTTGACGAGTACGTCGAGCGCATCGAAACGCCCCAGCTTAGTATAAGAGATGCATCGGGGAATCATATGAGGATCTTCGACACGATTAGTGTGGCTGTAACGTTAGCAGGCCAGCTGGAGTTCGTTTCGTGTTGTGTCGCTCCCGGTCTCGATGAAGTCGTAGTACTAGGGACTAACGCACTCGATCTCTTTGGTTTCAAACTAGTACGCTCCTTACCGTGTGTCACTCGAGCATCGGGAATGGACAAGGACACGGCGTTGGATGTCGATGAGACGGGTCACGCCGCCAGGGTTAAGGACCGCGTGTATGTGCCGCCAGGGAAAATGTGCACTCTAACACTCACACGGATGCAGAGTTGCGAGGATGCAGTACTGTGGTCTAGTCATCCCTTGATCTCCCATGGAGTTTGTAGAGCTAGCGCAGAAGGAGACGCGGAAATAGCGGTGCTTAACAATACAGGGGGACCTGTTGTATTCAATGAAGAGGCTCAGGTAGGCGAATGGAGAAGCGACTCATGGGTTAGTCCCAAGTGCATAGAAGCAGGAGCCGACATGCTGGATGTAGAGAAGCCACAGCCATGGGTAAGCACACAGCAACGTATAGGCGAGCTTATTAGGTTGCTAGAAAAAGAAACAAGCCTGTCTGAGCAAGCGAAATCCTTTGTAGAGGAGTGGGCGGATGTTTTTGCAGTGTCTGACCTAGAGCTGTCCCAAACTACTTTAGTCGTTCACGACATTGATACAGGGGACACCAAGCCAATAAGGCAGAAAACCCGACCGATACCAATGGGCACCAGAGCCGAATTCAAGAAAATAATCAAGGACCTGTTGGAAAGGAACATCATTGAGCCCAGCTCGTCAGAATGGGCATCACCCGTAGTACTGGTGAAAAAGAAGGATGGGTCATTGAGACTTTGTATAGATTATAGGCAGCTCAATAAGGTAACGAAGCAGGGCGCATACCCCCTTCCTACGATAGACATTGTACTGCAGAGTCTAGGTGGAAAAGATGTCTTTTCAACCTTAGACATGGCTTCGGGGTACTGGCAAATAAGCTTGTCTGATGACGCGAAATGTAAATCGGCCTTCACAACAAGCGAGGGTTTATTTCAATTTACAGTCCTCCCGTTTGGCCTTTGCACGAGCCCCGCGGTATTTCAAAGAATGATGGATAAGGTATTAGCAGGCACAAATATCAAGGATCGCGAGGTGTTCGTATACATTGACGACATCCTAGTGGCGACGGAGACCGTTGAAAGACATTTCGAGGTCCTTCGAACGGTAATGGACGCGTTGAAGAAGGCAAACTTAAAACTAAAGCCGCAGAAGTGTCACTTTTTGAAAAATGAGGTGTCATTTTTGGGACACGTGATCAATAACCAAGGAATACGTACGGACCCTGAAAAGGTCAAGAAAATAGTGGATTTCCCTGCGCCAAAAACGGTCAATGAGCTTAGGACGTTCCTGGGAATGACCTCCTACTACAGGAAGTTCATCATGGGCTTTTCGAAAATTGCGAAGTGTCTGTACAACCTAACGAGCCCTAAAACCCCTTGGAGGTGGTCCAGCGAAGAGATAGCTGCTTTTGGAAGACTTAAGCTAGCCATGACGCAAACCCCAATATTAGCCCAGCCTGATGTAGAGGCTGCCAGAAGTGGCGAGCGCCCATTTGTGATATATACGGACGCAGCGAGCATTTTGACGCACTCTCATCCCTGCACGTGCGCGCGGTCCCACGCGCCAGACACGCAGGAGGCGCGTGGTCGTCAATGGCGGTCGCTCTGTCAAGAGCGCCCATTTGTGATATATACGGACGCAGCGAGAGGAGGAATTCGGGCGGTCCTCTGTCAAGAAGGGAAGGACCGAATGTTACATCCGATATTTTTTGCGTCGAAAGGGCTTACCAAAGCACAAAGTAACTACCATATTACCGATTTAGAAGCGCTTGGCGTAGTTTTTGCCGTGAGGAAGTTCCATCATTTTATCTATGGTCTCCCGACGGTAATACGGACAGACCACCAGACTCTAACTAGTCTGTTTAAGCGTACAAATATCTCCGGTAGGGTGTTGCGTTGGGCACTCGAGCTGCAGAGATACAACTTGAAGATAGAATACATAGCAGGAAAAGCGAATGCGGTCGCTGACGCACTCTCTAGAAGCGCAGTCCCTGTAGAGGTAGACACAACGCCGTGCTGTGCAGATAACGAAGCGGTAATATGTACTGTAGAGGTGAAAAACGGCGAGTGGCTCGAGGAGTTACGTTCGGATAACGACTACGCCGCACTTATAAAGAGCGTATTAAACAAACAAGAACACATAGACGTAAAATTGCCACGGTGTGCGCAAAAGTTCAAGGTGGCCGACTTTCTGCTGGAGGATGGAGATCTGAAAGTGGTAATGCAGGATGCTATAGTAAAGGTTGTGCCAAAATCGCGTCGGAGGCAGATATTCGAAGAGGCCCACTATGGATCGATGGCGGGACATTTTAATGCAAAGAAGGTGTATCGAAAGTTGAAGAAGATAGTCTTCTGGGAAGGTATGCAAAATGACATAACCAAATGGAGTAAAGAATGCACCAAATGCTTCTTGGCAAGGGCACATGAAATGCAGGTCCCTCCGTTAAAACCATTCTGTTCCAGCAAGCCATATGATATTGTAGGAATGGATTTGGTAGAACTAGGATTGTCCGAAAGAGGTAATAGGTATGCATTGGTGGTCGTTGACCAATTCACGAAGTTTTTGGGTGCATATCCTATACCGGACAAATCAGCGAGAACAGTCGCGCGCGTCTTCTTTGAAAGGTGGGTATGCGATGCATGTCGTTGGCCCAAAACAGTGCATTCGGATCAGGGCCCTGAAGTTATAAACGACGTTCTTTCGGAGATTTGCGAAATTACGGGCATAAACCAAACCGTGACCAAAGGGTACAACCCTCGTGAAAACGGGATGTCGGAAAGGGCGATAGGTACTATAACACGCATGCTCAAGAAGAAAACCATGATACCCGCGGATTGGGATTTGCTCCTACCGATGGTTGTCTTCGCATACAACTCGTCGCCACACGAGGCGATGGGGGAGAGTCCCTTCTATATGTTGCACGCCTTCGACCCGAACTATCCGTCAAACATCATTCCCGAGGACAAACTTGCACTACACCATATGGACTTGAACGATTATAAGCATGAACTGTTAGCTGCAATTAAGTTAGGCCAGGAATGCGCGAAAGACATTAACGACGCATACACAGCCAAGATGAAAGCAGCATACGATAAGAGAAATAAAGCGGATGTAGACAAGCTGCCCAAAGTAGGGGACAGAGTGTACGTTAGACTGCCTAGGGAGAAAGCGAATAAACAATTTCCTAAGCTCTGTGACCCATGGGGAGGACCCTATCGGGTCGTTGAAACGAGCGAAAATTCCGAATCGATCCAATAAGAATACAGGTCGTTGAAACGAGCGAAAATTCCGAGCGACCACAAACGGTGACGCTGGCAAATTTGAATGAGAAAATGTTGTTTCACCGATCCAATAAGAATATCCATATATGACATGCTCATCGCCTTCGTGACGGTAATGGTATTACCTAACGAAATAGACAACTCCCCACTGAAAACCAGCACTAGTAGAAGAGCTAGGCGGAAAGCACCCATTCAAGGCAGTGTAAGTGTCTGTTTCAGAGCGACCACAAACGGTGACGGTGATACGAGCCCGCTGAGCATGTTTTATAGATGTCCAGGTCGAGGCCAACGGATTGATAAAGATTATCATTGTGATTGTTCTATTGGAGAAATGTTGTTTCGCGATGTGGTCCCCGAAGCCGATGAAACCATAGGAAAATTAGGATTTGACAACGTGTATTCGTTGGCGAGATTGATATCCATATACGAGTGCGAGAGAAGCGCCGACAGGAAGCGACTGAGGATGAGGGATGCGAGGTACGCCTTCGTGACGGTGAATGGAATCGAGAAGGCCTTCACATTCTTCAAAAGATACTGCGATCACGTTTTCCGGAGCCTTACCTTGCACGATGGATCGCCGATACTGCTGCCGTATTCAGAAAACACGGAAATCCCCATTGACCAGCTCAATGATCTGAATACGCAAGGCGTCAAGTATGCAATGGCTCACGACTGGAAGGATGTCGTTGTGAAGGAAGCTGTTCAAAAAGTGCTGATAGTCCTTCCGGACGGTTTTCGACACATCCAAGCCACGGACGAGGCGTTAGAAGTAAGCACATACAAGCGATTCTCGGAAATTTCGGAAGTCATCAGCCGTATGGAGCCACGACACATAGTGTTCGTGGGACCCACAACGGAGAAACCACTCCATCGTTCGTCATGGTTGAAGCTCGCGACATCGTTCGCGAAAGCTGCTCTTGCAGGAGCAAAGGTGGTGGTGGTGGCGCCCCCACGAGGAGAGGGGGCTTGGAAACAATCCCGTTTGGACGCACGCGAAATGGTGGACGTGGCAAGAATGTCCGCCATGAGTATGAGGAATAACATAATCGGTATGATACCCCTACTAGAGTCGATCGCCGAACCATTTCAAGCCGTCGGACTGCACCCACGTCGCTCGTCGGAAGACGTGTATCCAAATGTTGTCGTTGAAGATTATTTGACGGCACCCAAGGATTACGTTCAAAGTGAAGTCGTGATTCCCAAATTCTGGGAAAAGACAGAAGCCGCACTTCATAGAGACCACCATAAGAAGACTGCTCGCCCGCGAACGGATCGAGTTCGTGGAGGCGTAACGAAAAAAGGAAACTTCAAGCACAGTCAGCGTGGAGCCCAGATGATGATGCCCATGATGGTGGCCCCTCCATTCCCTAACTTTGTTCCGCAGATGCCATACCTACCATCGCACTCTCACATAAATTGTATGGTTGGCCGCGGTAGAAGAGGGAGGGGTAGGGGTGGGCGTCGGCTATAAGTATTCGTAGATGTCGAAGTGCCGGGTCGTCACTTCCCCGAGGGGGACGGTTGTAGCATAAAAAGGTTGCATAAGCGTAAGAATGGCGCACCGTGAAAAAAATAGGGCGCGGTTGGTGAGCGATCGACTGATGACCGCTGGGAGGCAGCTCCCGCGTTTTGTTTGATCTTGTCGATAATTTAGGGCGGGCCAGCGATTCTGGCAAGAAGGTAGTGGACTAGTTAGTTACGATCTGGACTCCCTCTTCGACGGCGGTCTGCCAGCCTTCGACCCGTCTCGTTTTTTTTTCCTTTTTTTAGGTTGTGTGTTGATTTGCCGCGACGTTGTGTTTTTTTGTTTGTATCGTTACGACCATAAATTATTAGCTTTTCGTGTTGACTTGTACTGGAGCAGAACCTATCGGTAGCAAAACCGGGGTACTTTTAATTTAACCTCTCTCATATTTTTATTACTGGCACTACTGACATCCACAAGGTTGAGCGATCGATCCAGCCCAGATCGGCCCATGTTAACCAAGCCTTCCATCGCTCCGGAGTCTGGTGAATTTGTATCAGATTTGTCTGGAAAGGTAAAAACACTGATTCAGTATAGCGGCTGGCTCCACAAGTCATTGTATAGGCCAAATACGCATTCACCATGCCTCTTCGATTCCGAAAGAAACATGTATGTGCGACGCGCCCTTCAGGTGTTGGTAAACGCCGGCATCTTTTACTTTTCACCTTTTAGTAGCTGTTAATTGAACTTGACTCGGAGTTTGTTTTACTTATGTATTCCCACGAGAATTCATTAAATAATAAATGAAATGAATCTCGTGATTCAAATTATAATAATAGAACTGTAATATCTAAAAATGAAATGTAATAATCTAAATCTAAAAAAAATAAAAAAAATAAAATCTAAAAATGTAATAATGCACGTAATGATGTGTAACGTATGTGTAGTATTTGATATTACATTTCTCCTCGTGCTCGTAAGGTATGATGTGCAGTCTGCAGTCGTCTAAGCGGCGCTAATTTTATCGATTTAAAATTGGCTGAGCGAACAGCTGATGGTGGTTCTTAGCTTTTTTGGTTTTGATCAATTCATTTACCGATTAGTTTTCTGGAATTTTATCGATCGGATCAGATCACGGTTCGGCACTATTCCACTTGTTGGACACCAGCACTCGATTTTTTTCAGCCAGAAATTTTTTCTCCAGAAATCCGCTGAAACTTCGTCTACGGGGGTAATTGGGGGCGCTGATCACGAATCTGCTGTCCGTTTTTTACGTGGGTGGCCTCGGACCATCCAAATCGCTATTTGGGTGGTCCAGTCAGGATCACCGATTTCGACGAAACTCCGTCCATGGGGGTTCTCTGGTGTCCTGAACACGATGGCGAAGTCCGTTTTTCAAATGGCGGCCGAATACGGCAGTTATAGGTGAGTCTCTATGGGTAAGGTCAGTAGGTACCTGTAACTGCCGTATTCAGCCGCCATTTGAAGAACGGACCTCAACACCGTGTCCAAGACACCAGAAAACCCCCATAGACAAAGTATCAGCAAAATCGGTGATCCTTACTGGACCACCCAAGTAGCGATTTGGGTGGTCCGAGACCACCCACGTGAAAAACGGATAGCAGATTCGTGTTCTGGACCCCAAATAACGCCCATAGGCAAAGATCAGCGGAATTGGTGATCCTGACTGGACCACCCAAGTAGCGATTTGGGTGGCCGGAGACCACCCGCATAGAAAACGGACAGCAGATTCGTGATCAGCGCCCTCAGTTACCCCCCTGTGCAAAGTTTCAGCGAATTTCGACCACTGAAAAAAAAATCGAGTGCTGGTGTCCAACAAGTGGAATAGTGCCCACGGTTTTTCTTGGTCGGCCCACTGAATGGATTCTTCAATTGCCTCTATGGTCTTTGCAAAGACATCTTGCTGCCGAAATGCATCTTTCTCAGCATCTGACCGCTTCTTCTATGTTCAGTTTTGTTTCCTGATGTGACTTTGATCATTTCTTCACTAAATAAATAAATTAATAAATTTATCGGGGTGGTAGGCTTAAAATAGGGAGCTCTAAAAGCATAACTGAAATCGTGTAATTCTATGTAACAGTATTCAAGTATTCAAATTCTGCATATTCGTAACAATATTTAAGTCTCCATCCTCGAGTTTTTGTGGAATCACCTATCATCATGAGCTGTACATTTTAGTTTGAAGATTGATTGTTCTATAGCTATCACTTTATGACTTTTTATTTAAAATGTACCATTTTTCTGCGCTAGCTAAAAGTTCCAACCCCATGGCTCCGACCACGGTCCAAAAACTTTCGTCGAAGCTTGTTCTACGGTTTATCCGGGCGTTCATGGCGAATTTTATGCCCGTCTCTGAAATTGCAGCCGATTTTCGGTGAGGAGTACCTTGTCTGTTGATTAAAATAATGAAGATGATCGTGTCGCAAGCATAGATTCCAGTGAAACCCCATCTAGTTAATCCCAATGGTTATTTGGAACGTTGGTTATGACTTTGCCATTCGTTTCCGAAATTCAGTGGTAGAATTTCAGCGAAGAATGAATTTTGTGAAAGGCATGGTCGATGGGTTTGGAATTTTCACTTAACGATTTCTTTTTTCTTCCCTGATGTCTATCTTTTTTCCGTTTCTTCACGGTGACCATGAAGAAGTCGCTTTCTGTTTTGTCAGGAGGCCGAAGATGTGGTCGGAAGGTGATGAGGATTTGTTTGACGACTTCAGCGACAGTGGACCTGGTGGAGGAGGGGACGCAAGGCAGGGTACGATCCTCAGTTCAGTTTTCCTTAACAATCTGCTCATTTGTTTCAGTTTTCCGCTTTTATCCCTCCTAATGATTCAAATTCGATTCATAAAAGAACTGTTCAAGATAGCAGTGCTTCACAAAGAAGTTTCGGTCGAAAAAATTCGCAGCGAAATGATCTGCCTATGGACACACAGCGACGAGACAGGTCTGCCTATTCATCTTTCGTTTCTTCCTCCTCCTTTCGAGTTTTCAAGTTGATGATTATAGAGTTGTCGTGAACTACAACGATGACACCGGCGAAGCCGTAGAGCCATCAAATGAATTCGAGAAAATGCTGCTACGTGAAGGAATTGAAGTCAGGCGTGATGAGAATTACAGAAAGTACCTTCATATAGGTAGGTGGTGAGGAGTTTTCGTTGTGACTTGGTATTTTGTTCAAATATTTAATTGAAACTTGTGGAGCGCTGCTGCTCATTCATGCTCATTCCCTCAGAGATTATCACCTAGTTCATTTACACCTTGTGAAATTTTACCTATGCTCGTTTTCGCTCCTACTTTACTTGTCTACTATCAGTTTTAGAAGCTGCAGTTTAGAATTGGCACATTTTTTCTGGAGAAATTGCTCTAATTTTTAAACTTCACCATAATTAAAGGGGTTACTCGTAGATTTTTCTCTTTCCAAGGTCTGAAAGACGATGTTGCTGTATTGCTTTCGGCTGTTTAGTTTCGTTTGTAAATTAGACCATGTTGCATTTTACAGAGTTGAATATTCAAATGTAAATATATAGATGTAATTTGTCTCTCCAGGCGATTCGACAAGTGATGCGCTGGTCGCGAAACTGGAAATGAACATGCATGTGCGACGAGTACGTGTTGTAATTCGGTTTTTGTTCGTTTATATGGGAATTCGGCACATTTCCCATATTCCAGTTCTAGAGAACGTTTTTAGTATAAGGACGATTTACTGACAGCGCTTGAGGAAGCCTTAAAGCAAAGATCAAATCTTCAAACCTATTTGGAGCCATCACACTCGTAAGTTATCAGTTATCAGTGGCTAACTTTTTAGCAATTTGCATTTTTTCGGAGAGGTTTCGTGCAATTACGTCTTTCTTCATGAATGAATTTTTGTACTATCGCTGTAAGCTAGTTGAATGACTTGTATATTTGGAGATTGAAACAGTCTGCCGGAAACAGAAAGACGCGGGTTCAATTCCTGTCTAATGTTAGTGTTTTGCGAATAACCCGGCATCTCCAAATATACAAGTCATTCAACTAGCTCTCGTTTATAAACCGCTAAACAAAAATCGGAAATTAACAGACTAGTTTCGTGTTCATATCGCTCTAAGCCTTTTTGTGAACTCAGTCTAAATCTTGTATTGTATCCTTATTCAGCAGCATTTTAGCGGGTTTCTTCTTCCTCCGAAATGTTCTACCGTTTAATCAGTCGTTCTATATATAAAGTGGCCTAAGGAAGACAGTTCAGTTCCTGTGGAATTCAAGAATCGATTTTCCGAGTACTCATACTATGCCGCTCATCACAAGCCGAAGCGTTTGATCAGCTCATGGGTCAGCTTCAACTTTTGCAAAAGTTGGTTGTCATATTATTCCTGCAATTTTTGCAATTACTTGATTATTATAATTCCAGAGATGGTCAAACATCGTTGGATCTCTCTCACTTGTGCATAGCGCAGATTCGCTTCATCACACGTATCTATCATAGCCGCGCGCTGTTCTCCTCCGTATTCGAGCGGGATTTCGTGATGTGGGCGCCGGAAATTCGAAACGCCCTCATAACGTCTATTCCTGAGGTATTGCGGTCGTTTTTTTTTAAATTTTCAGCACTTTATTTCTTCTCGTTTTACTGTACAAAAGGTGGACCACCTAGGTTCTGACCGATGTCAGTGTACAGCTGGAGGCTGTACGTGAACTACAAAAACTTCTGCTTGGTGATGTGAAATCCGACCCAGTCGGTTGCAAGCTCGCTGTGATATCAGCTTTAGCGCTTCTGAATTCGAACGATGAGACTTCGAAGAAGGTGAAAGCGCAACGTGCATTTATCATTTTTGTCTTTGTTTTACAAGATTTTATTTTTTGGGCGTGCGTGGTGCAGTGGTAAGAGACGTAAATTCCACCCGCACAGTCGGACGATCGATCCTCGCCCCAGCTGACATTCTTCCAGAGTTGGGTAAATAGGTACCAGACTATAGTTGTGCTCTCCCAAAAATTTCGAATAATCGAATATGTTCGAACCAGTCAAAGAGCGGCTTCGCCGCTCTTTGACTGGGCCCCGTGAGTACTACTCTGTCGAAGAGTCACTAAATGCTTGTGAATTTGACTGAACCTAGCGGTAAACCTACAAATTTCCGAAAAATCCAGCGTAAACCTCCGATTTTTCGGTAAATCCAGTCAAAGAGCGGCTTCGCCGCTCTTTGACTGGGCCCCGTGAGTACTACTCTGTCGAAGAGTCACTAAGTGCTTCTGAATTTGACTGAACCTAGCGGTAAACCTACGAATTTCCGAAAAATCCAGCGTAAACCTCCGATTTTTCGGCAAATCCAGTCAACTGGGCCCCGTGAGTACTACTCTGTAGAAGCGTCACTAAGTGCTTGGGAATTTCACTGAACCTAGCGGTAAACCTACAAATTTCCGAAAAATCCAGCGTAAACCTCCGATTTTTCGGTGAATCCAGTCAAAGAGCGGCTTCGCCGCTCTTTGACTGGGCCCCGTGAGTACTACTCTGTAGAAGCGTCACTAAATGCTTGTGAATTTCACTGAACCTAGCAGTAAACCTCCGATTTTTCGAAAAATCCAGTCAAAGAGCGGCTTCGCCGCTTTTTGACTGGACCCGTTGATTAGCATTATCAGAAAAAAGAGTGTGGCCAGTGCAGCCATACAACCGCGAACAGCGCCGAAGATTCACCGAATTGTACTCAGAATGAAACACCGGCGTTACTGTTATTAGAGGCATGTTCCCATCCGTTCCGTATATATCGAGAAATCCTATAGTTGGTTGTCCACGGGTGGACAATGAAGCAGTGTTGGTTGAGCAGCGATGAAACAGTGTTGGCTGGACAGAAGAGCACTGTTGTTGTTTTATCACTGCTTTCAGCGCTCTTACTATAGTTGGTTATCCAGCAGAAGAGCTGAGCAGAGGAGCATCGTTGCTGTGCTATTACTGCCTTCAGTGCCTTATTACACTTGGCAACTCCATTCCAGTGACAGCGACTCGATCTCATAAACCCCATGGTTTAACAGCGCTGAATAATCACCGAATTTGTACTCAGAATGAAACACCGGCGTTATTGTTATTTGAGGCATGTTCCTATAGCTCGTTATACACAGCAGGGCAATGAAACAGTGTTGGCTGTGCAGAAGAGCACGGATGCTGTTTTATAACTGCTTTCAGCGGTTCTTCTGTAGTTAGATATCCACAGTAGGACAATGAAGCAGTGATGGCTGAGCAGAAGAGCATTGGTGCTATTTTATCACTGCTTTCAGCGGTTTATCACAGTTGGTAACTCCATTTCACTGATCGCGACTCGATCTCGTGAACCGCATGTTGCAGACACCATCGCTTGGTTAGGGGTGCAGCGTGCATGCGCCAGAGAGCGTTGTTTTTGGTAAGAGTGAACAGCGCGTGAGAACAGTAGAGAGTGCGGCCTCGGCGGAGAGCTGAAGTCAGAGTAAACAGCAGTGAGCGCGGCCTTCGAGGAGGGCCAGGGTGAAAAGCACGCAATAGCGTGTCTCGGGAGGAGTGCCCGCAAGGGCTTACTCGATTATTATATACGGAACGGATATCGACGATTTTCGAACGTTCGAATTCGAATGTCATTCGAAAATCGCGATTTTTCGAGCATTCGAATTCGAGTACATTCGAAAATCGCGATTTTTCGAGCATTCGAATTCGAATACATTCGAAAATCGCGTTTTTTCGAATGTTCGAATTCGAATACATTCGAAAATCGCGTTTTTTCGAATGTTCGAATTCGAATATTCGATTTCGAATAGAATTATTCGAATTCGAACGTTCGAATATTCATTCGAGCACAACTATAGTTCGAATGCGAATGTTTCGAGCATTCGAATTTGAGCATTCGAACACGAATGTTTCGAGCATTCGAATTCGAATGTCATTCGAAAATCGCGTTTTTTCGAGCATTCGAATTCGAATACATTCGGAAATCGCGATTTTTCGAGCATTCGAATTCGAATACATTCGGAAATCGCGGTTTTTCGAGCATTCGAATTCGAATACATTCGAATTTTTTTTTCGAATGTTCGAATTCGAATATTCGATTTCGAATAGAATTATTCGCATTCGAACGTTCGAATATTCATTCGAGCACAACTATATACCAGACTTGTCGGTGAACAATGTCGCATCTGTCCCGCAAGTCAGTGTATAGACCTAATGTCTCTGCGATTGTGAGTGGAAAGCGAACGGCGCAACCTTAGAAGATGGGTCTATCCCGACCATTTGTATGATTTTTTTTTGTTGTTCTAGTTCATATGAAGCGTGTTTTTATTTCGATATAAGTTAGCACCGCTTCAGATGCAGGCAGGGATCATCTCAGCACTGAGTGACTTCGAAGTGGAGTTACTGCCGTCCGTGATAGAACTCCTTCTCCGGCGGCTCGATTCCGACAGCAAGGGTGCTTTCGCCTCATGTCTAAGCCAAATATCGGCTCACCTCCAAGTGGAACAGCTGAAAGTCTCACGACGTGGAAAATTGTAGGTTTAACCTTGAAAAGTATGTGGTGAGCAAGTCTTGAGCAGTTTCCTTTTCATATTTTGTAGTTTTTGACATACAGTAGTCAATTTAGTGTTCGAAAATGCATTGTATGCATTTTCGAACACTAAATTGACTATCGTATGTCAGAACGATATTTCTGATGGGAAAATCAGCAATCCCTTTATTTCGATTCATTCAACGTCCTTCATTCGGGTGAATTTGTTCTTCGCTAAGAAGGGCTATAGGGGTTGAAAGAGGTGTCACAGGGGCTTGGTCTGGGCAATGACCAAGGTGCGAAACGTTCTTCAGTTGAACTTCCTATTCCATTTATTAGATGATTTATTCATTTATTTCGCCTTATAAAGACTCTCCAATTGCAAAATTGCACGGATCGATTTACAACCGGACCGCGTCTTAATTTGAAAATTTGATGTTTGCTGGTTATTTTAGCTAAAAGGGCCTTGTAGCTCGAGTGTGCTTTTTGAAAATGATATTCTATTTGAAAGTAATGACGACTCACGCAAAGTACTAAAGAACCAATTGAGGCTTTAAGATGAAGATTATCCATACCCGTTACAAGACCTTTCAAAGAAAAAAAAACTTGGACAATGTCCAACAGCTATCATACAGTAGCGGTCAAAAAGATATGTCACTTTTCATTTTCATTCAAAAATAGCTCAAATCGGAAAGAACCTGATACCAATTGATAGTTCTGAGTACTCTATTCAAAAATATGTTGAAACATACCGCTTTTACTAATTCTCTGTTTTTTTAAAATATTTTTTAGTGATTTTCACATGCTATTTTGAACAAAAATATCTCAAAAATCGCTGGGTGTAGGATCAATCTGAGACGATATTCTGATAGAGCATGATCTAGTTATTATACTGTGCTACAAACATTTCATTCAAATTGCCTTTGAAATATAGATTTTTTTGAGCAAACTTTTTGGTGGTCAAAAACCGGTCAAATTTTAGGACCATGTTTTAAACAAAATTCTATATCTTCCTACCTTTGCCCGCGCCGTACACTATACTGGTAGTGACGGCGCGTACAGCGTGTGCCAGTCAAAGCGTTATATTTTTATTAAAACTTCGATTTATTTTAACTTACGTGTGATATTGAAAGAACTACAATTCTACTATTAACGTGGAAAAAACTGAGTCGGTTCCTCTTGAACTTTTTTTAGATACAACAGTTTACGCAAACTCAAATTTAAAAGGAATTTTCTCCAAAAATAAGGAACCAGCCCTGAAACAAAAACAACCACCCCAAAGAAAATATCATCCTCTACTACACTTTTGAATTTGGTTTAATTTTTTCAAAAAGTTAGGAAGATATAGAATTTTGTTTAAAACATGGTCCTAAAATTTGACCGGTTTTTGACCACCAAAAAGTTTGCTCAAAAAAATCTATATTTCAAAGGCAATTTGAATGAAATGTTTGTAGCACAGTATAATAACTAGATCATGCTCTATCAGAATATCGTCTCAGATTGATCCTACACCCAGCGATTTTTGAGATATTTTTGTTCAAAATAGCATGTGAAAATCACTAAAAAATATTTTAAAAAAACAGAGAATTAGTAAAAGCGGTATGTTTCAACATATTTTTGAATAGAGTACTCAGAACTATCAATTGGTATCAGGTTCTTTCCGATTTGAGCCATTTTTGAATGAAAATGAAAAGTGACATATCTTTTTGACCGCTACTGTATGTTACCTGGTGGAAACTGTTATATGAAAATTCTAAAATATCTAGGAAAAGTGGATCAAGACTTTCTCATCGCCTTATTGATATCTTGTAAACTGAATATTCAGGCGTCTAACACCGAATGACATTGTGGGGGAGACACTGGAGAAAATAGCTCAATACGTGGTGCTTGGTGGTGATACGCGATGGAAAGAGGTGCAGAAATTCTTCAAAAGTGGTGGCTCTCCAGACAAAAGAAACTCTTTGGAAGCTGGATCCCAGGAGGCAGTGGCTACTCCAGATTCCAGCTCTTCACAGGTCCGTTATTGGTCCCGTTCATATTACGTTTTTTTTTCAGATTCCGGGAAATATAGATAAAATGATAATTGTCATTTTCCTGTTGAAATTGGAAGTTTCATGGAAGCGTTTAATAGCAGTCCTGATTTTATCTTTTATTTCTTCAGGCCCCGAACTTATTTGTCGTACTCCTGTCCGTCACTCTGCTTGGCTTACGCACCTGCCCTCTAAGCGTAGCAAACACCATAAAGCAGAGGTTCGTACAGTGTCAGGACAGTATTGACACTCTGAACGAGCTCTTCGGCAAGGCACTGAAATTCAAGTCGGTGGGTGACGTTTTCATAAGTGAAGGTGAAGGGTAAAGATGTCGGCGTTGGTCAGTCTCCCAAGGACGCGCTGTTGCATTCGCTTTCTATCTAGAATCGTAGAGGCAACACGGCCTATACGATTACTTGCGGGGGCCCGCCGCTGTATTAAGTCGGTGTATTCACCTTCGCAAACAAATCTGGTGCCAATTTAACCGATCCCGGAGGGATGGAACGCTTGGTTTGCTCGGGCCTGGATCGATCGCTCGTCCGTGCGGGTGTCAGCATCACCTCTTACCACTGTACCACGCGTGCCCTTTTCATGAGTAGTGAACGGTAAAGGCCTCGATAAGTTCATCGTAGGTGAGCTATGCATCCGAATTCAAATCAGAATTGTTGACTAACTTTTAATGTGAATTTGGTCGATATATTCTTTGGCCTTTCTTCATGCAGTTTTAAGAGGCGCTACAGACACCCGCTGTGTTGGGCGAGTTTTGCGCCCTTAGTTATGCTTCTGTCGAAGACACAACTGCTCGCTGGGCAATTTTTATTGGAAGTGCCGTGCCCAGGCACCGACCGCACCAAGTCGCCCTTGGTTCCGCCCCTGATGGGGTGGGGGCCAAGGGGTTCTGGCTTGGCCGGAACAAAAATGTGTTGGGCGATGTTTGTGCCCTTAGTTAATGCCTCGGTGGACAGAGACACGTGTGTTTGATGGGAAGGTTTATTGAAGACTGTAGTGTCGGGGCACCGGCCACACACTAGGTCCCCCTTTGGTCCCGCCCCGTTGCGGGTGGGCCAAAGAGTTCTGGCATATGCCGGAACACCCGCATGGTCGAGCGATCGATCCTCGCCCAGGTTAACAGAACCTTTCTTCCCTCCAGGGTCAGGTAACTTGTTTCCGTACCTCTCCAGAATGCTGAAGACACCTACTTGTGCTGCGGCTGTTAAACACTAGTCACTCTGTAGGCCAAATGCACCATGTCTAGATGGTTCTGAATGCAAGACGAGTGCATGAGTCACCCTCTGAGGACTTATCAACGCCGAAGACTTGAGTTTTACCTTTTACTTTATATTTCGTAAGTTCTTTTCTATTTTATTCAAATCGAAAAACAAAACAAGATCCCCAATAGTGGAATATTTCTGAATTCAAGTTCCTGTCCATAGTACATTTGGGATGGATCGTTGTCCTAAAAGTGTAGTCTAGTAGGACGTATTTAGGAAGAATTCTTTGAGAATAAGATCGGAATTTTCAAGCGTACTGCTTACTCTAGACGCTATCAAATTCACATCAGATTATCCCGGGATGCCTTGAAGTATTGTTTTCTCATGAAAAATCATGAAAATATGTTTCGAAAATTAATAAAAGTGAAATACCATGATATTCCAGTTATGCGAGCGGAACGTGAACTCCATCATTGCCATATCGCAACAGTGTCTCTGGTCTACCAAAGTGGAGGCCAAGCACTTCGGAGCTAAGCTTCTACGCGAGATTTTTGTGTCACTACCTAAGCATAGGGAGGTCAGCAACGGACTCTAAAGTTAAAAAATGACCCTTTTCCATAATTTTCTCGTTCAGCTCGTCCTGAAGACGCTACTTTCACATACTGTTCAATCGGATGGCGAGTCTGAAGCGGTTTTGCGAGAGTTCAGCGAGATAGTCGAATCGAATTCGGATGCAGTCGAGCCGTTTGTTGGAATGATATCGGTGGGTAACGTCAATATATCGTGATTTCATGAATGGTATACCTGAAGTAAACCTAAAAGTATGCCTGGAATGGCAGCCGTGATTCATCAACGGCGTTCAGCGGAGTTTATTCTGTGCTTCTTCGGGGTTAAAAATGACCTATACGTGGCTGAACACACATCGTTGTTGTTGTGAGGGTTTGGAGACCTGGAAGTAGTAACGGCGCATTAACTTCAATTAAGCAAACCATCGAGCGAGTTGACGAATCACATTTGGCCCACGATTCGGGGGATCTGAACCATCGCCTCATCAATGAGTTGTGCACTACCTCGTATGAACTCGTAATTAATTTCTGAATATACCGTACCGATGCGCATAATGATGAATTAAGGTGTTCGCACCATTGACGGTTTACTTTGAATATACCGTTTGTGTAGCCGTGTGCAAACCTTATTGGATTGATTACGCTTTTCCCCAAGTTATTCTGTTGCTGTTTCCTTGTGTGAGATTCCTCAGAACTTTTTTTTTCAAAAAAAAAAAACACATCAGTATTAACAATGAACCGGTATATTTTGCTGTTCTTTGGACCATCTTCAACTTTTCTCGTCTGTGGAATTGAAGATTTCATTCCCTTTTCAGAAGTACTTCTTCGTTCTCGAACGCATGTCGCTGAACAATGTAAAGCGATTTTTCCGTGCCGTTCTTCGTCTGTACGCCGCAAGACCTCAAACAGCAACGCACAAGGTATTGTGTTAAACTTCAGCTTTTTGTTCTAGAGTTCTTGAAAGCAGGATGCCCTTATAAACGCGGATTCATATAGAAAATTTTCAGAGCAATTTGAATGTTATGATTCCATTGTTCTTGCGATCAGCAAACAACGCTCATCTTATTTTTGGTGTTGTTGGTGCGCTGATCAAACTGGAGACGGCGTTGTTGCTAGAAAAGTAAGGAAAAGAAAAGTGTTCCTTATACTTTTTTGTGTATTTGTTTTTTGTTTTTTGGTGAAATTGATGTGATTTTTATCTTTCGGGTAAGGCTAGAGTATTACGTTTGTTGTTTTGACCAATTCCCGCCTCCTTTATTTTACGGGGATTTAGAAGTTTTTGCGCTTCAAAGATCGATTTTGTTTTTATTGACGTTGAAAGGGCGTGTCGCGCTTAGATTCTCGATTTTTTCGTACGAGGCAGTTGAGGAGCCAGCCTGGTGGTGTGCTAAGTGGCACTACTGACACCCGCACGTTCGAGTGATCGATCTCGGCCCAGCTAACTGAATTTTCCATCTGTCTGGGGTTGGGTGAATTGGTACCAGACTTGTCTGGGAAGAAGATACTGACTTGGTACAACAACTGAACCACGCAAGTCATCGTATGTGCCAAATGCGCATTCATCATGTCTGCTATTCCTAAGGGAAGGTGAGGGCGGGGCACACTTAGAGGACTGATCAACGCCGACACCTTTACCTTTCACCTGAGTGAGGTAGTTGACAACATTTGCGTGAAAATTTTGAACATCTGTCCTCATTTTTGCATTTTTTTTCAACGTTTGTAAAATTTCAGTTCTACGGATCGGGAAGACGATGTAAGAGATTCACTAAAGTTGATCGATGATGCTCGCTCCTCCTCTACATATGTCAGAGTTTGCTGCTACACAGAGTTGGCGGAAGTGCTCAGAGTGTGCAACGGATGTTCAAGAAGTGCAGCGATGGTTTGTTCTTCTTCTTGTGTGGGGTTTCACTTTAGGCTGTTTTTCTAAAACTTATCCACATATGGGTTCCCATTTTTTCTTTTCTGCCATCTCTTCCGGCAGATCTGAAGTTGAATTAAAAACCCACGATTTAGAGCCAGTGGTTGACGGTGTTTATTGAGGAGTTCCGGTCGGATTTCTTCACCGAATCTCACGTAGCGTCGAGGTTTATTTTTATCAATGTAGAGTTGAATTGTGCTGAAACACAGTCCAATAATTGGAATTTGTATATTCAGTGACTTGGAGTGTGATCGATATGTGAACTCTGACACAAAGTTGTGGCTGAAATGCTCCGACGGCCAAAGTTTGGGTGAGGCTATTCCGCTACTAGAGGCTGTCATGGTGAGTTACTCATACTCAGATTGTTTACATGAATTTAATTTTCGGTTTCTTTCCTCATGAGGTCTTTTAGGTTTTCCTAGGAAAATCCCGAGGAAATTAAAGTTTCCATAAATGACGGTTCTTCTAGAACTTACTAATTTAAGGAAGCCATTAGGTTACAAGAAAAGTGGCCAAGCGCCGATACTATGGAGGCAAGTCAACGGGATCGCTGGTTTCGTATTTTGTTTGCGCTCAGTAAGTGTTTCAAGAATTTCTGTAGCATATTTTCTGTGGAGTTTCGTGTCCTGTTTTGAAATTAAGTTTTATTCTAGTTTCACTTTTTGAAATAATTTGCAGACGCAAATGTTAGCATTGAGGATGTTGAGCCGGAGTCGAAAGAGGCATGTGATAAACTATTCCGTGTCATTCAGTGGATTCGAACGGTATGTGTAGCTATTCTGATTTTTTATTATGACAGCTATTATATTTTCCACGAGTTATTGTGTCATTTTGATATTCAATGATCGACTGTAGTTGAATCTCATTGTCAGTATTTTAGATTAAGATATGTAATGGGCTGAAGCCAATTAAGCAAGATGGTACAGGTTCATTTCGGCTAACGTTTCGGCGAGTCCGCCTTTGTCAGAGCCTGGAAGAGAAAGGAGAATTCGGCAGATCTTCCGTTCAAAACCAATTTCAAGTTACAACTATGAATTAGAAGGCAGCAGGAGAGTAAAACGAATCGCGGATAGGGCATACCCAACCAGACCTGGGCAAGTACAGTAGTTCGCGAAATGATATGGCACCTTGCATTTTTGGGTGCAGATCGCTAAAACCAAAAGGAATTTGATCCCAATTGATAGTTTTGATAACGCTTTTTGAAAATACACTAATATATGCCCTTTTTGGAAATTCTAGATTTTTTGAAAAATTTTTAGACTTATTCTCGTATGCATTTTTAAACGAAAGTAACTTAGGAACCAGTGAGCTTCTGCTTGTCCAGTAGAGATACTCTGATAGAGCATGATTAGTTTGTTATTATAGAGTATAAATTTTTGTTTCAAGTCATTAATCAACCGTCGGTTTTTGCGCGTGAATTTTTTGTTGGTCAAAAAATGGTGTAATCATGAGACAATCTTTCACATAAAATTCTATATATTAGTAACTAGTGGATGAATTTGTATCAAATTGAGGAGTAAGATTTTCTTTTTCTAACGCATACTCAGGTCTAAAAAATAGCCGCCTAATCACACAGAAAATAGCTCTTGAAATCGGATTTACATAAACGCCCGTTTTGAGAATACCCAGAGGGCATTTGGCTCCAGATTTCTCTAGTGCATAGTAGACTTGTTTCCTTTTAGGCCCCTAACAGGTAGCGAAATAATTCCTACTCTTGTGCAGAAAATCTTCTTCTAGTGAGACCGACTGAAACTACCGCACTAACCCGCATAGTGTACGGTGGCGGGAGTAGTGATGCATACAACATTACAACATAGAAGACGATTTTCTGCACAGGAATGAAAATTATTTTGATACCTGTTAGGGAACTAACAAGCAACAAGTCTACTATGCACTAGAGTAATCTGGAGTCGAATGCCATCCGGGTATTCTCTAGACGGCAGTTTATGTAAATGCGATTTCAAAAGCTATTTTCTCTGTGATTAGGCGGCTGCTTTAGAAACCTAAATATGCGTTCGAAAGAGAAAATCTTACTCTATCGAACGCCTAAATTTGATGCAAATTCATTCACTAGTTACTAATATATAGAATTTTATGTGAAAGATTGTCTCATGATTTTACCATTTTTTGACCATTAAAAAATTCACGCGAAAAAACCTACAGTTTATTAATGACTTGAAACTAAAATTCATAGCCTATAAGAATAAGCTAATCATGCTCTATCAGAATATCACATCTGGACAAGCAGAAGCTCACTGGTTTCTATGTTACTTTCGTTTAAAAATGCGTATGAAAATGAGTTTAAAAAATTTTCAAAAAATCTAGAATTTCCAAAAAAAAGGCATATATTAGTGTATTTCTGGTAAGAGTTATTAAAACTATCAATTGGAATCAAATTCCTTTTGGTTTCAGCGATCTGCACCCAAAAATGCAAGGTGACATATCATTTCGCGAACTACTGTAGATAACTAATATCTCCCGGCGTCTGTGAGTTTTATTATTTGTCTGCTTGCCCAGTTCTGACTGTGTTTGCCCTATCCGCAATTCGTCTTTTTTCTTACTGCCTTCTAATTCACCGCTGTAACTTTAAATTCTCCTTGAACGAAAGATCTCTCCAAATTCCTCTTTTCTCTACATGGCTCTGAAGAAGACGGACTCTCCGGAACGTTGGCTGAAATAAACTTGTACCATCTTGGCTACTCGACTTCACTCAATCTATCACGTGCAACTATTTTTCGGTATTGTTTTAGTTTAAATTGCGCTTCAGCTGTTCAACGTTTTCGCTGAAGAAAAGGCGTGCCAAAATGTTGACTGTGCCGTGTTGGACGAGTTGTGGTCGAAGAAGTTCCTCTTAATGTTCGAATGTCAGAAGCAACTTCACAACAAAGTAAAAGGTAGAGTTGCTTGTACAGTACCGGACTTGTCTTCTGATCAAAAGCTGAAAAAGCCGGCAAAAACGGCTTCAAAGCGGCTTTTTTGAATAACTTTCTTATAATCCAACTATTTGAGAAATTAGGCCTAGATTTGAGCTCAGCAGCTCGAGCTCTATCCATCCACATACACATTTTCCAAATTCGTGAAACTTGCTTTCAGTTGATTTTTTGAACCCTCGATTTTCGGATCCCGTTGCCGCTTCAGTCCCTCGCTTGGTGACTCACCACCGACTAAGCTCCGCCCTCTCCTCGTCACATATAAATATGCGGCGCTCGTTGCGCTGAGCCAGGAGTGGGAGTCCCCACGGGAGTGGCTCGAAGAGGCTACCACGCGGGACCTCCCGTTGGCCTCGTCGTTGACGGGGTCCCCTGTTGGTGCCCCCGTCAACGACGAGGCGATCGATGGATACGAGGGACACGCAAAAAAATCGATATTTTGTAAATTTTGTAAAAACTCTCATGTGTGGGTAATTTATACACCGAACGATAGGGCTCGAGCTGCTGAGCTCAAATCTAGGCCAAATTTCACAAATAGTTGAATTATAGGAAAGTTATTCGAAAAAGCCGCTTTGGAGCGGTTTTTGCCGGCTTTTTCGGCTTTTGATCAAGAGACACGTCCCGTACTGTACAATCTGCAAAGAAACATCGACTCTATTCTACGTTTACCTAAATCAGCCATCGGCCAGTGGACGCTGCCCGATCGAACGCCGCTGTCCATGATGACAATCGTTGCAACGGAGCTGAAGAAGAAACCTTCAAAAAGGGCTCCGAAGAGAAAGCGCGCCAGGCAAGGAGACGACGCCGAGCCTGTGGAGGTACAAAAAATATAATTAAAATAATCGCTTCACTATAAGATCATTCAAGGATATTCTTCCGCCAACACAAGCCCTGCAACCAGTTGAAGGCGATGTGAAGAGGTAAATAAGACGTGTAGATGACATTTTGTGCTCCACTTTTTATTAGCACTTTCAGGTGCTCCGGAAAGAGTGTCGCTCTCGCGAGAATGATCTCTTTCATGAAAACCATGAGGTTACCCGTTGTGGTGAAGCTGTTGAAGGTACGATATTTGATCCGTTTATAATAAAGATGAGAGCTAAAGTGGTCGGTGGTACTGAATTCCCCTAGGATGCGCCACGCACTTGCTTTCCGTTCATAATTGTGGGGACATGGCGTATACATATTTGGCCTATACAATGAGTTGTGGGAACCAGCCTCTATCAGCGTACTTACCTCCACAGACAAGTCTGGTACCAATTTAGCTGACTCTGTAGGGGAGGAAGGCTTGGTTGTCTCGGACGAAGAATGATCGCTCAATCATGCCAGTGTCAGCAGAGCCTCTTACCATTGCCCCAAGCGGCCCAACTTTAGAATAGTAATAATGATATCGATTTACTCTCGGTGTTGTTATTGTTGCCTTCCATATTGCTACTAAACATCAAGTTTCAGCTGATGCAAGAAAAGAGGCGAGCCACAATTTTCCTCACAGAACATCTGTTGGACATATTGCTACTAAACATCAAGTTTCAGCTGATGCAAGAAAAGAGGCGAGCCACAATTTTCCTCACAGAACATCTGTTGGACATTCTCAAGCAGATTTGTCCAAGAATAGGGAAGCGGACGGTACCTTGGGCGACGGTGAGGATTCCCCGATTTTTTTATGCGTTAGCTTTTGGGAGAACCCAGAGATCTTACCATTTCTTCTCTCCTCATGTTTGCTAGTTCCTGCTTCGTAAAGTTTTTTTTCACTTGAGTAATAATTATGTTCGGAGCTTAAGAGTATTCGGAGCTGAATCGGGTCTTCTGCGATAAAATAAGACAAGTTCCATGTTGCCTTGTTGTTCACATTTGCAGTAGTTTTTTTAGTGTGATGCATCTGTTACTGGACTTCATGGAGATGTTACTGCCATCTTCAACGAGGTGGAAAAGGTACATAAGGGAAGAAATATTTCTTTGAACAGTTTTCACCGTGGGCCTTCATAAGTCTACCTTGTCAAACTACAATGTTACGTTTTTAATACTTGTCTTGTCCAGCTGCTTCCGATTCTATGGAGCACATTTGCCAAAACTGTATCGTATTTCCGCGATTTACTGAACTCTTCTGCTGTGATAACCACTGAACAAGAAGTGAGTTTTCAGTTGTTTTTCATTTTCTTTTATCTTATATTAGATATAACTTTCAAGCGTTGTCTCTCTTTATTCGATATTAGTTCGATATGTCTTCGTATGCATGTTACTCAAACATTTGTCGACTGTCCTAAAATAAAGTTTGGAACTTGGAAAAAGGAAAATTGTTTAGGTCGTTGAACAACTGGCCGAGTTATTTCGATTGTGCTTGGCTACCATCGAGCACCTATTTTCATGGTATAGATTGTTACTTATTTTGACACTTTGGAAGGTTGAGGTTGAGCTTTTGAGGTTGATTGAGTGCTGTGTTCAGGAACCACCTATCACCTCTACCAAGTGATTCGGATGCTGTAACTTCAAGAAAACGCATTCGTCGTGAGAAACTTATGGAGATGATTGAACACCGCATCATACAGGAAGATGGAGAGGTGGCTAAAATTGCAATTCATACTTGTAGAGGGGCTGGTGCAGTGGTAAGAGGCGATACTGACATCCACACGGTCGAGCGATCGATCTCGACCTGAGTGAACCGAACCTTCCATCTCTCCCGGGTCGGGTGAATTCGTTTCATTCTTGTCTGGGAAGGTAAAGGCACTGACTTCGTGTACCGGCTAGTGCCCGCAAGTCATTATGTAGCCCAAAACGTATTTACCACGACTCTACGATTCTGAATGGAAAGCGAATGCGTGGCGCCTCCGTAGTGGACTGATCAACGCCGATATCTTTACCTTTACCTTTTATTCCTGTGAAACATCCAATGTCATTTGTGTGTTGCAGAGAAACGCAGGAAGTGAAGCCGAAGCAAGTGTCTATCGATATTTAGTCGACATATGCGATATTGTTCCGAATGTTGGTGTGGCGCTAACATTGCTCGACTGTGTTTCGGTATTTCTAGCCCCGTCCGAGGAGCTCAACAACAAAATGGGTTGGTTACCTTTATCTATTTCCACGTTTTACTTTATTTTTAATTGCTTAATGTATTTATTCAAAATATTGGTAACGTAACTAGTAAGCAACAGAGTAAAAAATAAAAAAAACAGCACCGGTAAAAGGAAACATAAAGCAGTTGAAAAAGGGCAGCCGCTAGGTCCAAGAGAGCAACCGCGAAGTCATGAGCAGAAGTAAAGCGTTAAAACTTTAATATGCACTTTTTCTCACCGGATTTCGAAATTTCGATGTATTCACTTCGCCTGTCATTTTTCTTGTTTGTGCGTGAATATTTGCAAAATTTGTGATCCGATTTGAATGGGAACTCGCATCTCGGACATACTCTGCAGTCCGCCACGCTAATAACCTTCGCCAGTCAGTTTCCTCACCAGAAGCAGCTGTTAGATTGCTCATGGGTATGCTGAAAAAAAAACAAACGCCGAGATGCTGTGACGAAGAGTAGAAGTTCGAAAGTGTAGAGGGTTTCCATCTCCATACCCGCAAATCGTTTTCGAATCGTACGTGAATCTTTTATTTTCCACAGTTTTCTCACAATTTTTCCGACTAAAACTGAACGTCCAAGGGGCACAAGAATAACGAGAAAAAATGATCGAGAATTCTCTAAGGTCTTGATAGAAAACGAAAAAATAAAAGTAAATAAAACTCACGTGGTACAGTGGTAAGAGGCGCTGTTGACATCCTCACGGTCGAGTGGTACAATCACTTGCGGGGGACAATCGCAAAACCAAGTCAGTTTACTTTCCCAGACAAGTCCGGTACCAATTTGCCTGACCACGGAGAGATGGAAGGCTTTGTTGGTCTGGGCGAGGATTGATCGCTCGATCATGCGGGCGAGAGTAGCGCCTCATACCACTGTACCAGGCTCGCCCATAGAAGAGCATATATGATCTAAAAAAATTACATACCATAAATATAACATAACGTTTGTGACAAAAAAGTCTTCAGCGCGACACACATTGGGCTTTTTGAAAAGGGAATGGACTGACCGCGAGGGAAAACCAATAAAGGGAGCCACACTCACGACTGCCGTGAGGAAGATATTGAGGTGAGTCTTTCAGATGTCTATTTTTTGTTTTCTTACCACCTCTATTTACCTCTACCTCTACTTTACTTATTCCTCTTTTTTTATTCAATTTGTTTGTTTTCATATCGTGTTGGTTGCTGGTCTTATTAATGCACTGATTGCTCTTTAAGCCATTACCTTCGCCTGCGTCCGGTGAATTATCGCTTATGTGCAATTCAGTGGATTCTCGCAAAGAAGCTCGCTGAATTGGTATTCGATTTGATTTGATAAATGACTTTTGCAGTCCTTTCCTGTCAGAGATTTATAGTTGTGCAAAAAAATCGATAGAAGTGAAGAAGGTAACAATGTCGTGCTCAGGTACCACATGAGGAGAAACGAAAGAGTAAGGTTTACGAGCAGGATTCCTACGATCCCGATCTGAATGAGCGAGATACCAGTCAGATATTTGCCTGTTTCACGAGGTGGGTTGAGCCTTCTGACCGTCCTCAGTAAGTTTATTCAATTTTCTTCAGAGCAACTTTTGGCACAATTTACAAGGTGTTATTTGTTCATATGAACGACGCTTTGTCTGCGGAATTGGGTCATTCAAGCGAGTTGGTGATGAGAAGGGCTGCTGTGGATGAGGTCAGGATCTTTCTTCGTGGTCTTTTGAAAGAGGAACAGCTGAAGTGTAGGAATCGGCCGATATTTATTTTTTCGAGTTTTAAACTTAGGATTTTTTAGAATTTTTGTTTAGTATTTACGGACCTGGTCCATAGCGGCTGGATGTGTCTCACTGTTTGGTTTAATGTTACGTGTACGTGAACTGAGAAGCACGTCTTTGCTTGTCACGGCAATCAAGGAAGGACGACGATTTCTTTCCATGATGTGCAATAAAAGGTATTATTTTAATTGTGTTTTTAGTTCTTTATCCATCGATTTTTCCATAGGAAATGATATATGAACGGATTCAAGATCGCTAGACAAGGGAGTGTTGTGTTGACTTCACAACTCCCATTTTTTAGTGATATTATCACTGAGACTGCCGAGGTCGATTTCAAATTTCCGTTTTAGGCTAGTTTAATCCATTACAATTTGCCGAACAAGAGTTTTCGCTAATTTCTTTATCGATAACTTTGGTTTTTTGTTGACATTATCTGAGACTAACGAGCTGAATTTCAGCAGCACGTTCATGTATCTTTTGGAGGACAAAAGCCGCCTAGCTCGTGTGACAGACCATGTAGTTGAAATCATCAAGTCCGTACAGATTGGCAATCGGAATTTCCAGAACATTTGTGTCCATGCGAAGGTAATTATATACCTGTCGTTATATGTGTCCTTCTTCGATTCTTCATTCAAGATTTTATCTCGAATTCAGGCAAATCGATCGAATATTCTGCTAAAGTTGGTGCCAGACTTTCGGGTGACTAATGAACGATGGATGCGAGCGATTCAGGTGAAATTCGCCGGCATCAACTGTCAGGATGCATTCGAAATTGGGCTTCTGAAGTCAAGAGATATCAATGTAAGGTTTCATTTGTCATTCTGGCTATTTGTTGGTATAAAAATGAGAAATGCATTTTCCATGTGCTCAACGTTTTGACCTCTTTCTTTATTTACTTTCTGTCTATTTTCATTATTTGAGGGCGAAGAAATCGTCTACTCTGGTGGTGAAGAGAGTTGCTCGTCGACTTGCTCTGACACGGAACCGGAACCTGACGGCACAGGGGTGAGATTTTTCTTACCACATGGCTGGTTATATTTGAGAACAATGTTATAGAAAAGAAATAATTTTTTGCCCGTATTTCATTTTTATATTACATTTAAGTTTGCCTTATTTCATTTTTATGTTACATTTAAGTGCCTATCTTTTCTGTTTTCTTCGATTTCGAGCATACCGAAATTATTTTAAGGCACAATCGGATTCGGACAAGAGCAACACCAGTGAGGTGTTTTAGAGAAGGTACACGTGATCTTAAACCGGTGTAATTATTTGATTAAATTGTCAAATTGTGGAATCAGTTACGCACTTTGTTAATCTCAGCCACATGTCCGTTATAAAATACGGGCGGTTGTGCAGTGTTAAATTGTTTGCCGTGTCTGTACTATTATTGCAAAATCTGTAAGTAATGTCAAAGTGATCTTGAGTGACTGGTGTTACTTCTGGTTTAATTGAATTCTTTCGTTTTGAAATTTGCATGTTGTATGTACTTCAATGAATAAATTACTATCATAAATTAATGAATTTGTAACGAATTCATTGCTATCAATAAATGCTTATAGGCATTGTATTATTCCCCTGTTGCCTGTTTTTCAGGTTCTCCTCAGGAGACGGTGTCGATTTGGCCCAGTGCATGTTTGTTTGGGCATGAGGGTTTTGTGAATCTGTGCGAATCACTAATCAGACTCCTCGTTTAGCGAGACGGGTATTCCTTGAACGGAATTCGAACCGACCATGGCGCTACTGGCCGAATGCATCCTTCGACACTTACAAACTGTTCTTTCAATTTGTGGTGCGCAGGTTGATTTTTATTTAACTCTATTGATTTCCTGATTATTTTTTTTCAAGTCAGTTTTCCGTCTAGTATGAAATGCTAAAGCGGTTGCATGTCAGCGCGTCTCACCCCTTCTCTTACTTTGAAATATTTCAAAAACTGGAAAATTCAGTTTGCGGGAAAGATGCTGATCATCAAGGTAATTGATTATTTGGAATCTATAATTATTGGTCATGTTAGGCTGATTTTTAGTAGGCGCGTAGTGCAGTGGTAAGGATGCTATTGACACTCGCACGGTCGAGCGATCGATCGCCGCCCAGGCTAGCTAGCAAATCGGTTTCGAGTGTTACTTGAGTTTTTATTCTCCAACGTTTTTTCGCGATTTTCCGACTAAAACCTTGAACATTCAAGGGGCACAAAAATTATGAGGAAAAAGAGGAGCCGATCAGCAGTTTCTCATGGCTTTTGATGGAATACGAAAAAATGAAGGTAAATAAGACTCCCGGTACCGTGGTAGGAGGCGCTGCTGACACTCGCACGGTTGAGCGATCGATCTTGGCCTGGGAAAACGAGGTCTTCCATCCCACCGCGGTCGGGTAAATTGGTACCAGACTCGTCTAGGAAGGGAAAGACACTGATATGGGGGTGATCCCGTAAGTCATTGTATAGGCCAAATACGCATTCACCATGCCTCTACGGTTCTGAATGGAGGATTAAGGCATGGCTCGTCTTTAGGGGACCGATAAACGCCGGTCACCTCAATTGACTTTCAATTTACGGTTTTTATTTAACTCTACTGTGTTTTGCAGATTGTTTCAGTCGCTCTGAGAAAATCAGCCATTTGTCGCTGCGGCTGGAGCCAAAGATCCAACCCATACAAATAACCCACAATGGAACACGAGGAAAATAAAACACTCTCTAAAACAAGGCAGATGTTCAGTGGTGATGCTGCCGGGAAATTCGCTGAGCACCTGACCTCAATCGCTCTGAAAGTGGCCGAACGAGGCTATCCGGCACCGCTGATCATCATTCTCTGCTTAGTCACGTCCTGGTTTTGCATAAAAATGCTCATTTTAATGATTCAGGTACGTGCATTGAGTAATTGAGCTAACTCAGTTTTACATGATGCATATTTACCAATATTCTTACCTTGTCCTCATAACTTCATATTATTTGTACTTACTGAATTGGTTTTCGAATAACCATGTACAACAATTGCGCTCCACTTTTCTCCTTCAGAGCGAATACTCCTGACTGACTGAAAACGTGGTGGTTCTTGATACCTGCTAAATTCCAAAAAAATTTATTTGGAAGTCTGAAGCCAATTTTTATACTCTGACTTTCCGTATGTCGGCACCACTCTGCCGGTGGATCACGGGGCCTCTGACGACGACGAACAGGTCGAAACCGTTAGGCCATTAATAAATATTGGTCCACCTACTGACCTCGTTCGGCACAGTAGCACACGGAAATTACAACATCATGCCGAGGTTTCAAGAAGAGAGAACTTGGAGAATTATACTCTGACTATTTGTTATTTTTATATCCTAACATTCTCTAGTTTTTTTTCGCAATTGGACGTGACTAGGATATTTTTATTGAATACACCATCAGGCGTGCCATTACAAGTGAGGTTTAAAGTGAATTGGTGGAAGGCGATAGGTCCTCATAATCAGTGACGACACTGTAGTTCAGCTGATATTATTTGAGCAGTGTAGGGCTCGACATTCAGTTTGGAAATTAACACTAGATAAGAGTCAAATTAAAGAGAAAACTAAAGAAGAAAAAAAAGAAACAAATATAACTGCCAGCGAAATAGGTAATAGAATATTGGCGGAAGTAGAACGTTACACAGCCTATCCCAATAGCAACTACCACGGTAGAGAACAACGAAGCTTCATGCCCTGGAGGGTCCTGAGTGGGCTGAACATCGAAGGGATAGACTAGCAATCTAAGCGGACTGTACTGAAATTACATGAAGCCTGTGGACCCTGCAGTTACCGTGGATAAGAAATACGCCCAGCCTCAATCCAAGACGAACATGAGCCAAAGGTGTCAAAGGGCGAGTTAGTGCATTAGGAAGAAGGCCTGTGGACTAATGTGAATACAATCTCTTAAGAAATAAGCGTACTAAACAATACGTCCAAATTTAAACAGTAAATATAAAAGAAAGAACAACTAAGACACAGAGGAATATAATTGCAGGTGGACCCATATTATGCACTGGCGTCATGTTGGGCGCAATTGGTGCCACTGCGCGTCATGTTAGGCGCCATTGGTGCAATCACTCCCCATTAACTGCCTGACCGGCAACGGACAGGGAGCGGCCCGTCATAAGGGATCCGAGAGAGTTTCCCAGGCGGTGCAGATGGGTAAGTGGCAGTGATGGCTGTTATCGTAGGATAGTTCACACAACTCAGTGTGTCTATTCGCCCACACCCTGCCGGGCGAAGGGCGCCCATCGCCGGCCGGGAGAGACGAGCATACGGCCCCAGGGTTCGGATCCTTTCGCAGTCAATAGTTTTGCAATGCTTAGGATGACTCACCCACCCCGGAACTCCTCCCCTAGCCCGACCGCGTGGCGATGCCACGCGGTCTCGGTCACTCCTCTCTGTGCACACTATTTCGTCGCCAATGGAATACGTTTAGCGTGCGCTAGCTGAGTGGGGCGCGGAATGTGCGCTCCAGTGACACTCCAGTGCTCTAGTGGTCTCGGTCACTCCTCTTTGTACACACTATTTCGTCGTGCATAATATGGGTCGCCCGGCAATTATAGTCGTGTCTAAGACACGACTCGATGTGTATTAATAATTTCGGAGTGTGTAAAGCCCATAAGATCGGCAATAGTGTCATAATGATTCTGAGACCTGCCTCCAACAATGACATTTTCCGAATAGGACAACACACAACAATAGTAGCTAGTACGCAAAAACACGTTATCCAACTTTGAACGAACAGCGAATTCACTATAATTAGTGAAACTATCCCGAGAGAAAAGGGGTTCCAGATCACTTAGAAAGAAAAAAAGAATTCAGAAATAATAACAAATAACAAAACCGAAGCATACTAAGCACATAGTACAATGTCATCTCCAAACGAGTGAGGTATAAACTCGGATCAGGCCGCGAACTCAGTAGTTAATCACCTAGTTCCGTCCTCCGTGATGATTCATCACCAATCATGTTCAGCTCGGATTACCTTTACTGTAAAGTGCCTGGATATAATACTTTGATTGAATTTTTTTCAAGTTCTTCTCCACATGTGATAAAGATTGTCCATCCACTCTGTACCAGACTTCTGTTATTCTACTGCAGATACCAGAACATTCAGGGAATGCGCGATGTTACAAGAGAATTCAAGGAAACCCGTTCGCTTCACCAATCGAATTTGGAAAATAGGAAAAGTTGGAGGAAGAAGAAAAAGAAAGATAGGAACGACAATTGTTCTGGGGCATCTGATGGCGGTGAGTTCTTTCCCACCACTACACTATTATATCAGCGTTGATATTTTTCTTTAATATTGTAATAATTTTTCACATCGTTCACTTCCGTTCATGCTCGTAGATTTTCATTTGAAGGGGATGTACTATCTTGCGAGGAAGTGATCGAACAAAGTCCTAGGAACTTGTGAAATGGAAAATTAAGAGTTAGGGCTTGTTCAGACGACGCGCGTCGAAAATGCAAAATTGAAGCTCAATCAATAATTAACGTCATTGATTGAATTTGCTCCTTTACGTTAGCGGCGCAGTCCGGTTGCGCCTCATATAGGCAAAAAAAAAATTATGCATGTAATCACATAGGGACGAAATTGAACGATAAAAGTGAATTTTGTCAAAATTTCCATTAATAAGGAATAGCAGCCTTCTAAAAAACCCGAGCGACCAGTAAGTTTGCCTATATGAGGCGCAACCGGACTGCGCCACTAATGCAAAAGAGCAAATTCGATCAAGGGCGTTAATTATCGATTGAGCTTCGATTTTGCATTTTCGACGCGCGTCGTCTGAACAAGCCCTAAACCGAGATCTGTCAAGATACACAGAATTGCCTGATATTGATAGAGATCAATATCAGTCGTCCTGACCGTGGCGGTACCAGTCCTTCATGCAACATGTGCTCCGTAGCCATTTTCAACAATTTTTAATTGACATTGTTTCAGGATCTGGCTCGTCCGTTGGTTCAGAAAAAGTGTGACGATGCTTGTTCTCAACAGTCACTCCTGTATACTTCCTTCTTCATCTTTTCGTGTAGCTAAGAATGTTTGTTCGTTCGATAGTGTGTCGAATAAAGTCCATGGTACATGTGCTCGCTATGGCTGTATTTCGAAGTCTGAACGGCAATAAAATTACTTTTTCTTGAGTCTCAGGTGGTTTTTAAGTCACATTTTCTCTGTGGTACAATCCACTATCACTATGTGGCTTCAACTGACTGTACAGCTACTATTGCAAGAATATAGCCAGGTTGTGCATGCGAACACCTTTCTGGCCGTTTATCGTGGATTCCGTTTAGTGGCTTCGCACGAGACCGACCCATTTGTCATGCGTCGTGACGCGAGCACAGCTGTGACAGCGGCTTCGGTTTATTAGTATGTTTTGTGAACAAACAACGGTTTGATCTGAAGCTACGTCTTATTTTCCAAGATATGTTTATTATTTCAGATTATAAAGCGTCATTCAAGTGTTGCTTCGGGACATGTTGCAGTCATACGACATTAGATTGTCCTAGTTGAAAGCTTGGAAAGATTACTTTTCTCTACGCAAGGGACCGTTCCCAGAGTGCTTCTTTAACTAAGTAAAATGGTAAGGAATAAATGAAAGAAAGGAGGAAGCTGGAACTTCCTCGTGTATGAAATCCATGACAGAAAGGTGATATGATCAATTTCCTCTCTGGAGTTGTGTATCGGAAGCTTCTTCCAAGCAGGGTCATAATTTAGAGCGGTTTCAACTTCTTTACATTTTCATTCTTTTTAGGATTACGGATACTGCTTTTCTACTTCAATTACAGTCGTCGAAATAATTATTGTTGCTCCTATTGATAAATATGTAAACGATTAAGTTCGATAGTCTCTAGCCGAACAGGTTCCGTCAACGGCACGGTAAAGGTGGCCTTTTTTCGAAAAAGGTTCTGCTAGGTGTTGAGATGAATTGAATTTTTCTCAAGGATTTTCACACTAGGAGTATAGAAAGCATTTATTGTCCAGAATGTTGTCTTGCAATAATGTAGTGACCATGGAGGATGACTGCGCTCTGGAGTAGCCATTCAAAGAGGTTAGGCTTGTTCATATTCTTGTTGTTATTAATGTGTGATAAATTATAATTTAAATACGTCGCATCACTAATGTTCAGGTTTCGGACAGTAATTTCATTACAACAAATGGACATTTCCAGATGTAAACGGCTGAGAGTAACCGGTCTGACTTCCGATTTATCATTTTGTCGCTCGTTTTCTAATGCAAATTCTGAGCAGCGAATTGGTAATCAGTTCTCATTAGGTGCGCCCGGTATTCGTTTACAAAATTGATCGGCAAAGAAAACAACCCATCGTTTGAGAGTGGGTCTACTCAGTTTTAATAGTATTACATTACAATTCACTCGTTTTCACGATATTAATGAATATTTGTAGAGCAAGGTTATTACTAAGGTCTTGTGGTGGGAGGTGTTCTTCTGTCGTGCCTTTTTCTAATCTCTTTCACCATCACATCGCTGTCTTCATTTTGCTTTTTGTGATTATAGTAGGGAAAGGTCTTGCTATGAAGGCAGAAGCTGTCAGATGACGGAAGAACAAAACCTCCCGAAAAGGTTTGCAATTATTATTGTATCTCTTACTTAACGCTCGCCTCTGCTGCTCGACTCGGTGACGGAAATTTGAAGTTTATAATTTAATTTATTTTTTTATGATTTTCTTTAGGGCTCCGTAAACGAGATGGCCAAGGTATCGACACCAGTGAATATCACTGGTGACAAACAAACCGTTCGAACCTCCTTCGAGGTTATGGTGGATAATGAAGCGGTCGTCACCTTTACCCAGATCCTCATGGCCGCTGCCAACAGCGGTTACCATACTCCACTGGTTGTTCTACTCTACCTGGTTCTGATAGCATTCGTGCTGAAAATGTTCGTCTATGCTGCGAAGGTGAACGAGAATGCCTTGGAACTCCAAAGTTTATAGTGAATTAGTTGATTGGTTCTTACAGATGGCTCAAAATTTGGAATAAGTCACGAAGTGTTCATTGTTGTGTGTCAATGGATGTCTTTTAGGAAGTGGTGTGGATTTTCTTGAAAGTTGAAGCTTTTATACTGAGGCAAAGGAACCGCAAAACGAAATCTTGCGACGAAATACCGTACGATCCAGAGCTGGGAGACCCTGACCGTAAGTGAATTTCACTCATGCGGCTGGTTTTTATTATCAATTTTCTCCATCACATTCATAATGTTCTATTGATTATATTTATGATCGAATTAATTTGGCATGAATCTAATAATTTTTGGAACAAACGCTCTGCACACTTTTTATACTTTTACACAAACCTGGAAGAATTCAGTGAAAGGGAGTTGCCAACAAAAATAAGGTGGTACAATTACTTAGTCACTTTCACAATTACTCTTACATAGTATTAAATTTATTAGTGATCGATTAGATTGAGATCAATGGCCTTCAGGAATTGAAGGCTATAGGGATCGTAAAAACTATAGGGTGGAATATTTATGTAAATAAGAAGCACGGTTAGGTAGCATAGTTAAGTAGGATCACAATGAAGTTAATGTTGTTAGAAGCTGAATACAATAAGTGACAAAAAGGACAATATTTGAAACAATAGCAAATGGAACATTCGTTGTTCAGCCGCGTAACCCAGTCCAGACAGCACAGATCGGAATGCAGTGTTTGTTGTGCCGTTCCTGCAGAGATTTTGATTTTCTTTTTCAATTTTCGTTCCGAACTTCATACTATAAATGTTGCACAATATAAAATATATGGTCGACAACTTTCTATATTTACCGGCAGCACCATCCTTTATCCCAATATCCTCTGTTTCTAACTTTTCAAAAGCACAGAAGAAATTTTTTGGAAATTTGGATCGACTATTTTAGCACAGTAAACCGTAAAGGTCAAGGTAAAGTAAGCGTTGAGCAGTCCCTTATTGTTAGAGACGCGCCGCCGCATTCGTGTTTAATTCGTAATTGTAATGGCATAGTGAATGCGTATTTAGTTTATACAATGATTTGTGAGGGCCTGGTACCAATTTACCTGATCCCGGAAGGATGGAAGGCTTGGTTAGCCCGGCGGGGATGGATCGCTCGACCGTGCGGGTATCAGTAGCACCTATTAGCACTGCACCATGCAGGCCCTTATCACAATGTATCAAATTAAAGTGATACAAAAATATACTTGTAGAAAATGCAAACCTACGCTTTTGATCGAAAATTCACGTCGTGTTTCTTCAAAAACGTCAACAGGCGAACATCGCATAATGCAAGCGTCATCACCAGAATGTTCCACCAGATGTGTTTTGCTGAAATGCATCGATTCGTGCATGTTCTAGTGGCTTTGGTCAAATTTTGTCTTATATTCGTTCATAATCCATTCATTTAACTATAAATTCATGCATTTATTCACTTGCTATTGCTAGCAATGCTACTAACATCCGTAACTTAGAATTTGAAATTCTAGCTCAAAAGGAACAAATGAAACGCCTCCGAAAACGAACAACGAATAAAAACGTTGACAGCCGTTAAATAAAGTTTGTCCACTAAATAAATGTTAAGGCAGGATTTGCTAGATTGTATCATCATCCATTGGGAAATTTTTCTGAGGTGTCTCTGGCTTTTCAGAGTTGCGTATAGTTTATTGATATAACATAAAATTCGATATTTATTATCTGTGTAGACCACATTTATGACTTGTTTTGACATTTCAGTTTTTTTAAAATAACTGCTCCATCTTACTAAGTGTGGGACCAAGGCGAACTAGCAGTCCATATTTATATTCCACAACGTTTTTATCCCGATCAGTTACGGGGTACGTCTTTCACGATAGTCGCTCCGTCTTCTTTCTCCTTGGCATTGTCAACGTTCATTTCAGTTCTTAATTCACAGTCAAATGCTCCGTTTTACTAAGTGTGGGACCAGGGTGAACTAGCAGTCCATATGATAAAGAGAAGATTATTATTATTCGATATTGTTTGACTTTATTGATCGATTTGACTGATATTTGATTTTATTTGATCCTGATAATGAATTGGCTTAGATGGTTTGAGGAATTAGCCATTAAGTAGAGAAACGTTGACATGGAAGAATTTATATCCAGGGTCTAGAACCTACGGGCAATCCAACAAAAATAATTGACAATTGAAAGACGAAAAATCTGCTATCGTACTTTCTGTTTGTTATTTTTATGCAATTATATTCTTTTCAGAAACTTGTGAAGACAACCAGCAGGAACGGTCAATTGACCCGATATAGCTTCCGAAATGTTTTTGGTAGTTTTTTTTTCAAATTCTGTGAATATTGTTGACAATGTACACATTCTGTTGATCTGGAAAGCTATAGTTCCAAGTCATAGTAAGATATTTAGGCAGCTGGTCTACTTTTTGAAATGTATGGACATTACAGTTTTTGAGAATATATTCCTCTGCAAAAATCGATAAATATCACAGATCATATATTCCTCATAATGACCAACATATTGATATAAATATGTCCTGTGTGGTTGGAGAATTTTTCTGAGAAACAATAAATCGTCTATTGTTATATAATGTGTGACTGTAGCTGTAGATATTACGTGTTATCACTGAAACTTACTATGATTATTTGTAATTTTGTAAAGTTTGTTATAAGAATTGAAGAAACAAACGAACCCGAGTTTGGAATCTCTCCGGTTTTCGGAACTGACTTATCCATAATGTCGGTGAGCACGAGCAAAGAGATCAGCGACGATAAGGTGACAACTGTCTGAACACGCCTATCAATTACAGGTAATTTTTTCATGTTTTTTGTTTTTGGTTATTTTAAATTTTTTTATTTTTTATGTGCTTGTGTTGGTTTACTTATTGTATTTGCCTTGAACGTTCTTGATTCACCAATTACCCTTTACCATTTTTTCATTCCCTACTCCTGGAAGTACAAACCAAGTACCTGACTGGTCCTGGGTCTTTATGCCGATACCCATCTGCCACTGGTTGGCTAATTATCTAGGTAGTTCAAACCAATAGTAAACCTCGAATTGATCGAATAGAATATTTCAAATATAACAGTTATTTAATTATTGTTATATTCTAAGAGTATCCTCACCGTATTTCCACAACTTCAAGTGTTTGCTGTACTATTGTAGGATAAAACCCTAGTTTTGAATCTATCATATCATTGGAAAAGATAGAAAAACACTTCGCTTAATTGCTTCGAGGTTTTTTGTTGACGACTTATTCGAAAAATTTGTGGTTTTAACTGGACTCGAACCCGTTTCTCAAACCTCACTGGAACAGCACGATAAATACCCACTGTCCGATAAATAACAATAAATATAGTAATCAATGAGTTTAACGCCGCCTTACGCACAATATTGATCTTGTAGAAAACAACGACGAAAACCTCCAAAAATATTTTCAATAACGATCAATCACTAACCTGATCAATGAATCCAGCCGCTTCGATCCAAAATAACGCGAATACGGAGACGTTCGTGATAAGCTGTATAGGAATGATCATCAGCGTCACGTAATAGGACGATAGTCGATGCATATGGAAAACAACCGACGCCTTAACTCATCATATTAATTAATTACTATTTATTATCATTTGTCGGGTGGTGGGTAAAAATCGTACCCCTCCATCTGTATAGACTTCGGAGACGGGTTCAAGTCCAGTTGGAGTTACAATTTTTGCGAATAAGTCGTAATCAGAAACCTCGAAACAATTAGATAATATGCTTTTCTATCTTTTGCGAATAAGTCGTAATCAGAAACCTCGAAACAATTAGATAATATGCTTTTCTATCTTTTGCTACGGTAATGATAGATTCGAAGCTGGGGTATAATGCTACAATAACACAACAAACACCTATAGTTAAGGCGGACGACTGATCAACACTTTTAATAATTTAATTTCAATATACCAATAATTAAATAATTGTTACATTTGAAAGTCAATTATTACCGCCCAGTAAGGTTCCACACTCGTCTCGATCAATTTCAATTCGTTCGTGATGTTGTCAATGCGCCATTCTCCGTTACCCTGTAATTACTGTAACTGGACAAAAATAAAAAATATAAATGGACGGTATGTAAATAGGAGGACTAAATTATACCCGAAATATCGCGTCATTCACTATGGACAGTGAGAGGTCGGTCTCAGACGGGTCCATCAGATATTCGTCAAAATCTATGGAGCATTTTTGCATGTCGAATGGGAATTTGCCGGTCTTAACGTTCAGTAATTCAATAATTAACTGGAGTAAGAAATACTATCCCAACAGCCTACCCTACCCTACAGCTTACCCGAATTGTGCATGTGAATAGAACAGACAAGGTGAACACCCGTAGAATATCGCCATTTGAATAGATGATAACGTTGTCGGGATACGTGTCCGGATCGGCTACGGGGTCAGCTTCCATTCTGGAAACATTACCTCTCGATAGATTTAATATAATGTATTCTATTGAATATATTATAGATTTACTATTGATACGGGCATGTGTAGTTCAGTAGTAAGAGGCGTTACGGGCACCTGCACCGTCGAGCGATCGATCCCCGCACGGGCTAACCAAGCCTTCCATCTCTCCGGGTCGGGGTAAATTGGTACCAGGCTGGTCTGGGAAGGTGAATACACTGACTTGGTTTAGCGACTGGCCCTCGCATGTCATTGTATAGGCCAAATGCGCATTCACCATGCACCTACGATTTTAAATGGGAGACGAGTGCGTGGCGCATCTCCAAGCGACTGATTAGCATCTGGCACTTTACCTTCACCTTTGACCTTTATTATTGATACATTAAAATAATAAATTTAATAAAATTTACAATATTGAACGGATAAATTTGTTCAGCTTTTGGTTATTGTCATCTTGTGCCCAGACGGTTTTTGGTTACCGCAAAATTGCGCGATTTTCTGTTTACAAAGATAGGGGTATCCTATTTTTCCAGCCGCGCCAGGTATGCTGCACCTTGCAATGAACCCCGAAGATACCACGGCGCGTTTGTGATACAAGGTCAGCTCGGTATGAGTTTGTTTTTTGATCTGCGCCCTGGTCGAAGTGGAAACGTGTAAACTGTCTTAGTGACTAAAGAATCAATCTAATTTGAAATTTTTGAAAAATTCTGATGAAGAGTTGGAGTAATGGCCTTATGGGTGAGGTAAACCTAAAACTTTGTACAAACTTACACATTTCCAGCGAACACCGCCGGTGTCCACACTCTGCTTATCGAAGCCGAAATTTGATCCAGTGACGAGTAGTCAGCAGGGTTCCACATGAGGCGTGGGTCGTTCCATCTCTGGTAGGTAAAGAGAACTGGGAGCAAAAAAAAACTCGAAAAAAGGAAAAGAGAAAAAGTAGAGCGTTCGAACCTCAGAGGCTATTTCATGATGGTTTAAAAATCTATCGAAATTCAGTAAACGTCGTTGCGTCTTCTTTTTTCTTTACTTTCTATTTTTTGTATTTCTGTTTCTGTTTAAGAAATAGCCAGCAAACAAACTTACCAGACGGTACTCCAGCACCGATCTGATCAGCTGATTGCTGTCAGCCTGTAATATCCATAGGTATAATAAACGATGTCATCAGAGCGTAGGCTAGCTATATTATTGAAATATTAGTAAAAATACGCGGCAAAACACGGTGAAGAAAATAGTTCTTCGAGTGTTTTCTGGACAAAGTGATAGAAGAAAGAAAGAATAAAAAGGAAAAATTGAAAAAAATCCTTACGACATCGATGATTGTCATCATTAGTAATTCGATGTGAGTCTTTGCCCGTGGCACATTCTTGTACAGGTCACCATTTGATCTCCATGTGGACTCGTTCACCGATTCAGGTCGGAATCCTTGGAACGAAGAACTTTGTTTGTCTTTATTTTCAACCCATCTACACTGGGGCTCTCGTGGTGCAATGGTAAGATGTTAAACTGCCACCCGCACGGCCAAAGGATCAATCTTCGGCCTGGTTTGTAAATTGGTGTCAGATTCGACTGGGTAGGTGAAGACACTGACTCGAAAACAGATGCTTTTCGAAATTCATTGGAAAGCACAGAAATGAATCCAAATAAGTATATCTATGATTCTGGGTGCGAGTGAAAGGCACGGCGCGTCCTCAAAGGACTGATCCGAGTAACAGGTTTCGTGTCTTTGTAGAAAATATATCTCGGCTATTCAGCAGTGCGTACAGTTTCCTGGGGCATCTCGCCTCACTGGCCTAAAGACTTCGCTGGAAGAAAATGGCATGAAAGGATACCCACGTTTCGCGAACACCGAGGGTATCATCGGATTGTAGTTGGTGAACAGATCAGAATGTAAACGTCGATAGGATACGGTAAGATTCGGATCTGAAAGAAATAGCCATAATAACGACGAAAAATCACCACTGAAGGTGACCAAACCTCTCTCACACCCAGCATCTCCAAAGTGGACAGCACTGAGGGCCCAAGTGACGAGTACGAAATTCAGGTACATCACATGAATACCTCACTTCTGAGGCGCAAAAATAATTTTTAAATCACTAAACTAATTAAACTTTAAGCTCTATAAACTGCCTGAGTACGGTAATGGTGAGGAACAGCTAGAAGTCACGTACCCTGTGGTCGTTTTCGCTACTCCAGTTGCGCCCCCGGGCAGGAATGTGATATTTGGTGAGTGGTATCGGGTTTCCTGCTCTGGAAGCAGGTAACCGCTATTTGACCGAACAACATTGAATTGGTCTTAAATAGGTGCCAACTACTCAATTGTAAGCGCAACGGTTACCGGTAACCCAGAGGTTTTGGGGTCGGTAACTGGCTCCGTACATTAACCTCGGGGGTTCTGACCTTGAAGAATGTAAGCCAGTTTCGCCAGGTAATGTGATCTGTGAAACACCGAAAAAAAGTTTCGTACGAGTGGCTTTCCAAACCTTACTGGTCAACTTTGACGTTTGACGCTTAACTCTGATGGTAAGTCAAATTACACTCTTTAGGACCTGCTACTGTACTTAGCGGCTGGTCCCTGCAATCTATCGTATATGCCTAATACGCATCCACTATGCTTCTGCGACTCTGAATAAAAGGTGAATGCATGGCGTATACTCAGGGCCGATCAACGCGGACCAATTTTCCTTCCAAATCAATCTAGTTGGCATGCTTCATATACCTCTGGTCACATTTCGTTCAATGTTGAACCTTGGCTGAACTCTTCCTAATTTCTTTAACAGGTTACTCTATTTCGAATCGCTTTGCTCAATCTAACCTTTTTTCTGTTAGGATTCTCTTCATTTTCTTTGAAGTTGTGTAATGTGTATGAAATCTCGTGTAAATATTTGAAACGCAAAACTGACCAAATCATTAAGCAATAACAATTTATTTTGTAACAACAACAACAATTATTCGTTATCGCTGCCCTCATCCTCATCCTGGTTGATGTGGAAGTATCTCAGCTCATACGTGTTCTTGTTAATGGCGACAATACGAAGCCAGTCACGAAGAGAGATCTTCTTCAGGTACTTCTTGGTGAGGTACTTGAGATAACTGAAAATATGGTAATAAACAAAAGTATAAGAAATAGAAAGTATGAAGTGGAACAGTCCAAGAAATGAATCCTTACCGCTTTGAGAACGGGACATCAGCGATGATTGAGACCTTGGTCTTGTTCAGTTCAACCTTTACACCAGAGTTAGCCAGTTGGCCGGTTTTTCCTCCGATCTTGATCTTCTCATTGAGGAAAGACTCCTAAAAGCGGATTACTGGGACTTATTAGGGACCGTGAACACCCTAAGCCCAATAGTGCGATAGGGGCGGAAACCCTATCGACTTGTGGAAAAAAACAAGGAATTCAGCAATAAATCAGACACGTACAAAGTCCTCAGTCTTGATAATCCCGTCCTCGGCGGGGTTCTTGCACTCGATGTTGAATTTGAGGTGAACCTTCTTCTTGCGGATGGCCTTCTTTGAGGCCTTGGTGGATTTGGCGTTCTTGCTTACTGGCTTGACCGTAACCATCGTGTACCCTACAACACAAATATCAAGGAAATCACCTCATCAATCACAAATAACACGAATACAATGACATGCATAAGTGGAAACAAGAATTAGGCACGCAAATGATAACATGATAAAAGGGAACTAAAGAGCAGAAATCTTTGATTCGCTATTGGTTAGAAAATCCAGAAAGGCTTCAATGGTGCTACTTCAATGCAGCTCAATCATAAAAACGACACTGAAGAAGCGAAAAGGAATAGCAGATTATTTCACCTCATGGGACCACCACAAAATTATAATGGATCGGGTTCACTGTCACCAATTGTAAGCACCGGAGCTCTATCAGGCTTCAGTTACCTGTTATGTGGAGTTTTGTCGGAATTATGAAAAGAAATGCTCGAAACAGGATCTTCAGTAAATTTATACAACATTGGGCCCTATTTTCTTAGAGCTTAGCCTGCGAAGAAAAGGAAAGAAGGTAACTGAACCATAAACTATAGAGAGACCAGCAGGATCTGCAATAAACTAGAAACCAGTGAATAAACATGTCAACACAACAAATTCAACAAGACGGAACGCGAATGAACAAGTCTCGTCGGTGTGGCCTAAATTTCTGACGCGCTCCACCGCCAACCTGCACATCTAACTACGGTATCGTTTGCGAAATTTGTCGCGACTGCGGCCATGGCGCTGAACATCTGGCTCGGTGAGCGGTCGCAGCTGATCGTGAAGGCTACCCATCTGGGAGTTCGTCTACCGCTCCCGAAACGATGGCGAGCGGGGAGGATCCCGCACTTACCAGGTGTGCTACGTTGCTTCAATCGAAACTAATTATCCTTTATAACTTTCAAACGATTAGAAATCGACTTTGAGACGAAGTCTGAGATGTTTGGTCCACTTAATGCCCTCCCGTGGTCAGAGGAGCTTCTATCGGAGCGATGTGGGGTGGAAATGCAGCCAAAGAAAAAATTCCGGCACTGTTTAAGATGTTGTACCCCACCGCTATGTTGAGCTTTCTCGCATTAAATAGTGTGTGTCTTGAGCAGAGTCAGAGCCTGCGTCTCCTCCCGCCGGGCGCTATTTCGCAAGGCTTTTGGCGATTACAGCTCAACATATCGTAGGGGAACAACGTCTGAAATAGTGCCAAAATTCCTAGTGTTGTATTTTTTCTCAGAAACCTGATTAAGTTTGTTTTTATGTATGGAGAACTTGAAAATGCATATTTTGAAATGATTTGAGCACTTCCAAGAGTTCTTGTAAGTACAACAAGTGCAACACTTCTTATAGTTGTACCCTTTAACCCACATTGCACCGTTCGTCACCTAATTTTGCCTAGATCCGGAACGTGAAAAGTATTTGGAGAGGTGATCATGATTTTGATATTCTTGTCTTATAATGTACTTGATCCCGTTCCATTTAAATTGAGATACGTATAGACCTAAATCATCCCTTTTGGAATTTAAATTAGTGGACTACAGTTAAGTTAGTTGCTCAACGCTAGTGATTTCTACAAAAAGCTCTTTATCGCTGCTAAATTTCGTCTTCTAGGATTATTTGAGGCGCTGATCGCGAATATGACATCCGTTTTTGAAATAATGGCCTGGAACCAACAAAGCTAGCGTGGTCAGAACAATGTCGATGTCCTTCAGCCGAGTTTTATAAAACGAATGTTGGAATTGGGATCGGCAAGCAAAATAGCCCACTTGGTTTCGCTTAAGCTCCAGACAGTCTCATAGTTATTGAACTTTCACTCATTGATTTGCCGTTTCAGCGAGACTTCTCAGCTTCTTCAGACGCAGTTGAATGCAAGGACCAGTGACCGGGTTAGTGTTTCTCTTCTATCGTAAGCTCATTATTACTAATATTTAGCTTTTCTCATGAAAGTATTTTAAAGGAAGTGGTTTCTGAAGAGCTTTGGGCAGAGGTATCTCACTTGGCTCTCGAGGATGATGGTGAAGACAATAACACTGAAGAAGTCTACGTCAGAGGGGATGTGGCCCACATCGTGAGTAGTGCAGTTTCCACAGTATAACTTCCTAAATTTATCTTAATTTCTTGGACCCTCAGTGATAACTGTTACAGCTTGAGCCGAAGTGCGAAAGCTGTATGACTTATCAATCTATGGCTTACACCGCGATGAAGGCTGCTTCTTCGTGTTCTTATCAGTTGGCGGATTTGGCAAAACTGAAACCGGTGCTTATTTTTCTCGTTTTTATGATATTTGATGTTTTTGTTTCAATCACTATCGTATTCTATTGAGTTCGTTTAGGAACTGGAGAAGGTTAAAAAGCAACTAGCTGAATCTCAGATGCAAATAGAAGAAAGTCTCCAATCGGAACAGGTCTGCAGGGCTCGTGCCATTACTGCAGAGTCGATAGCTGCTCTGGTACTAATTACTATCCTTAAATTAGGTGTTATCTCTGCTTAATAGAGTTCATTTCTAGGCCAAGGAGCAGTATACAGTTTTGGAAAAGAATTACGACGCGCTAACTAAGGCAGTGGAGGAAGGAAAAGTGGGAGAATTCTTCTTTTCATTGATTTATTCCTCCTCCATCATTTATCATTCCTTTTAGAAACATGCCCAAGAAGCAAATACATGGCGTGTGAAATATGAGCGAACAGTTGAAGTTTCACAGAAGATTCAAGAGAAGCGTAAGAGCGAGATGGAGAAATTCGATAAAGTTCTGAATCTCGCCAACAGCTACTGTAAGGAGTAAGTGGCATTGGTTTCAATTCAGTGTATGATATGCAGGATTAGCAACTGATTTTTCATTTGTTACCTTGACATTCTACTATCCTTTGTTCTATCCTTCACTGATAAAGGGCGAAACGTCTCAAGGCGGAGACAGCCAAACTGGAGAAGTTTCTCAGTGATGCTAGGACTTATATTCCCATCATGATGGCTGTTTGTAGATCTACGGGTGGGTCTCTAGATTATTGTGATTTTCTTTTGTTTTGATCTGACTGAATTTTTTTACCAACAAAAGTTCATATTAATTCGATATTTGATTTTCTTTGCGATTCAGTGACGCTACCGAAGTCTAGTATTCCGCCTGTCTTACAAGCTGCCATGGAGAAATTGGATCTCGATAGGCTTCAGAAGACATTCGCAAGCGAGCTGAATGCTGAGGTCCCTGGAATTATCAGCCATTCAGATGATGATGACGATGATGAAGGTAAGTAATTTTTTTTGTCATTTGATGCGCTTGTTGGGGCACGACACCTCCTTTTTCATCTTCTTAATTGACCCAACACTTCGAGTCTTCCTTCTTTTCGTCAAACTTTTGCCTCGATTAGCCCATTTGTGCTTATCAAGCCCACAGTTGATACAAATTTGATTTTGAGCCATCTATCCGTGAGGATTTTCCTCGTTCAATTTTGTATGGGGGAATTCATCTGTTTCTTGTGTTGTCTATGGTCACTACTCTTCAGGTATGTCGCAAGAAGTCGAGAGATTGATGAATCAGCCGAGTACGGTGACAGCAAAGCGCAAAAAGCCTTCGCCAGTTCGAGCAGCATCTCCGGCAGATCTACCTCGAACTCCGCGAAGAGTGGCAAGAGCAGATCAACCTACTCGTCAACCATCTGTTTCAAAATCTGTCGCTGAATATATCGAAGCGATTCCATCAGCTGAAGAGCAAGCTCCTCCATCGCCAGGTCTTGTTGAGCCTGACGCCAAGCAGTTGAGCGACAACGAAGCTGATGATCTTGTTGGACTTGGAGCGGAAGCCATTTCGCCTCGGGTAAGGAGCTTTCATGCGCATTACCTTCGTTTTCAATAATTTTTGTAGGGTTTTATAAGTTGACCGTTTTTATCCTCCATTATTATCGCTTTAGAGCACAGCAAAGCGAGGTGGCAGAGGTGCTGCTGCAAAAAGAGGTCGAGCAGGGATGGGTAGAGGTGGTGGAGGGAAGCAGCCAAGTCGTCCGGAGGTTTCAGACCCTCTTTTGTTTAATAAGACATACGGTGAGCATTTCCGTTTGCGTTTTATCGCGGATGTTGTTGCTTGAATTGTTTTTCCTTCTTGTAGAAGAAATACTTGCATCGAAGCTGAGAAGAGATGATACCTCTAACCAGATCCCGTCCACTTCTGCCACAGTTCAGCATATGAGGTCACTGAGGTTATACTCCGTCAAGTGCGCTTATTTGTGATATTCTATTATTTAGCATTCATGGGAAGAAGACGAAGACCATTCGCGAACAACAAGAAGCGCAGATGAAAGTGTCAGTAAAGGAGAAAGTGGCAATGATGAAGAAAAAGGAAGAAGATGAACGCACTCGTCATCTTAATACTAGTGAGTTGTAGTACTTTTCTATCCACAAAATGCAAGTGGATGAATTCGCCTGATTTAGATGATGAGAGTTCTGCGAAGATGATTTCGAAGCCACTCCCTGAAGTTATTGAACGTATTGCCAAGGTAAGTTCTCTACTCTTATTTTACCGTGGCATGCTAGAATATTCAGAAAAAATCTTATCAAAAATTACATTAACTCAGAAATCTCCAAGAAAGCCGCAAGCTCAAGGGTTATCTTTGGCCGCACAGGATTTGTTGTTGTCTGCTTCTCCGTCGCCAGCTTCAAGTGTTGTTGGAGGTTTGTGTGTTCATTTTTCCTATTTATCCTGTTGCTGTAATGGTTTTAACTCTTTGCTTATATATGATTTTCTCTGTTCTCATTGCGCGGTGGATTTTTAGATGATGATCAAAATGATGACATGCATCATGAAGTACCGCCGCCAGATTCAGCGCAGATGGATAAGAATGCTCTCGACGAAGTGGGCGATCATCATTTTTCTTTTTTTCATTTTTAGCACCGTTTTTTGTTGTTAGCCTGAGTACCGCAAATTTTTCAGCGCGAAGGAGAGTTTTCCTTAATGGATATCGGTGAAGCTTCTGGTGGCGTTTCTGGGGATAGTGGTCCCAATGGAGATGAAAATATAAGCACGATGGAAGTCGAGGCAGCCGCTGCCCCTGAGACTGAAAAGCAATCCGACATAACGACCAAAGAGTCAAATGTTGAGAGCACCGAAGCTGGGCCTCTTTCTACTGATGACATTGCAAATGCTGTACCCTCAGGGCTTGACAACAGTTGTCAAAGGCAAGAAGAAACTTCTGAAGCAATTGAAGAACCAGTCAACATGGTCACAGCTGAAGAGGTTCTATGCACTGCTGGGAAAGGAAGTCCTCCACCGGAAAAATTGCCTGAGACTGACACCATCCCTCAGGCGACCACTACATCGACGCAAGATGTTGAGCAAAGCGCAGAGGCGTCTCCAAATCTTCAGGAAATTGATGAATCTCAGTAAGTTTCTTCATGATGTTTCGTCATACTTATTAAAATGTTTTTTCTCAGACTGTCTGTTGCGAAGCCACGTCTCAATGAGGATACCAGAAAAGCGATTGGATTCGGAAGAAGACTGTCTGAGGACTTAAAGGAGAAGGTGACTCCTCCAGTCTCACCAGTCGATGTTGCTGTGGTGGGAAACTAATTTTTTTGTTTTTATTTTCGTTATTTTTTATTTTGCCATTAATTCATGGATGTTTCGAGTATGCTTGTGCGGCGGCGCCCGTTTTCAGCATACGCTTTGAATTGGTATTGGTTGTCATTGGACGGTGTGAGAATTCAGGGCTTGTGGTAAGTGTGGTAAGAGGAGCTACTGACATTCGCACGGTAGAGCGATTGATCCCGGCCCGGACAAGCCAGGTCTTCTATCTCTTCGGGGTGGGGTAAATTTCTACAAGACTTGTCTGGAGATGTAAAAGCACTGACTCCGTATAGCGACTGCCCACCGCAAGTCATTGAATAGACCAAATACGCATTTACCATCCCTCTACGATTCTGGATGGAACACGAATGCGGCGGCACGTCCTCACTTTAGGGAACTGATCAAGGTTGACATCTTTACCTTTACCTTATCTATAGGTTGCCCTTGGGCAACGTGCGAGTATATGAACAACTCCATTTCACTAGTTCGTTTTTAGGAAAAGTCGATAGATGAAATACTGCCGACCACCGCGGCCCCTGATGACCAGACAGCTGCTCCCAAAGTTTCTAGCACAGCAGAAGGTATGTTGAGTTCACGATATAAGTTACAAGGGAATACGGTTGAAACTGCAGATCAAGAGGTGAGGATGAAGCAAGAGAAAAAGCTTGCCGAACAGAATGTTACCAGAAGAACAAAAGAATCTTCTGAGTGGACCCCAGCAGCTGTCAAGGAAGTTTCTGATTCAGTTGTTCAGAAACCTGATAGGGTGGTAAAGGAAACGTCTACAGGTTCTGATGGTGTTTCAGGTATGGTGAAAAACTTCCTGGTCATCGGGAAGGGTGTTATAGTGCTAAGAAACATTTTCGTGTTGTAGATGAAATCCTATATTTGCAGTGTCCGATCGAGAGCTTGCTATTCAGCTGCACGCTCAGCTCAACTCACGCCCGCAGCGCTCGCGTAGAGAGTCGGAATCTAGTTTGTCGAAACTAACTGTAAGATCGTGAATATCTGGCTTTTTTGTCATATTATTTTCCACTTCTCACTTTTACAGACACCTCAGAGGACGGTGTCAAAACAGGACCCCTCCAAGAAACCATCCAAGCAGAAGGCTATGACAAGTAATGTTTGGGTCAATTTTTCTGGGTTTTCTCGCACATTTGTATATGATTTCAGCCTCAGACGAACGTCCACGAAGTATTCACCAGTCGCAACCAAAGCAAGACCCAACTCCTGTGAGCTTGTTCTCATTCACGTTTTCGCTTCGCCTCTCTCTTTTTATTAATTAATCATTTTTCAGGAGCCCGTACCGATAGATTTATTTACGGATATATTGGCTGGAGCACGGGTGGAAGCGGCTCACGAACAAGATGTGGTTACCAAAAAACGTCAAACGCCGAAACGAGTTCTCCCATTTCGTCAAGAACACCCTGCCATTGATTACTCAAGCCCAAAATTGGCTGTGGAGTCCCGCAAAATTTCCGGGAAACATCTCGCCACTGAAGACACCCCGTCTTCTAGCTCGGCGATTTCTGTACCTGAGAAAGTTACCTCTGTGGACTCTTCAGCGATCGACAAAGGAACGACAGCTAAGCCGATAATTCCTCAAAGTCAGCCAATTTCTGAAGGTCCTGCCTCTGCTACATCTGGGTGTGAAGATGCTGTCGCTGTTACGCTCACGGCAGTGGAGAAACCGGTAGTAGAAAAGGGAAAATCTGCCGAAGAACCAAAAGCTGAACAGAAATTGTCCTCCTCTCAAGGCACTCCACGAAAGGTTGAGACGCCGAAGAAAGTTCTGGTTGCTACTCGGAGATCTGTTCGAACAGCTTCTGTGGAGAGCAAGCCGAAATCTCCTGCCAGAAAGCTTGTCGAAGCCGAGACGACTTTGAAAGTCTCAAATGTGTCGGAGCCTCATCACCCAGGCAATGATGAAACCGAAGTCGAAAAAGCTGGACCCTCTGTTAGTCCCCAGAAGCGTGCATTGAAGGATACTAAGGTCGCCACTGCAGAGGTCCCAAAACCTTCGAAGCCGCTAAGGACCCGAAAACCGAAGCCAGACGTAGTCCAGGAATCAACCGAAGACGGTCCACCATCTCGAGTTCGTACAAGAACGGGACCAGTTGCGCCGGTAGGCAAATTGTGTTCCTATCGTTTTCTTTTTTTTTTGAAGTTTTATTTTTTTGAATCTTGTCTGATTAATGTCTATGTTATTACTAACCTTCATCATACTTTTTGGACTTGTCTTTTTAAGCGTATTGTGATTCTATTTATTCAATAACTTTGCATGAATTGCGGCCACACCTTTGTACGCCGTAGGAACTAAACAAGCTGTATATAATTAAAATTATAGAAGAAACGCCGACTCGAGGAGAGTTCTATCTCGGAAATGAAGACTGATTTGGTTAGTTTCATGTAAATATTTCTTATTTTTAATTTTCCAACTAAATACCAGCATATGTTGTAGGCTATCACGTCATCAGTGGATGATAGTGATGATGAAGATCGGCTCTGTGTGGTAGATGAGCAAATATCTGCCGAGGATAAAGAAGCGTCTGAAAGCAGTGCTGTGGTTAAGGAAGCTGGAACATCTGCGGATGATACTGGTGATGATGACGAAGAGGAGGAGGACAGGCTTGTAGTTCACGACGGACAGGTTAGTTGAAATCTTTCAAACGATTTGTTCAATTCAAAGAAAGTTGTGGTTCAGGAGGAAGATCAGCGGGCTGAAGCAGCTGCCGATAAGGGTGATGTCAGTGAGGCAGCAGGTATGGATGAGGAACAAGGCGGGAAAACGAAAGAATCGATGCCTGTTGGTGACTCGAAGGAGGAATTCGTGCAGAGGAAATCTGGCTCAGGTGGGTAATGCTAATTTAATTTAACCTTGTAATATTTTTTAAATTAAGGTTGTAAATTGAATAGTGTAAACCTGAAGTCCTGCAAGCTTGTAGATTCCTTTAGCACCAATTTCGACTTCAGGTTCCAAGCGAAGGCAAGACGAGACTCCAACAAATCGCAATCCAGGCGTTAGTACACGTTCGACTTCTGCAAAGGTGAATACTACTACTACTTTCTCTATTTATCAGAGTCCGTGGTGCATTGGTAAGAGGCGCTGCTGACACTCGCATTGTCGAGCGATCGATCCGTGCCCCTGCTAGCCACGCCTTCGTCCCTCCAGGGACAGGTAAATTGGCACCAAACTAGTCTGGGAGGGTAAACACATTGGTTGTTGTAGCGGCTGCCGCGTCTTTAGGAGACTGATCAGAGCCAACACCTTTACCATTTATTCTTTTTATTATATATTATATATTATTTGTTGTGTATTCCTATCATGTTTATTATTTATTATTACGTTTCAACTCATGTTTCTGTCTGCAGCGAAGTGTCGGAGCCCTGGGAGCGGCGAAACGCTCAGTGCCAGATTTCAAAGCCGGACCTGCTGCTATGGAGAAATTCAGTGCTACTCTCAATAAGCAACTGAGAAAAGGAGGCTTGGTGCCAAAAAGTACTCCTTCACAGCCGGTGTGCATTAGTTTTGGTTTGAACCACCTAGGACCAAGTCATTGAGTGTTTTTGTGTCTTTTTGAAGATTTTCTTCTGCCATGAGTCGTTTTTTTTTTCTTTACAGAAGGTAACGGAGAAGAAGGAAACACCAGTTAGAGCGAAAATGACTGAGAAGGAAACGTCAGGGAGAGAAATTAGGCAGAAAGAACCTGCAGCAGTTTCCAAGGTTCGTTGATACATTCTGAAAAAGTGCGGATTTAAAGTTTTAAAGAGTTAGACACGTGTAGCTGAAGTCTTGTAACCATAGCTTTTCTTGTTTTTCTCTTCAGGAAAAGGAAAGCACGTCCCTAAAGTCTCCAGTGGCAGAAAAACCACAAGCAGCTTCTGCACGCAGTGAGTTTTTCTTTATTAACTGTGCAGTTTTTCTCTTACTAATTGTAAATTACCTTGGTGTTGTTCAGAAGTGAAGACCATGGATGTTGCTCCAATGAACGCCACCAAGGTAGTGCGATCCCGCAAACGCGAAGCTGATGTGAGTTCGGAACCGGTAGCCGCAAAAAGACCTGCACAAGCTGGCACGGTAGGTTTTCTTCATAAGTTTTGTAATGCAAAATATTGTTTTTACTTTACAATTCAGAATCCCGAAAATGCGTTAGCAGGCGCTCTGCTGTCTGAGCAGAACATTGAAGTTATTCGGAAAAGTCTTGGTGATCGCCTCGAGGAAATACGTGGCTTGGATCCTCTAACATTCGTTGCTGTTATGCTTAGGGCAAGTGTATTATTGTGATTAATTTTGTTTTAAGCATATGTCATAATCAATCGGGATTTAGTGCTCTCGAAGTTTGCCATCCGGTGATATGTGGACTACAGTGCAGTTGAACTTCCGCAATTGTGACTCGTCCAGTATCCATAATACAAGGGTATGTCCTACTCATTTATGGGAATAAATGTGAAATAAGTCTTGCCTCAACACTTTTCCTTTTTATCTCCCCCATCTCTGTCATGGATGTTCAAATTCCCTTTTTAGGAGGAAAAGTTCATCCAAAATTGCCGTGACCTCGGTTGTGGTCCATCTACTTGGGCGCTGTTTGCATCGTACGTTTGTTTTTTATCATCGATTTTTCCACATTTGCAAAACCTGACATCTATGGTTTCAGAAAATTGGTAGTAGCTATTGCTACATCAACTCCCAGCGCCGTCCACACATCTCGCTATATTCGCCTTTTAACTCGGGCCATTAGTTATTCTGTAAGTTTTCATTTTTATCCAAAGATTTCCATCTTTTTATTTTTATTCTAGGGTGAATGCCTCTCGCTAGAGGAGAAGAAGGAGAGCCTTCGATTGGTTTTAACTCGCATCTACCTATGTGATATGGTGAGTTTTGAGAGCTGTGTAGTTTCATAGTTACAGTTATTTTCTAGCTTGCTTGGTCTACACTTGATACCACTAGAGTGAGGTGAATGTAAAATGAATAAGTAAATATGTTTTCCAGAGTGTTGCTGTAAAGGCGACGACTTATGTCTTGCTCTCACCTCTGTACGAGATGTTGGACTGGATGAAGGACAGCGATCACCCATTTTCGATGCTCATTTCCATCGCAGTAACAGTGGCCCAAGTACTTTTTACACTTATAAAAGTTTCATTTTGCTTTGATCTTTGATCTTTTCTGTAGAATAAAGAAACTTTTGGGGTCCGATCGGGAATAGAAAGTTCACGAGTACGGAGAAAATGAGTAGTTAAGTTGGGGAGGAAGGTCATCGGCTCAGTGGTCTATCCATGGAGCTTCACACCATCACTGCAGCATCGATTTCTAGTATGAGAAGGAAACCTCTTCTGAGTTAATCGTAGTTATTCTAGAATTTCCCGGTATAGCGCATTTGTTTTATTATGTTTTATTAAATGTATCCATTCAGAAGCCGACAAAGTCCTATTTTATTCTAATTTTCACCTTTCTTGCCTCATAACTTGAATCTCTAGCCATGAGATCTATTCAGCTACTTTTGTAGATAAATTGTGCGGGTTGTGGTGGAGTTTGATATTCAGGCAGGCTTTATTTGGTGGCTGTTCCCTCATCTTCTCACATATTAATTGTTTTAGTAATAATACAATAATTTTTAAAGGGTGACGGTAAGGTGCTGCTGTGGGCTTGGTTCCAGCAGTTCGCCGAAGAACTACCGCTGCGTAATGTCACGGCACCGAGTGTGCGCAAGGTATTTGACGAAATAACCGCCAGCATCGACGAATGGGCTGATGTGCGTGGTCGTGAAGCAAAAGAAACTCCGGTATGTTCTACTCAAACTTACTCTTCACAGTTTTTTTTTAATTTTCAAAGTCCCTCCAACTTGAATTATTCCAATTTTTTAGCAAACCGCCGAGGAGTTGGAACTTATTCGAATGGCGGCGGCTTGTGTTTCACCAGCAAATGGTGTCGATGTGAAGCTGACACCGATCATTAACGATTTGGTCATGGACTGTTTGAAGCGTATAATCACAGCTCAGGCTCGTCAGTATGCTGAAGGTGGGGGAGATCTGCCTTCATTTTAATTTATTGTATTGGTAACCCTAGGGCCTACGTTGCTCAGAGGTAGGAAGCTCTGCAGGCACCAACATGGTCGAGCGATCGATCCCGGCCCGGGATAACCAACCCTTGCATCGCTCAGAGGTAGGGTAAATTGGTACCAGGCTTGTCTGGGAAGGTGAAAACACCGACTTGGTATAGTGGCCGGCTTCCCTTAAGTCATTGTATAGACCAAATATGCGTTTCCCTCGCTTCGATATTTTGAGTGGAACACGAAAGCGTGACGCGTCCTAGGGGATTGATCAGCGCAGACCCTATATCTTTTACATTTACCTTTTACTAACCTCATTTATCCGACTTTGTTGTAATTGGGTTCGTTTCAGACGAAGAAGCGTGGTCAGAGGCTAATAAGGTATTTAATCGTTTCGCCTTGTTTGCGGCCGTGGTGAGAGATGCGATCATATTCAAAAAGGACAATAATGTTACGTATGATATTTTCGCTCTGCTGCGAAATGTGCTTCTGCAGGTGAGCGCTTGTTTGGATCTATAATCCATTTATTTGTTTTTTTTGCATATCAAAGATGTGAGATTTGTATGTCAGTGACAAGACCGACAGAAAATATGAAATCAAAATTAAACTGAGCAACTCATTAATCCATTGACGACCGCGCGCTCCCTGCGTGTTTGGCGCGGGGTACCACGCGCACGTGCAGTGATGATAGCGCTGCTAATTGTTTTCAAAATTATCTTAAGAAGTGTGCATAATTTTTTTTGTGTATCTTGTTGATTTTGAAACTTCCTTATGTAATCATTAGAAGTAAATGAACACCGGCGGGACACACGGTCCACCACGGACCAAAAGGTGTGTCCCGCCGGCGGGACACACGGTCATCAATGGGTTAAAGCGTAGAAGACTTGCAACCGGTGGCACATGAAATCAAATAACTAGGCAGACACTGAGCATACAGAAAAGTGACTAAATTTGTCGTTTCATACGAAAAAAAATGTTGGTATTTTTGGTCTTTTTTCTGAAACTGGAATTGGTGCAGTAGTAGCAGATATGAGTTGGGTATAGATTTTAGCAATATTTTTTTTAGATTAGAGACGCGATTAGCACTATGCACAAGTGGAAGTCTAACGAGAGACCGTGGGTGAGTGTCTACAAATGTGCTCTGGAAGACGCCCTTCTTATCATAAGCTCGCTCACAAAGTACAAGACTCTTCCTGCGCTTGAAACCTAGATCTAACAGTGTACGCCATATCCTCTTTTTTCTTCTTTTTTCTCCTTTTTTCCACTTCTGCAGATCTCTTCATTACCAAAGATCATGTGTAGCTTTGAAATTGCTGATATTGTTACTATAAGTGCTTTAATGATTAAATGGGTAGCCTACGATTTTTTCTGATTTTTTTTTCTTTTGTTGCTCAAGCCGGTTTCCTACTTTGTATCCGGTGGAATTTATCACTTAATTGGTACGTCTAGATTAGTGTTATTGTTATCATCTAGAAGTTTCATATTCCTTATCGTCTGCATTATCTATATAACTTTTTTATATTCATTATATTCTCCATTTCTCTGAGGCTGCTCAGTATGTTATTCTTGTTTCTTTTGTTGTTTTTGTACAGGAGAAGATTTAATAAAGACATACGACTACGGCTGATATCGATCGTTCGAGAGCTAATGTATTACCGTTCGATATTTCCAAGAACGTGTAATTTATTTCAATATATTTTGCCGTTTTTTCTGTCGAACAGTTTCCTAGCTCTACTCGTTGAATAGCTGGGAAATATTTACTTGGTTTGTTCATTCATTTGTGCATGTCTAGTAGAAGGAGCATGTTGCTTTTGCTTTGCTTGTTAGATTCAATTATTGCCCTCAGTGCTGATCTAAAGAACCGGCAAGGGAATGGGTGCGTTACCTGTACCTATACCTGTATGGTCTTCATCTATTGCTAAGTATAAAGTTGCCGGGTTTTTCTGTAGATCAACACTGGATAACTATGGAGAATCAGTATGCTTTTTAGGTGTTCTCTTTGTTTTCTTTTTCGTTGCTCTCATTCGCTATTACGTAGGATTACTAGACATCACTTAATCCAACTGGAAGTTTCTCAGTAGAAACTAGATTTCTCAGGACCATTGCCTAACATTTCTAGAGCCAATTAACTGTTATTTTGTTTTGCTCTACGAAAAGTCGCCGTCTGTCTGTCTACATTGTGGAACAAACTCCGTTTCGGTTTGAGGCAGTTTTCAGCTCCTACATGGTGGAGGTTGCTTTAGCAGCCGTCTTTTATGTTAGGGTACTTCTCGCTGCGTTTCTAGTGTCTTCTATTGTTTCTGCTTATCGTTTCCGGAAGTAGTACCCTCAGACCGTTTTGAGAGATTTAACTTGTTTCATTCCATTTGAAGACATCTACCAGAATAGTGAAGAGCTGTATTTCGTGTGGGAAAATTCTTGGGAATATTTAGTACTTCATTCTAAGGTTTCATAGTTTACACAGGTCGAAAATCCCTTAGGGCTGGGACGATCAGCGTCGTACTTAGAAAATTAAACGATTCCTAAGGTTACCCTGCCTAAGAAGAATGCCGGGAAAGGTCATTGTTATCGATATCGGTCGAGCTAATGGAGTTTTGATCGCCATCACTTTGAAATTTTGGCCCAAATTTCTTTACGTCACAGGATATCCGTCCTTTTTCCATACCTACAAGAGTGGAGGTATTAAACCCTTTAGGGTTTAATACCTCCACTGAGTGCTAAACATTGTCACCTCAGGTAACCCAAAATCGGTGACCCCAACACTACTAAACCCTTTGTAGAAGTTGGGCAGAGCTAAAAAGCAGTTAACCCAGGCTTCTGATCTGTTGAACCTCGGTAACTGTTTTAAAAGCAACTATATTTATTCCCCTGTTTGATCAATGTCGTCAGATTGCAAGATGTGACCTGCTGGCGGCACGTTCCCGCCTTTGCATGATATTGATTTTGGTGTGGCATGTAGGTAATGAGATGCGTTCACCTCTTCGCTTTTCGCTGATCTTTATTCTGCAGTTGAATGACGTGCTGGTGCTCGTGTGGAATAGACATTTTTGCTTTTGTAGGATAATTTTTTTTTAAAACAAGTGTGATGCAGAAAAGTGTGACCGTTTTCCTCTTCTCTGTTCGGTCTCTTGCATGGAAGTGATGGCATGCTTATCAAGTTCTAACGAGACTTAAGAAATTTTGGTTTCGGTTCTCCAAGGATGGTTAATGTTTACCCGACACTTTAAGGTTTTCAATGACACAATGATAGCGTGGGTGTACAGCCCATCGTCGGCTGTCGTTGTTTTGGTGATGCTGGTGTTGGCTTCGGTTCTTTACAGAGTTCTGCATTCAAGGTAGAGTCTTGGAGATGTTGGCTCTAAAATTTTCTTAGGCCACACTTGTATATCTTAATTGGATCATCTTTATGCGTTTCTATGTATGTTTATTATTGCTCATATTGCTGTTGCCGTGCGCGCGTGGTGTAGTGGTAACTGACTACTGACACCCGCACCGTCGAGCGATCGATCCCCACCCCGGGTTAACCAACCTTCATCCCTCCGGGATCGGGTAAATTGGTATCAGACTTGTCTGGGAAGGTAAAGGCACTGGTTTGGTGAAGCGGCTGGTTCTCACAAGTCATTGTATTGGTCAAATACGCACCCCCATGCCTTTACAATTCTGAATGAAATATGAATGCGTGGCGCGCCCTTCGTGGTCTGAAAACGTTGATACCTTTATCTTTTTTACCTTTATTGCTGTTACCGGTACTTAAACTGTCTCTTCTTCTGTGGTTTTCTTTTTTTTAATTTTTGGTTAGTTTTCGATCTAACAACATTACGTCATTTATCATCGGGATCATCTCCCCTCTAACGACACCTGTTGCCGTTGGCAACCGCGTAGCTCATCCTTGTGCAGATAGAATGTTGATCGGAGTGGAGAAGTTGGTATGTGTGAGATGACGAGAATTAGGCATGCATAGTTGCTTAGTGCCAGATGTGGCTGTTTGCCTCGACTCGTGTGCTGCTGAGATCGCCGATGTGCCGTATGGGGTGTGCGGCTTCTTCGTCGACACGATTGAAACCATCGGACTTGTCATCGTCGAAACTACCAGTAAGAACGGCGGTTAGCAGTGTCGTCGAATCGCCCAGCATGTTCCGACAGCAGAAGGCTCAACTGTCCAGGTGAGTGGCCTGGGAAAATTTATTTGATGTTGTCCTCCAGGTGTTTTTTTGTTCTGCGTATGTTGATCGATTCGGGTACTGCATGTTAAACTATGCGTTAGGGCTTTGTGAGAGCGTGGTTAAGTGATAAGCGGTGCCCACTGACACCCGCACGGTCTAGCGATCGATCTCCGCCCAGGCTTACCAAGCCTTTCATCCCTCCAGGATCGGATAAATTGGTACCAGATCTGTCGGAGAATGTAAAGACAGCGACTTGGTATGGCAGCTGGCCCCTACAAGTCATTGCATTGGCCAAATTCACATTCACCATTCCTCTACGATTCTGAATGGAACACAAATGAGTCGGTTCGTCCTTAAGGGATTGATCAACGCCGACACCTTCACCTCTACCTGTTAGAGCTTTCATTTTTTCGAGGAATAATGCTCTACTAGGATTTTGGCTTATGTTGTGTCATTTCTAAAATTTGTGATTCTGAGAGAAAGCACATTTCAGGTCTACCTACTGCCTATTCTTTTCTAAAAGACATTTATTTTGCCTATTTCCTACCAACGTTGCTCTCTTTCTTTTTCTTATCACGTATCCCTTCCCTTCTAAGCTCTCGGTAGCCATACGTGCCCATATGGAATCTCAATAAATGGAATGAAATGGAATTTGAAATCTACTAACTCGCGGTTTTTCGTTAATTAAGATGTCGTCAAGTCGGCCGACGACACATTCAGAATGGTATAGAATACTTAGAAGAGAGTGTGAAGTCTATGGGCGCAGTTGTCATCAGTTTTGCATTTCGAAATTGATTTGCGTGTAGTTTAACATTGAGATTCATGGCTTTCTTAGTAGACGTGGATCTAAAAATCGATGTTTTGTTGTAGTTGGATCTGAAAATCGATGTTTTGCAGTAGTTTCATTATTCCATCCTAACAATCATGTCGAACTCTTCCGAAGGGATTGGTTCCGAAAACTGCTCCAGAAAAGGAAGTGTATCCAATGCGAAACTACTCCGCGCTTCCTCTCGTAGTAATTGGTCGTGCACCCACCAAGGGGGAGCAAATCGCGCTCAGCCATCCACCCGGCAGCACTGCTGCCGAACGACGAGCGGTTTTAATTGCTTTCCAGTGCGATACTTTGTGGCTTTTGTGCATGAACATACAGGTTTTCAGAGGTTGGTGATATCGTTTTATCAGTTTGATAACATTTACATTTTGACCCCTGTGGGTCGGTCGATTCGAGTCGTTTCATCCCGCCCGTGATGTGGATGCTGTGTGGGATGTGTTTTCGAACCAACAAGTGGGTCCGAATACGAATAATTTTGCGAGCAAATATTGCAGCGTTGGTTAATTCCTGAGGAATTCATAGGTATCGATTCTCAGTGGTAAGGCAATGATATTGTAACGAAGAAATTCCATTGTTGGGTTTTTCTTCGAACTTCTTCTATTAAAATATTTTGGCGAAGTGTACGGTATCCACCTGTAAATTTTCTTTAAATTATACATATTGTGTGTTGCTGTTGTGGTGGGTGTTGGACTATCTATGTTTCGTATTCCCACATTATTTTCAGTCTCTTAACGAAATGATTTCCTATCTGGCTCTGAATCCTCACCGCCGATAAGCTCTTGATAAAGAGGACTCAATCGACTATTGACTATTTCCTTTATGATTTTTCCCCAAATTTTTGGTGAACACTCGGCAAACACTGAAAACGACATATCATTGGGGCTGCCTTCTGTCAGCGGAGTGTTATTGGCTGCAATTGGTTCGGTGCTGGTTATGATCATTGTGCTTATTCAGTATAAAAAGCTTATTTGGATTGCATGCGTTTTCTTCCTGAGACGAATGTATTCAGTCGTTCTCTGCTCTATGTGATTCGTAGTGGTTATTTCATAGTTTACTGCGAAATGTTTGGGTTACTCAATGGATAGTTCCTTATTATTCTGGTGTGGAGAGTTCGGGTAATTAGTTCTGTTCCTTGGTAGTCTTATGGTCTTGATGTAGCTGAAATACTAGATGAGGGTTCGAGCCCGGAACCAAGAATTTCGCACTTAGGATGGTGCTGTTATTATGAAACGAGTACAGATACGTGACATGTCAGGAGTCTGTTGTTCTTGATCTCTTACTCCTTTTTTCATCAGTTTTTTCTTTCCAGAAGAACCCCGAAGTTGAATGTGACGTCAGAATCTGAAGTGCACACGAATTTTCGGGTCTCTCTAATGTTATGACGCCAAAATAGCGCAAAATTGATGTCGGGCGAACCATATGGTTCAGTCAGAGCTCCTAAAAAGGAAACAGATGCAGATGTTGCCTTTGTTTCCCGGCGTGGCGCGAACTGTCTGCCGGTGGAGCCCGCCGATTTCGTGTCTCTTGTTGCAGCACATGCGAGCGCTGTTTCTAGCGCTTTCTCGCGCTATCGACATGACGTTGCAGAGCGAAGGTCACACACACCATTTTGGATCCCTATCAGTCTCGTTTTAATCGCCATTGCTCTCATCCTTCATTTCGTTTTTTTTTTCAAAGCCATATTTTCTCGTGAAAAATCCCCTACTCCTCCTCTGTCTTTTTTGTTGCTCTTCTGCCATTCCTCAAGTTCCCTCGTTTCAGGATTCCCGCATCCCCAGACTCGGCTGATACTGAACGCATCGATCTGAGAAAAGAAATGGCTAGCGGTGATTCGGTTATGTATGAGACGATTGAGCGTGGATCTCTTTACTCGGCAGATTACCGACTTTTTATTAGTGGGTGTCTTTTTGTCCTAATTTTGCTTTTAAATGTTACAAAATCGATTATTCTGCAGAGGGCCCAGACGGTGTGATTTCCCCATGGCACGATGTTCCACTTTATGCCGATGAGTCGAAAAAGATCTACAATATGATTGTGGAGATTCCGCGTTGGACGAATGCCAAAATGGAGGTTTGTTGTGTTGAACATTTAGTCTTTATAGTTTTCTAAATCGATATGTGATTTATCGTCGATAGATGGCCACTGCGGAACCAATGAATCCGATCAAGCAGGACCTTAAGAAGGGTCTGCCGCGATTCGTTCACAACATTTTCCCTCATAAAGGTTACATCTGGAACTATGGAGCCCTACCTCAGGTGGGGGACGATTTTATGATTTCTTCAAGAATTTTTCCACCTTCTAAATTGTTTGATTTGAAGACTTGGGAAGATCCCAACCACACGGTTCCGGATACTGGAGCCAAAGGCGACAATGATCCGATTGACGTGGTGGAGATCGGATCAAAAGTTCAGCCTCGCGGAGCTGTCGTACCGGTTAGCCAATTTGGATGATTTCTCTTTTTTATTGGAGAAAATCGTATGAGATTGCTTTAGGTAAAAATAGTAGGAACATTGGCGTTGATCGATGAGGGTGAAACTGATTGGAAGTTAGTGGCGATCGACATCAACGATCCAGTTGCGTCGCAGATCAATGACATCGGTGATGTGGAGAAGCACTTTCCGGGATTGCTGAAGGTGTGGTTATTTATTCATCGCACTCGTCCTCGTTTCTCTTTTTGTTTTTGTCTCCTTTCTCTCGATGGGAAACCAATTTCAAATTGTTTCAAGAGGTGAGGAAGGCTTTTGATGTCATTTTAAACCCGATTTCGTTTTTATATTTCCTCCGTTGCTTTTAGGAATGGTTTTACTATAATGAGTGGAAGATTACTTATTTCATTTTTTATAAAAGGTTGATATGGTCTCTCTGATGACTGGTGTTATTTCTTATCTCGTAAAGCAGCGATAGATAACTGTCTGTACCTCGAAGTGTCTAGAATATTGATTGTGTTTATTTTTGGTTTTGGTGCGCCACCTTTTTTAATCGATTTGTGACTGATTTAGTGTCTGTATTGAACCATCGGACACTAAATAATTCTTCTACCAATACAAGATTTTACCCATTTGGGTTCTAAATGTCATGAAATGCTGCTCTTTCTCTCTCAACTGCTCATTTCGACAACTCGCAGGCTTGTATTTTGCAGGCTTCCGTCGAATGGTTCCGTATCTATAAGATCCCGACCGGAAAGCCAGAAAATAAGTTCGCGTTTAACGGCGAGTACAAGAATCGTGAATACGCTCACAAGGTGATTGACGACACGAACGCGTTCTGGAAATCGCTCATCAAGGAGGCGGCTCCTAAGCTGACAACGTGTGTTCTTCGGTTTCTTCATGTTTACCTTTCCACTTGATTGTTTACGGTAGTCTTTTTTTCGTATCTAAATTGGAATCAATAGCTAGGCAGAGCGGTGTTCATAATCTCGAGGAGGATTTTGGTCTATTCATCTCTTTTCGTGTGAAACCACTGGAGAAAAAAGAACCGGCTATGAACGTTCGTGTTGACGACTTGCTCTGATAGGAAATCTAGAAGCTTCTAGAAGTTCTATCATCAACGGATGTGCATTCAAAGCGTATTAATTGTTGTTGCTTGTATTTGATTTGTAAAACTGGGTATTCACCCATTGAAAACGGCATCATTTCTCGCTTACGAAAGCCGCGGGCTAACCAAGGGGTGGGGTAAATTGGTACCAGAATTGTCTGGGAAGGCACAGACCCTGACTTGGTATAGCGGCCGACCCCCGCAAGTCATTGCGTAGGTCGAATACACATTCACCATGTCTCTACGATTCTGAATGGAACGCGAATGCGTGCCGTGTCCTTTGAAGACTGATCATCGCTAACACCTTTACCTTTCACCTTTTCCCCTTTACAAATTTTACCTTGATTTTAGACAATGCTTCGCGGAAGGAGCCGTGCACCAAGCTACCGCTGATTCGGTGAAGGCAGCTATCGACTCGACCGCCGCTCCGGCAGCTCCATCGGCTCTGCCGGACGACGTCGACAAGTGGCACTTCATACAAGCCTGACTAGGCGTGGATTCGAAGCTCTAACGTCTTAGACCGATTTAGAGCTGTCACCCGGTCGCTTTACCTAGGTGCACCTGTCGGGAATCGTATCGTGTAATTCTTTGGGTTTTCCATCACATTCTTCCATTGTGTTCTGTTAACTAGGTTTGTTGTTGGATCGTTACGAATGAAGAGCTTTTTGGTTAATTGAAGTCGATCAGACGGATCAGTTTCTAGCCAACTACCGTTTGTTTATCCGCTGTCGAACAAGAGTTTTCTAAAGTCTATCAGCTTTTATTCATGTTTTGCTTTTCGAAATTTTGTTTCCTTCTTTTACAAAGGGTTTTACCCCGAAGTAATATCAAGGTAATGTTACGGTGTCAGGAGATCGTTGTAGGACCAGACTGGCGGCTATCAGAGATACGGTAAAAGAACAACAGGTCGTCGCCTAATCGTCGTTGGAGTCGGTTTCGAGCTGAGCACGTAGCGATGCGACGACCTGTCGGAGTTCTTCGATTGCTTTCGCCTGAAAGGTACAACTTTTTCGCCGGCTTAGGGTGTTTCCCGCGTACTCGCAGTAAACCCTGGAATCGATTGGCTCAGGCGTAGCCTCTTGGTTTGTACGGTGTTTAACCTCAATGATGGTTTGGAAACTACCATAAACCTCAATTCTACCTCGCAGAAAGCCCGTTGCAAGTTGACGAATCACCGTTGGCGCCTCGTTCGTGGTGTATTTCTCCGTTCTTGGTTTGTGGCTGGTATAGCATTTATATAACCTATGCCCATGTTTCCGACTAGAGATTTACGCAATAGCGGTAAGAGGCGCTACTGAAACTCACACGATCGAGCGATCGATCACCGCCTGGTCTATCCAAGCCTTACGTCCCTACGAGGTTTGGTAAATTGTTACCAGACTTGTCTGGGGAAGTACAGTATGCTTACTTGGTATAACGGCTGCCCCGCAAGTCATTGTATAGGCTAAATACACATTCGCCGCCTCTCTATGATTCTAAATGGGACATGCGTGACGTAACCTTTAGAGGCTGCTCAGTGCCGACCAAATTACCCTTTATCTTCAAGGGGTGAAAATTCTCCCACCTGCATGATAATATGATTCTTGGCCAGCAGAAGTGTGGCGATCTTGCTCAGTTTTCTCACCGATCCACCCCGAGCATACGGTAGCACCGCTCGAAGATCGTCAAGTGCTTCGTTGAGGTCGTGCATTCGACAACGCTCACGCATGTTAATCGACAGCCGCACACCAGCCTCGGGCGATGTCATCTGAAATAAGAATTTTCGAATTTTCAATAGGTTTTTCTCAAAGGATCCATCTAGTCAGATAAATTGTTGACACAAAGCTTTTCGAATACTCTGATAGTCCGGGGCAGAATAGGTTTGAACTGGTCGACTGCGGATGATAATAGCTCTCACTAGGGAGGTCACCGAGCGTGCCCCAAAGATTCCGAACGAGACCTGTATAGTTTTGTAGAGCATCGAGCGGGGATCACAGCAATATAGTTCATTTTTGCTGCGCGCCAATGGGTGGTCCAAAAATCGCAAAAAACCACCGCCCTTGAGATACATTGGAACCGGCTTCTCAACCCCTAGTCTATGTGGTGAGAGGCCGCCACCAATGTGCCACCGCAGTGGACTGCCGTTCAGAGGGTCATGGGTTTGGATCCTGTTGGTGCGTTTTTGTTTTGCTTCAATCGCATTGATACCGAAACGTGCTCCGTTTGCGATTTTGCCATTGAGGTTGGAGAAAATCATGTTTGAAACATCTCAAAACGCACAAATTTTAGTAACAATATTATTTCAGGCAAGATTAATATGAGCAGCCAATATCTACTGTAACTTACCTTAAACGGACACAAATTCGGAAACTAATGTTAGATTCGTGATCAGCGCCCCAGATAATCACCACATACGAAGTTCATACGAAATCGGTTATTTTGACCCAGGCACCTTACTTACCCACCCTTACCATATCTAGCGCTTACCAGCCCACACACAACCAAACCCACCAATAGATACCCTCAGTTGTTACAAATCACGAGGCTAGTGTTAGATTCGTGACCAGCGCCTCAAATAACCTCACTAGCAAGGGTTGGGCAAAATGGGTGACTATGACGTCTCGAGCATCATGTCAGGTGTCGGCAGAGTTGCCCAAGATTCAGTCTCTGATGAATTACTGGCAATATTATGCCACCATTCAGACTCTAGCTGTCGGAAAATCCTCAGCTTCCACTACCTTTAAAAATTGCCTGGGAGTCTCACCTGGACTGCTGAACACGAATTTTACAAAGTTAGATATTGGCCTAACGAAAGTTACAGTAGATATTGGCTACTCATATTAATCTTGCCTGAAATAATATTGTTACTAAAATTTGTGCGTTTTAAGCTGTTCCAAACATGATTTTCTTCAACCTCGATGGCAAAATCGCAAACGGAGCACGTTTTGGTATTAATGCGATTGAAACAAAACAACAACACACCAACACGATTCAAACCCATGACCCTCCGAACGGCAATCCACAGCGGTACCACTGAGCCAGCCAGGCACATTGGTGGCAGCCTCTCACCACAAAGACTAGGGGTTGAGAAGCCGCTTCCAATGTGTCTCAAGGGCGGTGGTTTTTTTTGCGATTTTTGGACCACCCATTGGCGCGCAGCAAAAATAAACTATATTGCTGTGATCCCCGCTCGATGCTCTGCAAAACTATACAGGTCTCATTCGGAATCTTTGGGGCACGCTCGGTGACCTCCCTAGTCAGAGTCGGAGAAGGCTGCGTCTTTCTAAAGAAGTAGAAGCAGATGATTTAATGATGGTGCTAAGATCGCCGCGAGAATCACGGCTCTGTTGGGGCTCGAACTCACGTCTCGGGCCTATCCGGGGCGCCGAGATGTTAAACCACTACACCATGGAGACGATAGCTCTCCTTCCCAATTCGGTAAGCTGCAAACATTTCCGCTATTATCGAAGAATTCTACTTTTATTACCTTTTTTGTGGATTAGTGTTCCATATATTGGGGGGGGGCAAAAGTAATAAAGAAAATGCAACAAACTTCTTTATTTCTCAATAATTTCAAACATTGCTGAAAAGCGCGTAAGTGATGAACTCTCAAGTGGTCTTAAGTAAGCAGCATACAGACACATAATTACGCATAGTTACGACGAACATACAGTGGGACCGCAGTCGGGAGTTTTATGGGAAAGAAGTTGAAATACTCGTTACTTTTGCCCTCCCCCTCCCAATAGTAGAGGTAGATTTTGTAATGATGCTGCTAGTATCGCAAAAAAAATCGAAGTTTGTGATGATTTCAGCACAATTACTATACCATCTGCTTTTTAAATGTACATATAGCAGAAATCCAAAAAAAACGCGATAATAAAGGTGGAAATTCGATGAATATTAAAATTTAATGAATAAAGAAGTGATAAAAAGTTGTCTTGTAAAGCGAGACGACAGTGCAGAATAACGAGCTCCACCTAGTGCATAATTGCTGAAATTATGGTAATAAACGTTGGTAGAGGCCACCGGAGACACTTCGTCTCTGGCCAATCGCGTTACGAGGTGTCAATGGAGCGGCAACAGATTGTGATGTTGTGTTGGTGGTGGTGGTGGCGGTGGACAGATGGGATGAGATTATCCTTTGATAGCCGGAAACGAGCCATATAACTGCCCATATATTCCACGACGAACGGAAGTATTGCATCAATTGTCGTTCCGGTTCTAATTTCACAGGAAAATCAGATCTCAGACTCGCCAGTGAAGTCTGACATTGCTAGAAATCTATTTATTAAAGTGACCGAAAAGTTCGTGTTCAGACTCTGACTTCCTTCAATCGTAACTTAAGAAAAGCAAACAAAAACAATAAGGTTATTATAGCTAAGCACAATTCTTCGCCGGTGTTTCGGTAGAGAATCGTGCGTAGCCAAGGTAACCTTATTGGTCATTTATTTGTTTTTCTCAAGCTATATTCAAAGGAAGTAAGAATTCAAAATGCCCATGAACTTTTCGGTCACCTTATATTATTCCTACGTTTCGACGATGTTTGTCAGTCTGAAAGTTGCAAAAAATGTGCTTGAGAAGCACCCAAGCCGAGATTTTTTGAAAGCTGAACAACAGCTACATGCGGGAATCATTTTTGAGGCGATTTCTGGGGCATTGGTACGTTCTCATGGACTTCTCCCACAAGCACACGAGGAATTCTTTGAAAATAACAAAAATGAACAAAAGGAACGGGATAAATCGAATGAATTTGACAATCAAGAACAAATGTTGCCTATAGTGTAGTGGTTGAAATATACTGGTTTACCCTTTTCGTCATTCAAAGAATTAAGCCTAGACTTCCAATGTTTTCGATGATTTGCAGTATTTTTCCTTTTCAGATTGACTCGAGAGGTCCAAATCGACAAAACTGGGACATCAGTCATGAAGCGGATGACGTTACCGGTAGCTTGAGTGGTCGAAGTTTTATTTTCTTCCTGGAACAACCGTCTTCCGGGAAAAACAAAGTACGTCCTTTGCTCCAGGATCGGGTGAGTTCCCATGCTAACTTCTTTTCTTCTCGTTTTGAATTTCCCGACTTGTTTCTGAAGATAAACATACAGTTTTGGCATGTGAATTAGACGTGTGACGGATTCTGAGTGTTCCCCTTTTTTTCGGGGATCGTACTACCCCTAAGATAGTAAAGAGCTAGCTGTTTGTGGACTCGGAACTTCGACAGTGATTCGTTTATTTATTTTCTCAGCACATTCCTTTCTCTTTCTCACACATAATTGTATACAACACACATATTCCGAAAGTCGAGGTGTCATATAAATATAGACAAGGGAAAGCAAGAGCAAAAAGTATTCATTAGAACTATCGGAAAGATGAATATAACTGCTATACAAAGAATCGTTCTAAAAAGCTGAATCGATTTTGATCAAGAAAGGTCTAGTTAATTTATTTTTCATTTATTTTTACGCCTTTTTCACACACATGCTAAAAATGATTAGAGGTACAAAGAGCAAGGAAAATCCAGTCGAAAAAAAGTTAAATGAAATGAAAACAAAGCAAAGCTTAGCGAGGTAATAACTGAAGCGGAGTGAAAGGGACATTCCCAATATTCAAAACGAAATTTGTCAAATTTTTTTCTTTTTGAGAGTGGGTACGACTGACATTTGTCAAATTTTTTTCTTTTCGAGGGTGGGTACGACTGACATCCACCGAGGAAGAAAAATGTTAACGGTCGATGTGGGTCATGAAAACAAAAGTAAAATATGTCTGTTACTGATCTATCTAGTGATAATCATATAGCCTGGTGAGAGTGTAGACAAAAGACTGGTGGTGCTAGACGACGTTTTTTCACCACAAATTCAATGAATTCTCGGGCTGTTCGGCGGTCTCCGAGGGAATACCGTAGTCGGCGGCGGTGGTGGTCGGTCGAGAGTGTGACTGAGAAGATGAATGGCGGACCAGCTCATTGGACGTGACATTTGAATAACAAAGAGAGAATTCGCCGGCTATCGATGAGGATTACCTCGTTACGCGGCTGATACTCGTCCGCCTAATTACTATACTTGACACGTCTGCCGATTAGCACCTTGTCACACCTGTAGCCACTACTGGAAAACCACTTTGTAACGACGGCTACCGTATGTTCGCGACGTTTCCAGGTCTTTATTTAACCAATTTCGAGTGGTTTTGACCATTTTTATTCAAAGTTTCGTAGAGATTGTGCGCGTGCCAGAGTGGTAAGAGTCGCTACTTTCACCTGCCCGATAGCGCGATCGAACCCTCCCCCGTCAACCATGCCTTCCCTTCGGAGCACAGTAAACTGGTACCACTCTTGTCTGAGAAGGTGAAAACTCTGATTTGATATAGCGATTGGCCTCCGAAAGTCAATATATAGGTCGAATGCGTGATGCGTGATTCTGAATGGAAGGCAAATGCATGGCGTGACCTTGGGTGACTGATTAGCATCGACAACAAAGGACCACAGGAATCTTTTCAAATCTCCTCTTTTCTTTCTCCGGATTGGGGGATTCGTTCAATTCGAGCAATTTACATTTAAATATGAAGGGTAAAGGTTCCAGCGTTGATCAATCCCCTAATTGTAAGAACGCGCCGCGCATTCATGTTCCATTCGGTATCGTAGAGGCATGGTGATTGCGTGTTTGGCTTATACAGTGACTTACGGAGACCAACCTATGTACCAGGTCAGTGTTCTTACCTTACTAGACAAGTTTGGTACTAATTTACCCGACCGCGGAGGAATGGAGGGCTTTTATCCCGGGCCGGGATCGATCGCTCGACCGTTTAGGTGAAAGTAGCTTCCTCTTGCCGCTGCACCACACGCTACTTGTCACTTTATCTCTATCTTATCACTTTACCTGGCTTATCCCCCAAAGCCAACCGTTCGACTATGTGCTACCATCGACGATGACCAATTTGAATTCCGATTTCAATCGAGAACATCGTACAACTAGCCTAGCTATAGCCGTGGTGTGCCAGATCAGAAGCAGCTGTATGGGTGTTGGAACGGGGCGCGACGAAGGAAAAAGCCGGAGCCGCGTTCTAGTTCCCAGGCACTGGAAAAACACCAGGGCACGGCGCGACCGCCATTGCCTCGTGTCGTCGAATTCGTCTGGCGCCGGCCGTTGGCCACTTCTTCAGTGATCGGAGTCACCGATCAGACCATATCGCCACCAATCGCTAAACTTAACGACTTTGGCGTTCGGCCAGGATCTGCTCGTTATTGCTTCCATTTTCATGTTTAAAAGTGAAATGTCTGCCGTTGGTCAGTTTCCATTGATTTTTCTCACATTCGTGTTCCATTCAGAATCGCAGAGGTATGGTGTATCAGGGTCTTTACCTTCCGAGACAAGTCTGGTACCAATTTACCCAGCTCCGAACGGATGGAAGGCTTGGTGAGTCCGGGCGTGTATCGATGACTCGACCGTGATGATATAAGTAGCGACTCTTGCTACTGCATCACACTCGCCGCAAGCTAAGGATTATGTGGGGACGAGGAAATCTCATTACGAAACTGTACGACCCACGTCGAAATCGCCAAATAGTCCGATGCAGTTCCGGCGAAATTCTTCCGGCGATTAGCCCTCAGACCGTCGATCCGGCCCAGATCGAATGTTGCCCATTTCTTCGCTCACTGGGAATTCGTCGTTGTTTGGCCTTGGCCAAGGTAGGTGTGGACGGTCGCTTTTGCCTAGATTCCTTCTAGTAATAAAAATACATCATTCGCTTACTTTATTCGAGATCAACAAATTAGCGATATTTGCTTTCTATTGATCTTTAATTATAAAAACTTCGCATTCAAAAATAGTTTATTGTTTTTCTCCTGCGAATACCAAAAATGGAGAATGAAAATCGGAATCAATTTTTTTCATTGAGAAGCTTTGCAATCGCTCTCTTCTACAAATCATCGGTGTTACTTTGTACATCGCACGTGCTTCGTGACAATTCAATTTCAATATTTCAAATAAATAAATGAAATATAGCGTAATAATATCTTAATAATAATATCTTAGCGCCGATGTCTCGCCATAAAGCGGCGTTAGTCGGTCGGAGGTTGAGAGCGGGGTGTTATCAAAGTGCAAATGTTATGCGAGGCAAAACAACGTCATTATGATCTGTTCGCTCTGTTTGCCCAGTGTTCCTCGTCGCTATGATTGTGGTCGGTCGCTCGGCTCGGCCACCACAAATTATTGCTGGATTTTTCCCAGATTTTTGAAATTTCAGTTGAGAAAAGTCACAAAACTTGAAGTTTTGTTGCTGGGAAGATCTCGAATTCTGTGTGAATATTTGTCAATTTTCGAATCTTTTCCGAAACGATTTCACCCTTCAAATTGCAGAATTTTTTGTAGTTCATTGATGAACCGCTCTACCAAGTCAATGCCTCTTCCTTCTCAGACAATTCTGGTACTAATCTATCTGACCCCCGGGGATGGCCGGCCTGGGATCGATCGCTCGGCAGTCTAGGTGTCAGTAGCGCCTTTTACCACTGTACCACGCCACTTCTTGGAGCCATTGTGAGATTTCAAGAGAAGAGAACCTGGGGAGAATTTCCCTTTTTCGTTGAACGGCGCATCGGATTAGGCCCGTAAGCCTATCGACCTTTAACGGATCGAGGTGAAGTCGGCCGAGGGCACGTGCAATCGACTGATGATGATATTCAGCGGACACAATGGGATTGCGGGTTCCAGACCGCCCGTACATTCGTTCACAATATTTCGCCGTTGCCCGAACGGACGCCGTAGGCCTCTCTCTTTCATTTATTTATCTATATGTTTATTAAACAATACCGCTCATAACTTCTGTCCCAAAACGCGTGGCCCACGCGCTTGGACGGATTTTTGCGTCCAAATCGTTCTCAGTGAGCATTGGGCAAATTTAAAAACACCACACGATTCGTCTTCTGATGCTGAGCTCGAATATTCCCTTACATTTACTCCAGCTGTAATAGGTGATCTAGTTATGGGCGGTTCACTTCGGAGCCCTGCTATGTAATTGTTTTACGAGCACCTGAATCTTGCTACCGGAGTGTCCTAGGGACATCTTGCGTACAGGAGATTGCAGAGATTGCAAAATGTGGAAATTCCACATTTTCTCATTAAATTTGACTTCAGCACATTATTATCATCACTTTGATACCAAGCACGTCCTCTATAAGAGCTCTAGTGGATCTTTTCCTGGAAAATGGAATTTTCCTAACGATGAGGGACACTTTCCAAAATCATTTTTCAACTAAAACAGAAATACTTGATTTTTTTCATTAAATGATAGTTATCTCATCTGATTCCAAAGCGAATTCGGAGCTCAGCATCAGAAGACGAGTCGAATGGTGTTTTCAAATTCGCCCAAAGTTCACTGAGAATGATTTGGAAGCTAAAGCCCGTCTTAGCGCGTGGCCCACGCGTATTGTTACGGATGTTGTGAGCGGTATTATACCATTTTCACTTTGATTTGGACGTTTTTCAAACCACGTCGGACGTTTTCTAAGCCAAAGTGGCTTTAGAAGTGTCCAATTTGGTTTGAAAAACGTCCGACGTGGTTTGAAAAGTGTACCCCATCCAAAGTGAAATGTTGTATATTGCATAAAGGTAAAGGTAAATGACTTATAAATAACTAAGAGTTATAGTACTGACTATGAATCTTCCCAGTGATAGAGATTATGGTTCCATTTGACTTAATTTTTGACTGAATTGACACGATGTGATTTCTCAGATATGGTTTCTCATCCGGGCCCAAAATCGTGAACGAAACTAGATATTTCGGTCACTTTGAGTTGACCATATCCGTCTTTTACTCTAACTACACCGCGGTTTCTGATTCATAATTCTGTGCAGTCAGGGTGTCCCTTTCATGATTAACATCGAAATTACCCACATATCAATCCTCATATATAGCGTTATTAGCTTGCTAACCGTGATTCATCAACGTGGACAGGGTACATTCCATATACACTCCGGGGTATCACATACCTTGCTGGCGGCTATGGTATATCTACCAGTATTAGCAGTTATTGCTGCTGATTTCTGCCTGTGTCCTTAGCTCAGCTTTTGGGCCGCAATTTTTCAGCCATCTCTTGGATATCGGATAGCCCGATCTTCACGAATCGGATATTACCGCAGGTTCTGTGGTAAAAAACGAGGTTAATATGCAACGGAAACCGATACTTCTAGTTTCTTTATGAAACTCGGCCATGGGTTTATCCTCTGTGAAAGCTGGCCATTTAGAGCTAGTCTTGGCAACTAGTGACAGTTCCGGTCTGGAATGGGCAGTGGCACGAGGTATTCAATACTTCTGAAATTACCTCATGTTTGTCTCTCAGGCGTTAATGAATTGTGATTTTCGGGGTAATGGTAGGGTACGCGACCGGTTAGCGACGGATCTGGCTCAGAAATTTCACACCATGATGCTAGAAGGGGGATCCGGCTCGGCTGTTTAGAGAAGGCTTTACCATACTGTATGTGGATTGGCGTGGGTATAAGTGGTGGTGACAGGCGCCAATTTGGCGGTGGGGAACCTGTTCAGGTGTGTGTGGTCGGCAAGCTGCTAGTTTGACGTTAGCCATCACGTCGGCTACAGCTTAGCTAACTTTAGTACTACTTTTCCTTATCTTATTTTATTCTCCTCCTTTCGAGGGTTTGTGTGGTACAGCTGTATGAGGCGCACCTGACACCCGCACAGTCGAGCGATCGATCCACGCTTGGACTATCCAATCCTTCCATTTCTCCGGGCTGGGGTTAATTGGTGCCAGACTTCTCTGGGAAGGTAAACACACAGACTTGGTATAGCGACTGTCCTCCACAGGTCATTGTATAGGCCCAAACGCAGTTACCATGCCTCTACGATTTTAAATGGAACGCGCGGCGCGTTCTTGAGGGACTGACCAACGCCGGAATCTTTACCCTTTACCGTTAATTTAGTGAATTTCATATCGTCTAAACCCCTTATAATCCGGTTTCCGAGGAATACCTAGTTTGCTCATACGTCACAGCAGATCAATGCTTTGACCGAGCTTCAGGCATTCGCTGCGCTGCGCCCTCTGAGTCACTGCCCCACAATTGACTAAAGGGGGTTGTTTTGCTGCCAAGTATGAAAGAGCATTAGAGTGAATAGGTTTCAAGCGATTACTGAGCGATCAGCCAAACACACCGTGTGAAATATTGTCTATCTTTCCAAAAAGTATTTCTAGAACCTTTCAGTATTTGTTGTTCCTTCAATTACCCTATAACTTTTACCCAATAATTGCTTTCTGATTGTTATAACTGATTGATTCATGGTAACCGCACAATCAATGGCGATTTCATGGCAAAACAGCCCAGCGTTTTATCAATTTTATGGCACGGATGTGACCAGACCGGTTGATAAGGTGGTAAACATTACACTAACTTTCGGCGTAGATGGAAACAGTAGTGAATTTTCCCTGTCAATTTCTATTTTGGTATTGTTTCCTCCTCATATTTTGGATAAAAATGGCTTACCTACAGTGGCGGCAATATATTTACAGACGCCTGCCCTCTGCGTGGTTTTTTGGCCATAACTTTGGAACCAGAGGAGCACTAGAAGTACTGAGCATACATTTAGAATCCCTTAAAATTTCTCTACAAAACACACTGAATTTCATTCAACGTCCCTTTGAAATTGCAGAAAAAAATCGAGTGGAAATAAATTGGTCATGAGTTAGTAAATGTAAACACATTCTCAAAATCACAATAAACTACAATGCATCATCAAAACATGTTTATTATAAAAGAACAAGTCAATATTCAGTAAGATAGCCCTTGTTCTTGATCACAGCGAGACAGTTCGGTTTCACATTGAGTCGACGAACTTCATACATCCCTCCACAGGAATAGCACTCCACGTTTCCTTGATGACTGCTTCCAGCTCGTGAAGTTTCTGTGGCTTCAAGCGCTTTCATTTTGAATCTTATCGAACATTTTCTGAATGACGTGGATAGATTTTTGAAGCGCTTGAAGCCACAGAATCTTCACGAGCTGGAAGCATTCATCAAGGAAACGTGGAGTGCTATTCCTGTGGAGCGATGTATGAAGTTCGTCGACTCAATGTGAAACCGTTTGGCTGTGATCAAGAGCAAGGGCTATCATACTGAATATTGACTTCCTGTTTTATAATAATTATGTTTTGATGATGCATTGTAGTTTATTGTGATTTTGAGAATGTGTTTACCATTTACTATCACATGACCAATTTATTTCCACTCGATTTTTTCTACAATTTCGGAGAGGCGTCAAATGCAATTTAGTGCGTTTTGTGAAGAATTTTTTGAGGATTCTAAATATGTGCTCAATATTTCTCATACCCCTCTGGTTCCAAAGTTATGGCAAAAAAACCACGCAGAGGGCAGGCGTCTGTAAATATATTGCCGCCACTGTATCTATCAGTTGAGCGGGTGAGTAATGTGATGGTTTCCGTGGAGCTTCCTCTTTCGGAAAACTGACGGAAAATCTCATAAGTGTTGCCGTCATTTCGCTCATAACCCACTGCAGCAGTCCGCCTATTTTTCCTTTTTTCTTTAGGACACTAAAGAGGTGACTATGCGATTTTTTCATGGTTTGGTCGTTGTATTGTTTCGCTTTTTTGTGTCATGCACTCGTCTTTCAATAAGAATCGTAGAATGGGGTGAATGGGTGATTAGCATCTACAATGACTTGCGGGACTAGCTCTCCAGACATGTCTGGTACCAATTTACCCGACCACGGAGGGATGGAAAGCTTAGTTACCCGTGCGTGGATCGAGCGCTCGACCCTGCAAGTGTCAGTAGCGCCTCTTGCCACTGTGCCACGCCCGAATGGTATGGTAATTTCAAATATATTCGCTGGGGTGTGATGTCATTCAACGGTCGTGGGGCAGCGCTAATGAATTCGGTTTCGATGCCATACAGAAGTGCCGTTTACACAGCAGTGCTTACACTCAGAGAAAAGTGTATCGATCGGATGAGGTGGGTTAGGAGAGAGGGAGAATGAAAGGTAGGAATGGAAGGAGTGGGAGGAAGATAGAGAAAGAGAGAAGGAGAAAGGGAGCGCGAAATGAGTAGCATTGTCCATCCCATAGTGAAGGAGAAAACTCTTTACGCACCGTCATTCATCGGTCAGCGCTTGGCCTCCGTCACGTTTGAGCATTTTTCTGATTCACTGTGACTCTCGGCGTCTATTTTTCGCCTTTTTTTTTATTAAATGTTCCATTTTCTTGGAACTCTTCTTCGCTTTAACGAATCCCTCCGAGTAAACTCAACCACATCATATCGTTGAAGTGGGGGTACGACCTGGGTAAGAGCCGCCACAAGCACTTCAGAAGATCTGCGGCGACAACAAGCCGAACCAGTTTTGCTGTTTCCATCAGTGAGTTGTTTCAGCGAGAGAGGTTTTTCGAAGAGATTTTTTTGCCTCTGCTCCGACGGATTAACCTCCCCGAAAAAAAAACCGCCGTCGGACCTGTGGTGAGTCATCAGTGCGAAAGGCTCACTGAATAGCAACACCCGCCGGCAGTTTGCCGTACGCACTCTCTGGTCCCCTCATTTTTTCAGATTTCTTGAATTTGTTATAGATTTCTTCTCTTTAGATTCATATAAGGAACCATGTCCTCCTATACTGAGCTTGTTACGTGGTTGGTGTACTTTTGAGAAGAACTGAAGAAAATTAAGGAATAATTCTAAAAAACATTAAAAAAACGCAAAAGTAGGCTCCAAAGAAGTGCATAAGCAGTCCTCAGTACGGGAATAGAAAAGTAAATGGTAGAAGTGCCGATGTTGATCAGTCCCTTAAGGATGCGCCACGCATTCGTGTTCCATTCAGAATCGTAAAAGCATTGTGAAGGCGTATTTGGCCTATGCAGTGACTTAGGGGGACTTAGGGGGGGGGGGGACCAGCCGCTATACCAAATCTGTGTTTTACAAGTCGGCTACTAATTTGCCCAACCCCGGAGGGATGGACGCCTTCGTTGGCCCGGGCGAGGATAGATCGACCGTGCCAGTTTCAGCAGCGCCTCTGACCGCTGCACCACGCGCGCCCTTCATTTAATTACTGAAAGTGATCGCAAAATTCTCATCTTTCGATATATCAGTATTCATTATAGAAGTCATGTACAATGTTTATTCATATTTAGTATTCTTATTTATATTTTTCATATTCAGCTTTTGCTATTGTCATTGTATCCGGTTGACTTCTGGCGGGCTGCGGTTTAGTGGTAGGAGGTTGTACCAACGCCCGCACGGTTAAGTGATCGCTCCTCGCTCATGCAACCGAGCTTTCTACCCCGCCGGGGCGGGAAACTTGGTACCAGATTTTTCTAGGAAGGTGAAGACATCGATTTGGTGCAGCGGCTGGCCCCGCAAGTCATTGTGTAGGCCAAATACGCATTCCCCATTTTGCCTTTACGATTCTGAATTGGACATAAGTGCATGGCGCGTCCTTAGGGGATCGTCGTGCCGTAGTTCTCACCAGAGCGCCATTGTTGTGGAATTGGCGTTTGCCACGAGAACGAGTTCACGTATGCACCGACTTCTTCAGTGTTTGCGCAACGGCTCCGGCGACTCGTCGAGAACTCTCGGCGAGCATGCGCCATGCATTTGCTCTATTCTCTTATAATACATGAAAAAAATGTTGACCGTTCAATTCAATTTCTTTGCATTTTAGATGTTAGGTAGGCTGCTAGCAATGCTCCACCGATCTAGCAACCCGAAAGGCAAAATAATTAAATTGGACGATTATAATGTACAAACTTAGTGTTATGTTGTCAGAACAGTTTTTTTCCAAAAAAAAACACAAAAAACTACCCGGTTTGATATAGAAATAGTAAAATTCATCTCTAGTTGGACAATCCTACTAGTGGCTCGGGCCCCGGGGTCATCTGGTCACCACCTTTCTTCCGTCACGGTAATGGAAATTGCAATTGTTGTGTACCAAAATCGCAGGTCTGAATGTAAGCGCATTGGCTAGGCTTACTCCAGTCGATGTATTCATTCGTTTGATCAGGAAGTTCCCTGGACGAAATTTGAGTACGATTTCATGGGTTGAATGAATTTTTGCAGGTCAGTAATTCTCCGTACACGTTCGCCTATTAGTTTGATAGTTTGACAGCTGTTACTAATCAGCCCAGTGTTCTTTTCCTTAGTTGTTGCTTGTGCGTAGAAGTAAATAAATAAATAATTTAATTAATTAAATAGATCGTGCCGATGTTCAAGGAAGAGAGACTGGAATCAAACGCTAATTCGATGAATTCTTTAGAGAGTATCACAGCACAATTTCTCGTCTTCGAATCAATTCTTCACATTGTCTTTTACTTTTTACGCTTTTCTCTGAGTTTTTTTGCGATTCCGATCAGAGATAAGTGTGAACGTGTGTCGGCCACTTGCCGCAGTGCTTCTTCACACTTTACCGTTGCGCCAGACCATCAAGAAGTTGTCGGGCACCTAACGATAAGTCTCTTCTTGGTGTTCTCTCAGCCGAAGTTGAAGTTTTGTTACCAATATCGATCGCACTATGATCAGTTCTAATCACTATAAATCGTTTCTAATTGAAATCGTACACCTCATCGGCTCTCCTATAGACCCGGTTTTATTTCTTCGCCATCTCTGCTCTAGGGCACTTAACCCTGTCGTCGACGAACTTTGGAAAAACTGCCGCCGGTGGATATCGGATAGCCGTGTTTGCGCACGAGCGGCCGATATAGCCGTATAAATTCCGGCCGGATCGCTTCTATTTCTGTTCGACGATCTTTACGAGCTCCAGACATCTCACTGATATCGGTGATATTTCAGATGGGACGCGAGAAAGACGTGTCGACACGGTTGATTCGACCGACAATTCCGGAATTCGACACCGAACGGCTGCTGATGTTCGTCGAACGATGGGATCCGAACTGGGAATTTGACGCCTCGATCAAGGTTTGTAAAGGAATCTAATTCATTTTATTCATTTTTTTTTCAAATATTGGTAACCAGAATGGTGGCCATGGAAGTCGGTACCCGCTAAGGAGTGTGTAATAATTCACCTCCCGAGTCAACTGGGCAGTGGGTCCCACACACTCGAGCGACCAATCTCCGTCCGGCCTAACCATGTCTTTCATCCCTCCAGCGTCGGATAAATTGGTGCTACATTTGTATGGAAAGGTAAGCACACTAACTTGGTATAGTTGCTAACCCCCGCAAGTCATTATATGGGCCACATAAGCCTCAGGCATAGAGGTTACCATGCCTCTATGAATAGAAGACAAATGCGTGGCGCATCCTGCATGCTGATCAACGCCCGTACCTTTTTTATCTTCACCTTTGTCCTACTAAATATAGACGACGAATCGATAGATGAAGTAACAGCGGTAATTGGTAGTATGATTTTTTCGACTGACATTTATTTCAATAAATTAAGCTTATTTATTCATTTACTAACAGAGTGAAAGGTATATGCTCTGTTTTGTTGGTGGGGCAGAGTTCTTTTAGTTTGAGTTGCGAGAAAATCAATGAATCGATTCGATCGATTGAGAGGTTTTTTTTTCAGATTTTCGATGAAGGTATCGCTCAGTATATGCTGACCGACGTCGAATCACACTACAAATACATGGCAGCGCTGATACTGTCGAAACCAAGTCTCAGATGCCGACTCGTCGAACAGGAGCCGGACGACGTGCTCGATGCTGAGGGTAACCGAATCACTTTGGTGGGTTCATTATTTATTTTATTATAATATGGGGCGGGCATGGTTCAGTAGCAACAGGTGTCACTGGCACCCGCATAGGACGAGCGATCGATCCTCGCCCGGACCAACCAAGCCTTCCTTCCCTCTGTGGTTGGGTAAATTGGTACCTGACTTCTCAGGCACTCGTTTCGGACGACCCTCGGGGCAAAATCGGATGACTAAAAATTGTTACGGAGGGTCATCGATTTTTCGTCGACGGGTCGTCCGAAAAGCGGGCAAAATGCAGTCGGCTTTGGGGTCATGGTCGGATCGTCCGAAAATCTTCCTTATGTCCCTTTAAATAGTTATTCATATCACAAGAGAGGTTTTCAATTGATTGATAACCTCTCTTGTGATATGAATACTTATTTAAAGGGACATAAGGAAAAATTGTGATATGAATGTAAACAACGACACAGTATGTATAAGATACCTACATTTATTTGTTCAAAAGTATACAACAACAAAAAACAACAAAAATCGCTACAATTAACAAATTTAGTATAACATGCGCTTGCAATAAGGGATGTGAGTCATTAAACACATCAAAATAATTCAAAACGAATGAGTTAAAGGCAAATGTACATCAATGTAACACGATTTTCACAACAAAACGAACGTTTTTGAAACAGTCAGGACTATTTCGAATCAAAAGTACACAAAAAACAAAGAAGTCCTGTTTTGTTCGAACATAATTTCAAAAACGTCGAAGTTGAAGCGGAAATTGAGTAAGTCGACAAGAGAAAATGTGATATCAGCAAGAGGGAAATGAGACATTGGAATGGAACATCGATTCAACCTGAGTTTCAATTTTTTTTCGAGACCGAAACAAATGGATGAGATGCAATTCGTAAGAAAGATCGTAAATAGACCGTTAGTAAATGAGATAGAGACAAATGTACATCAATATTACACGATTTTCAGCACAAAATGAACGTTTTAGAACCATCACGGCGTTTTCGAATCGAAAGTGCTCGAAAACAAAACAAAAAAGTCCTGTTTAGTTTGAAAATAAATCCAAAACGTTACAGTTGAAGCGAAAATTGTGCAAATTGGCTGGAGGGATTGAGATATTAGAAGAGATCATCGAGTGAACCAGAGTTGCAATTGCCTATCTCGACTCAAAAAATCTTTGAGATGTCAAAACCGTGAGGAAGACCGTAGATAAACCCTGTGCAAATGAGTTAAAGTCGAATGTACATCAATATTACACCTTTTTCACTAAAAAATGAACGTTTTGAAGCAATCAGGACGTTTTCCAATCCAAAGTACACAAAAAGAAAACAAAGAAGTCCTGTTACATTCAGAAATAGTTTCAAAAACGCCCAAGTTTAAATGAAAGTGGTGTAAATTGGAAATAGGTGATGTGCTAATCGAAGAAAACACAGAGTAGAACTGAGTTTCAGTTGCTTTTCGAGACCAAAAAAAACCATGAGATGCCAAAACCGTAAAAAAGACCGTAGACAGAAGAGCGGAAGCCAAGAAAAAGGCACGAAAAAAGGCAGAGCATTCGAACAAAATTGACAACAACTAAAAAAACAACAACAAATGAAGCAACAACTAGAAACGAAATCTCATTAAACTATGTGAACTCTTACGGACATCTTTTTGGGATACTTGCTATGCTTCGTTGGAGCTGGATGTTGTGGAACGGGTGATGTCACTCCATGTCGTGCACGATATTGTCGACATCCTCGGTGTCCTCCAACGTTCGTTTTCTTTGTCGCTGAAAATAGACGATTCAGAGAATTTCGAAAGTGGAAACATAAGAGTCTGCCCTCACCGAATATGATCCCCATTTTTTGTTTACTTGATCGTAGGGGGTGCCGCGTACGTCCGTCCTGAATGAATTATTGTAGCAAGAGTATTGAATCACTGTCGTGGAGATGTACTAAAACTTACAGCGCTTTCTGGAGCCCTTTGAATAGCTCTGCTCTCCACGTGACCCGCTCTCTAGTAAGCCTATCCAGCGCGGCCGCCCTCTCCTCCATGTTTGCGCCAAGTCCCATGAAATAACTGAAAATTTTTGAGAAATTAGAAAAACAGAGGCATATAAGGCATATAAAAGTATGAAGTGCAAAGTGCATGAAATGAAATTTGACCTTGAATCTTCTGCGTCAAATACGTAGTTTGGCGCGAGCTCGTTGTGGCCGTATCCGAGCATGTCCTCGACGCAGTCTGAACTAAGGGTTTTAGTCGCTGTGTGCTACAAATGTTGAATTCAAAAACGTACCCAAGAGAGTGTTTTCGACTTCTGTTGGGAGACTCAACAGTTGGTCGTTCCGGCCAGACCTTCTATTGACTCTGGCTGCGTACTTTCGGATTTCGTCCGGTGGGTTGGTAAGCTGCAAGGGACAAAAACAAATATGTGGCATATTTTCTACGTGGTAATATGACTTACGCGCATAAGGAAAAACCGATATAAAGAGACGACATCCTGGACCGATATAAACCGATATAAAGAGAAAGGAATATGCAGAAAGATGATAGACGATATAAAGAGAAAGGAATATGCAGAAAGATGTATGAAAATATTATGACACCCGACATGATACCATACATTTTTTATTATTATGCATTTGTGACTTGAATGTGAAGAATGCTCGACCCAAAAAAAACTGACAGGAATCATCTCACCAATCTGAATAAACCCTACTAAGAGTCCTCATTAAATCGAATGAAGAACTTTCAGACAACACACAGTGCACCTTCAATGTCGCCGACCTTGAGGATGAATGAAAAGAGCGAAACGAAAAACGATAAAATCGGGCAACTAGTGAATGCTCGACCCAAAAAAAACTGACAGGAATCATCTCACCAATCTGAAGCAAAATGTTAGAGCCTAGAAACTTGCTTGATCACTTTTTCTTCGATTTTCATGCAAATCCTAGTCATTCCCTGCTTCCAATACGACCTAGCAGACACGAAAACCGCTCGAGAAATCTATCAATCATAAGAGGGAGAGCTTATTATGAGTTAAGAAAATCGACCGCTGATCGGCGATCGCTTAGCAGAAAGAGGAGAGAGAAAGAGGAGAGAGAGAAAGAGCCTAAAATACATAAAAAAACTGTGTAAAGAAACCAGTTACCAGATTACATAATCCACTGAGAATTTTCGAAAGCAAGTGTCTGCAAACACACTGCACAAATCGCGCCTGAGCGCACGCCTATTAATTTGCCCCGAAATTCACCGATTTATGATCCGCGGGTCATCCGTAACACGGGATTTGCGCATGAGTCATCATTTCTAAAATCGGACGAACCGCGGAGTGCCGTCGGGTCAACGATTTCGCAAACGGATGAACCGCGGACAAACGATTAGGACCGAGGATGGTCCGAAAACGCCTTTTCGCCCGCGGGTGGTCGAAAACAGTCGAGCCACGAGTGTCTGAGTTGTCTGGGAAGACGAGGCTGACTTGGTGTAGCGACTGGCCCTCGCAGATCTTTATATGGGCCAAATACGCCTTCACCATGCTTTTATGATTCTGAATGGAGTCTGTATGCGTGACGCGTCCTTAGGGTACTGATCAACACCGGCACCTTCACCTCTTACTTTTTTATTTCACACCCGTACTCAAGACCTTTTATGCATTCCTCTGAACTTTTGTGTTTTTAATCTTTTTTATTTGTTGCTTTCTTCAATTGTATTTTCGTTGTAGACAAAGCTCAACAACCTCTCTATTGACGAAATCAACAAGATCGAGTACATGAAGCAGGTGTTACACAAACGAGGATATCGATTCGATTGATAGGTCGGATCGATGAGTGCTCTGGAGCACGCTTTACTGTTTATGTGAATTACTGGTTTCGGCTGTTCCCTCTCTAGCTAATTAAAAATATTTTGATTGCTAAAAGAAATTATATGTTAGTGGAGTCATGACTCCTTGTTTGTTGCTCACCTCCATTATCGCATATTATTATTCGCTGTTTTTTTTTCTTTAAATAGTCCTCTTCTTACATCTGCATGGACCCTGTACATAGTAATGCGCTGCGGAACAGAATTTTGTTAGCCAGACTGGTATTGTGTGTTCTGCTTGAATTGTAATTTTTCTCAGCATAAATGTGCATGTATTTTTATTTTTTTAATAGCTCCGCGTTTTCGGAGGCACAGGGTTCGTGCTATACTTCAGGGGCAGCGTAATCGCGGGCGGTGCTGTTATCGATCGGTGGGTCAAATTTTCCCTTTTCTCTATTCATCACAGAAATTTTTTAACCTGCTCTCCGTTTTATTTCGATTAGTACCATGGATCTAGATTCATACACTGTATTCATCGTTTCATCGCCTAATTTATTGCTTCTTTGTCGTCGTCCATTTGCATTTGCACGTGCTCGTGTCGGGTTTTCCTCTCAAACCCTGAAAACTTGCCGATTTTCTTATGTCGTTAAAAGTGCTCGGTGACAGCGGTAAGAGACGCAGAGGACGCGGCGCGGCTTGGTGGCGGCGTGAGTTCTAGGCATGTCTTCTCCGCTTTGTATGTGGGGACGAAGCCTTCGCACCGGGACAGCACTGGCTCAGTGCAGTTCTCCATCTTCATGCGTTGGTGTCAAGCTAAGAAACGACTCGGTCCCAGATTCATCATTGGTAAACCTCTGATAAACCCTGAGAATAGCCCGAACGGCGCCCACCTTTGTCTACTTATCCTGAACTCCCTATGTTGAACGCAATCTCTCATCGACTCGGCCGTCTGGTTCTGGCTGGTCCGCGGTTTCGGAGACCGCTCGTCCGTTCATGAATCTGGGCCCAGGATGCATATGCTTATGCTCACAAGATCTAGCATGCCATCCACACTCAGCAGCAGTGGCGGCAGAGCAGCGATCGCGGGGCGAGGGACGCAGAGGACGCGGCGCGGCTAGGAGGTACGGGAGTCTAGGACATTTTCAAGTCTTCATGCATAGGCGTGGCTTTCTAATAAAGATACCTTAGTGGTATATGAGAATCAGCGCATTTAGGGCAGTCCAGGTACAGGTCTTGGATAGAATTCGTACCCTGCAGTATCGGAAACAGTGCAGTGCTCGTGCGGCATGGACGCAGAGGACGCGATTCGGAGGCACAGCTAGTCAAAGCAACTTTTAGGTATTCGTGCATGGGCGTGGCTTTCTAATAAAAAACGCTCTAGTGACCTTGAGATCTAGGATCACATACTCTGCAGCACTAGCGCGAAAGCTCAGCACCCCGAACGGATAGACATTGCGCGTCAAAACTGCGCGTTGTGTGTGACTGCACGATATTTCTGGGGATGTGCGCATTTTACGACATTACGTTATTCTTAAGGCGTTTTAGGGGTTCTAGAGACGTTCTTTTCATTGTTTTTCTGTCTTTTCTAATCGCGATGTTCAAAGGAACACATATGGATACCGTAGTTACAAAAAGTACAGTTCAACATGTGCAGCTTTATACCGTGAAAAAAGTAGCACTACCAACACAACCAACCATTAAATATCTTACCACCTAAACGCAGCAGGACGATAATTCATAAGCCTATGTATTGAAACCGCGTGGCTTCGCCACGCGGTCAGGCTAGGGGAGGCACTTCGGGGTGGGTGAACCACTACTTCGCTGCACATGAAGGGTTTAAAGGCTAGCAATCAAAAGCAGAGCGATGGTTGAACCTTGAATTTATTCTCTTCTCTGCACTTTTACTTCATGACACGCAGCGTGTGGTAAAGCGTACACAAATGTATCCTCGACGCGAGCAAATGCAAACTGAATTATCATTGCAGTATATATAGAGCAGTTCTGTAAACTTGAAACTTATGAAAGAAACCGGCAAAAGTTTGAAAGTGTGAAGTATAAAGTGTGCAATACTATGGAGCATTGAGGGTTCGAACCTTCTAGCCGTAGACAACAATCACCTTCGAAACCAACTCAGCCATCCCGACCACGATGAAAGCCGTTCTTGTATCTCTAATGCCGATCCCACCCGCATACGGCGCCGTAAGCGTGAAATCCGTAGAGCGCTGTGCAGTCACACACAACACGCAGTTTGGACGCGCAATGTCTATCCGTTCGGGGTGCTGAGGAAACGTTTCACTCTCTGCAGCCGTGCAGCAATCATGAGGCATAGACGCAGAGGACGCGGCTGGGCTCTCTGACTACAGAGTCTCATACGTTTTGCTCTTCTTTTGTTTTTTTTTGCCTTTTTTGCTGATGTAATGGTAGCAACTCGTCAAGGTACTCACAGTCTCGAATTTTCCGCACTCTGCCCTCGAATTCGTCAATGCCGATGTAAACCATAGCCGGTTTGCGGTTAAATATTGCCGGTATAATCGGAAGATCGAAGTCTTCCGCCACTTTCCGCGATTCCGCCAGCCTCTCCCTAATCCAATCCGGAGGTAGCTCGTCCTCAAGTTCTTGAGCTTTGCTGACTTCCACCGTTTTGAGCACTTGTTTCGAGTAAGTTCGCTGATTCCGGGGTGTTGCTGAAAAGGTTACCTCATGAAGGTAGACTAGTAGGTAAGGGTAGAGAGGTATAGGTATAGGTTACTTACTCAGAGTCAAAGACGTTGAATCGCTGCAATGACGACGTTTTGCAGAGCTTTTCAGTGGTCGTTTTTTATACGGATGTACCGGAGTGATCAACGACGCCGAAGGGCTGTACCATCGGTCTTCCGTTCGCAGTCGGTGGTGTTTACAAGTCGTTGTCGTTGTGCGTGGCTCACTCCTCAGGGACTCTGTTCGCACGGACTCTGTTCGGCGACCCAGCCTCCGCATTCCCGGCCCCCAGTAAACGTCAGGAGTAGAAAATGACCACCACCGTCCTTCCAAGGAGTTTTATGGATCTTCTTATCAGTCATATCACTTATTTACCATATCGCTTACTATCAACACAGCCCACTCATTCCTATCAGTGATATTATGGGAGTGTTGTTTATAGTGGATTTTGGATTGTACGCTAATTAGCGCTCTGCATTCAGGCTGGAACAATTGGGGGCCAAAAGTGGGCGGTGCTGACCAAAAGGACTACCGTTTGACTTTTTTTATATATAATTTTGTTCTGGAGAGTTGCCTTTGTAGTTATTAGCCCTGGGAGAAGCGCGTGTGACTTTTGATAGTTTCTTTCCTTTTTAAAAAAGTTCTTGAAATAGCGCCTCTCGGGTTTGTCATTCCATCACAAAGAATCTTTTATGTGGGCCACAAGTGTTAATACTTCCTAATAATCATATTTCTTCCACATAAACGATATCGGTTAGATGTTGATCGCGCCACGCCGCGACTATCGAACCCGCTGACCGCAGATCGATCCTCGCCCAGATCAACTAAGCCTTTTACTATTAGGTTGTAAACCTTCCAATTGAACATTTGTCATGTCTCAATTTTTCGAATTTATTTCTTGGGAACAGAACCTGATTGAGATATGCATGGTACATTATTAGACTACAAAGTGTCGCCTTCCTGCTGGGAATTGTTTTACTCCATACGCTTGGAACCTTGCGGTATATTGACGAACAACTTCAACACTCCCGTTTTGAGGTGGCCTTATTTGTTGAGATTTTTTTCTCCCGCGTGCTTCTAATGAAACGGTAAGGAATGGTATTCTGTAATAGAAATGTCTGAAGATTATGTGGCATGGGGTATGGAAGTCTTACAATCTTCTAAAAAATTTTCCCGTATGACTTTCTTGAAGACATCCTTGCCCGGGTTGGTTGGGTAACGTAAGCAGCCCTGCTTACCCTTTGGCTTGCAAGCAATACAATCCAATTGCTCACAGTGCAGATTGTCACTCACTAATGCATCTTTAGGTAGAAGCTCCTGTTCGATAAATTCAGAAGAGCTCCAAAAACGCGAAAGATCTCCTCATTGAGGTGCAGTTCAGACTTGAAGTCTGTTCTGCTTGTTTACCGCGACCAAGCCGCTGGGGTCTCCGGCTATGAGTAGTGTATTTCATTCACTTCTCATCTACAACAGCCAAGTTATTTTAGCGGTTGAGGTTCCTTTCGAAACTTCGAGATTTCGAACGCGAAGTGACCCTAGCGTTGAGCTATTTAGGCGACATATTGTGGGTTACTTTTCGTTCATACTTTCGTAGCTTTCCCCACACATTAGAACGCTTTGCAGCTATTGTGTATGAGCACTGGAACCCTTCCACAAAGTAGTGAGTGGTGCTTGATGGTCCGACTTCTGTGGCTACTTTTATCCTATCCTAATCAGTGCTAGGTGTCCATGGCGGAGCGGTTTATTCTCGAACCCATCATACTCTTCCTTCCTGAGACCAACCTGTTCTGGAGGAATATACAGGACACCTTACTCTATTACACAGCAAAATTTTAGGATTGGACACTGCAGCATTACGCCCTAGTCAAAGCCCATTGAAGTCATGCAGTTGAGGCCCTATGTTTAAGGCTTTATAATACAAAGGAGTTCTAACAAAATCGAATGGGCGATGGATAGTTCAGAAGAGCTTTAGGTACCCTACTGAAATGTTATTGAAAGAGAAATGCAGAAGCTTCAGCAGAAGTTTTACTATGCGATGAAAGAATATTCAATCGAAAGGTTTACCACCTAATACTTCGAGGCTGAGTATATTTGTTCCGAGCTTGTGTGCAAAAGTAAGGACACTGACTTGCTATAGCGGCTGTCCCCCACAAGTGATTCTCTAGGATATTTACCATGCCTCTGCGATTCTGAATTGGAATCAAGTGCACGGCGCATTCTCAAAGGACTGATTTATGCCATCTGCTTCACAGTTTTCACGCTTTTTTGTCTTCTTTTTGACATCAACAAGAACTATGAGTTTCCTCGACATTAACCTAAAAGCGTATCTCTACCAGAGATGGAAACTTGCCTAGCTGAGGTATAGCCAAGAGGTCTAATTTAGGATTTTTATGTGTTTATTCGATACGTACTTGAGCGTGCCAGCTGTAAAAGATCAGTGGGAAATACAAATAGAAAAACACTGACAATGAGTAACACAAGCTATAAAAACAACATTCGGGTGGTTAGTTAGAAAACTAAAACGATAAACATAACATCACCTGAAGAAGCACTTTCAAAGTAGGATTTTGCCGTATTATCGGGATTTCCTTCTCTAGTCCAGCTTATTAGCGAAAAATAAAGCAAATAAATGTCAGCTTTTACGTTCCAAACAATAAAATGATCGGATTTCTGGGAGAGACGCGATCCTTGATCCCAGCACAAACATTCACATCCGGCAAGGGTTATGACGACTCTACGCTACTTCAGGAGCCGGAAACCTGTGAGGGCCCGATATTTGTCGCTGGTCGGCCGGCTGATCTCTAGGATATGGGCGAGCATCTGCTTCAAGATAGGTGTTTAAGCGTGTGTGTGTGCATGGCACAAACTGATACAAACGAACGTCGAACGCTGGCACATACTGCTGAGCAACCGGAGCGGCCGAGAAATCTCACGAACGAACGCTTGACGACGATCTTCGGCCTTCGTCCGGCCGACGACCCACCCGATCGACCGCCGACGGACTCGTGAGCCCGCCGACGACGATGATTGCATCCTGAACGTCGACTTACCCAGAGTTTTCGAAAGTGTTGACGGAACGGCTGAATTATGCGGCGGAATGCGCCCGAATGCGGTCAATGCAGCTCTCCAAGTCTAATTTTCTAAGCATCTTCAAGGGTTCCAGGCTCCTGAAGTAGCGTAGAGTCGTCATAACCCTTGCCGGATGAGAATGTTTGTGCTGGGGCCAAGGATCGCGTCCCTTCCAGGAATCCGAACATTTTTATTGTCTGAAACGTAAAAGCTAGCAATTGTTTGCTTTATTTTTCTTCAATAAGCTCCGCTAGAGATGTAGAGCACAGATGATACGCCAAAATCCTAAATTAGACACCTTGGCTATACCTCAGTTAGGTAAGTTTCCATCTCTGGTAGCGAGACCTTCATAAAGGTAGAACTAAAGCTATCGGCGTTGATCAGTTTTCCAAGGACGCGCCATGTATCGGTATTCCATTCAGAATCGTAGGACCGTTGTAAATGTGTATTTGGCCTACCCATACAATACAGTTGCGGGGCAGCCGCTTTATCAACTCAGTGTTTTCACCCTTACTGACAAGTCTGGTACAAATTTTCCCGCCCCCGGAGGGATGGTTTGGCTATCCCGGGCGAGGATCGATCCCTCTACCGTTTGGGTGGAAGTGGCGCCTACTACCACTCGGACAACGCCCTTAGCCGGATCGCTGATCAGCGATCACTAGTTTACGTGGGTTTTTGTTTTCTTACCAGTTTCTCGACGGGCACTTAACACGGCGAAAATGTCGCCACAGCGCCGCACCTGGCACAAGGCCAGCCGGCGCATAAAACCAACCCACTTGGCCGCCTCACCGCAGCCACATTTCAAACCCTCGCTGGGTATGTGTCGTCTCAGCTCACCTACTCGCTGCTGACGATTCGATACCTCCAGGGACGGACAACGACACCTGTCCGTGCGAGGTGGCGATGGGCGACGACGATGGCGACGAGAAAGGTCAGCGACACGATTTTCTACTATGCCCTCGAGTATTGCTAGATTAATTCGTCGAGTAGGCGCGCGTGGTACAGTGGTAAGAGCCGCTACTGACATCCACACGGTCGAGCGATCAAGTCGCGCCCTCGTTAACCGAGCCTTCCATCCTTCGCAGATCGTTGTATAAGCCAAATACTCATCCATCATGGCACTACGATTCTGAATAAAATACGGATGCACGGCGCTGCCCTCAGGGGACTGATCCACACCTTACCTTTTACCTTTACCCTTACTTACTGGGATCCATACGGTCTAGTCTTATGCTTTTTTCAGACATCTGGGCCCACATTAATTGGTAAACCCCGAGATATAGCTTGTGAACGGCGCGCACCTTTCTCTACTTATCCTAAACTTCCCATGTTAAACGCAATCTCTCATCGACTCTGCCGTCTGGCTCTGTCTGCGCCGCGGTTTCGCAGACCGCTGGTCCGTTCCTGAATGTTGGCCCTGTTTACATTTTGTGTACTCGTGTCACTGCGGCGCGGTTGCGGTGCGGTCTTATCAGGCATCCGTTAGCTGAGCTGTATCCGCACATTAAAAGTGGATTTCACCGCTGCCAATTTCATGAACCTGGGCCCAGATTAATCATTGGCATACCTCCGATAAACTCCGATATGTACCCCAAACGGCGCCTTGCGCCGGGGTTTAATTGGGGTTTAACGCGGGTCTATCACACCTCGCGACGAGCAGGATTTGAAGACCTCGACGGTATCGAGCGGGTTTATCGCTGACGGGGTTTCGGAGACCGCTCGTCCGCTGGTCCGTTCGTGAATGTTGGCAGACCGCTGGTCCGTTCGTGAATGTTGGCCCTGTTTACATTTTGTGTACTCGTGTCACTGCGGCGCGGTTGCGGTGCGGTCTTATCAGGCATCCGTTAGCTGAGCTGTACCCGCACATTAAAAGTGGATTTCACCGCTGCCAATTTCATGAACCTGGGCCCAGATTAATCATTGGTATACCCCCGATAAACTCCGATATGTACCCCAAACGGCGCCTTGCGCCGGGGTTTAATTGGGGTTTAACGCGGGTCTATCACACCTCGCGACGAGCAGGATTTGAAGACCTCGACGGTATCGAGCGGGTTTATCGCTGACGGGGTTTCGGAGACCGCTCGTCCGTTCATGAATCTGGGCACTGATTGTTAGGACCTTTTCGGGTAGCTTTCCACCATGTATCTACCACGATGGCCTGCGTCCGCGGCGGACGAGTTCTCCGGCGACGGTTCCGCACTCGAGGTGTGACCGGTCGGCGTCGGACAGGCGCCGAACTCCGGTCGCACTCGCGCACGCGGAATTGGCGCGCAGCGCGGCAAGACTCGACGCGTGCGACGTCGCGCAGGGGTCGGTGCGATAGCGTGTGCGGCGTTCCTCGCCGCACAGCTGCCAGTCATCACTTCCTTCTCCACGTTTCTTCGCGACGTTCCGCCCGTCATTTCGTCATCTTTTCATCTTTCCCTCGTCGCGATCCTCTTCTGGGGCCCATTTTCTCGCTGTGGGACCATTGTGATTAGTCTAACTCGCTAAAGAATTACTGATTTTTGTTGTAAGTCCAATTTTTCAATTGTCACTCAGAAATGGCGACAGAGACGCGGGCGTTAATGTGCCTTAATTGTCAGAAGAAGGTCAACGTGGAGGTGAAGATCAATAGAGATAAGAAGGTGAGCGTAGCTTCCATCGCAATCCATCTCAAAAAATTTTCTACGCCATTTAATGCCTTGTTTCATTTCAATATCAATTTATCACGGTCATATCGCTAGATAGCACAAAAAATTTGTCCTTAATTGCCCTAAGTTGTTTTCAGCTTGATATAAGCAAGTTCAAGCCTTTCTTATTGTATAATTTGTAATCAGTTGAGCTGGTATTACGCACCTATTGAACTTCTGCTGTCTTGCATATTTTGTCCTAATTTTGTTTGCGTTTCAAAAAAGTTTAGGGTATAAACGGGCTCGGCCCTTCCTATAGCTCTATCTGGAAACAAGTGCATAATTATCAGTGAGTTACGGGATTCCTGAGCCCTAACATATTTAAGCGATTTCCCCAATAGTTTATCAGCTCTCCAACCACCCTGGAAGAGAGCCGAAGTTTTCTTTTTAAATTTCGGGTGATTACGGTAGTAATGCTCGACCTTCATCTTCCCCAGCTTGCATCAGCCCTTCTGTAATCGTCTAAAACTCTAGAAACAGGCTTAAGGTTCAAAATTGGAGTAAACAGTATGGGTAAACCGGGAAGATGATCATGGTACTCACCTAAGGGTCGTAATTTGAATCCCATCAGATGAAAGCACCTTCATTTCGGCGTAGCATGTTATCAGCTGTAAATCACCAACCGTGCTTTCCTCGCAGTGATCAAATTCAGTTTTAAATATTGATTTTGAGATGTGACTTTCAAGAACCATATGATCGACGACCGTGATTCACTATTCCACGTTGCACTAGGCGTTTTTCCAATTCCTCATTTCGCAACTGCTGCAGCACTAATGATTTACAGCTCCTCATGACACTCTAGGCAGTTTCGTTTTTTTCAACGTTTTACTGTTTTTCTTACTTGTAGGGTTTCTAGAGAGCGCTTGAGGTTTTTTTTTTGTAAAAGATCCCGCATTTAATTATCTGTGAATTTCATCCTGATATCCATTTCTTTTACACTTCATCCACGTCACATTTTGTCGACTACTCTGACGGGCAAATCCGAGTTTTGTTTCTGTTTCGTTATTTCTATTTATTTTTCAAATATTCCGTTTGAAGTCGGACAGTTTCTGTTTATTTTGTTGTTTCGTTGTCCACACTATTTATGTATTCGAATCCTTAGTTGTTAAAAAATAACTGAGGAAAACCATGTTGGTGTACTGACTGGAGTAAGATAAAAACAAAACAGGAGTAGAGAACTTCACAAAGAAGTGGGAATTCAATATTAATATCGAATTAGAGAATTAATTAGCGACAGGGGAGGAACATGAGGCAATACAATCCAGAAAGGAAGAACACCGAGTTTGTGGTGCAGGAGGAAGCAGAATTGTCATTTGATTGCTTAATTTACGAACAAAATATGTAAAATTTTGTATGAATTCATTTTCTCCTTCCTAACTCAGTTCATATGATTGTCCTTCTAATTTTATCGATTTTTTCTGGTAATTTTCTCCATGTTTTGGGAATTAGCAAAAGCAAGGGCGTTAATATCGATTGATAATTTTCGACTCGCGCTTTGCAGTTCATATGATTGTCCTTCTAATTTTATCGATTTTTTCTGGTAATTTTCTCCATGTTTTGATCAATACTTGCAATCGGCAGCAATCGGCAGCAGGGAGATCATGTAGCCTTCTGGATTTGATCTGTGACGCAGAAGTGCCGTCTGATGCGCCGATATGCAAGGTTGGTCGAGCTTTATTTTTACTTTTTCTTTTTCCCTTTTCAGGTACTTATAGTGATGGAAGTTGATTTGGCGTTATTTTTTGTTCTAAAGTGAGGCATTACACAAACCCCTCGGTGGTACCGGTGGGGGTCCTCTACCTCAGAGTCCAGAAGGCTCAAAAAATCCCAAAAATTTTCGAACTTTTCTGCCATATTTTCAACTAGTGAATTCCTGGCTATCGTTATGAGCTTTTCAGCTTTCTTTTGCATCATTCAGTTCATACCAACATGAATATTTTTATCGGAAAATTATCAATTTTCATTACTTTTCTATCTATTTTCTGCGGTTGTACTCAGCACCAAAGTGCCGTACAGTAGCAAACACTTGTCGTGTTGTCCTCAAAGTCGGGCCGCTGTGGTGATAACAACAACAACAAACATAAATCGTATCATTGTTGTTGTCTGCTTCTATATGTTTGATCCACGTGCCGTTGTTCTCTGCAGAAACAATTTGTCCCCGGAAATTTGGGCTTTAACACGAAAATCCGAAAGTTGAGCAATTTTGTTCATTTATAGCATATTGTAAATCTTGAAAGCATCCATTTCCATCTGTCCCAATTTGCTGCATCAGGTCCGTGGTGATAACGTGTTTTGTAGTTCCAAGAAATTCAATACCGATTACCAAACTGATTTCTACTCTAGTTGGGATGTTATCATTGAGCTGATTACGTGACCGTCCCTTGGAGAGGTTCCGATCGATAATTTTTTCCTTAATCCTTTCTGTAATTAATTTTTCTCTGTAAAATTGTGGTATCACTGGAGCGGGCCATTTCATTCGCATGACGCTGTATTTTTTTCCTTCTCATTTTCCATGATAGGAGTGCTTGAATGCATTTAGGAGTGCTCCGATCAGTTGCTGGTTGACATGGATCAGCAGTTGAAGCTTTTAGAAGACGATTGCGCCGCGTATAGACAGCTAATTGATTTCCTAAAGGAGAAACACTCGAACGCTGACATCGCGTCCTACAAGCAGACGTTACGGAATCTCAAGGTATTTTTAGTTTTTCTTATGGATTGATAGTTTTTCATTTCGATCATTTCGCTTCCTTTCCTCTGGGGTCGGATAATTTGGTACCAAACTTGTCGTAGAGAGTAAGGACACTGACTTGGTATAGCGGTTGGCCACGAACAGTCGTTGTATGGGCCATATACGCATTCACAATGTCCCTACAATTCTGAATAGAAGACGAATGCAGCGGCGCGTCCTTAGCGGACTGATAAACGCCGAAAGCTTCACCCTCACTGATGTGTCTAGGTCTACTTATACCCATGTTCGCCGCCAAAGGTTTCGTTTCCTGTAATTAAATGCAGCTTTCAAGCATTTGCAAGAAATTTATGAAATAAAAGTACTTCCTTTTCATTTCATAGTTGTCACTGGACGTCCTAAACCCCTAGCTGTATCGTTTATTTAGCTTTTGGTAAGGTTCCCGGAGTCTTCCGGACTTTTTTCTCTTTCCGGTTCAATTTCCTGAACGGTTTGGAAGCTGTAATTGGAGTTAGAGGAGATCTGTCGATAAAAGCTGAATCATCAGCACTTCTTCGCTCAGGAGATAAGAATACCTGTTGAAGGCCAAGTCAATATGAAAATGTGCAGTCCCAAATATGATTATGTAACCATGGTTTTTATTAGGGTGAGAGGTTAGAAATTTATAGGTTCTTCATCGGTTTTGATCGTATAGAGGCCGTTCCCGGGTTATTTTAAACCATTGCCTTGTCAGCGCCTATCACTCTTAACTCGTGTTTGTTCAGCGTCACGCATCACATATTTCAACATCCAGACTATGCAATTTTTATTTTTACGCAGCTTAGGGGCAATATACTTTATCGGTTTTTATATTGTTTGTACTGATGTTTGTTCAGAACGATTCGTTAATGTTCATGATGTTGATAAGCGCTAAAATTACACAATAGTGCTCAATCAAGCTCCAAACATGCTTGATTTTCCTCCCCAAGGTTTTGACAAGCTCATGGCGTACTGGTTTGGCGTCGGTGAGCATCGAACAGGTATGACATCCTTGTTCGAACCTCACCTGAGTCGCGTCTCTTGCTGTTGCTTAAGCCTTATGAGCAGGGGTGTGCGGAAATTTCTCTCAAAAAAGCGGAAGGCGGAAGACGGATCGGAAATGGCCAAAAATGGCCGGAAACCGGAATGCGGAACACGGAAGCCGGAAATAGTGCAGAAATCGCTAAATTATTGGAATTTAGCCAGAACTGGACCACAAAAAGTTTTCATTTCTGTTTCTAAAGGTACCCATGGAGTGCTCGTTTTGTTTCCACTAGAATGTGTCTATTATTTCGGTGAAGGTGTTCAACGTTTGGTGATAACTTCAAAGTAAACGGTGGAAATTCGTCTTTATAAACTTCATCTTAAGCCGAAGACAAGTACGTATAGAAAGGCAGGCTTTTTTGGCGTAATAGACAAGAATGCTTTCGAAATAGATTTAAAAGCCTAAAACGAGCATGTTATGGTGGAGAAACAGCAGTTTTTCCATGATTTTGGGGAGAGAGGTTTTCTCAGATCGTTTACAATGAAACCAGGAGAAGAAAACAATCTCTCGCACTCAGACTATGTGATAGGTGCCGACAAATACTTCACAGCAAGTTTTCTAAGGAGGGGGGGGGAGGAGGAGTGTACTTCGCTGCATTGGTTTCATTCTGTCAGAATTCGAATGGATCGCATCGACGACAGCACAAAAACTTTAGTCTCCATTTTGTTAGCTTGCACAGTGGAGGTCTTTGACTTCTTCTTCCGTTTCCGTGTTCCGCCCAAAAACAAAGCGGAACACGAAACGGAACGGAAGGGCCAAAAACGGCCGGAAAGCGGAATTCGGAACACGGAAACGGAAGTTCCGCACATCCCTGCTTATGAGTGATTAGAACCCGGAATTGTCCTATGAAAGGGATGACGTATGATCTTATCGATTTATTGTTTATGTATTCAGGATGAAGAACGCGCCCTGAAAGCTCAGTACGATCAACTCTGCCAAGAAGAGGCGCATCTTGATGCGGAGCTGATCGAAAAGAAAGCGGCACTCGAAGAGAAAACTGAGGAGGAAGCTAGCCGATGGCGTCAGTTCAGGGACAATCATAGGTGCACTAACTTTATTGTTACTGTACTAATTATAAAAATAGTTTATGAATATTCACTCATGTATTTCATATAGTTGTGAAGAGGGCGCGCGTGATACAGTGGTAAGCGGCGCTACTGACACTCCGTGCGGTGAAGCGATTGATCTCCGCTTTGGCTAAACAAGCCTTCTTATTCGGGTCAATCCGGGGTCGTGTAAATTGGTACCAGACTTGTCTGAAAAGCCATATACCGACTTGTTATAGCGGCTGGCTCTCGCAAGTCATTGTATAGGTCAAACACGCATACACCATTCCTCTGCGATTCTGAATGGGAGATGAGTGCGAGGCGCGTCCTCAGGGAAGTGATCAACGCAGGCACTTCCACCTTTGCTTTTTTTACTACATATAGAAATAGTGTAAGGAAGTTCACTTGGGCACTACATCAACCTACATTGGGCACTACATCAACTTAGATTTTCTTCTGTGGTGCAGCATACCTATCATGAGTCTACCTATTGTTTTTCACTTCTTTTTTTTACTATGCACTGCTAATCAGTTGTTTACCTACACATTTCGAAGCCTACATTTTTGTTTCCACGTTAGTGTGCTGTAGAAAATGAATAGAATTCAGACGCCTGCTCGATCTCGATGAGAAGACGCGGAATTGTGACGCTGAACTGCGATACGCCAGTGAGCAACATCGTCGACTCTCCAATACAAATGCCCTGGAGTTGGTGTTCAATATTTGGGTCGATCCTGCCGATGGAATCATTGGTAAGTTGATTGATTGATCTTAATTTTTTGTTTAAACTGTCTTATTTCCGGCTATTTTGTGGGGGAAAATGGAATTACGTGAAGATTTGTAATTAATGTAACAACCAACAATTCCGTTATAATAGTATAGGAGCTGCGCAGCTATCAATAATCGATGCTGTACTAACTTGTCCAGAAGTGTGTTGCTTGTGGGGGATTTTTCTTACCCCGATTATTACCCAGTTACCTTCTGATGATGTGAATTGCTTCGGTACTTTGATGGTTCCCTTTTATCGAGATTATAACAGAAGTTTTTTTAACTCGCATTTGATGACTTTCGGGAAAATTATTCTCATTTTCATTGCGTCCCCACCGAGGCTACAATCTTTTTTTTACAGATATCTTAAAACCTTTCTGGGAGGTTTTTGCCATACTGATCCCCAGTTGAGATCAGCTAAAATGGTTTATTAGCCCAAATTTTCCCAGAAAGCCAGAGAAAACACGAAGAATTCGAAACAGAGAAGGGAATGAATTACACCATATTTTGTTCTGTGATGAATGAAAAGCTACATGGGAATGAACTGTTAAGAACGGAAATGCCAAGAAAATTGAACTGTTATTGATGTTCCTTCAAGTTTATATTAATTGTTAATATTTTGTAACTTTTATTATTAATGAACGATGAAAGAACAAAAAAGGATGCTTGGTACAACGTCATGAAGTGAAACATAGTCTAATTTTTTCGGTTTCTTGCACTCTTTATTTGTAAGTGGTTGTGTTCCCCTCCAGTGCCTCTTATATTTAGCGGAGTTTGGTTCCGAGTCTTGTTCTGTAAACGTATACATCAGGCGGATAATTATACTTATTCCTAGGGGTTAGTTATATGTATTATAAACAAAACTTTGAAGTTTTAAAAAATGAGGTAGTTTTTAAAGAAATTCAAATACCGCCTAACATATTTGAACTGTTTGTCATGGTTTTTGAGGTCGTTTTTAATGCGAAGTGCCCTTCCTCATATTTTCATGAGAGGCTTCATTCCTCGTTCTGAGTGAATAAATAAATAAATGAATAGGGATAAGCGTTCGAATTAAACCTCATTTATGTCATTCTTTTATCAATAGAGCGCCCGTAGTAGTTTGGTAAAAGTCGCTGCTGACACCCGCACAGGCGAGGGATTGATCCCCACTCGGGCTTACCAGGCTTTCATTCCTCCGGGGTCGAGTAAATTGGTACCAGAGTTCTCTGGAAAGGCTAAGACACTGACTTGGTATAGCGGCTGGCCCGGCAAGTCATTGTATGGACCAAATACACATTCATTATGCCTTACGATTCTGTATGGAACACCGATGCATGGCGTTTCCTTAGAAGACTGATAAACGCCGATACCTTTTCCTTTATCAATAAACGTAGGTGAAGTTTGGTGAGACGTTTGGTAATAGGGCACGGTTGAAGGTCGTTTCAATCGCGCCCACTTTTCGTACTTCCGCGATTTGAAATGTCAGGGACAGAGTTGTCACCGATAAAATTCCACTACTCGTGCAAAAAGGCAAAATATATCTGCACTTTACGTCTGGTAAATTTCAGCGATACCCTTTTCCTGTCCTACACCCAAGTCCTTTGGGTGTCAGGTGGGGGGGGGGGGACGTTAGGCAGGAATCCTAATTGCCAACTCATGGCGCGCGCAAGGTGACAGTACCTGCGGACCATTGCCGAGTTCACGGCGTGCACGTGCACCCTAGTCCTCGCCGCGCGCGATCTTGGCCGGCCGAGCTCCTCGTTAAGGCGAAGGTGACCCGACGGACGAGAGGAGTCCGATGGTCCGCGAGAAATGTTCCAAGTGCCTTCCTCTACATAATTAGCGGCCGTGTAAATGGTCCAAGGACTCGGCACTACATAAGCGTAATATGGTAGCATATTAAAATTTTGAGCTCTTTCCAATGGGCTTGATCAGAGGTCCATAAGAACAGCTGTTGGTCAGCATGTTTCGATTTTCAAGACCGTGTACCTTGAATGGTGAAATAATCGTCTTTTACCCAATTCTATTAAGATGAGATTATTGGAAAACTCGAATTTCATGTAAAACTCAATCTGATGTTTATTTTAACAAAAATAGAGAGGCTCATGAACGGAGACGAGATATGAGAAATGCGAATGCTGTGAACAGGGCTTTAGAGAGAGCCACGGAGCAAGATTCAAATCTCAGTCAATCACATTGATACTTATACTACAGAATTCAAACTGCTCGTCCTGTGACGTGTCTGGACATTTTAGCACGTTACTTTGAACACCAGTATTCATAACCCCAAGCATTCCTCAAGCCACTTTTCTTCACTAATATGAGCGATTGTTTGACGTTCTATGCAGCAGAAGTACGATTTCCAAATCAAAAAAAATGCTCACGAAAAACTGTTCTTATGAACTTCTGACTGAGCTCATTGGAAAGAGCTTGAAATTTTACTGTGTTCACTCATTTCGCTCATGTGTAACCGAGTCGTTAGACCATTTACATGGCCGCTAATTATGTAGACGAAGGCGTTTGGAACATTTCTCGCGGACCATCGGACTCCTCTCGTTGGTCGGGTCACCATCGCCTTAACGAGGAGCTCGGCCGGGCCAAGATCGCGTGCGACGAGGACCAGTGTGCTCGTGCACGCGGTGAACTCGCCAATGGTCCGCAGGTAATGTCACCTTGCGCGCGCCATGAGTTGGCAATTACGATTCCTGCCTAACGTCCCTCACCCGTGTCAGGTGGCCGGGTCCGACGGGTTTTTCTGTGATCTTGCGGGTATTTGTGTGGAGTGTTGTTTTCGGCTCACAGCCTCTCCTCACCGGTTGTCTTCCTCGAATGACGCCTCAACCAGCTAACATCTACCTCGCTTCCGTTATTAATTTATTTATTCACTTGTTTTTGAAATATACAATCTGCCTTTCCCAGCCAGTCGATGCCGTCGCCTCTATGTGCGTGAGAATTTGCGCTTGAAGATCTCAGCGATTCTATAAAGAAACCGGCGAAAAAGTTGTCTGTCGTGCAGACTAGTTATTGTCCGTAAAGTGCAGCGCTCGCGGATCGTTTGTGTTTTCCACTTGAGTTCGCATTACTTTTTCTCTTACTGTTGATTGTTCTGGACAAATTGAGTCTTGATGCTCCCACACCGCACCAGGCCTCTCATATTGGCTTTCATTTTTTTTTGATGCTAACCCCTAATTTTCTTTCCTTTTGTTTTTGTTTTAGTTCAGTCAGTACACATATGTTGTTTTTTACTATCATCAATCATCGGCGACTAGAGATTTGAGTAATATAAGGAAACTCAAGCACGCTTCCATTCCATACTACAGCGACTGATCTCGAAACAGACTCAGTTTTGAAAATTCATTACGCTTCGTCAACGATAATCTTCTTCGGCTGGTGATTTGGCTTGTGATGAAGTGGAATAGTGAAATAGGGCGTCTTTTTCGTTGTCTGTAACCACCTAATTCCACGCTTTTTGTTTATGTTTATCTCATTTTCTGTGGTGTGGAAATGATCAGCATTTCTCGTCTGATGTAGGTGTCTCTATGGAGGTTCGTAGTATTTTTCATGTTTTCTAGTTTGATCATAATTTCACGAATTTGATTACGGAAAGTGAGGAGAGCACAAGAGGCAGTAAGGAGGGAGAGTGCTAGAGAGCGCGAGAGATTATGGTTCAATTGTGGAAAAAAAAAGAAAGAAAACGCGAGGAAGGGCGAGATAGAGGAGAAGTAGAGACAGAAGGCGCAAGAAGGAAAAAGACAGAAAGCGCCACTAAGGGCGAGACAGTGTGTGAGAAAGCGGAGAATGTTAGAGAGATCGAGAGAGTACGGGAAATGTAGGAGAGTGCTAGAGAGCGCGAGAGATTACGGGAGAGAGGAGAGTGCTAGAGTGCGCGAGAAAGGATGTTTGAAATTAAGGACAAAGAGAAAGAAAACGTCAGAAAGGGCGAGATAGTGTGGGATAGGGAGGAGAGTGCCAGAGGGCACGAGAGAGTATGGGAGAGAGAGGAGGGTACCATAGAGCTCTAGAGAGTATGGTTAAAGTTGTTGGAAAAAGGAGGAAAACGCTAGAAAGCGCGAGATAGTGTGGGGTCAATTTTGTAACGCATCAATAATGCAATGTAGAAGTTCTAAACTGAAAGAAGGTTGTCTATTTCTTGATTATTTGATGGTTCTTCAAGTTGTTATGATTATCATCTAGGTTTTTTGAGAACGCTTTTTTGTCGAAATCTATCCGAAGTGTCATTATTCACATATATACTTTTATTATCCTTTCTTTTTTTGCATCCGAACTGGTTTTATCAGTTACATAACTATATCATTATATTGTCAATTACACGTGACCATGGGCATCGATTGATTTGCACCATCATTTTTTAGTCCATATTTGCACTACGCACATCTTGCGCGGGTAATAAATTTATAAGTATTTTATAAGAGAAGACGATGGTTGTTAAATGTTTATAGCTCCACGAGGGAACATATCAATTGGTTTACGACGGCGATTCAGTGGCGATGAATCTCGTTCCGGATCTCCTCCTTTATATGAGCCATTGCAGGCGAGATAAACGGTTTTCGTCTTGGACGTCTGCCAGATCGTCTCGTCGATTGGCCGGAGATAAACGCGGCATGGGGACAGCTAGTTCTTCTCCTAGATGTACGTTAGATTTAGCAGCTCCTTTATTGATAGATTAATATTCGCATTAATTATTGCTAACCAAGCGGATTTAGGTGCTGATGAAAAGGGCTAATGTGAGAAATCACACCTTTAAATTGATCACGATGTGTAGTCATTCTGCAATACAGTATAAACGGTGAGATTTTTACTGTTGTTAATTTTCCGATTTTTCTCGTTGTTTTATAGATTTAATATCGCTAAAGTTTCCCAGTTCCACCGATTTTTCTCGTTGTTTTATAGATTTAATATCGCTAAAGTTTTCCAGTTCCACCGGTGAAGAGGTGAAATATCCACTATTCGCCTCAGGCAGCTGGAAACCCTTTGGTAATAATAATATGGACAGCGGCATCATGGCGTATCTTCAGTGTTTTGAGCTACTGCGAGTAGCTCTGCAGGTGAATTTTACTGCGTCTTTATAATTTTTAACTTTATGTGCCTCTATTTTATTACCGAATTATTTTTGCATTTTTTTGTGTCTGAGATTTGGTCAGATTGCTTTTGAAATCAGGGTTATTGCGCTTTGAGCTTTCTAGTGCCTTAGAGATTACATTTTACATAGATTTTCAGTTCAGTTTTATCATATTGAATGGGTTAAAGAATTACCCAACATACCGGGTCTCTTCATTTTCATGTAGGTAGGTTAACTCGGCTTCATCTTCCAGCCCGTCACTTTGTTAAAGACGCAGCTGTTAGGTATCACGTGCTGCTGTGATGTGGAGTTGTTAGCTGTTGATACTGCTGGGTTCATTTCAAGGACTGGGCAAAACAGGGAAGATAGGAACAGGGTAACCCCGGGCTTTGTTAAATGCTTCTGGGTTTAGAGAGTTAGGGTAGATGTTGGGTTGGTAAGAGATATTCAAGAAAAAAGTTGGTGGGATGAGACATAAAAGGTAAAGGTGAAGTGGCTAGCCATGGTATTATTTGCCTAGCTCTGAGATTTGTTCTTGTTTATTAAGGATTCCAAGGTAATAGTTGGAAACGCGAATTAGTAAGGCAATACAAGGAAGTTATGGGTAAAGGTGATAGGTTTGTGACCCTTTAATGAGTAGGAAGATGGATTGTTATACCAGAATCCGCTGGATTATCGAGGTTGTTACGAGGGTATCCAGGCCTTGGATGATTTATTTTTGAAGTAATGGTCGTAGGTGTTTCAATTTTCCTTCTTGAACAGTGCTCAACATATGGACCTTTGTCTTATTTATGAATCATTTTGCTATTATTGTCGTAATTTTTTACACAAAATTCTGATATAGGAGTACTTTTCTATTTATTTAGCGTTTATTTATTAGAAGGGTTGGACAAGGTGGTTTAGCAGACCATCATTTTTATCATTTTTGTTTGAGATAATCAGAGTAATCGTAATCAGAGAAATTTAAAAGGGGAGGAAAACAGATCCCAATTTTGCATTTGTCTGCAGCATTTAGATCCTTATGAAGTCATCACCATGCACTAGAGGCGTTTGGCTTTCACCTAAGCGAATCGAGACCTCTGGCGAAACTACGGTACGGCGGGAAATTTGAATTGAAATGTTGTCCACCGCACTCTATGTTTATGTAGAATTGTCATTTGTATGTGTTAAGGAAGTGATTGCGTTCAGAAACAGAATCCAGCGTTCGAAATTCCTCATCGAATCAACAAAGACTGCCTGCTACACGGTTCGATGGAATATTCGGCAAAAATGCTGCTGAATAAGGAGGAACGTTGGACGAAAGCGATGAAATTGCTGCTGACGAACCTGCGTGCCGTGATGGTTCAGATAGCGGTGTTGAGGCCGAGTGGTATGTAGCCAAAGGGTGTAGGTAAGAGGGATCGGGTAAATTTGCTCATCAGCGGGTTATTATCGGTGATACGACAGTGTGCTGACACAATGTTTTGCGTTCTACTTGGTCAGCAGCACCACCAGATTTATTACTTCAGTGATGCCTACTAGATAGCAGGTGCGACGACAAATTAGTCGTTTTCATATTTTCATATTGTACATACTTTGTAGATGCTCTGAGCAATAAAATTTTCATTCTAGTACTTTTGTCATTTTCTATGGTTGCACGCGGTTCAATTCCGTTGTCTATTTCATCGTTCAGCATTGTTCCCCATTTTTCTCTCGTTTTTGCATTTTTTGTAGTCGATTACTGTATACTTGTCTGGTTTCCTCCTCTAGATTCTGCGTCTCGTTTTTGATAATTTTTATTTTTTTTCTCCATGAGTTCTGTTTTCAGATACTTGGAAGATAAGTTCAGTTTGACACTTGGATGTCTGGATCAGAGAGATCACGACGTCGCGGTCGCGTACGACGTAGTAGCAGTAGCAGTAGTTGCGATTCGTGCAGCGGCGGCTGCGGCAGCCGCAGCGGCCACCGCCGCGCTGCCGCTCGAATTTTCGCCGCCGCCGGTATCCTAGCTAGGTCTACGACGAAGAAATCGCTCAAAGACGACGACGAAATAGGGGTCAGTTACATGTTCTCTTTTTCATTGCTTCATTATCACGGACAGATACAGTGCCGGCCAAAAAGGTATTCGTTTTTATTTTTTTGGATGTAACTCCTTAGGGACTGGAGCTTTTTAACTCATTTTTTCACTATTAACGGAGAGTTACAAGGATGTACGCATGCTAGTTTTGTTTCGATGAGGTCCTGAAATTTTGTGAATTTTTCTATCAGTAAAGTAAAATGCGCACTTTTAGAAAAGCGGCCTCACTGACAATAAATTTTTCTTACTCTAAAAGTAGTAATGTTTTTGCAACCGCTTATGTGTGGTTTCAAGAAAAACGATTTTCCCTACAAAACGACATATTGACGTTTTTTTAACTCTTAGCTTTTAATATGTTTTAGGTCATCCAATGGGGCGTGTTCTGCAGGTGTTAACTACCTTTGGATGCAGCTCGTGCTTTGCATACGGAGGCTTTCACAGAGTCTTATATGCCGTTTGAAAGTCAATCGAGAGCGTCATTTTAGCTATTTTTTCCGCTTAGAAGGATACTGTCTTCATTCTCTTATGAAGCTGAGTTTTTCTCAGAACTTTATTTGAGAAAAACCACAAATTAGAAGCGTCATTTTAGAAGGTCGAGGTCTTTCTCCCAGAACTCAGAGGGATGTGAGGCGAAGAAGGCCTACCTTGACAATTTTTTTCCGCTTAGAAGGTTTTGCAAGGTCAAAAGCTCAAACACAGTTCGTAACAGTAGAATGGTGGTACCAGAGGGCAGAAACTCGCTCTACCACCAGCAACAGAGCATAAGGTACGGATTTTGAAAAATTTTCACACATTGGTTTTTGTTCGTTTTCAAGCAATTAAAGTGAGACTACGTCTTCAAAGTTGTAATCTTATAAGACCACCGCTTGCCGCGCGCGAGAATTACGCGCCGCGTGCGTGTCGAAATGTGAAAGCAATTTGAATCCATTCTCAGGTGTTACTGTAGGATACAGGATAAATAGTAGTAAGTTAAGCTATCGAACGTCCACTAACAGTTTGTTGTCCCTGTCGTTTGAATTTCAGTTGAAATGCGTTAGTTCAGTTCGCCTCCGACGTCGCACGCGGCGCGGAGTGATCGCGCGCGGAAATCAGTGGTTAAGGTCGTACACACTTTAACTGCTTGAAAACGAACAAAAATCAATACGTGGAAATTTTTCAAAAACACCTTCACGTAAAGCGAGGTTTCTTCTTACAAACGGTATCTTAGGTTTTCGAGAATCTTCTAATCTGAAAAAATTGTAAGGGGGTTAAAATAACGCTTTTATTTTGAAATTTTTCTTAAATAACATTCTAGAATTCATCTTCGTGAGAGAATGAAGGCAGCGTCCGATAGCGCCTTCGATTCTCTTCCGAATGGTATATAAGGCTCTGTGAAAGACTCTGTATATAAAGCGCGAGTCGCATCCAAAGGTAATTCACACCTCTTCAAACACGCCTCCATTGGACCACCTAAAAAATAACAAAAGCCGACAGTAACAAAAAACTTCAATACATATTTTTGTGGGAAAAATCTTCTTCTTTCAAATGGCTCATGAGCAGTTGCAAAAACGTGACTTATTTTAGAGTAGGAAAAATTTATTGTCAGTGAGGCCGCTTTTCTAAAATTGCGCATTTTAGTTTACTAATGTAAAAAATCACGAAATTTCAGGCCCTCATCAAAATGAAACTAGCATATGTACCCCCTTGCCACTCTCCGTTGAATGTAAAAAAATCAGTTCAAAAGCTTCAGTCTCTAAGGAGTTACACCCAAAAAAGTGAAAACGAATACCTTTTTGGCCGGCACTGTATGTTTTTTTTGACTTTTCTCGTTTTTTTCGTAAGTTTTTTGATGGTTTTGTTCGGCACTGTTTTCTGCGCTAGTCAATTGTTTCTGTTTCGACTAGTTTTTTTTTTCATTTTTTCAAACTATTTGTATGGTACTGGGACGGTTGGGTACCGGTTGGGTTGGATAATTATCATTGTGGTTTAAACATTATTCTGGTAGATATTTTTATGTGCTGACCATGAATACGACGTCAGTTTCCAGGATTTCTATCGGTCAAGGAATATTGTAGTAAATGTAGGAGGTTACGAAATTTACCCATGTCGGTTAAAAGTTTGGAAAAGATATCGCTTTTGTTATTAGCACCCTAACATCCCCCTAATCGAAGGTGGTGTAGAGGTAAGAGGCGCCACTGACACCGACACAGTCGTGCGGTCGATCATCGCCAAGGTAAACCAAGCTTTCTGATCCTTCGGGGTGGGGTAAATTAGTATCAGACTTGTGTGGGGAGGTGAAGATACTGACACAGCGCATCTTCAGGGGATTAGCCAACGTCGCCACTTTCACTACTTTTACCCTTGCCTCACGGAATTTTCAACTTTTGGAGAGCTTGTTGGTTTAATTTTACAGACATACTTGATGTTCTTGTCTTTCGGGAGGTATTTTCATGTTCAGTGAACTTTTCTCGTAGCTATACATTACTCTGTGGTGCTATAAGTAGCTGAAGATGTATAACTAAAGAAAATACCTTTCCAACGGATAAGAACTTCTACTTTTGAGATTTAGGATTTTTTCAAACTGAGTTTGTTTTTAGTTCGCTACTAGAATCCGCTCCACGCGAATTGTTTCATGCCCTCAGCCAATTGATGATTGGGAACAATTTTTTGCCAATTCGTTTGTGCGCTTGGCAGATTTTCCGAGAGCGAATTTCCCCGTTTTTGTCTGTCACCCCGTACTGTTGTACAGTGTACTCTAGTAGGTGGTCGTGAACGTTTTCCATCTGACCCTGAAATGAGCAGTTTTTCTGCGGTCGACAGACAGTCACCGTCGAACGCCGACCGATTGCGTCACGAATAACGAAAATGTTGCCGTTCGACGATGTGACTTCCTGCACTCTGTTTCACATTCATCCACACAGTCATATTTTATTGCGTGATTCAGTTAGAACTCGATCGCCGCGTTTTGTTGCAGTATGTTATATCATATTCATCGCGGAAACGTTATTATACCATATAGTTGGTTGGGCGCGTGTGCTATGAGTCGCTACCGTCACCCGCACGATCGATCGATCGATCCCCGCCTCGGTTAACCAAGCTTTCCATCCCTCCGGGGTCGGGTAAATTTGTACCAGACTCGTCTGGGAAGGTAAAGACTTGGTGTAGCGGCTCCCTTTGTGAGTAATGGTATAGGTTAAGTTCGCATTCACCATGGTTCTACGATTCTGAATGGAGTATGTGTGCGGGGCGCATCTTTAGAAGACTGATCAACGCCAGCCAGTTTACTTTTTTGCTTCTAATGCGTCTTATGAAGCTATCATTTCTGAGAGTACGATTAACATTTTGAGTTCTGTATTTAGTTATTCCTGAACAGTCCGGTTTCTAGTGGTTTTTCTCTGAAATATGGGGAAATTTGGCGATCAACAATGTGAGCAAAAAGTGAAAGGCAAGGTCTTGATTAGGCAACTGAGGACGCGTCATGCTCTCGTCATCCTTATAAAATCGTAGAGGCATGGTGAGTGCGATTTGGCCTATGCAATGACGTGCGGGGGCCAGCCGCTATGCCAAGTCGTCTTCACCTTCCCAGATAAATCTGGTACCATTTTACTCAACCGCGATGGGGTGGAAGGCTTAGTTAGCCTGGGCGAGGAAGGTTTTTCGTTATTTTGTGCATGTATTGGCAGTATTTCGAAACAGTTTCCTTTTCCTCTTTCACATTTCATTTTCATTTGTTTATCTTTTATTTTATTATTCATTTGTTTATCTTTTGTTCTTTTGTTTACCTTTTAGTTTATTATTTTCATTTGTTATTTAACATTACGTAAACCTTCGTTTACCGAATTGCTCTAAAAATACCCACGTCATCGTACAACAACGTGCGGCTCCAGTGAGGTAGTGGTGGGATGTTGTCATGTGCTGTGGTGTTATTGAGATGACAATGACGATAAATAATCCATCACTACCTCCACCCGCCCCCATTTTTTAACCTTCCGGAGCAAAAAACCTGTTTTCAAATTGTATTATGCAAAATGTGTAACGCTGATGGAAGTGAAGTGCATTGCTCTGGACCGTAGCAAATAGAGAACTGGTCGCATTTTGTAATGTCCACAATAATTACATCAATTTTCCACTGCTTGCCGTTAATTTTCCGGTTTTTAGTTGTCAAAAAAGGTTAGGAGATTATTGCGAAACTGGGGTGTTTTAGATCAACGATTGGGGTTGCGATAGTTGTTCAGCGAGAAACCACGTGAATTGGCGATACGACCTTGTACGGGCCGGCAGAGCTACGCTGAACAATGCTCATGTGATTTCGGCCGTGAGAAATGGTCATCCGCATGGTTTACCACCGCTAGGTTAACGCCAAAGTTTACTGGGTACGGTAAATCGAAAGAAAACCTCATAAAAGGAGCTTCTTTACTTTTGCCATTGACCTTACGGAATTTTTCTTTATCTTTTCGAGTGTTTTTTTGTCTAATTTTACAAATATAACAGGTTCTCGTTCATACCTTTTGGGAGCAAAACGGATAATGTAATGATAGAAGTGTGATATCCCATTGATGCTAAATTTGTAGCAGAAAAATGTGGCTCTAAACGGATTCGAACCCTCGTTCCTGGGCTATCCGAGACATTGTGCTAGACCTCTACCTATTACAACAGGCAACGAAAGAAAAACGATGGAGGGAAAGAAATAGAAAACAAAGGAAATTTTTGGAAAATTCAAAAATTTTCATCTTTTTTAAAAAATTTTAAAAATAAAATTAACGCCCGATCACGCTTCTCTAGAGAAAAGGGAAAGGTGAGGATTTGCCACACGCTCGTCTTCCATTTGAAATCGTAGAGGCATGGTGGATGCGTACTTGCCCTAGACAATGACTTGCGAGGGCCAGCAGCTATACGAAGTCAGCGTCTTTACCTTCCCAGAGAAGTCTGGCACCAATTCACCCGACTCCAACGCGTCTCTAGTATCTCCCTCAACTATTAACATGATTTTCAAAATCACGGATGTATTGGACAAGTACAGGTAACTAGAGCTACCGTAGTTAACGATGTGGGCGGCCTTTGTCCGACTGAAATTTCAAGAACGGATCTCGGAATTGTGATCAGCACCCTAAATCATTTCCGTAGACGAATTTCGTGTGGAATCGGTAATTCAAACAGCACTCCTTTGCTTACCTGTGTCTACTGAATCTAATGAGTCGGTAGAAACGAATATCGTATTAGTTATTTTAACATGTAATGGAAGACTTTCGGACGAGATTTCAGCCAAATTAATGACCTGGACTCCATCCCTTACCTACCTGCACCTACCTATGAATGATTGAATCGATCGGAATTCGAAGAATAAGTGCCAGAGTCGTGTGCAGCACCTGTGGATGAAACTGATTGCAAAACTTCCGAAAAAGAAGTGCCCCGAAACCCTCCTAGAAGCCGTGGTTCCGTGAGAACGAAACATTTTCTAGAATTTTCGCTGGCCAACGTTCAGCCCTCATGTGATTGGTGGCTGGTTTACGTGCACTTTTGCACCCGGCTGTTGACTGCATCTCTACTGCTGGCTGCGGTTGGTTTTCTATTCAGCGGTGGTGGTGTGCAGAGGAGTGAAGGCGGCGAGAGGCGTGTCCGTGGCGGTAGTTCGATCGGCCGACTGGTTTGCTGCCGCTGTGCGGGTTTCGCAATCTTAACATGTGCTCTGCCGCTGTGTGTGATGTGACATTCTCTTCCCTACTGCATTTTTGGTTACCCAGTTACTTGGGTGTATTACCCTAACCTGGTCTTGTTCCGTGATAATATAGGACTACACTTCGGGAGATCACCCTGCCTCGAAAAGTGCAAATATTCTTGAATTCGAAAAAAAAACCTCGATTTTGCTCCGCGGGGCTGTCTTACCGGCTTGAATTCATACAATTCTGTCCTTCAATCAGCTGAATGCCAAAGGGGATCACTTAAGAGGGAAGGCTTTTGGTAATTTTCCACGACCAGCGATCCCCTTACCTGCACTTCCTTTTCGCCTTGGAGCAGCAGCTCGGCCCGGAGCTCAGCATCCTGGAGTTGGTCGGTGGCCTCCTTAAGAGACCCGTAGCCTGACCACACAGCTCTACTTCTACTGATGAGCTCTTCCTCCTCCATGTCGTTGTCCATGTTCATTGAGCGTCCCATGTAAACGTAGGACTTTGTTTCGGCGAGGGAGATCCATTGGGTGCGATGTGTCCCCCATCGCGTCATGAGCTCATCATAAACTGTGTCTCCTTCCAAATGATACGCAGTCCAATCTTCCTTCAAGCTTCGTCTAGCTCTCGGAGTATCGTCCCTGTTTCAGTTGTACTGATCGCGAAGGTGACGATGTCATCCGCAAATCGAAGGTTTTCCGTCCACACGTAAGCCCTTTTGGTCCCAGTCAAGCGACTTCATCACCCACTGCAATGCGGCAGTAAACAGCTTGGGCGAAATAGTATCGCCTTGCCTGACACCTTTCTCGATTGGGATGTTGATTGGATGCCGGAAGGTTGATTAAGTTAACTGAGATTCGAGCCTATATTGGGTGGTTTGTGGTTATCTAAAGGAGAAAACCGAAAACTCGCCGATGTGTTTTAGGAAGTTTTACGCGCGTAGAAAATGTGAGCGTATCGCATTGCGAATTGACGGACGCATTTGTCCGTCGTGTGCTGTTGACGGACGCGAAATGACGAGAGGCGGCGATCAGTGATCAGTGGTTCGCCGGTCCGTGTCGTTGCTACGCGATTGCGAAACCCGAGCACTCGTGCCACTCTGGCCTCTAGTGAACCGAGAGAGAGCAACGGTTAGGTACACACCTTGAACTGGCGACGAAGCTAATTGCCTCAGGGGTAAGAAAAGGTGCCAGGCTATTCTTGTCACTTGATACAGTGGTGCAGTGGAAAGGGTCGCCACTGACACCCGCATGGTCAAGCGTTCGAGCCCGGGTTAACCAGCCATCTATCTCTTCAGGGTTGGTTAAGTTGTTACCACACATGTCTGAGAAGGTAAAGATCCTGAACAGCAAATGGCTCCGTAAGCCAAGTACGCACTCACCGTGCATCTATGATTCTGAATGGACAACGAAGGCATGGCGCGTTCTTATGGTTCTGATCAGCATCTACCTCTTTACCTTTTGCATTTATTGTCTTATGCTCTCTCTGGTTTTTGAAGTCCACTGAGTTCTTGGCTAGAGTTATCATAGTTATCTACCAAATTCACGGCTGAGGCCGGATTCGAACCTGTGTTGAGGCCTAGTCAGGGCGCGACTATTGCGATTGGTCTAAATATCAGAAAAAAGGCTATTCACTATAAAACGACGCCCAAATTGTTGACGTGGATCAGTATCCTAAGCATACTTTGCTTTGACATGTGATTGACGGTGTTGGAATGGTTTAGGAGGAGTGTAATGCAAGGTGGGGTTAGGATGTCCTTGGGGCTAAAGGGGTGGATAAGCGGGTGGAGCCAGTTTTTCTCCAAAAAATTGATGGTCGCCCGATGTATTTTGTATTTTGTAGATTGTGTGATAACGCGGTATTTCTGAGTGCAATTGAACTTTGGTAATTGTCAGCGGTTTTCGTTCCTATTCAGGGCTGTTTGTCTAGTTAACAGTACTGCTTTTTCTCTGTAATGTTTCCAGAATGATGGTGCCTGTCACTGCGCTGCAATGGACGGCTGTCAAAGGGTTGAAGAAAAATTTCAATGACAAACGTGTTATTTATGAGCAGCCGACTTTTGGTGCTTTGAATTTGCTGACGTTCCTTTTTCAAACTAACGAAACTACGAAACCGGCGGACAAGAGTCAGAGGGGCGCTAAATAGTGGAAATAGGACAGGAATTTGTTCATATTTTCAACACCCGAAGGCTTTTACGGCCATAGTGGATGGCTCCAAGTTCTAAAGATACGGACTCGGAGCAGTAAGGTTTGGAGCTGAAGGAATAATCAATAATGAGCTGAGGGGTATCATATTACCAAGCCAGACAGCGAGGTGAAAAGTCGAATGACTTCAATTTGACTGCTTGTAATTGAAGGTAGATTATTGAAGGGTAAGGGTAAACTAAAATACCCAGTAACAGGTCGAATTTGACGCATGTAGATTTGAAGGTAACATGGTCGCTGTTGATCAGTACCCTTAGAGCGAGCCATGCACTTGTCTTCCAATCAGAATTGTTGAAGTATGATAGACGTGGCTAATAAAATAGCCTACGGGGCCAGCCGATGTTAAAATCAGTGCCTTTAACTTCTCGGACAAGTCTGGTATCAATTCATGCTATCCGATCCCAGGGGTGATGGAAGTCTTGGCTACCCTGGGTGAGGATTGACCGCTCAACCGTGCGCGTGAATGTAGCGCCTCTTACCACTTCACCGCGCTGCTTGCAATTTGTTGCAAATGACCGTTATAGTTTGCAAGCGATTGTAGATATGGCTGAAAATATTTTAAATTTAATATGAAGCCGACATTTTTCTTTGATTTAAACAGTGATAATATTTATCGTTGTGCGGTTATTAGTTTGAAATGCTTTTTCTCAAATAAAAACTTGAGTGTTTTCAGTTTCCATCGCTGTGGTTCATCGCCCTAGCTTCTTCACTCATTCTAGCCCCAGTCTCTATCACAAGGAAGACGCCACTAGCCGAATACGGTACGTTCCGAGCGCTGAGCTGTGAATTTTAAAGAAAACTCTAGCAAAAAAAATTTGTGCATCGACCAGAAAGTCAAATGTTTACCCAGCGTAAGTCCCGTGATCGCCATTTTTCATTGAGAGGAAGGGAGAGTTTCCCGACGACGGGGCTTGTTCAAATACTTCGGCGAAGCGCAAAGGTGGACGAAAAGATGCCAATAATTTTCGGTTCTGGTAATCAACAAGAATCTATGAATGGGCTGCTCTCTCGGGTGCTTTTTACCATAAGGTTATTTTGTGCCTTTTCTGTACCTTTCCGTTTTTTCTCGTCGTATCAGTTCGCAATTTATGGCATCTTTATGGATCACGTCTTATCAGCGCCGACGTTTCCATGGAGAGTGCCGCGCTTTTGATTACGAAAGGACCCGCGGGACGGCCTCATTTTCATTTTTGTTTCTTTTTTTTTTGAAACTATGAGGCTTCCCTCTCCTGCTATCCTACTTTTTCTTTTTTCCGCTCTCGACGTAATTCGAGAGTTTTCTCAAAAGCCCAGAGTTTCGATTTTTTGGAAGGTTCGAGCATCAGTATAAATGGATCTCTTGAAAATATCTTTTATGGGTTCATTCATTCATCTTACTCCTCAGAAGGACGTTCGTGGCACATTCGTAGGAGGCGCTACTGTCACCAGCACGGTCGAGCGATCGATCCCCGCCTGGGCTGGCCAAGCCATTCTTTCGGGTCGGGTAAATTGGTACTAGATTCCCTGGAAAGGTAAAGACACTGACTTGGTATATCGGCTGGCCTCGCGACTCATCGTAAAGACCAAATACACATTCACCATGTCTCTACGATTCTGAATAGTACACGAGTGCATGGCACAATATTAAGGGACTGGTTATTGGCGGCACCCTTACTTTTAACTTTATTCCTTCATTTTTTCAAGAATCGATCATTTAATGTTTCCAGTATGGTTTATGAAACATTTAAGATTTCTCCTCAAAAATGTATGGCGCGCTGATCGACAGCGAAGCGGCCAATTCGTTCAGAATGCGTCCGATGGGAGTTAGGTACGTCTTGTGGAATTTGTTTCTGCTTTTTGTTTTTTTTTTCAATTTTGAAATTTAGGTGGAGGGATGAGGCGACCTTGGCTCGCATCGCTTACAACTATACTGAACGGATGGATGTCGGAAGTGTAAGTTACAAACGTCTACATATTTTCTAAAATTTTCAGTGAAAATGTTGTATTTTTTACTATTGGAAGAATTTTCGCTTTCAACCGACGTTTTCCGTTTTTAATTCAAAAATGTAGAAATTAAAAATTCGTTTACTGGGATGACATTTCTGCGCCGTTGTTTTTTGCTTTCACAACAGGTGATCAAAATTGATTTTCTTTGGAGTGGTTTAGGTTAACGTTTTGAATACTTTCTGGTTTTTGTAACTTTGTTCTGTGTGGAGAAGATCTGGGTGTTGAAGTTTCCAAGTTTTTTCTATCGAAAGTAAACAAAAATAAAGCATTATTGTTATAATTTATCAGTGATGACTTTGCAGGTGACATTGATGCCGATAGTAACCGAACGGCCCCGCTCGCATCTCGTCCGCGGTCCCGGACAACTCGTCCCCACCACCTCCACCGCATCACAAGCACAGCAATCGTCGCACGACGATCCGTCACTAGAGGTACGAAATGTGATCAATCATTGTATGGACGAGAAAAACGAGGTCCTGCTAGCCGCCGGCTGATCAAAATCTGATCAAAATCGCGGCGGCGAGATTTTTGCGAGATCCCTGCATAGGTGCATGAGGAATTGTTCCAGCTCGTACTTTTTCGGTTTGAATCCAGTTTTTGTGTGTCGAGTCCGCCAAGAAGATAGAATTCTGCGATATGTGGAAAGTATTTAAATTCGGGCCTGTAGGCGACTGTCTTCTCGAATTTTCTCGGACCCACCGCTAGTCACTGAAAAGTTCTCACTTTCTTGTTTTTGGTGGCGCTTGAAAACTGTTGCTCTACAGTAGTTCGCGAAAAGATATGTCACCTTGCATTTTTGGGTACAGATCGGTGAAACCAAAGGGAATTTCATTCCAGTTGACAGTTTTAATAACTCTTATTGAAAATACACTAATATGTGCCTTTTCTGGAAATTCTACATTTTTTTTTAAATTTTAAACTCATTTTCATATGCATTTTTAAACAAATGTATCTTAGGAACCACTGAGCTTCTGCTTGTCTTGTAGTGATCTCCTGATAGAGCATGATTAGCTTGTTCTTATAGGCTATGAATTTGAGTTTTAAGACATTAATTAACCATAGAATTTTTTGTGTGAATTTTTTCATGGTCAAAAAATGGTGAAATCATGGGACAATCTTTCATATAAAATTTCGTATATCAGTAACCAGCGAATGGAATACCATCAAATTAGGATATGTGATAGCATAAGATTTTCTCTTTCCACGCATATCTAACTTTGGAGAATAGCCGTATGATTACAGAGAAAATAACTAATGAAATTGCATTTACACAAGCGACCGTTTTACGAATACCCAAAGGGCATTTGACTCCAGATTTCTCTAGTGCATAGTAGACCTATTGCTTGTTGAGTACTTAACAGGTAGCAAAATAATTCCCGCTATTATTCAGAAAATCGTCTTATAGTTGGACCGAGAGAAAATGGTGCACAAACCCGCTCAGCGTACGGTGGCGGGATAGTGATGCATACAACAACAGATGATTTTCTGAACAATAGCGGGGATTAGTTTGCTAGCTGTTAAGTACCTAACAAGCAATAAGTCTACTATGCGCTAGAGAAATCTGGAGTCGAATGACCTCCGGGTATTCGTAAAACGGCCGCTTGTGTAAATGCAATTTCTTCAGGTATTTTCTCTGTAATCAGACGGCTATTCTCCAAAGTTAGATATGCGTGGAAAGAGAAAATCTTATGCTATCACATATCCTAATTTGATGGTATTCCATTTGCTGGTTACTGATATACGAAATTTTATATGAAAGATTGTCCCATGATTTCACCATTTTTTGACCATGAAAAAATTCACACAAAAAATTCTATGGTTAATTAATGTCTTAAAACTCAAATTTATAGCCTATAAGAACAAGCTAATCACGCTCTATCAGGAGATCACTACAAGACAAGCAGAAGCTCAGTGGTTCCTAAGATACATTTGTTCAAAAATGCATATGAAAATGAGTTTAAAATTTAAAAAAAAATCTAGAATTTCCAACAAGGGCACAGATTAGTGTATTTTCGATAAGAGTTATTAAAACTGTCAACTGGAATAAAATTCCTTTTGGTTTCACTGATCTGTACCCAAAAATGCAAGGTGACATATCTTTTCGCGAACTACTGTATTTTGATAAAAAATCTTTAAAAATTTGGAAGCACCTTTTCTGATTTTCTAAGACTCAATATTTATCCTATTTGGGTCATGGGCTAACGCTTGTTCTTGCGAATATTCGGTAAATGAGATGGAGCGCTTTATCGACCATGCCTTCTACTTTTCTTTTCAAGTCCCTTTGACGACAATTTGTACGTACTAATTACAATAAATCGAATTCATAGTTATGAAAATTTGCAAAATTCCAGGATCTTGAACTAATTGACGTGCTGTGGCGTAACGATATTGCTGCGGAAAAAGGTGCCAGACAACTGCAACCAGCTGAGCAATACGAACGCGATCTGCAGCTGCTCACTGAAAAGAGTGTTCATGCGGTGAGTTTTTATTTTCTCCATTTTCATTTTTATTTTGGTCTTGGGCCAGAAGTGGTGGAGATATGGTCAATTTTGGAGTAACCTAGCATAACCTAGCATCTCCAAATATCTAAGTCAAATAATTTTGGAGTAGTTGTCAGCTCGACTTTGTGGTTCGAAGCTGTGAAATTTTCATTGTTTTGAATAAATTAGTTAATTTTTCAATTGTTGCAGCAGTTGTCATAATGTGGGGTTGTGTTGGAGAATTTGCAAAGATCACGACCCCGTCCGGGTTCGAACCCCTGACTCAAGGCTGTTTGAATTGTTGAAGAACGGTAGTGATCGGTGAACTCAGAGAGCACGTACCTGAATTTCTTGATTTTTTTCCGAGAAAATGGGCAAGCGGATCTATTTAGTACATCGGTAGGGTTATAAATAATTTCAACCATCTTCATGAGGTGCGCAGTCAAGTTTTTTTTTGTGGATACTGTACGTAATAGTTACAGAAATTAGAACAAGGCAAGCTTTTTTATAGGAAAAAAAGGACAAAAGAAGAAGCGAGCGAAGTAAGCTTTTCCATAGAAGAAAAGGAAAAAGCAAAAAAAATGCAAGTTTCATGGCGAAGGTAGTTTACAAACAAAGTACTGTGGGAGCATCTCATGACAGCCGTAGTCGAACCAGGTACCACGTTGTTCTTGGTGATAAGCCATGTAGGCGCAGTCCACCTGGAATTGTTGGACTGATTGAAAGGTTTCACTTCTACATACATAGTTGAATAGTTCATCTATACGTAGTTTCAGGTGTCATGCCAAATTTAATAAATGAATTATTCGATTGGTTTGTTAGAGAAAACGGTACCCTCGGCTCGTTAGGCTGCGTAGAGTCCCAGTTAAGGAAATCGGCATCGGTACCGTCGCTCCACTTGTAGACCTGGTATGGGTCGTCGATTTTGTTCAGGCCGATCCAGATGTTGTTTTCTGAAAAATTATGACAATAGGGGCTTGCAAAGTTATCCAATGGCATTTAAAATTCAAAACAAGTAGGGGACGAAAAATCGCTCACTTTTACGCAGCGCGTGCACAAAATCGTTTTCGGCCTCGTCCTTGATGCTGACCAGATGACCGCCCATGGAGCGGCAGAAGTTTTCCGCCGGAACCCACATGAGGTCGACCTCATATAGTCGATACCAGTGCTCGTTGTACAGTTGCCATCCCTTTAAGTTCAAAATTTTCAACGAAAACAGATCGGAACTCTGGTGGAAATTTGCGGAAACCTGGGATGGGTGTGGTAAACCACCCACGTTTTGTTGCAATCCGAGCACGGCCAGCAGGCGAATGTTGTTGTCGAGATTCTGGGCACGTTTTCCGGCTGTCGAATTGAATTTCGGTCGAAGAACCGGTGGAATAACTACAGCGGATGATATTGAAATTGAAACGGCCAGGAGAAGTAAGTGCAGTTCCATGAGTGATGTGTTTATAGCCCAGTCAGCCTGAGCTCGGGTTTCATTTTCGGCGACTGGGTCAGCCCTAGGGAGAAATCGATCAGAAATCGACTTATGATCGAGCTTTTGCGGAACTTTGAAGTGATAGTTGGTAGATCTGTGTTTTGTTAGGTACTGTTTGCCGTGGTCGCCATGCAGTGTAAGAACGGGGGATGATCATCTGTGAAAAAATCGATAAATCAATGAATACGCAAACCTTAGGTTCGTGTTGAGTATGGTGGTTTACTGTGCTGTTCCCTTACCCTTGCTTAAAACGCGCCCTGTTATCAATCGATCAGCCACTAGAAATTATCGCTCGATGATGACGCGCGTCGCGATGCACTGAACTATGAACAGGGGTTGATATCCCACGAAAACATCGGGAAATCAATAATTTGATGCATATGAGAAACGATGGTGGGTTCGTCGTGTTGTTCTTTGGCCGTGTTTAAATGCGACGTCATACTATCGATTAGCCACTAAAAGTTATCGATCGGCTGTGGCGCGCTGTGATGCTAGCAAGTATGAGCAGGAGTTGGGCATCCGTGAGAAAATAAAAAGCTGGAAGTCCTGTGAATGTGAATAGCCTTAGATATTGATCTTCTATGGGTAATTTGGGTAAAATTAAACCGAATCCAAACCATGAAGCAACACCTGTTTCAGCCATTGTCGGCAGAGGAATCTTCACGTTTCGAGGATCTCTCCAAGGTTTACTTCGAAGACTTCTACGCCGTCCCGTACGTGGTTCGTGCTGGCTCCAAGGGCCAGCCGCAACAAGCCTCTCGCTCCGACCAACTGTTCGAATTCGACGACGATCTTTCGAATAAACGCGAAGTAGCGACCCCGACGGACGTCAGTCTAGCTCAGCTTCTTCCTTCTCCTATGGCCAACTCTTCAAGCAATTATGGCTCGATTTCAGGAGGATCTGGCTGAGCTACTGGCCGACGTCTCGAAGGAAGGTGGACAGCTGGACAGACTGACTTGTGGTGGTGGTGGTAGTGGTGCAGGTGCTGGAGGATGTGGTGCACCGTCTGATCTCGAACCGCTGCCGTTGGTGAACAACGTCAGTCTGTCGGAGGGTATCGTGTTTACCCCGCAGAACGGTACGATTTACAAAAATTGACATTTCCAATTTCTACTTTTAATGCCATCATGGTGCAGTGAGAAGAGACGCTACTGATACCCTCACAGTCAAGCGGCCGATCCCCGCCCAGGCTTATCAAGCCTGCCATCCCCCGAGGTCGGGTAAATTGGTACCGCACTTGTCCGCGAAGGTAAAGAGAGTGACTTGGTATAGCGGCTTGCCCCCGCAAGTTATTGTGTTGGCCAAATATGCATTCATCATACCTCTACAACTCCGAGTGGAAAACAGCCATGGCGCATCGTTAGGAGGCTAGTCAACCATTTTTCCCTTACCTTGCGCCTCCAGGGTGTGTCGCCGAGAGGGACAGTTTAGGTATTCGAAACCCGAGCCTTATACCAGTCGGATGTCCGGTCCATTGACTCGCTTGATTATTGATTGATTGATTGATTTATTGATTTTCAGTGTCCGAAATGTCGATGTTACAAGAACAGCAGCAAGCGGCGATGTCAGCGATGTTGACACCACCGGCGCCGGCCACCCTCTACAACGAGTCTTCCATGCCCGGTGTCTGGATGCAACAGGCCGAAATGAGCCCCAGTGATAGTAAGTCACCTTTTTTTTGTAATGAAATCTAAGAGCACACCTGGTCTTATTTTTAATTTTGAGGTCATTTCACATTTTGTCGATATATTCTTGCGGCATTTTACCAGATGAAGGGCCAAAACTGTTGCTTGTTGATTGATCTATAAACTACATATTTTTCTATAATCTTTAAGCTTCATAGGTGCGGTTATCTGGGTCAGGTTTACCGATAAGACGTCAGCTGTCCGTAGCGAATTTAATTTTATCAGGGGTACTAGTGATAGCGTCGCCTGAAAAGCAGATAGGAATGAAATTTTTGTGATGAAATATTAAACAAAATATCACTCCATTGCCTCAGGGTATTTTTCTATTGCTAAATCACGGTATGTTTCAGTCTATCCGAATAATGGCTTCATGTCGTTCCAAAACGATACAGCTGTGCCGGTGGTTTCTACCGGCAGTCAGTACGACCATCAGTACCACAATGGTGTTCAGCAACAAGAGGTGTGCTCAAAAATTTATTTAAATTTGGAAAAAAAAATAGTGAAAGGGCCGAACTTGAGGCGAAGGTATTAGCAGTTGCGGTCCCATATTATTCCTTAGAACAAAAATTTTTTTGGAGTTTTTCGATCTCGCTGAACCTGCATATCTTCTTGGTCTGATTTCAGGAACTAAATTTGTAGTTTTCCATTTTTTCGTTTTCCTTTCCATTCATCTGTATTGATATTCCGCCATTTTTCAGACTACGCAAATGTACGATCCGTACTACTCGGCAAGGACCACCTCGTTCAGCAAGTGAGCTTTTTTTCTAATTGTGCTCAGTTTTTTGCGTTTTTTACTAACTTCATTGATTTCCTGTTTTTTAATAAATTTTTTAATCAGTAATCAAGTTTTCTATTCAGTGAATCGTTGTCAGTGTGCTCGTCATCATCCAACGCAGCTTCACCGCACTATCACAGTGAGACCGAGAACTACAGTCCACATGCGAGCAGGTAATTTGTTTGGTTGTCGATCGATAATCGATCAGAAAACCGACCAATAAACCAACCACGTATTTTGAAGGTATTTCGGAAAGCTAGCACCAAGAGAAGTCGAGGACACTACTGCATTGTATCCACGCACCGTCTGCGGGTAGGTGACTTTTCTCGGATTACGATTGGCGTCAGTCGCGCCGTGCCGCGATTGGACGTAAATTTTTGATTCAAATATATTTTGGTTTCATTCATTGATTTTAGATCAAATGGCGAAAATGGCCTCTCGACCGCTAACAATAATGTTGTCAGTGTCCCACGTCGTCGTGGACGCCAGTCAAAGGACGAGCAGCTGGCCGCGGCGAATCGACTGCCCCTCTCAGCTCGGGAGATTTCCGAGATGACTCTCGGAGAGCTGCACAAAATCCTGAAGAACGAGAATCTCACCGAGCACCAGAAACTGCTCATTCGAAAGATTCGCAGACGTGGTGGGTTATCTTTCAAAAAATTCGCATATAATTCCGTTTTTGGGCGCGCGAAGTACACTGGTAAAAATCGCTGCTGGCATCCGCTCGATCGAGCGATCGATTCCGGCCCGGTATAATCAAGCCTGCCATTCCTCCGAGGTCGGATAAATTGGTACCGCCCTTGTCGGGGAAGGTAAAGACACTGACTTGGTATAGGGGCTGGCACCGCAAATCATTGTATTGGGCAGCTGCGCATTCACCACACCTCTGCGATTCTGAATGGAACACGAGTACGTGACGCACCCTCACCCTGAAGGGACTGATCATTGCCGACACCTTCATCTTTACCTTTACTTTTGATTTGTTCTGACTTCAGGCGTACCCCTGCCTCTTCCTCGGTATCTTCTTTACCCAGAGTCGGTGATGGCGGTTTTTTTTTGATTTTCCAATCTGTCATTGGTAATCCTATGGCATAGTTGTTACAGGGATCCCATATGCTCTCATTTTTGAATCTGTTTTCCCCTTTTTCGCCTTTCCTTTATTCCTTCTCTCGTGTCCAACTTGTGAGTCGTTCTTAGAACGTTCTATTTTCATCTGTTTTTCATTTTCTATTTTTCTTATTTTTTCCTTGCAGGAAAGAACAAGGTGGCAGCACGCACGTGTCGCGAACGTCGTGGTGAGCGCCAGCGCACCAGTCATGGAACAGAGGCGTCGTGGAATGTTCCGGTAGGATTATTTCTCTATTCCTACTTCGAATTCGATCGATAACTGTAAGAAATCGATAATCAGGCCTGATTAATAATCAATTCATTCGGTCGGTTCGGTTCAAAAATACATATTATGTGGCCTATGTTTTTACAAAATGAGATTTTCCTGTTGAAAATGTGGTAGTTTCCAAAGTGGTAACATATTAGCCTGCAATTTGGCTAGGATTTTCTTTTTCTGCTTTTATTTTTTTAATTCTGAGCGTTTTCAGACACATACACCTGAGCCACCGTACCAGATCCATTTGTAGAGCTGCTGCATAGCGGAATCATCTTCAACATTTCTATGGTTTATTTTTACCGATGTGATGGTTTTCCTACTCTTATGTTCATATAGATTCGTTGATGCTATAGTTACCGTATGCCTTTTTTTGGAAGAATCAATTTGTTCATTGAGTAATCCAGGTGTTTGTGTAGAGGACGCGAGAAGTACTTTTTTGGATCCTTTTTTGTAACATGTAGAAGGATTATTTCATTTTTTGCTATTGAGCGCATTCTCGCGTTTTCTACCATGTCGTCGTTGTTATGATAATCATTTTTCATACCTCTTGTTCTCGAAATGTTTTTTTCGTTTTTTTCCTCACATGAGCTCCTTCTTAGCTCTGGAGAGGATTCTTCCGCTTTTTGGACGCTGTAGAGCTCTTAAGTTCTTATTTTCAGTGTGGAATTTTCGGAGTTTTGTCAGTGTTGTTTGTCATGTCATTTCCTATTCATCTCGTTTTTCTCCGTTCATCTTTTTTTTCATACTTTAAGCTATATATTTTATTCCACATCCTCCACCGTGTATACGATGTCGTGTGCGTTCAAAATGGGCAATGTGTCTGTGTTGAGTAGTGTAGTGAAGCGGGTAACTAATAATACACACCAAACGGCGGCTCCTTTTGGCCTTACCGTAGCCCTCTACCGTATGACTGAAGTCCGTCTCTACCGTACTCTTTTGTTGTATGTGTGGTTCTTCAGCTGTGCTGTTGTAAAAAGAATATCTCTTAGACAACCTTAATCCATGGTGTTCATATAGAAGTGAAGTGCTGTGTATTTGTGTGCATGGAAAATACAAAATACCTAGCCAATGTGTCTGTTCTGTGTACATTGCTGCCTTATGTGGTAGAATTCGTGCCAATAGTTCCAACAAAAATATAGAAATCGATTGAAAATCGTCTTGTTTACACTTAGGAGCACAGCGGTGGCGACAGCAGCGACAGTTGCGGGACTTGGATACGCCCACTTCCTGGGCATCACCCTAATGCTCAATAGTAATCAGTATCCCTTCAGCTTCTCTTGGACCATTGGTGCTTTTACTAAAAACGTGTCTGGTGTATCTGAAAAGCTACAGACGCACAGCAATGGCTCACTGGTCGACGTGATGCCATGGCAACAAGCGCTGCTGATACCCGCATGGCCGAGCGATCGAACCTCGCTCGGTTTAGCCAAGCCTTCCATCGTTCCAGAATTCGGTAAATTGATACTAGATTTGTCAGGTAAGGCGAGAACATTGACTTGGTAAAGGGGCTGACCACTTCGTGCCAATGCATAGACAAAATGCGCATTCACCATGATTCGGAGATTCTGAATCGGATACGTATGCATGGCGCATTCATAGGACTGATCTCGCTGACCTTTTACAGATCCTGGTTCTGCTTTTCAAGATAAGGTTGTGGCTGTGGGATCAACCTATAATTTAGTAGTTATTTTTTTCGAAAATAGAAGGAAGAGGAATAGATTGTAAATACCGTTCACGGAATTTTCTTCTTCCCCCAGTAGTATCGAACTCAGGAAGGTACAAACCACGGTCGAACTCGTCCAACTTGTTACAGTGCTACTACCACTATAACCTCGTCTAACGTGAAGATACGAGACGAGTGAATTAGTGCCTATTTTATTAATATTTTTTATTTATTTATTTTTCATTTTATTAATATTTTGTTAATATTTTTTATTTCATCAGATTTTCAAGGCTTTCAGCACAAGGAAGAAAGATGTGCTATTGAAAGCATACAAAACTTTTGTGAGACCTATAGTGGAAAACTTCACCTGGGTGTCCTCACCTCAGAAAAAGAAATACATAAAGCAGTTTGAAAAGGTACAGAATAACTTCACTAGAAAACTGTTACTTCGCATTGGTAGCTTTTTACATTCGAGAGTACCACGCTGCAAGCTCGATGTAGGGTTAGGGATGCATGTGTTGTATTCAAACTGCTCACGGGGATTATCAACACTGACATCTCAAAGTCCTTTTCACTGCGTCCATCAAGAACTCGTGGCAGTCTCGAAAAAATTTCGTACGGAAAGCCCAAGTCAAGTCTCAGATTGAATGATATCATACTTACTTACTTAGCACTTATTATAGATGGCCCGGCTTCACTGTACGTGCGCGCCCCAAAACGACTTCCATTCGCTTCGTTACCTCGCGAACGTCATCCAGCTTGTTGGTCGAAGTCGACTGTGACGAAGGCGAGAATCAGCCGTTCTGGAATACAGCATAGTCTTAATACGTTCGACGAACACATCAGACCATCTGGCAGGTGGTCTTCCACGAGGCCGCGTGCAATCGCGCGGCAACCATTCCACTGTTCTTCTTGTCCAACGGTCGTCGTCCCTTCTTATTATGTGACCGGCGCATTGATGCTTGGCTTTCAATGTGTAGTCAGGGTCTCGCAGACGGAACATCTGCCTTAGATCGGAGCTGCGAAGTCCGGCTCGGTGTTGGAATAGCCGGGTGAACTTTAGAAAACACCTTTCTAACGCTCTGTATGTGACTTGCAGAGACTTCGCCGTGGCTGACGTATCAGGCCAAGTCTCAGCCGCGTAATACAGAGCAGGAAGAACTGTCGAATCGAACAAATGAGTACGGAGGTCAGCATCCTGGAGTTGGTCGGTGGCCTCTTTGAGAGACCCGAAGGCTGACCACGCGGCTCTCCTTCTTCTGATGAGTTCTTCCTTCATGTCGTTGTCCATGTTCATGTAGCGCCCAGGTAAACGTAGGACTCCGTTTCGGCGATGGGAGATCCATCGAGCTCGATGTGCCCCCATCACACCAGGAGTTCTTCATGAACTGTGTCTTCTTCCGATTGATGTGCAGTCCAATCTTCCTTCCAGCTTCGTCCAGCTCTCGGAGCATCGTCTCTGCTTCAGTTGTGCTTTTCGCGAAGATGACGATGTCGTCGGCAAAACGAAGGTTCGATAGGAATTTCCCGTCCACACGTATGCCTTTTTCATCCCAGTCGAGCGACTTCACCACCCACTGCAATGCGGCAGTAAACAGCTTGGGCGAAATAGTATCGCCTTGCCTGACGCCCTTCTCGATGGGGATGTTGATTGGACATCGGAAAAGCTGTACTTTCGTAGAACAGCGGTGGTAGCAGTCGGCCAGCGTTCTTCTGTAGGACGACTCCACTCCTTGATCGACTAACGCAGACAGGATAGCATTCGTTTCGACGCTGTCGGAGGCCTTTTCGTAGTCGACGAAGGTTAGGACGAGGGGCAGATGGTACTCCAGACCTCGATGATCATCGCGACACCTTGGATGTGGTCGACGCAGCTGAATCCCTGACGGAACCTATCTTGCTCAGGCAGCTGTGCTTCATCCAATCTTCGCGATATCGGCGTCAGGATGATCTTCGTGAAAAGCTTGTAGAGCACGCCCAACAGGCTAACCGGGCGGTAGTTGCGGAAATCATCCCTGTCACCTTTTTTGTGCAAGATGACTGTGCGCGAACTCTTCCACTGATCCGGAATTCGCTCCTTCCAAACGTAGGATGTCATGTGTGCCGAAATAATGGAGTGCAGAGTATGGTCTCCTGCACGGAGAAGATCGGCAGAGATCTTGTTTGGCCCTGGAGCCGTGCCGCTCTTCATACTCCTAATCGCGATTCGTACCTTGTAATTAGAAAGGAGAATCCTTGGCAGTGTTTCACCAGCGGGGATATCGGGGTCTGGTACATATTGTGTAGAACGGAACAGATTGGTGTGGAACCTCTCTGAGATCGATTCCATTTTGAAACGGGAATTGGTGATGGTTCCGTCTTCACGTTTCAATGCCGATAGCGGAATACTGAACTCGTTGAGATCACGTCGACATTTCCTCAGGCTTCGTCTTTCTTGTGCCGCTTCCAGAATCTTCTTCCTGTTGTGCTGAATGAGATCCTCCCGCAAAGCCTTTCTGCAACTGGTATTGGCCACCAGCCGCTCCAGGTGGGTTGCATTCGGATCCATCGTCAAACTTCTCCTCTTCTCTAGCAGCGCCTTGGTGTTCGAAGAGATGCGAGCACTTCTGCTTGATAGTGAAAGAGAACCAGCGTCAGCACATGTCCGTAGTCCCTTTAGAAGCAGCTCGAAGTCCTCGGTCAGGTCCTCAGCGACTCGCCAGTCATAAAGAGATAGAGCATCGTTCAAAATGTCTTCGTCGATCACGGCTTGCTTCCTTCCCTTCGGTCTATGATAGGTGTTCTTCTCCAAACGGTGATCGAACCTGAACTTAGCGCGAAGGAGGCGGTGATCGGCTCCACTGCAAAAAGATGGTACCACGGAAGTGTCGTAAAGGCACCATCTTCTGTTGGTCATGATGTGGTCGATCTCCGCATGAGTCGTGCCATTAGGTGATTCCCATGTCCAGCGACGGTGTTCTTTCTTATTAAACAGCGAGTTACCGTGGAAGAGACGTGCAGCGGACATGAGGTCAGGTAGACGATTTCCATTCTCAATCCTATCGCCTATCCCGAATCTTCCGATCCTGAGATCTTTGCCATTGCCCTTTCCGATCCTTGCGTTGAAGTAACCGATGACGAAGTTGTGAGAGGACTTCTCTTTTCGGATGACTTCTTCTAACTGTCCGTAGAACGCATCTAGCTCCGAATCATCAGCTGCTGCATGTAGTGAGTAGCAGTTGATAGCATACTAATACTATATAATACTATAATACTTGTGTTGTGTTATTTGTATCACATTTTTGCATTCTTCCGTTTCGGAGGTGTGTCATTAACATACGTAATAACTACCAATATCAATATCAATATTTTTAAGTGTTTGTTGTCTTGGTTAATTCTTTGTTTACCTGCCTTGCTATTAACAGCTCTATCGAATAGGCGATGGACTTGAAATGCCCAATTTCACACTTTAACTGCACAATTTCCTTATAATTTCGAACTGCAAAGACATCTGGCTGATACCTTATCTTTAATCGATCTCCCGCCCACCTGACAAGAGAGTTTTCCTTTTGTCTTTCGCGCCAAAGTTTGATTTGCGCTGGAGCGCGTTTGCCGCGCACTTAATTTCGAATTCCAGCGGTGCAATCCAGGGTCACCGCGCTTATTATCCGTTCGAAAGTTGGGGTTTTCACCTTGCAACATTTATTTATTTTTACTTTAATTCATCACTCATCCTTTGTTCTGTTCTTTGTGTTCATTTGGTCGAAAATTGGGCAGAATCATACTTACTGTGGGTTTCTTAATGGAAATATCGACTTCAAACTTATTATGTAGGCGAATAACATAAAAATTGTAATGTGGAAGTTTCTGTGGTATCCATTGAATTATAGGCTTTGTATCAAAACGTGTAGCAACTAAATTATTACATCCAGATTCCTTGCTATAAACCTCCTGGGTACCTTTTTAAGAGATCTCTCTAAGGAGAACGAATATGGAAATATTCAAATCGTATCCCGCAGTTTCCTAGAAGTAGAAGGGAGGGAAAACAATCTTCCGTCACATGTTGAAGAATCCAGTACTTTTGTGTGTTCCATTGCTAATTCGTTGGAAATGTATGAACTATTCCATTTCTTCTCAAATTCTCTTCTAGTTGTTTCCAGATCGTGTTTTCTAGGTCACTGTCGCATTTGCTGAGTGTCGGGCCTTGGTGCTTGAATTCATCGTTTCTAGTATTTGAAAATATTTTTAAGTTCAGAAATGGACGGAAACGTGCAAGAAGTGACCGTGGCTCTACAAGCCACTCTGCAAGCCGATCCGAACATCCGAAAGCAGGCCGAGAACCGCATCTTCGAGCTGGGCAAGGTGTCAGGTAATGTAATTCAGAGTGGGCATGCCGAGTTTACCTTTAATTCTGAGATCTGCCCAAGCTCGCTAAAGATGATTTAGGATTATATTTCTATAGTAAATAGATTTTTATAGGCTTCGCATCACTACTACTCCAGCTGGTTTGCGCCGAACAGACAGCGGCAGAAATACGAATGGCGGCTGCCGTTGCGTTGAAAAACTTCATCAGAAAGAACTGGGTAAGGTCCACGAGTGGCCTTCTTTCATTTTTTAGTGTGATGTACAATCGAGAGAACTTTCGAACGAGTCGGTCAAATAAGGCTTGAACGTGCCAGTCTTTTTTTTTTTGATAAGGTCAGCTTTGCTGGGCAAAGTTATGGCAGTTAGTCTTAGGGAGATACGGTACTATTGAAAGCAGCGCTTTGTGGCGTTGGCTTTTTCATTTTCGGTATTAGAGTATGCCCTATTCTATAATGGAGTTGTCTCATCACATTGAATGATTTCTAGGGTGAGACACCTGAAGTCGACCTGACACCCGAGGAGGAAGAGCAAATTCGACAGTCCGTTCTTCAAGGAATGTTCATGATCCAAGGTGCTCTACAAAGCCAACTTTCGCACGCAGTTCAGTTGATGGCGAAGGTATCAGTTACTATTATTTTCAAAGTTTTCTTCGGATTTTTCCTTGGCTCTGGGATCGCAACGTATTTGTTTTCATTAAAGGGATCATAATGGTGCCCAATAGGTGTAGTTGCGACATTGTAGTGATGGTGATAGGTTCTTCGCGAGAATCGCGGCTGAAGTGGGATCGCGAGGCGTGGGTTCGAATCCCGCCTGAGCCGCGATCTTTGCGACGAATATGGCACCGTCATTGCAGCATCTGCTTCTAGTAGTAACCCGCAAAAACACAGTAATGAATCTTGAATATCACGATGTGGTTGCTATAGTTTGTTTTGTTACCCCTGGAGTTTTATCTAGATCATTGAGTATGGGTTAGTTGTAATACCTCAGTTGAGAACCAAGGTTAGTATATACAGTTGAATACTATGATCTGGGTTACCAGCTAAAGTGTCTTTATTACCTCATGCTCAACTAACTCATACTGCCAACATTCAAGTGCAATCGTGTTCCAAAAATTTTACTCATCTGAAGCAATAACGTAGAATTGGTTTCCTGATCACCCTATTTTTTTTTTCGGAGATTCCAAGCGATCCACCGATGGGCAGTTTTACTCATTTATGTGAATAAACTATTTGAGCTATTCAAAAATTGAATTCTATTCCAGAAAGATTTCCCTGACCGATGGCCAACTCTAGTGCCAACGCTAGCCGAACACCTCAAAGTGGGCGATCTCGGACGATTGATAGCCGCCCTATCAGCGATGGACCAACTCTTCAGGAAGTTCCGTTACGAGAGCAAATCCACCGCTCTGTGGATTGAACTGAAATCCTGTTTGTTAACGGTATATTGTTTTTTATAGAATTGAAAATTGTTATATATTGTATGTGAAATAGTTTAGGTGCAAGAGCCTCTGACACAAGTTTATGCGAAAATGCTCGAGTTCATCCCACAAAGCTCAACGATGTCAACAGAATCGCTCACTCAATGGCTTGAAATCCTTTGTTTGGTCTGCAAAGTGTTCCATTCTCTGTGTTTTCAAGATTTGCCAGAGTATTTCGAGGTCAGTTTCGAGAACTTTTAGCTATCACCTAAATTTATTATCATATCATAAAGCTCTAAATGAAGAGTCGCATAATGAGCTCGTTTTCTATCTATGATTGGTTATCCTTTGCAACCTCCAAGTTATGGTAAACCCAGGGTAAGTACACATACAAGTTTAGGACAACTTAAAACCGTGGGTGGAAGGCTTTCTGGAGATATTGAAGATGGACTGTCCTGCAGTCTCATCTAGCAGTGGAGAGCCGACGTTCCAGGATGAATTGAAGGTATGCCAGTTTCTCTGAAGAGTTTTTTAGTCATTTTTTCTTTCTCTTCAGGTCATTTTTTCACTTTTCATGAATTCAGATGGAAGTCTGCGAAATATTTACGTTGTATGCTCAACGATTCGAAGAGGAGATTAATCCATTTATGCAGAATATTATTCAATCAGTATGGCAGCTTGTTGTTCAGACTGGAAACGAGACCAGGTGCGGTTTTAGTTCTTTTTTGAGAACGTTTCCTAAATCTTTTCCAATTGTGGTGGTATAAATGGAAATGTTCCTTTAAGGAAAGTCCCCTATCGTAACTTTCGGCCCTGGTAGTACGAAAACAAGCACAACTCTTCTAATAATCTGTTTAAAAAAGAGAGAAACAGAGAAAAAGAAGGAGAAAAGGAGGAGAAGAAGTTGAGAACTTTGCTCAAGCCGAGGCTCCTACGGTGCAGTTTATCATGAGGGTTCGGACCGTTTGATGGTATACCAAAAAGGATTAGCCTTCATAGGTCTGTTTGGTGCTTGTAATTCACCTTACTTTTCATTTATTTAGTTTTATCAAGTCTGGCACCAATTTACACGACTTCAGAGCTAAGAAAATCTTGATAACCTGAACGAGGATCGTTCCTTCGACCGTGCGAATGTAAATAGCGCCTTTTACCACGGCGCAACTGACTTGATTGTAATCGTTACTATTGAACCATGGAAATACTTGCCAATAATGCGCTGGTGCGGCTACCGTAAGGGAAACTGATGATAAAATTTCAACCAGGCACTGGTATTTCGAACTAACTTCATGCGTAGCAGTTCAGGTTTGATGGTATGGTTTGCGCGGCGCTGGAGTTCTTGTCAATTATCTCCCAGAAGACTCACTACGAGAGCTACTTTGTCGGTGAAGGTGTCTTGCAAACTATAGCACGTGGGTTTTGCTGATAAAAGTTTTGCAGAAGTTTGGTTCCTCTACAAAGTCATTCCCAGGCAAATTTCAGAAGATGTATGTGTGAAAAATCTTCACCTCAGGCAAGAAGACCTGGAACTGTTCGAGGACGAACCTATTGAGTACATGAAGAAGGACATTGAAGGTGAATAGTTTTTTCGCTAAAATGCTCTTTTATTTTTGAAATTTCTCTGTTTGAAGGCACCGATTCCTGTACGCGTCGTCGCGGTGCTATTGAACTCGTTCGAGCGCTGGTCCGTAAGTATGAAGACAGATTGGTCCCGGTTCTTGGTCAGGTGCGGCATTTTTTACAAATAAATATTTTTGTTTTATTTGATGTAGCCAGCTGGGAGCGGTTTCTGGTTTCAGCTGGTGCAATCCTTATGCGCTGATGGCGACTGGATAAAGCTCGATGTGGTTTATTGCCTTGTCACAGCTATCGCATCGAAAACCGAAACGGCGAAGAGTGGTGCGACGAGCACCAGCCAACTAGTAAGACTTTCAAGTGTTTTCGAAGCTATTTTCCATTTTTGTTGGTTTTTCGACGTTCTTTGAGACTTTATACATTGTTTGTGCCTTTATAGCTTTACTAGATTCTAAAGTGAGCGTGTGATACAGTGGTAAGAGACGCCACTGATACCCGCACCGTTGAGCGATCGATCCCCGCCCGGTTTAACCAGGCCTTCCATCCCTGTGGGCTCGGGTAAATTGGTACCAGACACTGGTAAAGTAAAAAAAAACACTGACTTGGTATAGCGACTGGCTACGCAAGTCATTGTATAGGCCAAAAAGCAATCATCAATCCTCTACGAGCCTGAATGGAACACGAACCCAGCGGCGCGTCCTCAGGGGTCTGAACAACGCCGTCATCCTTATCTTTACCTTATCTTTAGTAGATGTGAGCAGTTTGAGGCAGAAATCCGTATATTTTAAAGCAGATATGGTTTTTAGATAAATGTCGCCGACTATTATGCGGGTCAGGTTCGCGGTCATCTGTCTGGCAATGTTGACGAAATGCCGATTCTGAAAGCTGATGCGCTCAAGTAAGTGCTTGGATCTCATTTGTTTATCGCTTTAAAGTTTTTTTCTTATAGATTGAGATTTATGAAGTTCTTCAAAAAATGTTCCTGGTGCATATCCTGTTTTTCCCTCAGTCCAACCAACGCTTCCTTCCCTTCGTGGTTGGGTAAATTGGTGCCGAATTGTTAGACGAATTTGTTTAAAAAAATGAAAAGGAATACCGACCGTTTCGTGCTCAATCCAATTTGTCCAGGAATGCTTCTGGTGTCTATTTAAAAAGTAAGGACACGCATGGCGCAGTGGTAAGGAGCACTACCTTTATCTCCCGATGAAGTGATCAATCGGGCTCGGGTTAATCATACACTTCATCCCTCTAGGGCTGGGTAAATTGGTTTCTGTCTTGTCTGGGAAGGTGAACACACTAGCTGGAACAGCTGCTGGCCCCGTAAGTCATTGTTTAGGCCAACTACGCATTCACCGTGCTTCAACATTCCAACTAGAAGAAAAATGCGTGGCGCATCCTTTGAGGACCGATCGGCCTCGACCACTCCACCTTTACCATTCATATCTTTGCAACCTTTGATTTTAGGCGAATTCAGCCTGAAAGAGAACCTATGAACATCAAGAACTTCACCTTTCTTTTCATTTTGCTGTGGAGGCATCTTCGCTGTCCATCTTATTGTTAGATGTTCCTTGATTTCCTCGTCCCCGTCAATCACACTATTTGTTTTAATGTTCAGATTTGTGGTCACTTTCCGCAACCAACTCCCTGCTGATGTGCTCGTCGAGGTTGTTCAGGCAGCGGATCGTCTGTTGTCGTCACGATTTCCAATTCTGCACAAATATGCTGCGTATGCTGTCGATAAGCTCTTATTGGTGAAGGAGCAGAATAGTACGGTAAGTTCAAAAAATGTAATTCATTGATTTGTCTAGATTTTTGTATAATCCAGGCTCCACTGCTCACCGCACGAGTCGTACCTGTCGGCTCTTTGCTAACGAATCTGGTCGCTGGATTCGATAAGGATCCAAAAGCTCAGAACTCGCCCTATCTAATTAGAGCTGTTCTGAGATGCGTCGCGATCCTCGACGTGGGTTAATTTCTTTGGGAAAATTGGTAAAGTTCAACCCAGGTCACCTGTTCTGATTGTAGGAGGAGACAGCTCGCCATGGTCATCAGATCGCCTCCAAGCTCTCGTCGTTGGTGGCAGCAGCGACGAAAAGTCCAGCCGATGCCGTCCATACTCATTTCTTGTTCGAAACGATGTGTGTTCTCATTAAGAAGGTTAGTTAATTTTTAGTCGATTTATTAGTTCCGCGTAGTGCAGTAGTAAGTTTCGCTGTTCTCATCCTCATGGTCAAGCGATCGATCCTCACCCAGGCTGACCAAGCCTTCCATCTTTTTGGGGTCAGGTGAATCGGTATCACATTTGTCTGGAAAGGTCACGACTCTGACTTGGTATAACGGGTGGCCAGCAAGTCATTGTGAACTACGCATTCATCATGCCTCTACGTTTCCGATTTGAACGAATGTGCGACACTTTTACGTTACCTTTACCTTTATTAGTAATTATAGGTTGAGGTAGACGTACTGTACGGCGGAGTGATTTCAAAAAAATTGAGTTCTAAACGTTGAAATTTATTTTTTGAAATTACTCCGTCACCATACAGTGCGCCTACCTTGCCTGAAATCTCTTGACCTTCCTAAATAGGTTAAAATCAACAAAAAAATCCAATTTCAGACGGAGTCGATACCTGAGTGCAATCTTGATACAGAATTGATGCCATTGATCGAAACGATTCTCAGTCAAGATATTGTCGATCTTATCCCGTATGCTCTTCAGATCACTGGTGAGCCCTGCATAGAGAACTTCTTCATTTCGCAAATTATATTTTAAGTTGTTTTTTATTTGAGTCAGGTGTATTTTTCGTATTTTAGGTGTTCTACTTTCTTCCTCGTTGACTCGTTCTCAGACGGTCGATCAGAAGTATATGTCATTCCTGCCGTATCTTCTCTCCACTGAGCTATGGGCTCGATCGGCTAATGTGCCTGCGGCGCTTTCGGTTGTGGAGGTATATTGAATGTTATCATGGTTGCTAATCTTTTTCAATCATCTCTTTGGTTTGGACCCGCTTGGTACAGTGGTAAGGGACGTCACTGATACCCGCACGGTCGAGCGATCGTTTCCGGCCCGAGTTACTTATCTCTTCAATCCTTCCGAGGTCGGGTAAGTTAGCGCCAGACTCGTCCGGGAAGGTAGAAGACTTGGTATAGCGATTGGCCCCCGCAAGTCATTGTGTTGACCAAATACCCAGATCACATTATGGAACACGAATGTGGGGGCGCGTCTTTAGGGGACTGATCAACATCGAAACCATTACCTTTACCTTTCAATCTCAATCTTGTTGTTGATTGGAAGTTTAACCGATGTGGTAACGCTTTCTGGATTAATGAAGCGCTTCATCTTCGTGAAGTTCTATCATGAGAATGTTATTATTCTGGTTCGTGTTAGGAGTTAGATTAGTTTTCGTTATTGTTCAAGTTGTTGAGGATTTCTTAAGGAGAAAATTGAGATTTTTCAATCTTCCGTGTCTGATTTTAGCCAGTATCAATGATTTCAGACGTTTTTGAAACACTGCCCAGAGATCGTGATGCGCGAGAACGGTGCCTTAGTTATGCAGCATTTTTCAAGGTATTTCATCCCGCATTTCTTTTCATTTCTTTTTCATTTCCCTTTTTTATTTTTTCATTTTTCTTATATAATAAATGTTTCAGACTTATCGGATCAAAATCACTTGATCAGTACGGCTTCCAGATGGCAAACGCTATTCTGCCAGTTATTGAGGTATGTTCTATCGTTGTGAAACTAATTATCGACCAATTTCACTTTATTTTATTTTATTTTTCATTTTTCTTTTATTTTCCAGACGGTGCAAGGTGTTGAGAACCCGATGAGCGTGTTGCTGAACAATATGTTCCGGCGAGTTCAGTTCAGTAAAACACCAAAATTCATGAAGTGCTTTGTGGTTTTCCTGTGTCGATTTGCAATTGTCCGGGGAGCTGAGCAGTTAGCGAGGGTATCGATTAATATTCTTTCTCATGTTTACTGATATTTTGAATTAAAAGACTTTATTTTACAGTCGGTGGAGGCCATCCAGACGGGAATGTTCCGTATGTTACTCGAAAAAGTCGTCGTTGCTGAGATGACACATCTCCAAAACATGACCACTATGGAGGACAAGCGAACGATAGCTATCGGTGTCGGTAATATCCTGGCTGATGCTACGAATTATGTTGGGTATGTTGATATTTTTACGTTTACCTTTACACCGATCTAAAGTGCAGAGGTGAAGGTAAAATGAAAAGTTGTCGGCGTTATCAGTAAGGGCGCGCCACCCATCCCTGTTCCATCTTGAATCGTAGAGGCAGGGTGAGTGCGTATTCGGCCTTAGAATAACCTGCGGAGCCGGCTGCTACATCGAGTCAGTGTCTTTACCATCCCAGACAAGCCTGGTACCAACATACCCGACCCCGGAGCAATGGTAGGCTTGGCTATTCCGGACGGGGATCGATCGCTTGGCCTTGCGGGTGTCAATAGAGCCTCTTGCCACAATACCTCGTGTGTGCCCCGTTCAAAAGATAGCATATTTAGGTATTCTTGAACTTTCTACTCTTTTTCGATTGGAAATCAAATTGATAACCAGTTGGCGTATGTGGAACCATTCCAAGGCAGGTAATTAGGGTCCGATGCGCGTGTTGCTGGGGTAAGATGCGCTACTCCCAGCCGCATTGCCAAGCGATCGATCCTCGACCAGGTTAAACAAGCCCTTCATCCCTCCGGCGTCAGGTAAATTGATGCCAGACTCGTCTTGGAAGATCAAATCTCCGCCCTGGCAGAAGGGTTGGTCCAGGCAATGACGCGTCCTAACAGGGCCGGTCAATGAAGCTAATTATGAGTTTCATCGTTTTCAGCGATCAATATGGCCCCCTGGCGGTTGGAGCCGCCCAGCTGATCGAGGCCCCGTCAGCAAGTGATCGACCTGCACTGTCTCCAGAGGAAGAACAGGTCAGATTTTTGACTAATTTTTATGTGCTTTATTTAGGTTGATTATTTGCATCTTTCCATTCGAGAAAGAATGTGGTCAAATATTGAGTATGTTGATGGTTATAGGCGTCTATGTACAACGCCGAAGGAGAGTTCACAAATCCGTACTGCCGTCTTAGCTACGCCCCGCGAGCCGATCCTCTTGTGCCGGAAATCACCAACTTCAAGAGTGAGATTTCAGAAATTATTCAAATTGGATATGGTATTGTTTCGGATGAGGATGTGCAGTGGTAGGAGGCACTACTGACATCCGCACCGTCAAGCGATCGATCCCGGCCCGGACTAGCCAAGCCTCCAATCCCTCCGGTTCGGGTAAATTGTTACTAGACTTTCCCAGGAAGGATAAGACACTGACTTGGTATAGCATCTGGCCCATGCAAGGCAGCATATAGAGCAAAAACGCAATCACGATGCCTCTACGATTCTGCATGTAACACAAGTGCTTGGCGCGATCTCAAGGAACTGCCAAGTTTTGGATTAGTTACTTACCCAGGGTTTTTGGGGCTTAGGCTTAGGCTTAACGCTTATCGAGGTAAATTTGCTGGCCCAATTATTTACCTTCCCAGGCAAAACCTCTGAGTAAAATGCGAACGACCTCGAAGAAATTTAAGGCTTGGATGACCTCAGGCGAGGGTCGATCGACCAGCCGAATGGTTTGGAGTGCCGCCTTCTGTCCCCTTACTCTTCTGTAACACTTAGTGGTTATTGATGAAGTTTTTAGCTTTAGATTTTTGTATTTTCAGATTATCTCGCCCGCGCTGTACTACAACGAGGCCCTGCGGCAAACTCAGCAGTAGAGGCATGCATTCCGGCTGAACTACGATCTCACCTGATGGCGTACGCTTCTATCTAATCGTGCCATTGAGTTCTTGCTTATTCGATTCTTTATATATTTTTGCCTTTTCATCCAATATTTGATAATTTACCCTGTGACGATGTTCCGTGTTCCCGGTTCCAGACAGAAAATCTCCCCTAGATTTACACATTTCATGTAGGATTTGTAACATTTTGCGAGTATCGTATTCGGGCCCTTTCTAGAACGAGGTACTGCCTTGATTGCTATTGATTAGATTGTATTTTTCAATGTTTTAGCTTTGGTTGTCCTGTTCAGATTATCGCGACTCCCCGGTAGCGGTCTCCGTCCATGAAATTGATTTATTGATTGATCAGTTTTTCCATATTCTTCAGATTCATTATTATGCAGCTTCTCTCATTGTATGGTGAAATGTGATCCTCCTCCAGTTTCGAAATTTTCATTTTCGCGAATTTGAAGTACATAAAAATGAACATCCCAGTGTATTCCGATGTTTAATAAGGGGTATCCAAGTGATACTTCAGACAGCAAAACGCATTTTCGAAATTCGGTTTTTTTGATTTTATTTTTGAAAAATTAATTCAAAGTTATATTTTGCTTGGTTTTGTATTCATTTGTTGTTGTTTATTTTTCAGGTCTTCAATTACAAGTGAGTCGACTGTAATTCCAAACAACTTTATTTGATGCATTTTCGAGTAAAACCAAAGTGCATTGTTTCTTTACTGATTTTTTATCATAAATAATATCGGCTGGGTTAACTGGATGACATCCTGAAATGAAGATTAATTGAAGGGAATTTTGCGGGAAGTGGGGCAATTATGTTTATTTTATAGTTATCACTTATCAAATGGACCTTTTTTAGAGGTTGGAAAGCTCTCTTTGAAAACCAAGTTGAATTTCAGTGGTAGGTAGAGCAGGGTATAGTAGAAGAAATTCCTTGATTTCCCACACTTTAGATCTACGAGACTCAAATGATGGCACCTATGTCCTGGAATTCTGTCCACGACTGCACCTTATATCTCAGATGAATTCTATTCTACTACTTCATTTATTTGTTTTTGTTTATATTTTAGTTTTTTTTTCGATTTTTTTGTATTTGTTTATTTAATTGTACGATTCTTACCGTTTGTATTGTAATTTTGGTAGACAATTTATCGCATTATGCAATGAACCTGCCAGATGGTTACCAATTTATAATAGGTAGTTAACCCTGGCTGGGTATACCGTATCCGATTTGTCTAGGGGTCCAGTTCGGCTCAAGTTAACTATAAAAGCCAACAGGACTTGTCCATTTTGGCTTTCCTTATCCGACCCTCCCAGTGAAACTGGATATTATCGCTAATTTAGGATTTTCTCAGGCATGTTTGAAAATATTGATCCTATCTTCCGTGAGGTCCTCACCTTTAAGAGATCATTCCGAATGTCACGTAACCTCATCGATGCCTTTAGTGAAGGGCTGAAGCTCACCTGATTTGTCAACTAAATTAAATTTCGGTAGTTTCGTCTGATCTGCGCCTTGCTCGAGTATCCTTTTCTGGCTTCTGTTTCTTATCCTTAGCGGGCGGAGAAGGAGGTGCCTTTGTCGGTGACTTTTCCAGAGGATCAGCCATCGGAAAAGTCATCGATAACAAGGGAACGTTAGCGGCAGGCTTCTCTTTCGAATCTTTGCGCTCCTGTTTCTCCGCTGAGTCATCTCGAGGTTTCTGCGGGATCTCCGCTGATAATGTGGGTGTTTTCTTTGGTAAAATTTCATCTGATCCTTGTGGTGGCTGCTTTGGTGAAGTTTCCGCTCGATTCGGTGATGGTTTAACCGGTGAAACTTCGGCTGATTCTCGTTCTGGAGGTTTGCTTGGTGAGACGTCTCCAACATCTTTCTGTGCTATGTCTTCCGGGCTTCCTTTCCGTCGATGTGGTGATCTCACTCCTTTTTGCTCCTTCGGCTCTCTTTTCTGCTCATCATCATCTTCTCGCAGCGGAGATTTTACTTTTCCCCGAGCAACATGTGCTGTGGTTTTTCGCTCCAGCCTTACCTCCTCAGCATTGGCTTTCTTCTGCAGCTCAGTAGGTTCTTCATCAGGCTGTTGAGCTTCTCGTCGTGGTGACTTAGCTCTTACACGAGCCGGCCGTACCTCCTCATCGTCAACCTTCTTTGGCACCGCAGCAGGCTCCTCTTCCGGCTGTTCGACCTCTCGCAGTGGAGATTTTGCTCTGATCCGAGCCGGAGGTGATCGAGCCTTACGTTCTGGCCTCAACTCCTCAGCATCGGCTTTTTTCTGCAGCTCAGTGGGTTCTTCATCCGGCGCTTGAGCTTCTCGCCGTGGTGATTTAGCTCTCACGCGAGCCGGCCGTACTTTCTCTTCGTCAGCCTTCTTTGGCATCATAGGAGGTTCCTCTTCTGGCTGTTCGACCTCTCGCCGTGGTGATTTAGCTCTCACACGAGCCGGACGAGCCTTCTCATCATCGGCCTTCTTTGGCACCGCACCAGGTTCCTCTTCCGGCTGTTCGTCGTCTCGCGGTGGAGACTTGGCTCTCCTTCGACCCACAGGTACGGCAACCGGACGCCGTGGTCTAGCGGCCTTCTCTTCCTGTACTGGTGGCGATGGACTGATATCCGCTTGTCTCATTGGTGGTGATGGTCTGATCTCGGCTTGTCTAAACGGTGGTGATGGACTGACCTCCTTTCGCTTCACTGGTGGTGACGGACTGCCCACCTCTTCGATGTTCGGCGGCAAAGGAACTTCAGCTTGAATGTCGGCAAGGTTCTCGTACTCAGCTTCCTTCGGTTTCGCCCGTTTTGGAATTTTTGTCAAAACAACTGGTGCAATGGGAGCACGGGGTACCGCTGCAATAGGTGAAGTTGGTCGGCGAACAGGAACGGGTGGAGGAGGTGGAACAGGCGGAGCTGCTGGTCTAGTGGGAGCGGCGCACGGTATGACAGGCAGAGGAGGTTGTACTTTTACTGGTGTCCATGCCTTGATTGGTCTCTTCGTGCGCTCTCGCGTTGAAAGCAGGATTGTGCCTTCGGTTTTTGTGGCTCTTGTTGAACGGAGAGACCGTTTTGTGGGCGTTCGGGTTTTGCGAGATCGTGGTTTTACTTTCCCTGTTGGCGTAGTTGCTGTGGCTGGCTTTTGCTCTTCTTGCACGTCCTTGTACGGCACATCGTGCAAAACGAGCGCCGTAAAGTTCTGATGGATTATTGGTGTGCCCTGAAAAGGAAGGACTACAGTAGAACAGGGTACTTTCCTAGAACTTGATCCAGTCATCTCATATATCATATCATCTATATCGGGGCATATCATATCTGCAGCCGACATTCATACCATGCCCAAATCGGCACTTTTTACCTTCGAAAGCAATCCTTCTCTTGCAAAAAGTGGTACTTGTAAACTGTTGGGACATTGCTCGCCGCGCCACCGCGTACTATCGCCGCTCTTCCGCGACATGATACGCACTCATTTTTTGTGTTGCTCGTTTCCAAACTGGTTGTTGCAATGAACGTCTTCACCCTCCCGGACCCAAAAAAGATGCTGCCAAGTTTTAGCAGGAGAAAGAGCGCCAGAACCCTTTTAGACGCAATCAAGGACAATGTAGCTGAAGGATGTGCAATCTACTCTGTCCCCTGGAATGGATACAAGACGTCGGAATTGGAGTTGGCTAATTTCCAGCATTACACGGTGAATCATCGCCTGAATTTTGTTGACCCCAACACGACAGTACATACGCAGAACATTGAAAGAATGTGGGGATCAATGGAATAGCACAATAAGCGACAGAGAGGTACAGCACGCAATCACCTGGAATCATACCTATCAGAATTCATCTGGAGACAAGAGGTAAGTCGTTGTTACACTTGTGCATGAACTGTACTTCTTTTCCAGATTGGCGACCGAGACCCATTTTTGGCACTACTAGATGCAATTAAAGATTTTGAAAGCGAATAAATATTTCGCTGTTTTCGTTCTTCATGGAACAAAGATATAAGTTGTAAAATTTCAGACAAAAACAACCCTCTTTTCTGAGAATCTGGACTAGGTTTCTTTCTTTCTGTTCGATGAGGTTAAAGCAATCATTGGAACAACCAATACTGCGAATAACAACTTCCAAAATGAATGCGTACCACGTAGGAAAACTGGCCGCGCGGCGATAGTATGCGGTGGTGCGACGAGCAATGTCCCAACGGTTTACAAGTACCCAAAAAGTGCATCGCATCTTCCTCAGTTTTGAAGAGATTGAACGGTACTATTGTACTTTTGGGGCCCCACTTTTTTCATTTAAAATACGCCTAAACGGGGGGTAATCGGCTTTTAATATGCGGGGGGGGGGGATCAGCCATGAGAAGAACGATTATGATACTCTTTAGGTGCGGAAATGCCCTATAAGTCCGTTTTGTTAGATTTTAGAGGTGAGGAAACCTGCGAGATAGCACGCAGCGACGGGAGACGCAGACAGTGCACTCTCTTCCTCTGAGCATTTCGAAGTGCTTCCACTGCTGAGTCCACGTTCAACTCGCTCCGACTGGTCGGAGAGTTTCCAGTGGCATCACGTGGAGGTTCGGACAACAACACCTAGGGTTATCTCCGCGCGGTTGCCGTGGCATTTGTCCCCGTCCCCCACGATTCCCAGACACCTGCGGTATTTCAACACACTGTCTTATTTCTTGTTGTCAATTCAAAATCCCCTGATAAAGAATCACAGCCATTGGCATTGTCGGAGCATCTACAAGATGACGGTAGAAAGTCTCCGAATAGAGCTACCATATCAGAAATAGCGAAATCAGCAACTGCGCCGAGATAACCCTTGGTAGTGTTGTCCGAGCCTCCACGTGGTGCCACTGGAAACTCTCCGGCCAGGCGGAGCGAGCTGAACGCGGACTTCGGGCAGCAAAATAGGAAATCCAGTAGTGGAAGCACTTCGAAATGTGCAATAGGAGAGAGTGCACTATCTGTGTCTCCCGCCGCCGCATGGTATTTCGCACGTTTCCTCGCCTCTAAAAGCTAAGATAACGGGCTTATAAAGCATTTCCGCACTTAACGAGTATCAGAATCGTTCTTCTCATGGCCGATAACCCCCTATAGACGTATTTTAAATGGAAAAAAAGTAGGGCCCTAAAAGTACAATAGTACCGATTGAACATATTCATGTTCGACCGGATGACAACAAAACGAGGAAACGAATGTCGGCTGCAGATATGATATGCCTCGCTATAGATGATATGATGACATGGGAGAAACGGATCAAGTCATAGGAAAGTACCTAGAATAGCAATGCCGATTCCGTAGACTATGTAAGTTGCCAGCTTCCGTCACGGATGTGTGCTTTATTTCGCAACGAATTGCGTAAGAAACGCGACGCATCCGCGCATTGAGCGCAATCGTCGGTCGATTGCATCATTATTGGGGGTGCCGGGAGCGAGGCCTGTGTTCTACCTTGAGAATGGTCCGCAAGCTATGTGTCGTAGTTGTTATTCGCATAGCTACGAGTTGTTGTTTTGAATGTTTAATCGAATGTCAAAGGGCAAGCGCGGTAGAGCAGTAGTAGGCGCTGCCAAAGCCCACACGGTCGAGCGATCGGTCTCCGTCTGGGTTAGCCGAGCCTTCCACCCCTCGAAAGTACAGGACCTGTCTGGAAAGTTAAGGCACAAAGTTTGTGTAGCGGCATCCCCCTCCCCTCCCGCAAGCCATTGTGTAGCTCATCTACGCATTGACGCATATAACAAGACGAAGAACACCCGACTCCGCGCCCATCTCTTCGACTCTACGGTTCTTCCTGCGTTGACGTACGCTTCAGAATCCTGGGTGTTACGCAAGCAGGATGAACAAGCGATTTACGTCGCGCAACGAAGTATAGAGAGAAGGATGCTCGGAGTGATTCGCTTTATCCAGGCGAGAGACGGCATACGGAGCTCCGAGCTACGTCGACAGTCGAAGATCAGAGACGCAGTCGCATGGGCCAAGTTGTCGAAGATCAGGTGGGCCGGACACATAATGCGATTTCGTGACAACCGTTGGACGGGAGCCGTTACTGACTGGATTCCACGGGACGTCAGAAGAACACCAGGTCGCCCATCTTGGCGCTGGTTGGACTTCTTCGTCAAAACCTTGAACGATCGATTCGATGCTCTTCGTGTTCCTCGAGCGATCAAGACCCACTGGTCTACCATGGCACGCGACAGGGACGAATGGCGACGTTACTGGCACCCGCTCGAGCAGCATTAATCACGCCTCTACGATTTGAATGGGAGACGAAGGCATGGCGCGTCCTCAGGGGACTAATCGACGCCGGCCCTTCACCGCTTCATCCTTTACCCCGTCATATGAAAACTAACAAGGGAAGCTTGTGAGCGATCGGTGACGATTCATAACGAAACCCATATGGGTGTGTAGGGCTTCGCACGAGGAATGCAACGATGTATTCACAAGCTGCTTTCGCCCCCTGGTTGATCCGAAAATGGCCGGCAAAGGTTTGCACTGCCGCATGTATAGCCTTATCACCAGCGGGAGTAGCGGGGGTGAGCTTATCCTCCAAAGCGGCGAGGTGGCCTAGTCCGTGGTATTGTAGACTCATAATCTGGTGATCGAGGATCGGTCCCTCCGGTAGCCTTTTGTTTTGCCTTCATATGCTAAATTCCAAATTAAGCTCCTTTTGCTATTCTGGGGCGATTTCGGGATAGAATCGCGTTTGAGACGAGTATGGCCAACAGAATACGCACAAGGGACAGTATTTACTAGCCCTCATCTATGTTACCGACACCTACCGTAACCAAGCGAGATCGATCCCAAATCCAGAAACTAATGTCATATTTGTGATCAGCGCCCCCAATAACCCCCGTAGACAAAATTTGGGCTGAATCGGTGATTTCGACCCAACTACACAACTTTGTTACCACGGACCCTAGCAAGCACACATCAGGCACAATGGGAAAAGTCGATGTCAGATTTGTGAATTGTGGATTTGTCAACTACCCAAGTAATCCTACTTGTTGAATATGAGAAGAAACTCATCCAAAATCGAGTCTCTGTTCTTTAGAGTGGAAAGAGCGGAGCAATAGAATAAAGAATATTCTCCGCAGGTCGACCTTTATACAACTACTCACTTGACACTAGCAAGGCTGGTTGGGTCGAAATCACCGATTCAGCCCAAATTTTGTCTACGGGGTTATTGGGGGCGCTGATCACAAATATGACATTAGTTTCTGGATTTGGGATCGATCTCGCTTGGTTATGGTAGGTGTGGGTAACATACATGAGGGCTAGTAAATACTGTCCCTTGTGCGTACTCTATTGGCCATACTCGTCTCAAACGCGATTCTATCCCGAAATTGCGCCAGAATTACAAAAGGAGCCTAATTTGGAATCGAGCATATGAAGGCAAAACAAAGGGCTACGACAGGGACCGATCCTCGATCACCAGATTATGAGTCCACAATATTACCAACTAGGCCATCTCGTCGCTCTAGAGGATAAGCTCACCTCCGCTACTCCAGCTGGTGATAAGGCTATATATGCGGCAGTGCAAAACTTTGCCGGCCATTTTCGAATCAACCAGGTGGCGAAAGCAACTTGTGAATACATTGTTGCATTCCTCGTGCGAAGCCCTACACGCCCATATGGATTTCGTTATGAATAGTCACCGATCGCTCACAAGTTTCCCTCGTAAGGAAGAACACCGTACCGTTCCTGTGGAATTCATCTGCATCTTTATCCCTGTGTAGTTGGTAAGCCATTCCATTACCTGAAATACGGTACGTAGGGGTTCCGTGTGAATGAATGAATCAATTGATATTGACTTACGTTCTCCATTTTCGGACGTTTCTCGGCATCCTGTTGCCAGAGGTTGTCAAGAATGTACTCGACGAGTTGTTTCGGTGTGGTGGCCGGGAATTCACACACTCGCCCCTCCATTATCTGCAATACCTGTACGATGTCTGCAAAGGTGATCACCTGGCCAGGTAGCCGGATGGGAATATTGATAATTTTTTGTTTCGATTTTTTCTAGCGGCTTGTTGGCTTTGGAGATTATAAAAACCCCATCTAAGGGATACTGTCCAGAAACTGTTGTTTACTCACGAATGGTTTTATTTCTTGATTGGACAGTCCCTCGTAGGGTTCTTTTTGCGAGAATATCTCATAGATGAGAACCTGTAAAGCTAAATTGTCAAAGTAGTGAATGACTTATTGATCATCGGAAGCCGATCGATCACCCCAAACGAGTAGACGTCAGATTTCTGCGTGAATCTGAACGTAGATACGGCTTCTGGTGCCGACCATCGTATGGATACTCGTCGGTTCCCCTTCAGGGCATACACGGTTGCTTTTCGTGCCAAGCCGAAACCGGCGATCTTTACCTGAAATGTCAGATTTTATTTTTTTAAAATTTCTTGTTCATTAAAGACGGATGAGTGGCTGGGTAAGCTGTGTTTCCTGTTCTAGAGGTATGGGCAGCCACGGAGGCTTAGTTGAGTTCTAAGTTTTCTCACTCTTTTGGTTACTCAGGTTGGGTCAGCCATACCAACGGCAGATCTGCTTAGGAGTATTTCCGCGAAAAAATGATGAAGTTCCCCACTACTCTACCCCAAAAGGATGGAGGACTTGGTTAGCCGGGGCGAGGATTGATCTCTCAACCGTGCAGGTGTAAGTGCCGCCTCTTACCACTGCACCGCACGCGCTCTCTGTAATAAAACGTACCACTTGTTTGTCGTAGAAGCAGTTCCGAGCGGCTATGTCCCGATGAATGATACCTTTCCCGTGCAGAAACTCTAGGCCCCAACCAGATGTCATCATCATCTGTAGCAGTTCGTCGCGCGTCAATTTTCCTCGTCGTCTGGTAAGGTATGCGTCCAGTGAACCTTCTGAAATGGAACTCGTCCGGCTTGGTCGCGATGATTTCGCTCGGACCCGTTCATACTCTGCAGCAAGGCAGCGTGACAGCGGTCAGGCGCGGAGCAGGGACGCAGGGGACACGGCTGGCGCAGTAGTAAGCTACACATGTGGGGTTTTTGGAGCATTTCGAATGGATCCCGTCGTGGCTGTGGACTGTGTTGCGGCGCTGCTCTGCTGCTGAGTATGAACGGACCATTACATCAACTCAGCCGTCACCTGAACAGAATTCCATTAAAAAGCAGGGTGGCTGTGAAAGTATACAGGCGCCATGGAACTGCACAACACAGGCGTGATGCAGCTCCCGGAGCAGTCTGCACTGTCGTGTTAGCTCTTTTATGGTTGCCTTTGACTCCGGTGTGCGTCCGGTCACCTGAAAGTGCCTGGCTTTCGATCGTGCTTTCGTCATTCTGGACCTTTTTTCTTATTTTCTTTTCTTTTCAGTTCTTTTCGGTCCTCGACAATGCCCCTCTTCTCTGCCAGACATTAATTTTTTTGCGCTCGTTGAGGGACCATGTTGGAGGAACTGGGAGCAATGAACCGGCTGTGGCAATCTAGTGCTCTAAAAATTAATTTTTCCATAGTTGCCCAAACTGTCCAAACCTCGTCTATAGCGGTTACATAGGGTACTAATTGTGTCTTTTCAGATAGGTCCCACCGTTATCACCACCCCATTTGTTGTTCTGATATCTTGCGGATGCGCCGCGCATTTCGTTTCCTTTAAGAAACACAGACGGGTCACTAAAGCGTAGCTATTGCTGTATGTGGACCCGGTGCTGAAGAATGGAAAAGTTAGCTACTTCTGGACGGGGACAGTTTCCTTAATAATTCGATTGCACTTTTTTCTATTATTTTAGTTGACCTGCTTACCGAGGTGATCGCGACTTGAGTATTCTGATAATTCTTCTGTAGCACTCCTTTTCTGATTTCGGCGCTACCGGTTTTTCCAATCACATCACCGAGCACAAAGTCATCAACGCGGAACTCCCATACTGCTAGTGTAACTGGCGTTTTGATGCGAATTTTTAACTGAAATCAAGATGCGGAGTCGTAGAGGTATGTGTATTATTCCTATATAATGAATTCGGGCGGTGTGGGAGGGGCAGCCGCTGCTCAGGTCAGTGTCCTCACAAATCCAGACAAGTATGGTATGAATTTACCCAACAGCAGAGGGTTGGGAGGCTGTTTATTCGAGTGGGGAGCGATCGCTCGACCGTTCATGTGGCAACGGCGCCTTTTACCATTGCACCATGCATACCCTAAAGGGTCTGTGTATTGGTAAAAGTTGAAACGTCACGTACATTTCTTATTGACATCACATGACTCATATAAAATTGCACCAGTTCGTTAACAGTTTGGAACGTATTAAAATTATCAACATAGTATTTTCTATTGTGAGCTTGAATGATTACATGAACAACCTGAAAGAGAGCGTTCGTCTCCTGGTTATACCGTATACCTTACCGTATACCCATGCTCTGATAAGCTTACACTATCATCATCAACTGGTTCATTTCTTTTGGGTCTTTTTCGACCAGTCGGATCGTGTAATGTGGAGAGAACCATTTCAATCCGCGCTCCCTGCGTATCGGCCTGAAAACTGTTAGATTACCATGGCAATTACTGGCTGAAGTACGGTCACTTCAGGAGAATGCTGAATGTTAGCATGGATGGTGTAGAGGTGAGAGGCGCTACTGGCTCGTGTACGGTCGAGCGATCGGTCCTCGCCCGTGTCAACCATGCCCACTATTTTTCCGCGGTCGGGTAAATTGAGTATAGCATTGTATGATCCAAATACACATGCACCCTTTTTCTACGATTCTGAATGGAAGGCGAGAACGTGGCGCGTTTTCCGAGGGCGGAGGGCTTTCTTTCACTTCGTCAGAGGTGATGGTCACTCTGCTCTCAGACTTGTGGAAGGAGCGGCGGTTTCTTATACCCCGCGATTGATGGTTGTTCCCTGCCACGAACTACCCGTGATTCATTGTAGATCGGGGTATCCGAAACCTTGGGTTTGGTAGCGGGCTTGTGATGCATCGCGGATTCAACCTAATTAGAAGGGCATGTCGTTAGCACTGTGAGGTCTCCGTTATTCGTCGACCCAGAGCCCTGATACCTTGAAGTGACCCTTAAAACCCCGAATATACCCCGTTGATGAATTGCTGTCAAAGGACATACCTCGGTCATTCGAAGAAGAAAATCACCGTCCTTCTTCAACAAATACAACACGTCGTCGCGCGGTAGCATCCCATGGTAGTAACGCTGATCCAGCAAATTTTCATCGAACTGAAATCGTTGAGTAAGCTGGGTAATCGTCGTTGGTAAGTTGGCTTCGACTGACGTCTAAACACGGCGGTAGGTCAGTAGACTCTCCCCCGCCAGCAGGCATGTACGGCTATAAAAATGGCTGTAGTCACCGCTCTTTCGGCTTTTATAGCAACGAGAAGGGGGCGGTATCAGCCATGTCTAGGATACCATCAGTGGTAACCCTTCACCACTGTAATCGGTCGCGAGGCCGTTTATACTTGGCGTCCTAGCGTCCTGAGCTACACAGTTCCTGAGCTGCACAGTCGCGGCGGGTCCATTCGCCACTCAAATGTTTCCAAGTGTTATTTACACTTATTGAAGAAACGCCCATGATTTTGTCCCTTTCTGCTGTGCCGCGCCCTCTGCGTCTCTGCCCTAGACTCGGTCACCCTTGTCGCCGGGTATGGACGTATGCCGTCGTCTCTAGACTTTCAAGTACGGCTGTGGTTAGCTGTACTTGAAGGTCTACAGAATACAGCAAGAGCTACAGAACGAGGCCCGTGCACTGATCGACTATGGAGCAGAGACGCAGAGGATGCGGCATAGTAATAGACCACTTGGTTCAATCTCTGAAGGTTTTCAACGGTGGTCGGAGCAGAACATCTGGCATCATTCTAGGAGGGAAATGGGTGCCTCTAGACTCAAGGTATTCGTAATTTTAACGAAAAACTCGTTCAGCTTTGGCACTGCTTTTGTGCCGAGTATGGATGGGCCTTCAGAGAGTCTAACGTAAGGTGCTGCACAGTGAACCGATCTATTTCGACATCGAATGATCTGCACTGATAAACATCGATACGGCAAAGTGAGCAACAGGCCGGGGTGTTGCTCATTTCTGGTCTGTTGCTGCTCTGAGCAAGTCGGCTTTAAAGTGTACTCAGTTGTAAGAGATGGCGGACGTCAGTTTGTATTTCTAGCCAGTGACTATAGGTTCACTTATTGATTTTTCATTTTATTCAATTTTGATTAGGGTTCATAAAATTCATCGATTGTCGCACTGTCAAATGAAAGTTCAAATCTATAATGAAATTCGGACTTTTGCAGTTTCTTTTGGGGCTTCTCGAAAATCGTTCCGTTCACCTGAATAGACCGAATCTTAGCCGTCGATTCTTCTTGAAGTTGTTCTGATTTGGGGGTCGTTTCTGGGCCAAAATGGTCTACCCATTATAAACCTTGAAAATACTCGAGGTGGTTTGATCCGCCGGTATCCCTTAGTTTGAAGTTTCTACGGTGCTGGAGTTCACACATTTTGCGGTCAGAAGACTCCTAGAATAGTTGTACCACCGGCGGCTACTAAGGTATACCCTATACCCATTACTGGTGTGATGCAAGGCCTATCCGTCGAGTCCTTTATTCCAGTGCTTCAGCAACAATAATGAACGAAATGCCCATCCGAGCCCGTTTATATGACTAGCGCGATAGCACCGCACGTTAAACGGATTGCCATTGCGCGTCGAATAATGCCCAGTTGCTGATTTGGCGACGAAATAGTGCGCACAGAGAGGATTGACCGAGACCGCGTGGCGACGCGGTCAGGCTAGGGAAGGCACTCCGGGGTGGGTGAACCACTACTTCGCTGCAGATGGAGGATATAAAGGATGACAATTGAAAGCAGAGTGACGGTTGAACCTTAACTAAGAACTGCAAAAACATCGCGCCGGGAAGGACTCGAACCTGCAACCCGCGAACAACAATCACCTTCACTATCCACTCAGCCATCCCGACCACTATGAAAACGGTTCTTGGTTCTATTATGTCAATCCCACCCGTATACGGCGCCGTACGCGTGAAATTCATAGAGCGCTGTGCAGTCACACACAACGCTCAGTTTCTGGCGCGCAATGGCAATCCGTTTAACGCGCGGTGAAAACGTTTCACAGTTTATATGTGCGCGGCCGGGGGCGGGTCACGCCCAGGCACATATATAAACACGTGAACATGCAGAAAACATTACACGACAGTATGAGATCGTACATGTAGTAACATGTGAGCATACAAAAAAGTCGTTGCGCCCTTCACATGCCTCTCCTTAAAACTGGATCGCCTCGATTCAGTCAGGGGGTCGCGTCCATGAGTGCTCTTCCAGAGGTGGTCGCTGTATTCCTCGGCCTGCTCCTAGAGCGAGTGCGATCGCGGTGGTCCTCGTGCATCCTTCTCTTCTTTGGGGGTCGGTCGGAGACTTCTTCTCCCGTAGCATGCGGACGAGGCTCGGCGAAAGAGATGTTCATCTTGTGGCGGCGTCGATCAGGGTCGGGCATAACGAAAATGTTGGGTCGGTGCTCGTCTCGGCGTCGTTGGTCTTTAGCGGCTTTGTCCTCCCTCCTTTGCTGCCTCACCTCCGGCGATACGACTTCGAAAACTCCTATCTGTAGGATGTCACTCATTGTCTGCCGCAACTTCTCCAGATAGAGGACGATCTGGTGGCAGGTAAATTGGGACTTCTTATAACATGGGCAAGTCTCTAAACACGCAGCAGGATGAGTGAACGGGCAGCCTTTCAGCACGTCGGAGTAGTGATCGCGGACTAGGGCTTCGAACTTTCGCTCCGGTGCGGTCAGGTAGTTGACGAACTCTGCACACACTTCGCCCATCGTAGTGCACTCCTTTACATTACTGCCCTCGTAGGGAAACGGGAAGAAGAGTAGTGTCCCTCCCGTCTGCAGGTGGCGCTCAATACCGATCAGGGTCTGCCGCATCGCCCGATCCTCTGGAATGCTATCGGGTCAAACCACGATGATGGCATCGACGGCGGCACTATCAAGGAGCTTCTGAGCTAGGCGCTCGCACGTCTCGTATGTGTGATGCAGAGACTCTCTTCGTAAGCGACGCTTAGGTGAACGCGGCCGAAAGCCGGGGGCAATGCAAGAAAGATCTTCAACTTGCTCGCGGCAGAGGCGCCCGGCGCAGTAGTGTACTTCGTCATTCTCAGGGCGGCGGTCACATACTCGCCGACATCGTAGCGAACCGGCCACGGGAATAGTGCCGGATGTTCGAAATTGATCCCCTGAGCCTGCTCGACGGCCTGCGCGAAATCACTGCATCGACGAGCGTGGGCTTGAATTGCTAGCGCTAGCCCATACGGCGTCCGGTACGCCGAATTCTTCATCCGCAATTTCTGCTCCTTGCGCTCGTCGCCCCAGCATTCTTGTTCGCTTATCGACGCGACATTGGCGAGCTGGAACATATCGCCGACTCGTTTGGATCTCGCCATCGGGTGACGAAGGCTCGGGAGCGCCACGTGAGCGATTTGATCGAATGAACCAGAGGAGCACTTCTTCCTCAGATTTAGTGGATGGTCGAAGGTGATGAGTGTCTCGGAACAGACACATTAGATTTTCCTGATTGCACCGCAGGTGTAAGACATTTGCGGGGTCTGCCCCACCTTCCTCGTGATTTTAGGGTCCGTAGCGGCTCGTCTGTTACCTGGGGAGGCAATTTCATCAGGAGATCGAAAGGCACCTTTATTGCGTCGCGTTTGCCCTGGATGCAAGTTATTAGTGCACTATTATCGCTGCATTCAATGACCCTATAGGGTCCCTCCCAAGGGTTCACCAATTTGGGGTTACGAGCGGATTGGGTACTTGTAAACTATCAGGAATCAGTTCGCCGCGCCGTCGCGCGTCCTTGTCGCGCTCCGAGCCATTTTGTTCGCTGTTGCTCATTGAGTTGGTTGTTCTAATGGACGTCTTCAGCCTACCCCACAGTGAGGAACAACCAATTTGGAGAATAGCACCGCATGAAATGAATTCACGCCACGTCAAGCGCGACGGCCGCACGCGGTGGCGCGGCGAACTGATTGCCGATAGTTTACAAGTACCGCGGATTGTTTTGCACTCGGGACCTTCATATACACTCGATCACCGACCTTCGGTGGTTTCTTGCAGGCCTGCTTGTCCCTATCATAGCCCGCTTTCATTTTCTGTCGCATCTGGTCATTGACTTCTCGCGCATACTGCGGTGCCACCTCTGTGCCTACGGCGACCTCATGAGCATAGCTCTGGATATCCACCGTGTACCAGCTGATCTGATGGTCGGGGATTGTGTCCCACGGTACGTATGCATCAAATCCGTGCAATAAGAAGAATGGTGACTCTCCGGTGGCTTCGTGGACCAACGTGGTATAGGCGAATACGCAAAAAGGGAGCATCTTGTCCCACTCGATCGCTGCAGAAACCTTTTTTCGCAACATGTGGATGAGCGTTTGATTGAACCTCTCGGTCAACCCATTTTCACGAGGATTGTACCCCTTCGTGAATACCTGGGTGATTCCCGTTACCCCCCCCCTAAGCTCCTCAACCAGCTTATTTTCGAATTATCCTCCCTGATCGGACAGGAGTTGTTTCGGCTGTCGGGCCCCTTCCGCAATCCATCTTTCGAACAACACGCGTGCCACCGTGGCAGCATCTTTCGATGGTATTGCATAAGCTCCACCGAATATACAATTAGTGAAGTGGTCTACCACCGAGAGTAGATACCGGTTGCCATCAGATGTTAGACCCATATCCAGAATGTCCACGCCGACAAGTTCATATGGCTTTGTCGTCCTGATCGGCTTCAAAGGAGGTGTCATCGGGTGATGTCGGTTGTGACAGAGGCAGTCTTTGCACTCCAAAAACCATTTCCTGACATCCCTGGGCATAGTTTCCCAGAACACTCTTTTCGAGAGCTGTCTTATCAGCTTCTTTAGCCCAAAATGACCAGCCAGGAGACCTGCATGGGCTTCATCAAAGATCGCTCGCCTCTTACTTGGGGGTACCATCTTACAAATTGACTCGCTGTGCACCAGAGCTAGGTGTCCGTCGTCCATGGTAAAGTCAGCGACCTTGTATTTCTGCGAGGCTTCTGGTATGTTCACGTCGCGTTCAAGGTTTCCCTTGTCGAGGTCTGTGATGACCTTACCATAAACTGGATGACTTCGAAGTTTTGCTGTCCACTCTAGCTCTTGGGAGGTCTGCGCCACTATCAGCTCGTTAGGAATAGGCTGCTCCAACTCGCTTTCACTTGTCGGAGTTGCATCCCGACTCAAGGCATCTGCCACGCGGTTGGCGGCCTCTTTTAGATAGACAATCTTGAGGTTGTACTTTTGCAGCTCTAACGCCCATCTGAGTACCCGCGGCGAGACATTCGATCTTCGGAACAGTGCGGTTAACGGATGGTGATCTGTGTAGACGTCCACTGGAAGTCCTTCAAGCGCTTTTAATCGGTAACAAGATAGTTTCTCTCGCCGTTTCGAGGCGAAGTACACCGGATGTATGAAACCATCATCACCTTCTTCACTTGACACCGCCCCAAGCTCTTGACCACTCGCATCGGTGTTGATCTTGAACGGTTTCTTCCCCGTCCTGGCTCCTTCAATGTCGGGTTGAGCAAGCACAGATGCCGACGAAATCAACGCGAAGGCGGATTTCGTCTCGTCATTCCAGCCGAATGGCACTTTCTCTGACGTCATGGAGTGTGGTGGTGCTGCTTCCTTCGCAAACCTTAGCACGAACTTGCTGTAGTACGAGCACATACCTAGGAAAGTTCTGAGTTCTGAACGTGATGTCGGGAACGGGTGCTCTCGTATGGCCCTTACCTTGTCCGGGTCCATGTGCAGACCGTCCTTATCGATCACATGTCCAAGGAACTCGACTTTCTGTTTGGAGAGGACGCACTTCTTAGGGTTAAGCTTCAGACCTGCTTTGGCCAAGGCATTGAAAACCTTTTCCAACACGACTAGGTGCTGGGGAATAGATTCAGTCGCCACTATGAGGTCGTCTAGGAAGCAGAATACCTCCTCCCCGAGTAACTCGCCTAGCACCATGTGCATTAGCCGTTGAAATACCGGTGGTGATGCTGTCAATCTGAACGGTAGCACTCGGAACTGGTATAATCTCTCGGCGGTTAAGACTGCGGATTTTTCCTTCATGTCTTGCGAGAGGTTTATTTGCCAATATCCGGAGGCAAGATCCAATGTTGAGAACCACTTTTTGCCGGCTAAGCTCTGAAGTATGGCGTCGATCGACGGCAAGGGATAACTGTCGACCTTTGTCACTTGATTGATTTTCCGGTAATCGACGCAGTGTCTGAGCGAGCCGTCCTTTTTCCGAACCAGTACTATGGGCGAAGCCCAGCTCGAACGACTTGGTTAAATGACTTTCCTCTCTTGGAGGTCGCTCAGAATATTGCGGAGTTCCATCCGTGTTGCCAACGGCACTGGGCGTGGCTTCTGACGGATAGGCTTGGCGTCTTCGGTGTCAATCGTGTGCTCGACGAGCGAAGTCTGCATCAGTTCTTGCACCCTGACCGCGAACACGTTCGCGTACTTCTTTATCAACTTCGCGGGACCGTGGATCTGCTCGCCTCCCTGCTTCTTGATTCCTAAGATGCTGAGCAGCTTTTTCAGTCTATTGGCACTTATTTCGACTGTACGCTCGCGCATGTCACTTTCATAGCTTAGCGGTTCATGCTCTACAATCTCAGCAGGTTCATATGTACCGACTACCTCCCCCTTTCGAAAAACCTTTGCTCCCGCAAAGGAGTTCCTGACAGGAATTTGGACGCAGCATCGGGTACCCGGGCATACTGTGTCCGGAAGAGCTGCAACGGAGTACCAAAGTACAACTTTCTGCTTCATAGGACCGGGACCGTGCATGCCTCCCCTTGAGCCAGGCTTCTTTTTACTTTCCTCCGCCTTGGTGCGGGCTCTCCATAGAGATTTGTCTGGCATAAGCTTCCAGACCAACTTTGGCAGGGCGTTTGTGCCGAGAAGTATCATTCCGTGTTTCGCGGAATCAACCAGGAAGGCAATCCTCTGTATTTCGCCATGGTCTACCTGTAGTGATAGTTTCACTGCTCCTTGGAACGCCATCCGGTGACCTGATGCGTCGTAGACCCTTGCCGCTTCTTTAGCGTAATCTCTTCGACATCGGCATCTACGTCGAATCCTTTCTTTCTCGCGGCTGACAGCAACCGCGCGTGGAGAATACTCACCTGCGTGCCAGTGTCCATCAGGGCCGTAAATTTCATGCCCAAGAGCTGGACCTCGCACGGTGCTCTGCGTACCCACCAGGCCGTTAGAAAGGCCGCTGCGTCTGGGTGTTCGTTTTGTGGGGTACCAGTAGAGGCTTGGAAAGCACTAGGGGCATACGGGATAGGATGGCTGACAAAGTTCCTGAACAAGGTCGCATCAGCACGCAAGATGCCTGAAGCCTGGAGAGATAGCACCCTCGTGCCGATCTTCAAGCAGAAGGGCTATGCCGCAGAATGCACGAACTACAGAGGAATCAAGTTGATCAGCCACATCATGAAGATCTACGAACGACTGGTGGATGCGAGGCTGAGGGAATTGGTGCCGATAGCTCAGGAACAGTTCGGCTTCATGCCTGGAAGATCCATCACGGATGCCATCTTCATAGCCAAGCAGGTGATGGAGAAGTACCGTGAAAAGTGCAGGCCGTGCTACCTGGCATTTCTAGACCTTGAGAAGGCATACGATAGGTTGCCTCGCGCAGTGCTGTGGAAATCCTTGCGAGAGCGGAAGGTACCAGAACACCTCATCCAGATCATAAAGGACATGTACGACAGATCTAAAGCGACCATCCGCACACCGCATGGACTCACAAGGAAGGTGGACATCACCGTTGGAGTGCACCGAGGATCAGCACTGAGCCCGTTCCTCTTCCTCCTGACCCTGGACTTCATTGTCCATCACCTACGAAAGGGCCCCCTCAAGACCATCCTGTATGCAGACGACATCGCCCTGGTAGCAGACACTAGAGAAAAGCTGCAGGAAGAAGTCCAGGAATGGCAGAAGGCGTTGGCTAATAATGGCCTCAGGCTGAACGTGAAAAAGACGAAGTTCATCAGCTCAGAGGAAGGCCCAGCACCGATCGTGGACTGCGACGGAGAGACGATAGAAATGGTAGACGATTTCCGATACTTCGGAAGTGATCTGTCAAGGGATGGTAGTCTGGATCAGGCAGTGATAGGAAGGATCAGTGCCGCATGAATGAAATTGAGAGAGTCCACTGGCATCCTCTGTGACAGGAGGTGCTCAAGGGTCTTGAAAGGTGAACTGTACCGGACCGTGATAAGGCTGGCACTGCTCTACGGTTCAGAGTGTTGGCCAGTAACCAATGCTCAGGAAAAACAGGTACACGCGACAGAAATGAGGATGCTCCGATGGGCATGTGGATGTACGCGGCTGGACAAGGTAAGAAACGAGGACGTCAGATCGGTCACGGGAACTGCCCCAGTGCAGCTGAAGTTGAGGGAGCGGAGACTTAGGTGGTACGGTCACATCCTAAGAAGACCGGAAGACCACCCAATAAGGGCCGCTTTAGAGTTCGAGGCACCCGGCAAGCGCCTACGAGGAGCACCAAAGAAGAGGTGGAGGGACGTCATCAAGAATGACCTCAAAGAAGTCGGAGCGACACCTACAGACGCCCTGTATAGAAAAATGGCGACGACTAACGAAAACAGCGGACCCTGCGACGGCGCGGGACTAACGCTAAGGAGAAGAAGAAGAATAACAACATCGAGAATTCCCTAACTATCAAATCAGGATTGAGAAAAACAAATCTATCCGTTGCGTCCCTGAACCTTAGACGGAATTTTTTTTTAAAAAAAATAACATGGAGCCATCCCCGGGACTCGTCAGTAAGATAGAGTTGGCTCATCAATGAATAATAAGGCACAATGCAACAACAATCTATTAGAAAGAAAAGAAATAGGAATACAGGATCGAAGCTCGACTCTAATCACAAAACAAACACCAAAAGGACATAAAACATACAAAAAAACCAAAACAACACCAAAAGAATACATAACATATCTAAGAATTTGAAAAAAAACCTACCAAAAAAAAACTCACCTCGGCTGACACCGGCGGTGGCCAGTCGCAGTGCACAGCACAGCGACCGGCCATCGCCGTCGATCACCGGCGACCGTCGCCGCCCGTCGCCGATCGCCGGCGATCGGCGGCGATCGACCGACGGGACTATAACAGGGTCTGATCGCCACCCATCGCCGGAGGGGGGGGGGCGACTGCCGAGACAACTCGTCCCGAGGTGTCCGTTCGCAGTGTCATTTTGAACGGTCCCGGCACCACCTGTACGAGTTGCGTTTGTCAATCGCCGGCGATCGGCGATTGACAAACGGGGTGTATAACAGAGGCCTTAGGATAACCATCCAACTTTGACCTGAGCAACTGAGAGAGTACCTCGTCCTCTAGTCCTAGACGACTATACTTCATGCGAAACTTCAGCATGAACTCATCAAAGTTGCGCCCTAGTGGATCCTTGTACGTTTGGACGTCAGACAGAGTCATCGCCGCTAATACCGCACCCAGTGATTCACGAGGACCTGCGAACTCACCTTGGTCTCTGCTCAACCTCGAATTCGTCGGGGTCTCGGCCTTCATCTGCGGCGGCGATGCCATCGTCCTTTCTTGCTGAAATGGAGTTCGGTAAAATTCCTGCCTGCTCGAACACGCCATTTCTGGACGCCTACCTTGAGCGGCAGCACGTGGGTCGAACTCTGCGTGGTAGACGACGTCGTTAAAGTCATCCACATTCAGCTGCTGGTACACCAGGTTTTTGTCGGTGAGAGCTCCTTGATCCTGGAACAACATCTGCTCTTCACCCATCTTCCTGTGATAGGTCTCACAAGTCTTGCTGCGAGGTCTTGGTGGGTAAGCGCACAGTCGCCTCTCGGGGACCTTTTGAGCTACGATCTGCTCTAATCGACCCCGTACTTCCCCAACCTGCACCTTCAGCGATACAAGATTTCTATTCAGCTGCTGTAATTCCACGAGGTACGACTGAATCCCCTCACATTGGGATTTTATCCCTTCACTCGTGCTTTCTAGCAGCTGAGTCTGCGCTCTCCTGGACCGAGATCTGCGACTCTGCGAGATTTCTCGCAGCAAGATAAGGGAGCTTAAAATTTTGTCTACCACTTCCCCTACCTGAGCAGGTCCTTTGCTGCCCAACTTCTCGACCTTTTCAATCAGTTTTTCCATCATGGACCGTATTGCCGTGAGCTGGTCTACTTGTGGCGTCTCGTCGAGGATCTTGATTTCGTCGATAGTGATATCGTTGGAAGCGACATCCTGCAATGAAGATCCTTATCGCTCAGTCAGCGACACTACGTGGCACACAACTAATGCGCTGAGCCACGCAAACTCCGTCACCCAGGCGCTAGTGCCAAGATCGATCGTTACGCGAACCGCGCCGCGCGTAGGTCACGCACGAGTCTGTACCAACGCCGCCCGCACGCACTGCGAACGCGACGCGCCACTGACACAGATACGGACCCGCTGTTGGCATCGGCTCGCTGCCCGAACGGTCCTAGTACGCTGCCCACTGTATGGCAGGGTTCACGCCGTATCCGCTGGTTGCGGTTGCCGACGGTGTCTTCCGAACTCTAGCGGTTCGGTTCGGCCTCCTTGTGATGCAGGGCCTATCCGTCGAGTCCTTTATTCCAGTGCTTCAGCAACAAGCAACAATAATGAACGAAATGCCCATCCGAGCCCGGTTATATGCGCGCGGCCGGGGGCGGGGCTGGGGATGCTCCGCCTCCGAAGGGGCGGGGCACGCCCAGGCACATATATAAACACGTGAACATACAGAAAACATTACACGACAGTATGAGATCGTACATGTAGTAACATGTGAGCATACAAAAGAGTCATTGCGCCCTTCACACAGGCCATATCAAACTGATTGGGTATAATCACAGGTCCGATATGATCTGTAATGGGTATGGGGTAATGACAATTGAAGGATTCGGAAAGCGGTGGACGAGAATGATACTGCATCTTCTCACCTGTCCTTAATTATTCCAATTCTTTATTTGATTTTTTTAAAAAATTTCTACTCTAGAGTCATAAAGTCTGATCCCCTGGGCGATTTTTTCTATTTGGAGAGAATTCCCGTCAATATTAGATTGAAAATGCAGCAGATTAGCTGTGATCATCGATTTCAAGTGATTGGAACGTCAATGTTGACAGGAATTTGAGTTATTTAGACCTTTTCGCTCGGATCAATCACTCAATAGTCATCTGGACACTCTGCCAACCACAACTTAAATGCCTTTTTTCAGAGAAAAAATATGGGTAAGGGGATGCTGTGGCCATTCAGTTTTCCCCGGGTCATCTGCTGCTTTTGACCCCCTCACGGCCCGTATCGATTGCCCACACCCGTCATCGGCCACCCCGGGGTCGGCCTGCACCGTCCTATTGAGCGACTCCTTCGGTATCGGGTGCTCGTTTACCCATTTCTTAGCTCTCTTTTTGCTTTTTTTCACCCATTTACCTATACTTCAACCGTTTCACTGATATTCGAACCCCGTTATTCGACCGTGGTTACGCTGTTCTTGCTTTGCCGTTAACTTAGCAGTTTCTCCTTATCGATCGATTATCACCGAAGGCGTTTGGCTGTCTCAAAATCGTTTCTTTGAGCTTCTTCCTGTTTGTGAACCTCGTTTTCTGCTCTTTAGTCGACAATTTAAGCTTCGTTTTAGGGTAGCCATGGTTAAGTGCAACCTGGTAAACTTCCTCTTACCCACGTTAATCAGTCGCTGTCTTGAGAACAGTTCTCGATTTTCTGGCGAGCCCAAGGCTGAATTATTTGGTACCGCTTGTTCACTCATTTCTGAACTTCTATCACTTTTTTACCCGGTTACCCATACCCAAACTCACCTTTCTTTCTAGCGTCTTTGCCATTTGATTGACCGTTTTTCTGCATTTCCTCAATTTTCCATTCTACATTACCCCTTTACCCATACAGAACACTCTCGACAGCTCCGAACACCCACTCTCTTACCCTAACTTTTTTTACCATCCTTCTCGATCGATTGAAAGCTTCCCTATGCATTTATCCATCTTTCAACTCTCTTTACCCCTACTTTACCCATACCTCAACACTCTCATGTGTTTCTGAACCGCACTTCCCGACTTTTCTCTTGCCTCTATAAAATCTTTAAACCTTGACGGAATATGACCCTATGCAGTTATTCATCTTTCAACTTTACCTCCTTTATTCTACTTTGCCTCATGTTTTCAGACGAATACCGCGACTGCTCCTGACTTGAACACAGCCGCGTGAGTCTATCAAAATTTCTAGATACCCTCTGGAATATTTTTTGATTTTTTTCGTTATTTTCGGTTATTTTCGAACCTGCGAGACTAAAGGCGCGTATGTGCACGGCAGGTTTCAGGGCGCCGGATGAAGAAAAGCCCGCGAAACCACGATCAATTCGCAGAACACCCAGAACCAGACGGCAGAGGATTGCCGACAAGCTGAAGAAGGTCTCCAAAGACGTTTCCAAAGAGGTCTCCAAAGACGTGGGTAAAATTTTCAAATTGGTCTTCTCAGTAACTGAGCGGTATAAGGTAGCCAAACCCATCGGGTAGATAAACTCTCTGGACCGATGGCCGCTTCACTGCTGCACCACAACACGTCTGGTACAGGGATGCCCGACATTGATGAACCACAATTTTTGAGGTATATGCTGGGTTTCTTTCGTCTGTCGCCTAATAGACCTCGTTTTCTGTTAATGAATATGGATTATGGTGACTTGGGTAATCGGATCATGGTAAGGGTAAACAGTAAAGTGGTTGGGTAAAAGGTTGTGACGCACTCGTGGTTCGCTGCTGCAACAATGCGAGGGATTCTATTGAAATATTGAAGCCATTCGTTCTTGGCAGCGAAAAAGCAGCCCAACTGTACTCTTTATGAAATGGGCAGAGACGCAGAGGACGCGGCATAGCAGGTGACGCTGTGAGCGAGAGTCTAGGAACTTTTTGAACGATTCGTGCGCTGAGACTACGGTTCCATCTATTCTCAACTCCTCTCAAATATGCACACTCTTCTGCTGACCTGCGCCCTCTGCGTCCTTGCCCTCATCCTTCTCAATGACTACTCTGCTGTTCTACTGCCGAGTATGTATGGAACGTTATTCTATTCCTGCTTTTTAGATTATATTCCAGCTTTTTCTCTGTTGAACACGTTGAAAATGGAAAAGGAAAATGAGTGAAGTGATTCATCGACTTTTCTTGTGAATTCTTTCTCCTGTTTTCAGAAAAAAGAAACGGATAAGAAAGACACAGCCATTGCGTTAAAATCAGGTAACTTGGAACACTTCTGTACCTCCGGGTACTCCCAAATTTCCATTAACTTAACTAGAATGATCCCCAAACAGTTGATTTTTTGAAAAGTTCAATTCGAAGTCGAAGTCAGGATTTGAAGTCGGAATTTAGAATCTCTTTAGATATTCCGGTTATCCTGGCATTTAATTGAAGAGAACGTTTGAAAAAAATTTGGAAATGAAAGCAAACGGACTATCCTCGGCATATATAGAGTAGACGAAAATTAGATTATATAAAGTAAATAATAAGTTGGTTAATAAAATGAATAATTATAAAACGATAATAATTAGTGTGCGATAGAAAATCTTCAAAAATGAAAGTACCATTCAAAAAATTTAATGAGCAAAATTCACGGTTTCAGACCCCACCCACAGCGTCAGTGACGGCTTTGCAGACGTTAAAGATCCCAGGGCGGCCTGGGTGGATTGGGTGCTCAGTAAGGTCCGTGTGGACTGTTTTTTAATTTTTTTATTCTCCAAAAAGTCTTTATAAAATAGCTCCTCTTTTCTCAATAGAGTTCAACTGACCAGGGTCACATTTATGCATAATGTACCCGAAATTGGCCCCTGGATATACCCCGAATCGCACCCCAACCGTGTTTCATCAACGTGCTCTGGGCTTTATCCAGGGTTTAGTTGGGTTTTATACGGGGTTTAGCACAACTCACGAGCGCGGCAGGGGTTCGTATATCCGTAATAGTGAGCAAATCCTGTTTCATCAACAGGCCTGGGATTTATTCTGTGGTATATTCGAGGATCTCACTGCTTTAGGTGTTTAGTTCTTGGTTAAGGGCGCCGCTCGGGGTAAATTGAGGATATATCGATCCTGGATCTAGGACCCAATCAACAAACTTTTGCTTATGATTGAACTTTGTATTCGTTTTAATAGAAGCTGTTTAATTTTATTTTTTCAGGGTGTAATGTACATTCTTCAATGTTATCGGAACAACATGAGCTACAGATCGGCAACGGCTACCTACGTACACTCTACGGCGAATCCGAAGAAAAACAGGTAAGGAATACCCGAATTAAACCCCAGAATACACCCCTGAACCCTAAATCGTCACCACGCTCTGATTTATCCAGGATTTATATGGGGTCTAACTCGCTTCACTGCTGCTGTATAGGTTCCGGTACCCAAAATTGCCCACAAACCCTAATTCATCAATGTTCATTGGTTTTTTCTGGGTACGTTTGGGGTTTATACGGGGTGAGTATATCTACGTCTACGAACACCTAGATGTTTTAGACACTGTATAAACCTTGAATAGATCGTGAACAACCCCCAGAGCGCGTTGATGAATCAGACGCCGGTGTATCCGAACCTTTGCTGCGTCGCTGTCATTTATCTGAGACTGCGCTCTTTTCAGAGTATCTGTACCCTCGCCGCGCTAACAACTTGCATTAAACCTCCTATGAACCCTGTACAATCTCGAGTTTACCCCTGAGATGGTGAATCACGGTTTTCGCACTCGGGATGTCGGGGTCCGGGTATACGGTTTATGAATCTGGACCCAGGTTTCCGGCATCCGCCTTTTCGGAGACTTGCAGACATCTGATTGGCTCACCTAGAAGAAAAATTGTCCCGAACAAATTTTTAGGCTTTAAAAATTAGTTTTTTTCAGATATTACAATGTTCCATGCATCGATTCTAATCGGGTGGTTTTACGTGGACGCCCTAGTGACTATATTCATGCGAGTTGGGTCAATTCCCAAGATGGAAAGAAGTACATTTGTGCACAGGTATGGCGGTTAATATAAATTTTTTACCAAAAAGTGCGCGTATTGCGGTGGTAAGGGGTGCTACTGATAACAGTGCGGTCGAGTGATCGATTCTCTCCAGGTCCAACCAAGGCCTCCATGTCTGTGGGTCGGGTAATTTGGTCCCAGACTTGCACGTGAGGATAAGAACCGGTCGTACAGTCGCTGGTAACATGTGGCGCTGTCCTATCTAGGGTATTCTTCACTGGTATTCTCGACTCGTAGAGATCGCGGTAACGGATACCGCGTCGGTATGTTGTTGGTGGTATAGTGCGGTGGGTCAGAAATTAGCTCCCGTCAACACTGTTTTTCCATGTCAGATACCAAGCTGCGCCAGGGGTATCGAATACAGTGCATTTTATTGGGAGCATATGTATTGATGAATCGTGCTTGGTAACTTTTACGGTTACGTGGCGATAGTTGATATTCTACGTTTCTCCTCGAGTACAAAATTGCGCGATATTTTTTATAATAATATTTTCCGCGTTCCATTTGATTCATAATTTGAAAGCATTATAAAAGGATGTATCAGGTGAAAAGGATAAATTTTAGACCGGAAATTGTCGATTTCAATTTTTAAAATTTGTATTTATTGCAGCAAATGCAGACCTGAGGTAGAAGGGGAGGTTTTTAGTCGAGCGGAATTGGATTTTTATTTTTAAATATTCGCCAACTGCTTGGAAATTTATATTTTGTACTCCATGCGACCCGTTTAGGCACCTCTCACCACGACAATTATCGATTTTTGGCATATGGTACTGGATGAGCAGTGTCGGACGATTGTGATGCTATGCAAGTGCATAGAAAGTGAGTCATTTCGATAAATTGAGCAGAAGTTGATTGATTGATTTTTTTCCTTTTTTTAGACAAATCAGTCAAATGCGCACCGTATTATCCGACGGTTATCGGTGGAAGTGTGACGTTCGATCATATCAAGATCACCCTACAGAAGCAGACAACGTCAAAACTTGGAAATGTGGTCTCTTTTTGGACCATTAAGAACAAGTAAGGCATCCTGATATACTTCGGCCCAGATTCATCATTGGTAACCGCCGATAAACCCCGGGATATACCCCGAACGACGTGCAATAATAAAACATTAAAGGTTATAATAACTAATGTAAAAAAAGTGAGAGAAAAACCGAGATTCGTCGCGCGCCGGGGTTTAATCGGGGTATGTCGCGGGTCTATCACACCTCGCGATGAAGCAGGGTTTGGAAGACCTCGACGGTATCCAGCGGGTTTGTCGCCGACGATGTTCCGGAGACTGCTCGTCTGTTCATGAATCTGAACTTTGGAGCTTATGATGTAGGTAACAGGCACTGTCGACACTCTTACGGTCGAGCGATCGGTCCTAGTCAAGGATAACCAAGCCTTTCTTCCCTCGGAGGTCGGGTAAATCGGTACCAGAGTGGTATGGGAAGGTAAGGACATTGACTTTAACAGCGGCTTGCCCTGTACGGGTCGAATAAGCATTCACGGAGGCTCTACGATTTTGCGTGAAAAACGAATGCATGGCGCATTCTATGGGGAGTTGTCAGCTGAATGCCTTGCCTTTCGCGTTTTCTTTGGTTGAGTTTTCAATTTCTAAAAGATGCCAAGGTGATAAAGGGAAAGGCAAAGTGATCGGTATTGACCAGTCCAGAAGTATGCGCCGTGCTTTCGTCTTCCATTCAGAATCGTCGATGCATGGTGAATGCATATCTGGCCTATACTATGACTTGAGGGGTTAGCCGCTGTTCATTTCGATTCCTTTACCTTCTTAGACAAGTCTGGAATCAAATTACCCGACTGCAGAAGGATGGAGGGTTTGGTTGATCTATGCGAGGATCGATCGCTCGGCCGTACGAGTGGCAATAGCGCCTCTCAACACTAGATCTCCAACGCCCGATAAGCTAAGGTGCCGGTGCTTTCTACATGTGTCCACGATTCTCCGTGGTTGACGAGTGCATGGCGCGACTAACTTCGTTATCTTTAGGGATAGTAGTGTCACAGTCCGACATATACATTGCACCACATGGGAGGATCATTCAACACCAGTCAATCCAGCCGCAGCCATTGAAATTATCAACGAATTGCAGTCAAACCCACAAGGTCATCCATCCATCATTCACTGTTCAGCTGGTGTTGGACGCACATGCACGTTACTAGGTAAGCCGTTTTTACCCAGGTCCCACATTCATCATTAGTGAACCCCGATAAACCCCGAGGTATAGCCTGTGAATGGCGCGCACCTTTTTCTACTGATCCTAAACTTCCTATGTTAAACGCATTCTCTCATCGACTCCGCCGTCTGGTTCTGGAGACGCCGCGGTTTCGGAGATCGCTCGGGCGTTAGTGAATCTGGGCCCAGGTGGTATAGTGAGCTTGGTCGATGTTGGCGAGGGTTCGATCCTCTATTAAGGATTATCGAGGGGATTTCTTAGGTTTTTAAACTACCTATTATTTCTGTAAGATCGACTATCCAATTAAAAATCTCTATTCGGATTCGAAATGTCTACAACTTTATAAGGAAGGCTAGTGCATGGCGCATTCTAAGGCGATTAAGTTCTTGTGGACGCGTTACCCTTGCCAGTTAGAGCACACACGTGGTGTGGTGACAAGGGCGCTACAGTCTCACGATCAAACGATTGATCAAATCCCCCGCTAACCAGGGCCTAAATTCATGACGGGTATCGGCACAATATACCCGAGAATAAACCCCGTCGGTGCGATTATTCGCATTCATGAACGCGCCGCGGAGTTTATTTGGGGGATATCACGGGTCTCTTCCATTCTTTGGCGTGTTCATGAATGCGAATAATCGCGCCGACCGGGGTTTATTCTCGGGTATATTTTGCCGATAGCCGTCATGAATTTAGGCCCAGGCGTTCACTTCCTGCCGTTAATTTAGCTAGTTATGGGCAATCGATTTATCGATTTCTCAAAATTAACTTTCCTCTGGAAGCTGTCAGGACTGGGAACGTGAAGAGAGTGACTTACCATAGCGATGGGATTTGAAAGTCATTGAATAGACAAAATACACATGCCTTCACGATTCTGAATGGAAGGCAAATGTATGGCGCATCCTTAGGCGACTGATCATCTCCGTTCGCTTTACCGTCTCTCTTTTTCTCCAGGTATAATAATTCATTTGGAGAATGTTCGCAGTGGCAAAGGTAAATCCGGAGTCACGTTGATGAAATGGCTTCGAGATCGACGTTATGGTGCTATACAAAAAGGAATTCAATTTTTATTCATACATCGAGTGGTTCTTCAGTTGTTATGTCAGGTGGATATTTATTTTAATTCCATTTATGACGGCTATGGCCAAATGCCTTACTCATACTCGGCGGCAAGGGGCAGCCCGACAGAGATCCCTGAAAAGCTGTTTCGCGGCGCGCAGTAAACGCGCTGAGCCGCGTCCTCTGCGTCTCTGCCTCGAGCCGCGCCCTTGCAGCGCGGCCGAGTATGTATGACCCAACATGATTGTCAGACGATTTCTTTAAGGAGGGAGTGATAAAGGCGGATGATCGCCGGCTGGTCGCATTCGAGGACGAATGCAAAAACCTTCTGGTCAAGCAGAGAACTTTTCTCCAACAGAAAGCGGCGAAAAAAGACGAAGGCAAACCGGCACGAGTGGCGCGAGCTGTCACCGGGATTGCTGCTGCAGCTCCAGCTCGTCGTGCTCCAGGTTCGGCTCCAACTTCTACTCGCCAACCACCCACAGGCCCAGCTGCTGCGGCTACTGGTACCACCACTGCCATTCCTGGCCCTCCGCTTGCTTCTGACACAGCCACTGCTTGCCCCGGACCTCCTTTGCGCGTTGCTTCTACACCTCCTTCCACATCCACCTGTTCGGCCATCACCGCTGTCAGTGAGAAAAATGTGAAAGCGGACCTGTTACCCGAACTCGACACCCAAATGGACGAATATGACGAATGGGACCTACCCGAAGAAGAATTCGCCAAACTCGAAAAGTCGAAGTCGAACTTGGCCATGAAATCAGTCAAAGCACTGAAGAGAGCTGTTGGTAAACATAACGCAAAGGAGGAGCTCGAATCGGAATATCCAGATTTTTTGTAGTAGGATTATAATGGTCCTTTTTAATGGACTCAATAGCGGAAATTTCTATGATTAAATGCGTAACCTGATGTCGTAATTGTAAACTAATCCCATTCTACGCAAACCAAAAACTTTAATCAGTTCTAAATTCGCAATAATAAAGTGTTTTAGAAGTTGTTTGTTCGAACACTTTTCTACTTTCGTGGTATATCTGGGGTAAAGATTACTTTACCCAATCTTAACTACTCAAAGGACTTGACGGTGAAGTCTTACCACTTGCGTAGTAGGGGTAAATGATATAACTTTGAAGTCTACGACGCATTAGGAGAGGTTGAGAACCAAATTCACTAGATTAGTTAATGGTATACTCGTCATTAGACCTAGAGTATACCCCGGATGGTGCGCCAACATTGATACGTGGGTTAGCTCTGGGGTTTAATCAGGGTTCATATGAAGTTTGAGCAGGGTATAGCACACCACGCTGGCGAATCGAGGGCTTGAAGACTTTGATTTACGTGTGTATACACCAAGCAAACGCCAAATACATCCTAAAGCGCGTTGGTGAATCACAATTCGCGGTACACTTGGGGTTTATTGAGGGTGTATATTTCATGAATTCGGGTGCAGGAGGCGTTCACTCTAACCCTGCTCCCTGATTCAGAGACGAAACCGGTGGTATATCTTACCGCGACATCTGATTTACAGATAGCGCTGTTCCGGATTCCGTGGAGGTAAGCTGTGTCTTCACTGAGTAGGAGCGATAGGTCAGAAATTGGTAGTAGGGCGTCGTCTTGACTTTGCGGTATCCGATACCTGGCTACGCCAGTCTGTTATGAGATTCATCAACCAAATATCGGTGGTGAATCATACCTGATTCGTTTACCTTGGTTCTTACTGAGATCGTGATAACGAACGCTGTGTTGATAACCTAATGGCTCATGGTGCTGCTGCAGACTCGGTGGGTCAGATATTGGCGATGTAGCGCGTTCACTGCCTCACCGTGACTGATATCCGGCCGTGTCGCTAGGTAATCATTACGTCGAACTCTGCCAGAAGTTTACCCCATCATTAGTGAATCGAGGATACCGGGGTAACATGGGGGTTCCGGTTACTTATGGTATCTGGTTGTTGGTTAATAATGGAACGTAGGGCAGGCTGGTAAAGGTTGGCGGGTGGGTGGATATTGGACCACTTAATCTACTGATTCGCCTCTGAATGACATTTTGTTCACGTCTAGGTCTGATAACGATTGATTTTTTGATCAAATTGATCATATCAATGAGGTAGGGCTTCATTCTTACCCCTACTCTAACCACAGAAGGTCTCCCTTTAGCGGCTGCTCTGAGCAATGGCAGCGGCAGCGGCCTCTGCGAACAAATCTGAGGTGCGCCGGTTCTAAAGATAATGTTCTAGAAGTTTCCTTGAATGCTCAGCATTTTCGTACTCTTTCTAGAGGAAAATTCAAAGTCCAGATGCAAAAAAGGACCGGTGAGTTCAAGCCTTTTCTTCCAATGCTTGGCCGCGTCCTCTGCGTCTCTGCCCCGCGTATCTTCGACAATGCGAAAATAGGAGCTTATCTGTTTGTTTGCGTATATACTCATTTGAAAGAAAAAACGAAGGTAGTAATTAGCAGTTCACCATAGTTTGCAGACTTTGGAATGCGCTGTGCACCCGATTTCCACTTAGAATTGTAGAGAACGCAATTTTCTGTTAAGACGATCAGTGAGAGAAGCGCACTTGAAGGGCTTGGTTGACCTTGAGCGGGATTGATCCAGGATCGTTGAGTACAAGATCAACCTGTCCAGTTACCCGGTCGCCATTCATCTTCACCGATCGACCGGGAGTGTTCAAAGATCCATAAAAATGTCAGTTACCCCACAGTTGATGGGTATGGGTCTTATCCTCACTATCCTAATCTGATCATTAGAGAGGGCGACAACTGGTATAAGGCCCTTGCTATAGGTTCGCTCGCGATGAGCGTCTGCGACTTGCGAGCGGTGATCGCGTGCGCCGCTAACTCACAAGGGAGGTCAGTGAACTTCCCCCGACGATTATTAACAAGACCTATATGGTTTTATGGGAGGGGGACGTTCTGCACGGAACGCTAATTGCCAACTCATGGCGCGCGCGAGGTGATAGTACCTGCGGACCATTGGCGAGTTCACCGAGTGCACGTGCATCCTGGCCCCCGCCGCACGCGACCTTGGCCGTGGCCGAGCTGCTCGTTAGGCGATGGTGACCCGACGGCCGAGAGGAGTCACCAGATCGACCAGATCGGGAGCGAGAGCTATCGTCGCCGATTCATAGGGCGCGTAAGGCACTGTAAGGAATCAAACATGCACAAAACCGACGCGTGCCTATCTCAGAATTTCGGGCCCTATTCAAATGGCTCACTCGCATTTGGGGAAAACTATCGAGAACACGATTCTGTGTCACAATTGCATGAAAAACATGACAAAAATCTATTTTTTGATTTTTTGGGGGTCGACGGCGACACAACTCTAAACTAAAATTTTATACAGTGTGTGATGTTCATTATATCAAATACTGAATAAAGAAAAACTCTTACTGAACTCCTGATAGTTCTTAACCTGAAAGCAAAGTGCACGATGCAGCGGAAAATGACGGTAGAGATTTGTCCAACATGAACTCCATAGAAACTATTTAGCCCCCTAGTTTGGTTTCAGAATCCCGATGAAAAAAATGAAAAAAAATGAAATGAAGCGTCTTAAAAGACGTGGTGCTGAAAGAAGACAAGAGGTCGATAGATAAGTATAGAGGTATTGTATGAATTACAAGTTGTAGTTTAGTTTTCTGTAGTTTTTTGGAATAATATTGTTTCATAGATTTGCTGGCCGTTACTACGGAACAGGGATTAGCGCGAGAGAAGTGACCCCGTCCCTGTCCTTTGATAAAAAAATATCCTCGTTAAAACCCATATGAAATTTCGGCACAGAATCGTGTTCTCGATAGTTTTCCCCAAATGCGAGTGAGCCCATTGAATAGGGCCCGAAATTTTGTTATGGGCACGTGCAGGTGTTGTGCATGTTTGATTCCTTACAGTGCCTTACGCGCCCTATGAATCGGCGAGCGATAGCTCTCGCTCCCAATCTGGTCGATATGGTGACTCCTCTCAGCCGTCGGGTCACCATCGTCTTAACGAGGAACTCGGACACGGCCAAGATCGCGTGGGCCGAGGACTACGGTACATGTGCGCGCGGTGAACTCGCCAATGGTCCGCAGGTACTATCACCTTGCGCGCGCCATGAGTTGGCAATTAGGGTTCCGTGCAGAACGTCCCTCACCCTGGTTTTATAGAGCTTGAAGCGTAGATCACAGATATGTAATTTATTTTTGCTGAATGGCAGTGGGTGGTCCGAAAATTGCAAAAAAAGTAAGCACTGCTCTGACAATACTGCTGAGGTTCGCTGAATAGTCCCTGAGGTGAGAGGTTCACGCAAGTGTGACTCGGTACCGCAGCGGTACCGCAGTGGACTGGTGTTCAGACTGCCAAGGGTTTGGATCCTGTGGATGTGTTTTCGTTTTGCTTCAATCGCATTGATACCAAATGGTGCTCATTTTGCGATTTTGTCATGGGGATTGAAGAAAATCATGTTTGGAGCACTCTAAACCGAACAAATTTTAGTAAATGACAACGTTAATATGGGTAGCCAATATCTACCGTAACTTACCTTACACAGACGCAAATTCAGAAACTAATGTTGGATTCGTGATCAGCGACCCAAATAACCCTTACACACGAAGTTTGGACGAAATCGGCGATTTTGACCCACGCACCTCACTTACCCACCCTTGCCATAGCAAGCGCTCACCAGTCAGAAATCCAGAAGCAAAAGTTAAATTCGTGATCAGCAGTCCAGGTGAGACTCCTAGGCAATTTCTGGAACGAAGGTAGCGGATGCTGACGATTTTCTGACAGCTAGAGTCTGAATGGTGCCATTATATTACCAGTAATTCATCAGAGACTCAACCTTGGGCAACTCTACCGACACCTGACATGAGGCTCGAGACGTCATGGTCACCCATTTCGCCCAAACTTTGCTAATGAGACTATCTGAGACGCTGGTCACGAATATAGCGCTAGTTTTGTGAATTGAAACAAGTGAGGGTATCTAATGACGGGTTTCGTTGTGTGTGGGCTGGTGAGCCCTTGCTATGGCAATAACCCTTACACACGAAGTTTGGACGAAATCGGCGATTTTGACCCACGCACCTCACTTACCCACCCTTGCCATAGCAAGGGCTCACCAGCCCACACACAACGAAACCCGTCATTAGATACCCTCACTTGTTTCAAATCACAAAACTAGCGCTATATTCGTGACCAGCGTCTCAAATAGTCTCATTAGCAAAGTGTGGGCGAAATGGGTGACCATGACGTCTCGAGCCTCATGTCAGGTGTCGGTAGAGTTGCGCAAGGTTGAGTCTCTGATGAATTACTGGTAATATTATGGCACCATTCAGACTCTAGCTGTCAGAAAATCGTCAGCATCCGCTACCTTCGTTCCAGAAATTGCCTAGGAGTCTCACCTGGACTGCTGATCACGAATTTAACTTTTGCTTCTGGATTTCTGACTGGTGAGCGCTTGCTATGGCAAGGGTGGGTAAGTGAGGTGCCAAGGTCAAAATAACCGATTCTGTCCAAACTTCGTAAGTGGGGGTTATTTGGGTCGCTGATCACGAATCCAACATTGGTTTCTGAATTTGCGTCTGTGTAAGGTAAGTTACGGTAGATATTGGCTACCCATATTAACGTTGTCATTTACTAAAATTTGTTCGGTTTAGAGTGCTCCAAACATGATTTTCTTCAATCCCCATGACAAAATCGCAAAATGAGCACCATTTGGTATCAATGCGATTGAAGCAAAACGAAAACACATCCACAGGATCCAAACCCTTGATCTTCCGAACAACAGTCCACTGCGGTACCCCTGCGCTACCGAAGCACGATTGCATCAACCTCTCACCTCAGGGGCTATTCAGCGCCCCTCAGCAGTGTTGTCAGAGCAGTGCTTACTTTTTTTTGCAATTTTCGGACCACCCACTGCCATTCAGCAAAAATAAATTACATATCTGTGATCTACGCTTCAAGCTCTATAAGACCATATAGGTCTTGTTATGAATCGTCGGGGGAAGTTCACTGGCCTCCCTTGTCAGACGCTGCGGGCGCGACGCACGCACGCACGCGCCCGAAGCATACAGAGCAATGCGCGAGGTGATCGACCGACCCCCAGCGAAACGGCCCATCGTAGTGGAATACGCAGCGACGAGAGCGTGGAAGGTTCGCGAGCGTGTGCATAATAGCCCGTGCGCGTCACCACGCCAGCGTCATCATGATAACTCGTACAAACGTGTCTGGCCCCACGCTGTCTGATGCTGAATGGACGAGTTACGCTGGGGTGCGAGCGAACCTATAACAAGGGCCTAAGGCCATTGTTATACCGACGCTCACCCCCCCCTGCCGGCGGCTAGCGGGACAACTAACACACGCACGTCTGCTACCACGGTGTCTGATACTGAATGGGACTAGTTGCGCTGGCAGAGGCTGGGGGTGAGCGTCGGCCTAAAACACGACAGAGTCTTATCTTCAGTGGCCTAAAACACGCCAGAGTCTTATCTTCCAGAGCAGTGGAGGAACAGTTGTCCCTTTCCGACAGTGAGAAGAGCCGCGGGACAACTGCTCGTCGACTGTGGCGTAATATGCGATTTAGGCGCAATTTGTGTCAGTTGTCGCCCTTGTTGTTCACCAGCGCCGCCCGATGTATAAAATAGATCATGGTCAAGGACAAAAATATCTTGATAAACCCGGAGCCAGACGTTTTAGAAGATTTATTGATCGAATGATGACAAACACATGGTCGCATTTGGAAGTTATTGGCGTAACCGCTGCGCGCGCCGTTAAGTGCGGAGCGTCGTCGCGTTTAAATAGGACTAGTTCCCTACAGATGGAGGGAAAGACGAAATGGGTGGGTCAATAGCACGTCAGGAATTGTTCTTGGCTCTCTTATCACGAACGATCCCCTATCACTCCACACAACAAATGTCGACGTCAGCAGACCGCCCGTTGGCGTCCGCGTGGGTACGGTAGGCGCGCAATTCAAATTTGGTTACGCCGGTACTTTTTAAATAACACCCAAGAACATGGATGGGTGATAGCATTGGAAGAAAAGAGAGCTTGATAGGGAGTGATAACTGAGAGAAATTGGGTAGAATACGGCACAGTGCTCATTCATGCATTGGTGTCGGGATCGCGTCGCGGCGCGATCGGTAATCAAATTGTTGTAAGGAATGGGGTATAGGAGTGCGTGCTTGAGAATGGTCCTTTTCTGAACCTTTGAAAAGCCTAAATTTTTGAAAAAAAAATTGACAATTTCTTTAGAAAACAGAAAGACGACGCCGAATCAAAGTCGAGAGAGGACAAACAGCCGCCACCACCTCAACCACCGCCACGAGCGCAACCAGCCCATCTTGCGCTACCTGCCCTACCAGCACTACCTGCGCTACCTGCGCTTCCGTCGTTACCACAGCTTCAGCAGCGGATGAAGCCCATCGCTTTACCGACAGCCCAATGGGTCCGTCGTACTGCCGAGGCGTTCCGACCGATGATGAAGGTGATTTTTTAATCGATTGATTGATTGATTCCCTAGATCAATCAGGAGGCAAGGTTTCTATTTTTTTTTGCTTTTTTTTCCGACGCCATGCTACTGGTAGCCGACTAATGTTCGGGTTTGTTGAGTCTAAGCTGCCCTAGAGCTAAATGATTCGCTGCCTATCGTACCGTATTTGGACTATCGATCGGCCCGAACTTGCGCCAGCAGAGAGTCCCTTGGTCTCTGGCGAGAGGAAAGAAGATTAGCGTTTTCAGGGTTTCCCTATATAGAAGAGCTAGGGTTTCCCTATATTCCCTATATAGAAGGGCTGGGGGCTAGATTAGGGCTTCCCTACATAGAAGGGCTTGCACCATAATTCCTAGAGGAACACCATGCAATCCTGTTGCCTGTTAAGTCACTCTGGTAAGAACGAGTTGCCTTGTAATGACTGGGACGAGTTTCCCAACTGACGGGGGGTTCCTCACTGTCACAAAGACAACTCGTTCTTAACAGAGTGACTCAGTTGGCAACATAATTTCGTGGTATTTCTCTTGGAACTATGGTGCTGGACCTTCGATATAGGGAAATCCGCTAATCCTCCTCCTTGCCGGGGACCAAGGGAATCTTTACTGGCGCAAGTTCGGGCCGATCGATAGCCCACATGCGGTACGGTAGGCAGCGAATCATATAGTTCTAGGGCAGCTTAGACTCAACAAAGCCGAACATTAATTCGCTACCAGTAGCAAGAGGACGAGGTCTTCAGTACAATAAGTTGGACGAGTTTACCTCTGACCTGAACGTGCTCCCGTCATTTTTTCGAAGAGAATGCATTACCGCGGTATCAGTAGGCCACTCGTTTGCCAAAATATACTTATCAAATCAATGACTTTCGAAAATACTCGAAATTCCTGAATCAAGTTTATTATAGGGTCGAAAGAAACCGAAAGGTTTCTCGGAACCAGGTTCAAAATGTGTCACCGAGGTGAAACTGCCAAATTCGCACTCGCTACGGACCAGAAAATCTGGAGATGACTCGAAAAACTTGAAAACCGGACGAGAACTCTCTTATCCGAAACAGGCAAAAATCAACAACCTGAAAAGCAGCCGAGAAGCTGCTCGTATGGGAAAGGCGCGCAATTTGAAAAGCAAAAGGGACGGTCCGTCATCGAAAAACACACAAAAAGCTAAGTCGAGAAAGGTACGGTTCACTTTTTATTTATTTTATAAACGAAAATCGATCGATTGCGCTCGGAGTGTCTCGGATAGGCTTGAGGCTTCGAGTTTGGGATTTTTGCCGTTTTTTGACAGTCTTTCCCTTCTATGATAGTTCTCTATACCCGACGGAAAGACCTCCTTACCCATCCGCATCAGTTGTGCTCTATATCGAGATGGATAGATTTTTTCTGCGATTTTCTGAAAGTTTCTATAGGGATACTATGTAATGATTTCCGACTTTTATGTCCTACGCGAAAGATAAAGGTGCAGTTGTGTGAATCGTGAGTGGAAGACGAGTGCGTGACGCATCCTTAGGGTTTGATAAATACCGATCACTTCATCTTAACCCTTAATTTTTCAACCATCCTTTCGGAGATTTTGCCTTTGTCAGGACCTATGAAGTCCAGAAACAGTTGAAACCTCACCAGGTCAATAATTGTTCAATTTTATTACACAAAAATAATTCTGGGGACTCGGATAGCAGCATGGAAGGCGGTAATTGAGAGGAAAATTAAACTCAATAAAGAAGTTCGAAGTTATTGAAATCATATAGGAAGAATTTTCTAGAATTGATTTTTACTATATTTTAGTTTGAGGAGTTGTATTTTTCAAAAAGTTAGTTATAGGTTTTTATGATAGTTGACCGCTCGTTTTTGAAGAGGATTGTGGTCAATAACACGTTGAAAAGGCAGCAGATCAGTGGTGACCATCGATTTCAAGTGATTGGAATGTTAATGTTGACAGGTCTCAATAAGATTTACTTCCGCCGCTCGAGGTTGTTAGGTGGTAACACTTTATTAACGGCCTAACGTTTCGACCTTCCCGTCGTCTTCAGAGGCCTGAACACACATCGAAGTTAGTGACTTACCAGACTGGCCCACCAAATGCCGTTCCATCCTAGCATTTCTGACGAGATGTAGAAAGAATACAGAGGAAAGTCACTTGAAAGAAAGAAACGCACCTCAATCGTCCACCTATGAGCTTAAGCTCAATGTTAGTAGTAAGTAACGTTAGTAGCAATGAAGGAGAAACGCACCGCCGCTCATACTTATGTACTCGCACGCGGACGTATCTCATATCATATCATAGCCCACATAGCGGTCCAAATGCAAGAAGTTCATTTGTCATTGAAAGACATTCATTGCGGTTTTTCATTCGCGGATTACGCATGTTAATCCAGAGTGATTCCAATGCTTTCCTGCAGGATATTTCAGTCTCGAACGTAAGCATCTTGCATGTTACGCCAAAGTCCTCTCTATTGTGCTGTTCTACTCTGTGTCGACCTAGTGGGGTTCTTAAATAGCACCACCGCTTGCCAGCTAGGTGTTCTTTTACACGTATAGTTAGTTTTCTTCCTGTTTCCCCAATGTAGTTAGCATTACAAGTCCTACACTCAATCTGATATATTACTCCTGATTTCATACAATCTCCCAATCTGTTACTCGGACAAATAATGCATTCTTCTGACGTACAGTATCTATCGTACAATCTATTTCTAACCAGTTGCTTTTTGATGTTGTTATTTGGAATGTTAACGAGAACAACATCGTTTTGCATCTGTGCGCGCAAAATGTACTTTTGTACTGCTGCTGAAAACTTGTCAGAAATGAACGGAATACAGAAGGGAATTTTGTCGTCGCGACGGGGATTAGGTCGTCTGCCACCAGAGTGACGCTGACGGGGACTTTGGCATACCGGATAACCATTCTGTTTAGCTATCACGTAAGCTGTTCGTATAGATTCTTGTCTTGCAACATCAATGGTGCACACACTGACTGCTGTTCGGAATATACTTCGTATAATAGCCCGTTTCGTGGTCATTGGATGTGCTGATGTTGGATTGTGTTGATGTTACAACGAAACAATCATCCACATATCTACAGTATAGTAAGGGTCTTCGTGCCAGAACAGGTTCTTCTATTCCGCTCATGAAGCAGATCGGCGCTAGCCTTGTTGTACTTAAATACCATGTGCCTGTGCTAATGGTTCATTCCATGTATCAGCCATCGTCGTGTCACTTTTCTTTTCGCATTTATTATTGAATTGTAATTCTATGTTTCAATCTCGAATATTTTTCTTAGGTGCATTTCTCTCGGTTTACTGTAACCTATTGAGAGCATTTAGAAAAAAAATTCTTGATTGAACATCAGAAATTGTTGCCTGAAGTTAGAATTTAGTCTCAACCGCATTTAGCCTCGATAATCCTTTGTTATCTTCTCTTTTTGCGCATTTAATCCTCATTTAATCTCATTTATTCCACTACGCCTTACTATGTGCTTTAAACTTAGTTATTTGATGCTACACATATACAGGGTGCGACAAAAGTTCTTGCACACCTCTGTTTCAGAACTTCTATATAGGACGAACGAACCCGATTAACCAAGTTTTCGTGCGTTATTATAAGTTCACCCTTGCTTTCTTATATGCCAACTTTCCGATCTTGAAGGTGCTGTTGTACGAGATGACGGATGTAAAATGTTTGCGCACTGCAATGATGAAGTTGCACATCGAGGGAGTGCCGGCTTCGGAAATCGCTACAAGACTCGGCATCTCGAAGTGGACGGTATATAGCAACTTGAAACGACTGGAGGAGACTGTGACAATGGAAGGCAGACCAAGATCAGCTAGGCCGAAGACCGCTACTGCTTCGGAGGTTGTCAAATGGATTAGAGAGAAAGTTCGTCGTATCCCAAGAAGATCAATGAGAAAGCTAGCTCAGGAGTAAGGAGTTTCCGAGCATGTCGTCCGGCGAATAGTTAAAGAGAAACTGAGGAGGCGTGCCTACAAAATCCAGAAAGCGCAGCTCCTAACTGATTCTGTGAGGGTAGAAAAGGTACGAAAATGCAGAGACCTCCTGAAGCGCTTCGGTGCGGCACGCTACCGGCAAATTGTCTTCACTGAGGAGTCTCTCTTCACTATTGAGCAATTTATAAACCATCTGTGAATTAGGATGTTCTTCACATCTAGAGAATGACGTGACAGCTGAGGGCACTGCAGTTAGTGATGGCACACTTTCTGCAATCCAAAAAGCCGAAGTGGAGGTGAAAACGCGACAAAATGCCTACGAAAAGGCATTGTATGGATTCACAGAAGCAGTGGATAATCTGCATGAGCCTTTGTCTACCGAAGAACAGGAAAAGGTCGACGAGTACATCACAAAAGCAGAAGAGATCCTGTCGGAAACGGAAGAATTCCTAACGAAATTGCAGATAAATCGGCAGTATTTGGCATCCAGAGGACATGTGCATACGTCATCTCTTCAACAGGGAAGTGTTCACCAGAGGAATGTAGCGCATTGTGAGCTTCCAAAAATTCCCATTCCAGAATTTAGCGGGAAGAGCTGGGAATGGGATAATTTTTGGCAACTATTCAACGCGACCGTGCATTCGTCACCGCTCTCGGAGCTACAGAAGTTCAATTATCTTCTGAGAGCATTGAAGGGAGAAGCGAGAGCATCGATTGCACGCTTTCAGATCACTTCTCCGAATTACGCCCAAGCAATTGATCACTTGCAAGAAAAATACGGCAATGCTCAAAAAATTGTTACTGCCCTGCACAATCAACTAGAGCGCTGGAGCGCTAGAAGCATGGAGTTGAAAGACCAAAGAGCGCTATATGATCAGTTATCCGTCATCACAGCGCAACTAGAAAGCAAGGGCGAAAACTTGGATAGCCCATGGCTTTTGTCAAAAATTTTATCCAAGTTCAAGGAGACGATACAAAGAAGAGTACTGAGGGAGAAAGTTTCCTTACCGCCCACGGAAACATGGACTCGGTACAAACGCATGACTACTCTGGACAACGTCATAAAGCAAGAAGAAGAGATTGAAGCACAAATGCCGAAGAAAACATCATTTCGCCCAGCGCAGTCTAGAGAATCAAAAGGTGGATATACAGCAAAGAAACGCCCTCCATTTTGCTTCTACTGTGATAGCAAAGAGCATTGGTCAGTTGCATGCACTAAGATCACCTCACCAAAAGCACGATTGGAACATCTGAAGAAATCCAACCGCTGTATCGGTTGTGGGTCGAAAAACCACATGTTTGCGGAGTGCAATGGTAGAGGGTGCATCAACTGTGGAAAGAAGCACCATACATCTACGTGCTTCAAGTCAGCGAATGCAGCGCCGTCCAATCCGACAATGAATTCCGCTAGGAGCCTGCAGAATCAAAGAGCGGAAGAAAAACGGAAAAGCGCACAAGTACGCCACAATTTGGTAGTATGCGATGAAAGGCGGCCATCAGTAACTGAGGAAAGCGACGGCATTCCAAACCTCTCAGTGATGACCGTAGAAGAAACTTCGCGAGAACGAAGGAATGAAGAGATATTTCTTTTAACTGGAACAGTGAGAGTGCAGCACCCGCGAACACAGCAACTAATGGAGCTTAACGTACTCCTCGATACAGGTGCGGATAGATCCTTTATTGAAGCAGAACTAGCGAAGGATCTAGAGCTCCCAAATAATGGTACGACAACGATGAAACTGAGGACATTCGGTGCACAACAGCCGAAGCAGATTCAGTGCATTAACACGTGCATCGAGGTATGGGATGCGTACGGACAAGGACACAAACTGCACGTGTATACACACGAGAACCTCACAACGCAATTTCCAAGAAGCAAGCTTGATGAACAAGATATCCAGTTCATCCGGAGAAAACGGATAAAGCTCAGCCCAAGTATGAAAGGGACTTCATACTCACCTGCGATCCTCATTGGATGCGATCAACTTTGGAGTCTCATCAATTTTGAGGCACCACATTTCGATCTCCCGTCGGGTTTGGTCTTAGTGCCTACACGTCTAGGGTACATGGTTTCGGGCAAGAAACTTGTTGAGCGTGACAAGAGCGAAGACGAGCTCCATTCATCTGTGCACGTAATCGAATCAAGCACCGATCTCGACCCGTGGGAACGGCACTGGAACGCAGGATTTAACGATTGTAGAGAAGAGTTCGCTGGTCCGGAAAAAGAAGAAAAAGCAAAAATCAATGACCAGGTGCTAGAAGAATTCAACCCTTCAATTGAACGAAGAGACGAGGGCTATTTTGTGCGTCTTCCGTTCAAAAAAGATCACGAGTCCTTACCGGACAATAGAGCATTGGCACTATATCGACTCCGCAGCATCCTTCGGAAGTACGAGGATAAACCAGAGCTTCTCAAACAATATGACGAAGTATTTCGAGACCAACTGAAGAAAAAGATCCTGGAGGAGGTAGATGAAACCGACACGTCCAAAAAGAGGCATTATCTTCCTCACCAGCCGGTGATCACTCCCGAAAAGGATACAACAAAGTTCAGAGTGGTATTCGATGCATCAGCGCACTACAAAAATTGCCCATCACTTAACGACGTAGTGCATCAAGGACCAACAATGCTTCCAAAGCTCTATGGAATTCTGTTACGATTCCGAACAGGGAAATACGTTCTTATTTACGACGTAGAAAAAGCCTTTCTACAGGTACATCTTCATGAAGACGATAGAGACTTCACGAGATGTTTTTGGATCCGGAACATTGAAGAACCCTTTTCCGAGGGTAATCTCGTCGTATACAGATTTACGAGAGTAACATTTGGCATTAATGCATCACCATTCCTTCTTAGCGGCACCATTCTTTACCACCTGAACAATTCGGTTGAAGATAAAGTCACAGCAAGCTAAATAGCTTCAAACCTTTACGTAGACAACCTCTTCGTCAGTGCAGATTCGGTCGTCGAAGGAGTGCAAAAATACAAGGATTTGAAAGCGATCTTCAACGACATCAGAATGAATTTAAGGGCCTTCATTTCCAACAACGAAGAAATAATGAATGCAATACCCGCGGCGGACCGTGCATCGACTCTCACTCCAAAAGTACTCGGGATACCATGGGATGCTGTCACAGACGAATTTCGGCTGGAGGTCAAAGTACGTGAAAGAGAATTCATCAGCAAACGCATCATCGCTCAACAGATTGCGTCGGTTTTCGACCCGTTCGGATGGTTCATACCTTTACTTGTAAAAGCAAAGCAATTTCAACAAGTTTTATGGAAAGAACACTACGACTAGGACGAACCTCTCAACGAACACCACAAGCAACAGTGGAGGAGCATCGTTGAAAGCATCTCCGGGTTCAAGAAACACGTTCCACGAGTAGTGACGAAGGGTAGGGAGCCGTTCACTTTGGTCACTTGTTCCGATGCAAGCTCTATTGCAATGACAGCCTGCACATACTTAGTCAACGACAATGACTCCTATTTTCTCATGGCCAAATCAAAAGTTACGGATACGAAACGACCGACAACAATTCCTAAACTAGAAATGAACGCAGTAACCATTGGAGTACGTCTGACTCTCAACACGTTGCTCAGCCTGCAGTCCTCGTTGTGCATTACTGAAGTAATGATTCTAACCGATTCGGAAATTGTGCTGAAGTGGCTGAAGAATCCTCCACATCGACAATGCACAGGAACCTACGTAAGTAATCGGATTCGAGAAGTGCGCAAAATGGTCGACACGATGGAAGAAATGAATATCAACGTTACATTCGGCTACATCGACACTAAATGGAACTCGGCAGACGTAGGTACGAGAGGAATATCAGCAGACGAGTTCAGCTCGCATATCTGGTGGAATGCATATTCACTTCAAGATATTCGACAAAAAGGGTTCGTATCTACACTCTTCGCTATTTCAAAAGATGAAAACGAGGAGATAAATCCTTCGGCTACGGTAAATGTTAGCGGGACAGAAGAAACCAGCAGCGAAATCAAAGAGATACTAGATTTAACTCGATTTGGAAGTAAAACGAAGGCATTGAGAGTCTTAGCGCATGTTCTACGATTCTTGAGACGCATTGTATCACGACTGCCTGAACGTCTGAGGAGCAAAATACGAAGCCAACATGCGTACCTAGGACGTCCTGTACAAGATCAGCACTTGAACGCAAGCGACATCCAAGAGGCTCATCATGTATTGATAAGAAATCATCAGACGATGCATTTGGACCCACAATACAGGAAGGAATTGTCCAAAAATCTGAACATCAAGGAGGACGAGGAGCATATCTTCAGAGCATATGGACGCCTCAATAACTCCGACTTGAACAGCTTTGCTAAGAATCCAGTGGTATTGGCACCCAAAACTGAACTTTGTCGACTCGTTATTTTGGAGGCGCATGGTCCTTATCACAACAGCACAGCTCAAACCATAGCAGAAGTGCGACGACACTATTGGATTCCACGCCTTCGAGAACAAGTGAAAAAATGCATGCGATCGTGCATTGCCTGTCAAAAAATGAATAACTTGCCTTATAAGTATCCAGAAATGACGGACCTACCTACCGAACGAGTTAAGCGTTCACGGCCATTCGAGCACATAGGCCTGGACTATTTTGGACCCCTCCCGATCTGTGAGGAAAACAAGGATCGCACGGAGGTCTATGGGTGCATATTTACCTGTTCGGTGACTCGTCTTATTCACCTGGAAATAGTATCCGACGGAACTACGGAAAAATTCCTGTATGCATTCCGACGATTCGTAGCAAGACGAGGCAAACCGCGATCCGTTACTTGTGACAATGCACCGACGTTTCTATTGGGAAGCCAGATCATCAACGAGTGTCTACAAAACGGTAACGACGACAGTGTGCACCGGTTCACAAGTAATTTACTAATCGAATGGAAACACATAACACCATATTCCCCGTGGAAAGGTGGATTCTATGAGCGTCTAATACTATCAGTGAAGCATGCTCTCTTTAAGGCCACAGGACGACGTATTCTAACCAGAGAGCTCCTGTGCACCTTCGTGACAGAAATAGAAGCATGTATTAATAGCAGACCTCTTACATACCAAGAGAGCAACTTCGACGATGCATTATTACCTCTTCGACCAATCGACTTTCTTCAAAAAGAGATGGATGTAAACCTCCCCCTCACCTTTTCCAAAGACGAAGTGACAGATCCTACCTTCTTACCTCCGAGCGAATCTGCAAGTCTCGAGACACGACTGCAGACACAGAAGGCCTTAAAATCGTCGTGCTCCTTCACCGAGCGTTACTGGGAACTCTGGAAAAACCAGTACTTGACAGCACTTCGGGAACAACATCGACGGACGATAAACGATAAACGAGGCTGCACAAAGGAACCACGGGAAGGTGAAGTCGTACTAGTCAGCGACATGTGCCAGAAACGAAATAATTGGAAAATGGGCAGAATAACCAAGCTGATCCCCAGCACCGATGGAGCCGTGAGGGAGGCCGAAATCCGCTGCAACCGGAAAATCCTAAGGCGACCAGTGAACCATCTCGTCCCCCTCGAGATCACAGAAATCGAGCAAAACCATGCCGAAAATGAGCAGGGAGGCAAAAACGATGAGCAGTCTACAGAAAAAAGAGTTACAGCTGAACGTCGTTACAACCTCCGCCCACGAAACACTACAGCGAACCTCGCATGATGGGACAAGAGGATATTCATGGAGGTGGCCAGCCGCTCTTTATCTAAGATGGCGCTCACTCTCATGTTGATAATAACGGCGAACGGATACAGTGTAAAAAATAGTACCGATGATCAGCGCCTCTCTTCCGGCAACGACTACGTAATCGAATGCAGATCGAAGGGAATTTATCTCCACGCTCCACACTCACAGGAGTACGAACTGTGCATTAAAAACTACTGTATCAAGGAAAGCATATCTCCAGTTCATAAAACCATAAATATACCTCCAGAAGAATTGTTACACGAATACGAAGCACACTGGAAATTGCGAGCTGGAGACTCCTTCTTCGTTGTAGAAACGAAATGCCCAGCTCAACCTTTCTGTGCATCAATCGACTGCATAATCTGCGCGACAAATGTACTGAATCCAGAATGTTGGCCTATAGCAGCCATGATCGGATTAGGCGCATCACTATACGTTTTGATTGCTTTGTGCTACACAATCTTTTGTGTTCCTGTGACTATTGGTAGACCGTGCAGACTTCTCTTCAACGGAGGATGCATAATTATGGACGTAACGATCCACTGGCTATGCAATATCATCCGAGGAACAGCTCGTTATTTCTTACGGAAGTGCCGGCGAAGACGTTCCACTAGCATTTTACAAGCACTAGCATTATTCGCGCTCATACAAGTACTGCAGAGCTGTCAAATGGTCAACATCTTCCCCCATCATATTCAAAACTGCAGGACAACAAATGGAAAAAATGTCTGCACCGTCGAAATGGCGGTGGTAGCAAAAATTAACCCATTTAAGAAACATGCGTGCATCAAATTTCGGCGAAACGACACCACTATAATGGAGATAAGACTCCAGTGGGAAGGACTACGCCTACTATGTGACCGCGAATCATTAATACATACTCGAGATGTAGAGCAGAGAGTCATCGACAGTAAAAGATGCCCACATATGGGATCGTGCACTGGAAATAAGTGCGCAGACGTCAACACCACAAGTCTGCTACCTGAGTTGGCCATAGGAAACTCATTTCCTGGAACAACTGGGTGCATGGAATCTTGTGGAGGACCGGGATGTAACTGTTTTTATTTGAGTTCCGGCTGTTTATTTTATCGAATATATGCAGTGCCAAGAAACGAGCAGATTTTCGAACTGTTCAAGTGCTCAAGATGGAAAGAGGACGTGAAGCTTCGCGTCAACCTCAGACGTGCCACCGAAGTGAACATTCAACAGTACGTACTAGGCTTACACCCAAACGTACCTGTGCAAGTCGGAAGCATGGAGGTGACGCTAAGCGTTCTAGCGACCCCACCACTGCCAGTGCTAGAACAAATCTTCATCACGTCGAACAATAGAACAGCTTTATGGGATCAAAAAAGACTACCGTCACTTCGATGTCTATCGTACGAACATGCCGAACAACTACAATGTTCACTAGAACATGAATGCGAGTGCCTTCCAGCTGAATCTCAAGTTAGGTGCAAGTGCAAAGACGACGCAATCATGAATACCTATCAGAGCATCGACAACGTACTTCCGGCAACTCGCGAACAAGTGAGATTTTTGGTGCACCCACGTCATGGAGTGATGACAAAAATAAATCAAGACGTATCAGCCGAAATTATTGTGAATGTGAAGGAAGCAATAGACGACTCTATTACCGAAGTAACGGACGATATATGTACGATTGAAAACACCCACCTAGTAGGGTGCTATCAATGCAGCAAAGGTGCAACTACAGCCGTAAAATGCACATCGACCTTCAATGCCGTGACAGCCGAAATTGAATGCGGTGAAGACAGTTTTACAGTACCCTGCTCGCCGTCTGGACAAATATCGCAACTGGCATTTCTAATGGAAAATGCTCGAGTCCAGATGCAATGCACGGTAAAATGTGGATCAAGAGTCAATTTCTTCGAAGTCACAGGGATCCTGAAGTATGTGCATAAACTTCATGGAAACCCCATGGTTTACGTACAGCAAAAGCACAATAAGACTTCTGAGTTCCGCTGGCCAGATGTAAATCACATTGTTGATATTTACCTGCAGTGGTATAAATCACTTCTCTGCACAGTAGCAGGGGTAGCCCTAGCTCTCCTTTTAACATACCTGTACGTGACGACAGCATGCGGACGGCTCATGCGATTTTTCCTCTTTATAATTGCACGAATAATTGCATGTGTTTGGAAAATAGTTCAGTGCATGAGTTCATTCCTTGTCCGACGCGTCTGCCTTTCATCGAACGGCAATACAGCTTTCTTGGCGATACCATTTTACGTCGAAAACACCTCTGGACGGTGCGTTTCTCCTTTATTGCTACTAACGCTACTTACTACTAACATTGAGCTTAAGCTCATAGGTGGAAAATTGAGGTGCGTTTCTTTCTTTCAAGTGACTTTCCTCTGTATTCTTTCTACATCTCGTCAGAAATGCTAGGATGGAACGGCTTTTGGTGGGCCAGTCTGGTAAGTCACTAACTTCGATGTGTGTTCAGGCCTCCGAAGACGACGGGAAGGTCGAAACGTTAGGCCGTTAATAAAGTATTACCACCTAACAACCTCGAGCGGCAGAAGTAAATCTTATTGAGACATCATCGTAATGCCGAGGTTTAAAGACGAGAGGACATGGAGAATGTTGACAGGATTTTGAATTATTTAGGCCTTTTCACTCAGATCAATCACTCAATAGTTATTTGCTCCCTTTTCCAACAACAATTTAATACTTTTTCCCAGAAAAAAATCGATTTTAGGATTTTTATGGGTAATAGTGCCGATCAATTTTTCCCGGGTGAACGGGTGCTTTTGACCTCCAATGGATCGGCCCCCCTCACGGCCCCTATCGATTGCCCAAATCCATCATCGGCCACCCCGGGGTCGGCCTGCACCGTCCTACATATTGAACGACCCATTCGGTATAGGGTGCTCGTTTACCCATTTCTAAACTCTCTCCTCACTTTTTTACCCATTTACCCAAACCTCTCACTACTACCCGAACCTCTCTACTAGGCCGTTACCTATCCAAATTCTCCTTATCGATCGATTATCACCGGCTGTCTCGAAATCTTTTCTTAGAGCTTCTTCATGTTTATAAATCTCATTTTCTGTTCGCCAGTGGACAATTTAAGCTTCATTTTGTGGTGGACATGGGTAAGAGCCACCTAGTAACCCTTGGTAACCTTTGCTCTTACCCACAGTAATCAATCGTTGTCTCGAAAAGAGACCGTGGATTTCTAGCGTGCACAGGTCTAAAATTGAGTGAACTCGAGTTTTCGACAAAAATCATGACCTAGGCGTGACTCGATCCCTCGTCTCAGTGACATTCTTGCGCAGCGACGCTAACCACTACACCACCATTCGCTCCTCTGAGCTTTCACCTTACAGAAGAAACCGCGAGGAGCACCATTCCAAGATGATGAAGAAGATGAGCTCCTTATGGGTAGGTTCTAAAGAATATTTTAATAGTCTTTGGGATTTTTGGAGGAAGTATGTAAATAGATCTTTCTATTTTATTATTTATTATTATTTATTTTCTATTATTATTTTTATTTTGTGGGCTTCTAGGTCCTGCTCCTATTGACATGATGACTACCGGTGGGGATCAGGAACGATATCAAGGACCAGTTGACCCACGAGTGATGTTCGCTCAAATGGTGCTGGAACAGGTAGAGTGGTAAGAGGCGCGGATTCACTCACTCGATCAAGGTTCTTCCCCGTTCAATTCCAACCCGACTCTTCTTCCTCTAGGGTTTGGTTAATCACACTGTCTGACCTCTCTGGGAAGAGGAAGACAGTAGTGACTTGTGGATCGGCTCAAAAAGTCGTTACACAACACTGAAGGATAAACAAAGCGCTCTGATTTTAAACGAAAATCGAATGCATGGCGCATTCGAGAGCTTTTTGACTATGGCCGTCGTGGCTGTCTTTTTGAAATGAACAACTCTGTGATACGTTTATCATCTATCAGAGGTTTATAGAGAATTTGTAAAAATTGAAGAGGCAGGGCGAGGTTGACCCCGTACGGAATGGAACCTCGGTCATATGAGTGGAAGCAGCGCCATTTTCCGCTACGCTAAAGTGAAATGTTCCGTCTCGCTCTCGGAAATCCGAATAATTTACTTTTTTACTCGATGGTGTTCTTGTCGAATATGTATGTGTGCAGTGATTAGAGAATATTTAAGGAAAAGTTAGAATTATTTCCACAGAATATTTAATTTAAAATTATTAACGTTAGGGTGCCCTTTACGTGATGCGAAAATTCAAACGAGTTCAACGTTACAAAGGCGGCGATTCAACGTTCAATGCTTTTATGGAAAATCCGTCACGAAACAGGTCCGTTCACTTTCAGTCGCTTCGATTTTTTTCTAGAAAATCTAGAAAATTATTTGAAGCGACTTTTTGAGAATTTTTAAACTGTTTAAAGCTCTGTCGTCGCTCCGTTACCGAGTTAGTGGATTTAAAAAATCAAAGCCAAGGAATCACTGGCATTGTTTTATAGTTTTTAATTAACACTCAGTTCCGAAAGTTCGTTGAAATGAAAAAAATCCGTTATAGAAGTAACAGTCAAAGCAAAAGTGGTAACATAAGAAAATTTAAAAAAACAAACAAAAAAAGAGTGAAAAAATGCAGGTCTACTGATCGAATATGCGGATATCTCTCTCTTTCAGCCTTCGATATAGGCTTTGTTAATTCGTTTCGATCATAATATTGATTCTATTTTTATTTTAATAATTTTTGGCGAACGAAATTTTACACTGAAGAAATGGTTGTAGATACGCAGATATCAAGTGCTTGGATTCGACGAGAGTCATTCTGAAGGACCGATCAAACGACTACATTCACGCGAATTGGGTGAAGGGGTTCGACGGCAAGCGGTTCATCTGTGCGCAGGTACATTTCTAGAGGTTTCTGGAAGTTTGTAGACGTTTCTACCTGGACAAAGTCATTGCTCAGGCTCCGCTAGAGAGCACAATTGGAGATTTCTGGCATATGATAGTGCAGGAGAACTGTCGCACAATCATTATGTTATGTTCGCTGATCGAGGGTTGGTTGAATGATTTTTTTTTTCAAAATAAAAAATAATCGAAAAAGAGGATTCAGCCTTTTCATTGGAACCACGTTTGGATGAGTAGCTACTTGAAGTAAAAAGTGACGCACAATACGCCAGTACGATCGTGGTTCGGAGCTCTGACCCATACCTGTGCCTCATTTGGGTTGGGTAGGGAAGGGGTTGGCGGCGGTGAAAACGGCAGTGTTGGTGGATCAGTTGGGTTAACTTTATCCAGAATCGACAGGGAAACTGCTAGGTTTGGGAAAAGTCAACCTCTTTCCTTTCCTGAAGTCTAGAAAATTGACGAAATATGAAAAAGATCAGGGCGACACGCCTCCCCTTCCTTTTCCCGTCTCCTAAAAGCTTCGAATGGGCTTAAGTATTCTCAAAAAGAGACCGTATGCCCTTTGCTACTTTTTCTGTTGTTTCATTGTTTATTTATTCTATGACTCTCTGAAGAGACGATTTTCCCTAAATGTTTTCTTCAGATGAAAAAGAAAAATGCGCTCAGTACTACCCGACATCGGTTGGAGCATCGTTTAGTGTAGAAGACACCCAGATAACATTAGTTGAACAGAAACAAGAAGAAGATTTGACAATTTCTCGGTGGGATGTGAAGCAGAAGTGAGAACTCCATTTGCAACCTCAGATTTGCCAATTTTTAATTTTTTGCAATATAAATTTTTATCTTACTAACATACTTGAGGCTCCCGGTACCAGTAGATTTTTGAACCAGGGCCCAGATTCATGAATGAACGAGCGGTCACCGAAACCGCGGCGTAGCCAGAATCAGACGGCAGAGTCGATGAGGGATGGCGTTTAATATATGAAGTTCAGGATAAGTAGACAAAGGTGGGCGCCGTTCGGGCTATATCTCGGGGTTTATCGGGGGTTTGCCAATGATGAATCTGGACCCAGCAGTCGTGCTGAATCTATTCGCCGACCGAGTAAAGGCTTGTCAGTAGTCGGTTGCGGTATAGGATGTACATTCGACTGCTGTGCCGCGTCCTCTGCGTCTCTGCCCGCACCTGACCGTTACAGCGCTGCTTGGCTGTGAACCGACTTTGGCTTTTGCTAAAATTCACTATAAAGGTTTGAAATTTTTCGTATTTTTTAACGTATTCCATTGTAGGGATAAGTCGTTGACGGTACGACACCTACAGTGCCCCACCTGGCCCGATCATATGGCACCAAAACGAGCAGTTGTTGCACTGAGTCTGCATCAGGAGATTCTCGCGAACAAAGACAATCCGATTCTCGTTCACTGTTCAGCCGGTATCGGTCGAACCTGCACAATTGTCGGTGAGAATAGTTTTTTTTTCGATTTTTTTTCCATTGAAAATGACTGACGTGGGGTAGCATACCACATTTATACCTGAGTCGCGAGGCGGCGCGACGGTGTGTGGAGCGAGAAGCGTGGTTTCGAGATAATTCGCTTAGGAATTTGGTTGAATTCTGTAGAAATGGACCAATATTTTAGTTTAGCGGCTGCTCGAGGTCTTCACTTTATTCTATAACCAGCCATTCAGCGGCCTGCCGGCCGACAAACGGCTGCTAAATATACATTAAAAACAAACATACATGATCTGAAATAAGGATTTGATATAAAACGAAAAAGATTTGAAATAAAACGATGAACAAATAGCATGTAGCAAAAGTTAGCGAGCTGAACTGATGAAATGCGTCCCTGGGAGTACGGTAACGTGCAGTCGCGGCGGGACCCATGTGAGCCACCCATGACAAACATCGCTTGGGGGTATAGTAGGATCGCTTATTATATAGTAGGATATTTCAATTATTTCGAACTGCAAAGATGTTTGAACGGGTAGAGTGGCAATAGGCGCTGCTGCTACCCGCACGGTCGAGCGATCGATTCCCACCTTAGCTGTCGAAGTATTTCTCCCCTCCCTGGTTGGAGAATTGGTACCGGACTAGTCTGGCAAGGTAGCGGTTCTGGCTTGGTATAGTGGCTGGCCCCCGCAAGCCATTGTATACGTCAAATACCAGTTCACCGTGTCTCTACGATTCTGAATGGGAGAGGGATGCATGGCGCGTCCTTAGAGGACTGACCAACGCTTTACCTTTACCATTTACAGAGGTGATTTCCAGGTATTGAAGTCATGTTGGAGCGGATCACCTCGCGACGTTTCCAGTCAGGAACCGCTATAGTGAGGACGCTAAGAAAGTCCAGATATGGTGCCATACAAAAGCCGGTCCAGTTCCTCTTTATGCATTATGCGATATTGGAAATTTTATGTAAGGTGAGTAGACGACTTTCGTTTTATTTATTTATTTATTTATTTATTCAGTTATTTGTTTCTTTTTTTGATGAGATCGTCAAATTTTTTGGCCGTCTCCTGGGGACTTCCTAGCCAAATATACGATAGAACTGGTGAAATCCACTTTGTTCACCCTACCATTCGAAATCTGAACAGAGAGTGAGTGCGCGGCGTATACCCCAATGACAAGTGGGCTGGAACCGCTACTCTGCCGATTCCTTCTAGTATGTACCCCAGAATTCCAGGAAAAGTTCTTAAGGCGCTTTGACTCGAGGTTTTCCGATATAGGGTGTCAAGAAACGTATCCGCTCCCCTATCCTTGGGTCCTGTCGCGTCGCGGCGCGATCAGTGGTCTAGGTTATACCTCAAATCAAGGGCATTCATTGATCTCCAAGTTTTCCATTAAGATGTATTTATAGAACTGTTTCATTTTTTGTGTTGTTTTGAAACCACGAGGAGTATAAGTTACTCTAGAGTTACAAAAAAATTAGTTTTAAATAGATTTTTGAGATAGTGTGAAGAGAAAATTTTGAAATTTTGCCACGAATTTTTGAACTAAAGGCCATCCTTTACCGTCAGAAATTTTTGGAACTTTTCAGGATGGAGTTCTGAGCAGCTCTAACCCATTAATGGTATCTTTTCGTGAAGCATATGAGGGATTAGTTGAAAAAGCGCTAGACATACGGAAGAAACTGAAGGAAAAACGTGAAGAAACGACGAATGACACAAAAGACAAAGTTAACCCGACCGAAGCTTAACCCAGAACCTGATCCACAATAGGTGGCGATGATGATCAGAGAGAAAAAAGCGAAATCGTTGTGCAAAACTACAATTCTACCACGTCTAATACATTTGGATATAGTTAGTATTATCAGCTACTCACCGAAATTTTTAACAATGATTAATTTTTTCATGTTGGCCTAGACCTTGAACAGGGAATTTTGCTTCGAATGCTAATTTTTCTCGCAAAAATGGCCAAGGAATAAACGTACTAAGCACTTTTTTGTTCGTTTTTCTTTTGAAAATGTTTAGCGGCTCAAAGTTCTCGCAGAAAACACTGTGTCTCTCTAGTTATGTTCGCGAATTGACGTCCCTGCGGGATCCCGCCACGAAATTGATCAAGGTCCTATCGCGACTTGGATACGGTACTTCCAGTGGAACGGCTTTATGGTGTATTATCCAATAACGTTGAAAAGTCGAAAATCGTTCTTCGGCGACTCGACCACGTATTTATTCATAGAAATACCACAGAAATCATCGGTTTTCAAGCCACAACTGAAATTTTGTACCATACGACGAACGATATTCAAAAATCACTCAATAAACATATTTGTATCGATCGATACATGTATATACATCACAATGAGAAAAACCGGAACGACAAAGGTGCGTGAATAAGCAAGAAGACGGGCACTTCTACTGTTTTGGTGCGCTTTTCGATAGTTTACCCAAAGAAATCGGAAAAGTCTGATGCCCAGATATAACCCGGTTTTGGGTTATCTTTGGGCCGGTGTAGTTGCTACAGGGTTAACAAAATCCGCTTGTCGGAAATTCTGCTTGGTTGCCGAATACCGTTCGGGAGAGTTGGGGTGAATCTTTAAGATAAAGGTCATGTTCATACTCTTTGACAAGGAGGCAGCGACCGGGTTATAGGGCAGAGACGCAGAGGATGCGGTGCATCGGCGCAGCGGAGTCGGAGGGTTAAGCGATTTATAGCTCCAATAAGATGCAGAGTCGAGGGCTTGTTCGTTCTTGGAACCACACCCCTTAGCTGCCGCGCCGCTTTGCCGCTGAGTATGAACATACCTTGAGTCATGGTCGTAGGGTCGCAACTCTTACCTGTCAAATAAATATAATGGTAACTTTAAAATTAATTTTTGAATCCCCAATTCGGTTGAGCGCCTCTTTGGGTAAACGCGTAACAAATGGAACCGGGAAGTTGCTACAGGTTAAGCATGTGCACTCGCTATAAAGTCTGTCGGGCTCGTGGCCGTGTACCAGTTTAGACTCGATAAAATCGATTATCGATCGCTATCGATTTCAGACGCATTTCGTGCTGAACACGCTGTTGCAGATGGCGTTCAGATTCCTGGCCGCTAATCCGGTCCGACAGCCGAACGAGGCATCCGAGTCGAACAGTCGGGTGACACCGAGCGCCAATCGTCGTAGTAGCTGAGACAGGGTGACTGGAGCCGTAGACTGACACCAGAACAAGTGCCAATCGCACAGCTCAAAGTACTCGGCATTGCCGTAAACCTGAAATGACTCGTTTTTTAGAAATACAGTACTGGACGCGCCGCAACGATAAAGCGGCGGTAGCGGCGCTCCGGAGCGCCGAAATGCCCCGTTTCGGTGTCCACGCGTGGTGACTCGGGAGCAGTCAACCACAGTTCATTTGCATCCCATGCTCAACGGGGGGCCCCGCGGGGAGCACCTTCGAGCTACCCTGTGGGGCGCCTGCTCTTAGCTTGGGACGCTAGGAAAAGATGCGATGCATATTTATAGGCGGCGAGGAGGAGGAGGAGCCTAGTCTGTGCAAAGAGCGCCGTCTATATATGGTCGGCGAGGAGGGGGCGGAGCCAACTCGGTGGTGAGTCGCCAAGCTAGGGACCGAAGCAGCAACGGAATCCGAAAATCGAGGGGTCAAAAAAATCGACTAAAAACAAGTTTCATGAATTTCTGAAAAGTGCATATGGAGGGATAGAGCTTAAGCTGCTTAGCTCGAATATATACTTATTTTTGCAAATAAAGGAATTTTAAAGAAGTTATTCAAAAACGGCGGGTTCCGGCGCTCCGGGGCGCCGCTGCCGCCGTATTATCGTTGCGGCGCGTCCGGTACTGTATTTGTTGTGGCTGCCACCCACACGTTCGAGCGATCGATCCCCGCCAGGGAAGAGAAGACTAAGCACCTCTTCGGTTTTCTTGAAACTCTCGAAAACCGAGATTCGTGAGCGGAACCGGGAAAATCCTTTTCTGATTTCTGATTCATAAATATCTCGGTAACCTCCTCAGGTCTTTCTCTGCGACAGCCGTCCTGGTTTAGGTCTTATTCGGGTAGGGAGTCATGGACTCTGTTCCTTGAATGGTATACCCGCGATAAACCGTGAAATATATCCCGAATGGGGACGCAGCCTGATTCATCAACGCGCGGCGCGGCTTCTCCAGCTTATTAATGTATGTATTCCATTAGTGCTTTGTTGTCTCCTAATACTCGCCCATCTAGAGACTCGTGAACAAAATCGGCGGTTCCGTTTATTCTGGGGTCACCCAATTTCCTACCCAGGACCTGCCGCAATTTCTGGTTCATGGTAAAAGTTACCCGTATTAACGTACAAATGTCACATACCGTATCCATCACCATCTCCTTGATCGCCGCACCGTTATCCACTTGATCGTGTGCATAAAAATAGCAAAAGTCGCTGACGAGTTGAGCTCGACCGACTGCTGAGAACTGTTCCGGATGTTCATCCATTTTGCTGCAAATGAACGAAATTCAACAGAGATTTAGGACGCGCCATGTATTTGCCTTTGTTGGAAAATTGTGGACTGATTTTTGAGCGCAGTATCTTCACCTTCGTAGACAAATTTGCTGTCAATTCATGCGAAGAGAAACGCCTACGGTGTTCAGACGTTTGGGAAATTTTCAAAAAAAGCCGAAAGTTGGAGAGAATCACAAATTTTCAACAAACGAGCTTACCTGAATATGTTGACCCAGGTGGTCTGGTCATAGTTGACGCGGTAGAACGAGGTGAAGTTAACATTAACCAGGGAGTACGGTCCTTTCGGTGGCAGACTGAGACTCTGAGCGAAGAGGAACGGCGGAAGTGATTCGGTGGACGAGATCCGCAGCGGCCATGGATACCGACCAAGTTGTCTCAGTTCGAAGCCCAGCGGAGCATTGGATACTTTCAACGATGGAAAGCCGCCGTTGGTGAACCAGAACTCGTACACCTAAAAGATACCTGGACGAGTTTGTGCTAACCCATCAAGGAAAAGTGGTCGGTGTTCGAATCACAGATGCGAATAAACCCGACTAGACTCAGAATAAGGACAAGAGTACCTTGATCAGAGGTATTTCATTGAGGTGTTTCTATTGAAGCTACTTACCTGAGCTAGTGAAATATTTTCGTCGACAGGTATGTCCTCAAAGTAGTAGGTAAAGGTTTTTAGGTCGAAAAACTCTCGGCTGGAGACGATGTTTCGGATCACGGCCAGCATGTACTCCTCGCCGACGACACTCTCCAGAGTTTCGAGCAGCACCACGCCCTTCAGGTAGCAATGCGTTGAGATCTGAGATGAAGCAGCTTAAACCATGAGCTTTTTATAGTTTCTAAAAGGTGGACGGTAATGAAAGAAGTATACCCAACCCCAAAAGATTAGAATCGTAGCTGGAGATGCTTAGGATTCTTGTTGGATTTCTCTTCCTATGTCTTTTTCTTCTGACCCGTATGTTGATAAGAAGCGCTTCTTCCATCTGCACGGTCGATGATCGATCTTCGCCTGGGCTACCGAGCCGTCCATCCCATCGGAAGGCTCGGCAGCCCGGGAGAGGGTCGATCGACCTTCCCATACAGGTCTGGTATCCGTATACCCGGCCCCGGACCGGATTAATGGTAGGCTTGGTTTGCCTGTGCGAGGATCGATCGCTAGATCGTGCGGGTGTCAGTAATGCCCCATACCACTGCGTTACCCACTCTCGCGATCAAGAATTGTGGGTAAGATCGGAGTTCGGTTTGTGAATCACCTCTAAGAGAAGTAGCTCCTAGGTGGGTGTTCTATAGAGTTCAGACAACTGCTTGATAACCCAGTCTGTTACCCGAGCAGTAAAAGTGACCGCGGTTAACCGGTCGGATAAATTGGAACCAGACTTGCATGGAAAGTTAAAAACACTGGCGTGGTATAGCTGCTGACTTTCTCAGACCATCGTATTGGTCAAATACGCACCCTCCATACCTGCACGATTCTCACCAACGTCGACACCTTTACCTTTACCTTTACCTTTTCCTTTTACCCCGTCGGTGGTCGCCGGCTGGTTTTCAGGTGCTTACTGCTCCGAGCACAAGACCCATTGGACGTCTTAGATGCGCGATGTTTTTCGGCAGAGTTGTTTACCACAACAACACATCACACGAAGAGAATGCAGAGGCAACAAATGCCTCTGTTATGTTGACAGCGCGAAGGGCCACGTTGAGCTTGTTTTGATTTTTCCACAACTCCGACGGGTTAGTATGGTGGTGGTGGTGAGAGATGCTACTTACACCCGCACGGTCACCGAATGGTCGGAATTATTGTGGGTAAAAGGTAAAGGTAAAGGTAAAGATGCCGGCGTTGATCAATCCCCTGAGGATGCGCCGCCGCATTCGTGTTCCATTCAAGTCGTAGAGGCTTAATGAATGCGTATTTGGCCAATGACCTGAGGAGAACAGCCGCTATACCAGGTCAGTGTCTCTACCTTCCCAGGCAAGTCTGGTAGCAATTTACCCGACCCCGGAAGGATGGAAGGCTTTGTTAGCTCAGGCCGGGATCGATCGCTAGATCGTGCGGGTGTCAGTAGTGCCCCATACCACAGTACCATTCACCCCCACGAAGAGAAATAGCGGCTCGGTTAGTGTTCTACAGAGCCCAGACAACCCCTCGATAACCCAGTCGGTTACCCGAACAGTAAAAGTAACCGCGGTTAACTCAGCGATGCGGTATCCGTTACTCCTACCTCTATGTACAGAAAGGATTTTTCACATAAGTACAGTATAGTACATTAGTAAAAATTACAAATTTGATAAGTTTGATGCTGTTTAGTTGGTTTGATGTTTGTTTGATTACTATCAGTTGTTATGATAGATGGTGTTACTAGCGGTGTTCGAAATTGCTCAGTGTTACTTTTATTTTGATTGTTGATTATAGAATGTTTCTTTTGTTCATTCACACGGCGTTGACCCGTGTAATAAATGAAATGAGATGAAGTACAGAAAGATTTACACCCGAATTGGGCGCATTGGGTGACGTTCCTGGAGAGTAGTTCACCCATACCCTTACCTAGGCCCCACCGTCGTGTTTTCGGCGGCGTTGTGCACGTGACAGTTGTTGTTGTGCGAGAGAATGTGTTGACAAACATAAATATGTAAATGCCAGTGTTTTGGGCGAATGTTGCACAGGCGTCATCAATCGTTTCAGGACCCGCCTTCAGGCTGCTTGACAGAGGACGTTGATGACAACAAAAACAACCGCCACTCGCGCCAGCAACAGGCCTTCATGCAAACATAAGCAGAATGTGTGATGATCGTCGAGACAAGGAGGAACGGAGATGAGCCGGAAACCGGGGCGGTTACTGCCTTGGTAAAGGGTTAGTGCGCTAGTTCTGTTTCGTTTTCGTTTTTCTATCCATTGACTCATACGATATCGGGCCGGAAAAGCTCAAAATTTCTGATGCTGTATCAGTGGTTTGACAATTTCTACATTGACTCGGATTCTGTGGACCTACTGTTGAAGGCAAAAATTGATTTTGTTATCCGCAAATAGGAGTTCGGTACTCTATTACGTCTCCAAAAGTACCCGCTTTTGGTCGAGTTATCCACCATGTGTTATGATGGTGCCTATGAACGAGTTGTCCATTGAATTTTCACCGTCACGGTCATTTCCTTTAGCCATTTAGCGGTGCCAGGTCGATGAATAATTTTTGCAGTGGTTTTTCTGTTACTGGGTGCAAATTCATGCTCCTAGTCAATACTAAAAATAGACGCCGTCTTTGAAACCCATGGGACTTGAATTGTCTTTTCTTCAAGAGCACCACCTCTGGACGAGTTATCCGCCGGCTTTTCGAATGTCAAGGTGAGTTCCGCCTGCCACTTGACAGTGCTGAAGCGCTCGAAAGTCCTCATTTGATGCAGAGGTGCCGCCGATCAGCTCGGCTTCTCGGCTAGGTAAAATGGATTTAACCTTGCTTTACCATAAAATATTTGCTGGCCTTCCTATCTATATCCAGATTCGAGCCCCATGGTCCTGTTATAGCTTTTATCGACGCAAAATTCCTTTTTGCCACCTACAAGGCCTCCGAGAAGGACGTTACCTCATATTTCCTGTAAAAATCCTGCCGTTGGACGAGCTGTCGGCTACCTTTCTGTCGAAAAGTCGAACTTCCCCAGCTATCTAGTAGTGATGAGGCTTTTCAAGGTCCTCATTTGACTCAGAGGAGCCTCTGAACAGCTCGTCTCCTCGGCTAGGTAGAGCTATGCTTGGAACGTCTACAATCCTAGCCGTTTATCGATGATCTATGTTGCACGTCGACCTTTACCAGACTTTTTACCCAAAATCTTACCCATACCTCAGCGAAACCCACCATGCTCTGCGTAACGTTGTCCGGCATCACCAGTGAGTGTTCGGGAGCGAAAAAATCCTCGGTGAGCTGAATGGCCACGTATTTTGACAACAAAAATCGCTCCCATCGTTGATCGTGACCCATTACGGCTGAGGCGACCTTGAAGGCGATGTAGTCGGTAAGGTCCTCCTGAAAAAAAGATGTTTTCAAACAAAATAATCCTCGAAACAAGAAAATAAGAATTTCTTCAATCCGGACCAATCGTCCTTGTTCCCCTCTCTGCACTCTCTTGGGTTTGATCGCGACGCGACGCGATGCCCTCTCTGCGGCAAGCCTGCTCTATTGCAAGGTGCACCAGTATTTCATTTTCATCGTTTTTCACTCTTCTCGAATTCCTTTTCCGCTCTTTTCTGGTCTTCTTCACTTTTTTCCACCCTCCGCGATCACGTCAGGTGTTCCCGCCCTGAAGCTTGGACGAAACGGCTTATCCCCAAGAAATCTTGCCCTAAGCTGTTTACAAAATGCAGCATAAGGTAAACAGGTGTGACCGAGAGAAGAAGAAGGAAGTTGGTGGAGTTCCTGGTGCATGGCGTGTCATTGATCCCCCACTTGTCTTGAGGTGTTTTCAATTACCTGTAAAGCTTATATTTTTGTTATTTTTATGACGAAGGAGGAAACTGGAGCGCAGTGTTGGCCAAGTCTTTGCAGTAACTGCAGCTCATCGCTCCGTTTTCCTATGATTTTTCACTATTTTTTGTTGAATTTCATAACACATTCTTCATGAATCGGTACTTCTGATGATTTCCTAAACCGTCTGTAAAATGAAAGAACAACAAAAAGTCGAAGCGGCAGTTGAAAGGGCAGAAGCTGTTGAGTTAGGGCCGCTGTGCTTCCAAAAAGGGAGCTTCTTGGACGAGAAATTAGTAGCTTTTCACTCAGTTCGCTAGTGACTTTTACCTTTTTCCTTGAAAATTATTTTCGAAGACATGCTCCATGCATACCTACAAAGTAATTCCAAGCCTTTCTTTTGAAGAGGTCCGATCACTGGGCTGTCCTTGGTTGCGCCGTGCCCTCGTCGCTGACGCTTTTTTGGAAGTCTGGATCGCGGTCAGTGTAAATAGGCGGGAATTCTTTCATTGTGTCCTTTTTATGATGTCTGCCTTATAACTTTTCGAAGTTTTCAGTTTTTTTGAGCCTAACAAATATATGTATTTATAAGTTAAAGCCCTTGTTGTGAACGTATTGTAGTCCTTTTAGGGTGCGCCATGCATCTGATTTCCATTCAAAATTGCAGACTTTTCTCACAGTTTGCATATGCAACGCCATGAAGTGCTGTTGAGTGTACAAGTCTGGTTTCTCCTTAGTTCTGAGAAATTTGGTTCAGATTTATTTAACGCGTTGGGGTTAAGGGCTTAGCTACTCTTGGGCGGTGATCGACCACTCGACCGTACGGGTGGAAATGACGCCTTTCGCCACTAGTCCACGCTTGGACTTTGACAACTCTATAAGAAGTGTTCGATCAAAGGCTTCAAAGTCTCAAAATTAGCGAAAAGCCTCAGGTGGGCTCTATTTTTCACACTTTTACCCACGGTTGTTAGCGGTGAAGTTAGACGTTAGGAGGGCAACTGTACCTTACAGTGGGTTATCCTTAGGGTTCCTTGTTCAGCCGCAGAGGGTTTGTTTGTTAAATTGGTGCTTATTTAGCTTACTTCCGCGAATCTACGCGTCGCTGATAATCTCCAGCTAACAGGAACCAGAATCTGTCATAAATCTTCTTACTTGTCTGGATCACGCCCAGATTTAGAGCCGTCCGTAGCAAAGAGGAATTCCGTCGTTTTCTTTTTTCGTCGATATTCTTGCGCCTTACTGTAGAACCCCAATCGTAATCTACACGGTGAAGTTCAGGTGCATAAGGTGACCTTTATGCCACTAAATCTGCACTCCTAGCCTCTACTTTTACCTTTCGTAACCTACTGTGGTCGTTATCTTTTCCTGGCATATCGGAACTGTTCGCCGCCACCACTAGCTCCATCGGAGGATCGACGCCAACTCGGGGCCTCAGTGGTTTTGGGATTTCTCTCCTAACGAATTAATGTTTTGCGTCTTTCTTCTTTGAGGCTTGGATTTGTGATTCAGGGATGTTATACTTATTCTTCATTCTTCTTCTATACCTATTCTTCAACGGAATGGAGGAAATGCTCTTCTCTGGACAGTCCGTTTAAAACTTTGACGACGAGATGAACCACCGGTGGATGATAACAGTCGGATCCATATTCCTGGCCGTCGCAAACTTTTTTTTGCTAAAATTTTTTGTAATCATGTAAGATAGTATGATATTCAACATGAGTAGGCAAGGGAAAGGTTGTCTTTCTTCTGAGATATTTTGAATAATGCTTGCAATGAAGATGAGCACGGCAAAAATGATATTGCTAAGGATAACTTCTTTCCATATATTCTCTAGAACTGTATTTTCAATCATCCATCGGTGGACGCCTTGTAGACCTGGACTTTGCCGACGACGTTACAGTTCTGGCCGAGAATAGCGTTGCGCTCCAGAGAACAACTGAATGTCTTGGTGATGAAGCAAGCAAGATTGGACTGCGTTTGAGTTCCGAGAAGTCAAAGGTCATGCACGTAGGAAGAGGGACCCTCGGAGGAGATGTATACGTAGGAACAGGTCGATTGGACGTAGTCAGTACTTTCGCCTACTTGGGAAGTACGATTACCACCGATGGTGATGTTACCGTAGACGTTCGCTCTCGAATTGCGAAGGCAACGGCGCTGTTTCAAAGACTAAGGCCACTGTGGACATCGTCTTCAATCTCAATCGACGTAAAATTGCGGTTATACTCATCAATAGTTGTCCCTACTGCGATATATGCTAGCGAAACATGGAAGATGTCAACGATTAACGTAAGACGGAAAGTGAACGCTTTATCAAAACAATTTCTGCAAAAAGTGCGAAAACGAAGAAGCGCTGAGGCGAATAATGAAAAGACGCTACGATGATCGCATACACACAACCAAACCCACCATTAGAACGTGGAACTACTATGTCGCTGCCGTTCAACAGACCTAGCCGAAATTGTCGCTGAACGAAGACTCTAACACTAGTTTTTGAATTTACGGTATTCGTTTATTAATCTTGCCATTTACCAAAATTTGTGCATTTTGCGCTACTCCAAACATGATTTTCTTCCACCTCCATGACAAAATCACAAAATGAGCACGATTTGGTATCAATGCGATTGAAGCAAAACAAAATCGCCTCAAAATTTGAACCAATGACCATCTGAACGAGAGCCCAACTGCTTATCCACTGCGCCTCCGAACACATCTCAAGAGCGAGATGAGCGCTTGGTGAGTAGCCCTCCCTCGTTTTCGCATGTGTCGCCTGCCAAGACTAGCCATGGAGTGGATCCCGCCAAACGGAAAGTGACCCAGAGGTCGCCCGAGAAACATTTCGGAGAAGAACATTTATGAACGACTTGAAGATGATGAATATTTCCAGACAGGAGTGCGAAGAAGTCGCCCAAGGCAGAGAGCGGTGGAGAGAGTTCGTCGTCCTATGTGCTCAACGGCACTGGAGGAGCTAAATCTAAGTCTAAGTATCTTCAATGTTATATATTCCCACTTCCTTCAGCTAATTCAGTTTGCCGAAGTTTTGGAAACATCAAAACCCGAAAAGTAAAGCTCATCTGAAAAATACATCCAATAATTCGAATACGGATCATCTTTTGGTGCTGATCACGAATCCAATGTTGTTTGCAGACTTCGCACAACACTACTACGACATTGAATAGGTTTTTCTACACTTACTTATGTAGTGTGTGATTGCCGAATAAGAATGAGTAACAAAACGTCATCTTACGAAGGAGCATTTCATTGGGAATGAAAACTTTGTTACAATAAAAGCACGGAGATCGTACTTTAGAGCTCAGACAGGACACTGGATATTAGCTCCAATAGGGTTGTATAGAACTGTTTTACAAATAGCCACATCTTATGTACAACGCATATTTTTGTCATCTGCGTCGCTCTCTAGCAGGAACTGGTCGAAGGATTCGCTCATTCCTACACTTTGATTCGTTCCTAGAACCATGCATCTCATTCTCAGTGTTAGAATTATCCTAATAAACGAAACATTCCACAAAGAGTGCTCTTAAAAGGGTGTCGGGGAAAATATCTGCCATGTGGGACGTTATGAGCCACCGGTGGCTCATGCCGCGTGCGCGCGGACGCGAGCGCGTGTCCCACGGCGCGTCTAGCGCAAGACATCTACTGTCGTCAAAGTGTTAATTTCGTGGAATTTTGGATTGAGATGAAATGCATGGCGCAATCGCCAACGTTTCACGTTTCGGTCTGTCGAAACTACTGGCATATTTTGCGGAAATCGCATTATTTTTTAATAAATCGGCTTTCTAGTGTTTGTAACGAAATTTTTGATATGACCGCCGCGAAGTCTCACCGAAGCGGTTCTGAGTTTTTTGAAATAAAATTTTTTTCGCAGGGACGCTGCTTAGTATTCCTACCAGGAATCGGTATTTTAATTAAAAAACTTATTTTTTTTTGCTGGTGGCCTACAATTTACTTATATCATTTCAGATGAAAATTTTCAAACGGAAGAAACACGGAGGGCCGCAGTGAAGGAACAGTCTCGAAATGATCAAGCCAGTGGCAAAAGGGATATTTGTTCATCTGGATTACATCCCTTCCCTTTTGCCACTGGCTTGATCATTTCGAGCCTGTTCCTTCACTGCGGCCTTCCGTGTTTCTTCCGTTTGAAAATTTAAATTTGTTTATGATGATACCGTTTTGCTCTAAATCACTATCATGCCACACGTTTTCTACAAATCACTCACCCTGATTGTTTTGTGAAAGTGACTTTATCCTCAAGAAACACCTCGATAATGCCTAATCGGTAGGATTTCTCTATTGCTATTAGTACCATGAGTCGTTCATCTGGATTACATCCCTTCCCTTTTGCCACTGGCTTGATCATTTCGAGCCTGTTCCTTCACTGCGGCCTTCCGTGTTTCTTCCGTTTGAAAATTTTAAAAAGATTCGAAAAATGAAAATTGATACCTGCAAGCAGATCCATCGCCAACTGTTCACCGTCGCCTTGTCACCGATCCAGTGATGAGCCAGCTCATGAGCGACCACGTAGGTGAGGTGAGCGTCGTCCCCGGTGCTGGCCAAGTTCTCCGACAGCATCACCAGTCCCCAGTTCTCCATTCCTCCGTCGTATTTCGGGACCAGTACGAAGTCGATCTGAAAAATCGATATAATCGATGACATTAAGGATCACGTCCCGTTTATACTCCGCTTACGGCCAATGTGTGAGGGCTTTGGGTTATCGCTAGAGACCAAATTTCATGACTGCTTTTCAAAAAAAAATGGCCGGCAGTAGAGAAAATGTGGAAAAAGAAAATTGTGACTTGAACGATCAGCCTAGAGCCCTGTTCTGCTTTGCGCTAAGGCGACGGCCGGCGACAGTTTGACCTAGGTCAGAGACGCAGAGGATGCGGCAGAGGTCTATGTGCGTGTTTTTGTTGGTTCTATGAATCCCGATTGGAGCCAAACCCCGGCGTCAGCAAGCTCGTTTAAACCCAACAGAGACGCACGTCGCGCGTCGCTGCTGAGTATGAACGACTGCTTAGATGACTTCCTCACCTTGTTCAGCGGCAGCGTGATCTCCATGATATTGGCGAGCAGTTCGAATGCCGCTAGGGCGATGTCGAGCACCCGTCGTGACACCGCCAACGTGGACGCATGCACCCGCACCGTAACACCGAATGACGTTTGACCGACTAGCTGAAAATCGATATATTGATTGTTCCGATTCAAGCGAAATTCCAGTAGTCACTCTGTCAAATTTTCCCGTTTTCTGCACTGAAATTCCGGAAAAATATCGAAAAATCTGCATAACTGTGAAGAGGGTCCGTCAGTAGAGCGATACCTAACGGATAAGGATAGTGGAAATATATTAGATACAAATATATTAATAATTATAATTATTATAAGCAACTAGTCAATGTTATGTTCGAGAAAATATTGAATAGAAATTTGGGAATTGTAAATAAATTTGAGGATTTTTGAGATAATATCCAATGGCTAAACATGGAGCGAAAAAGCTGAGAGCCCACGATTCCGTAAGGGAGTTGATTGCTTGGCGCACTCTAAGAGAACTTATCAAAGTCTTCATCCTCACCTCTGACTTCTAGTTCACTTAAACTATAATAAAAAACATTAATTTTGGCAGACTATATTGAATAGAAATTTGGGAATTGTAAATAAATCAGGATTTTTCGATAATATTCAATGGCCGGAAGCGAAAAAGCTGAGAGCCCACGATTCCGCCCGGGAGTTGTTTGCTGACGAATAGACACAATCAAAGTCTTCATCCTCACCTCTGACTTTTAGTTCTTTTAAACTAAAAAACATTAATTTTGGCAGACTAAGCCATCAAAGCGCTATCAGACTTTCGCAAATGGCTCCGCCCATTTATGGGTCCAGTGGGGTCAGAGAGGGCTCTTAGAATACCATGGCCGCTTTTCCTTCTCGCATTTTCGTCAAATTCTGAACGAAAGACAAATTCACGGCGTATTCTTGGATAACCCTTTAGACCTCAGCTTTTACGTTTTTATTTGCTTCTTTCATAATTATTATTTTTTCGAAAAGTAATTTTAAAAATAGCCTTCCTCGGTCCCTCGCCGCGCGTTCACTTCCGCGTCTGAGCGCCACGTGATGTGTTGTTTTGTGTGTGTGGTTTTTGTCCACTGGAGCTGCTTACGCGCTGTTGACGCGTGGTCGCGCGCGACGTCGCGTCATCGCATCCGGTCGACTCTGTCGGAGATATTTTTGCGGGAATGGCTACCTGATCGGTTGGTTATACCTGGAGGGGTTGGAGCATACCTATGAAGTTCACCATGGAGATAAAGTCTACGGGTAACTCCATGGACATGCAGAGATCTTCTATTTAGGCCCTTCGGTGGCCTGCTACCCGGCGGCGGCGTTCGCTCAACAACACCAATTGCCAAGTGGAAATCTGTGTGGCGCGCCGTTGCATCAACAATCGTCGGCCGTAGATATCACTCAAGCATCACAAAACACATGTGTTTTTGTGTGTGCCGACGCCGCGAATGTATCGAGAACACCTTAAAACCCATTAGACGACGTGAAACTTCGAAAAAAAACACAAAACAATTAGCTTTAATTAGACTACCGAAAAGTTGATGGCAAGCGTCGTACAGTGGCAAGAGGAGCTTCTGACATCAGGGCGATCAAGAGATCGATCCCGGCCGAAGAAGCATTCCATCCCACAGGGCCGGGTAAATTGGTAGCGAACCTGTTTGGGAAGGTGAATACGGTGATTTGGACAGTGACTGACCCGCAAGTGGTTGGGTACGCCTAGCACGCATTCACCATGCCTCTACGATTTTTAATAGGAAATGAATACATGGCGCGCTCTTGGGAAACTAATCAACGCCAACACCTTTACCTTTACCTTGCCTCTTTCCCTTATCCCTTTTTTTCTTTGAAATTCCGTCCAACTGTCTGGGAGAGGGCATGATCCGACTTTGAACTCGTTGAAAAGGAAAAGTGGTCGGCGTTTATCAGTACCCTGAGGACGCGCCGTGTCCTCATGTTCCATTCAGAATCGTAGAGGAACACGTATTTGGGTAGAGGACGTATTTGGCTTCCATTCAGAGTCGTAGAGGAACACGCATTTGGCGTAATGACTTGCGGAGTCTAGCCGCTCGTATCATGTCAGTGTTTTAACCTTCCCAGACTAGTTTGATATTCATTTACCCGACCCCGAAGGCATGGAATGCTTGATTAGCCTGATCGACGATTGATCGGTGGACCGTTTAGGTGGAAGTGGTGCCTCCAGATCTAGATCAGGGAACTAAGAGGGGCACCTTTCGATTTCGTAGTGGAATTGAGGTCTCCTTTTTTACAATTCTTAAATCCAGGTGTGATCCAAATTGTGAGCAATTGCTGTGGGCGAGATCGCGGAATTCGATTGAATCTTCCCCACAGGAGAGGCTTCCGGTAATCGGTAGCTGCCCTTTTTGGTGCAGATTCACTATTGATAAACCGGTGGATAACCCCGTTTGTGAAGATTTTTTGCGGTAAACTAAATGTGGTAACCATTACTCTCCACGGGTCAGTAGCTATGGACGCTCAAGCATACAGATGGATCTTATAATAATAGGTAAATCAAAAATATGTTTGAAATTGAAATACTATTCAGATAGCTGTTCATTTTTCGACCCATTTCGGGTATATCTATACCTGTGTTTGGGTAAATGGAAAATAATCAATGCTGCTGTCCACTTGTCATCAGCTATCTGGCGTTTTGTTGTTGATGTTGTTATTGTTACTACTGCATGTTATTTCGAACGCGGCCGCTGCTTGGGTCGCTTAGGTAAACAACAACGACGTGAGGCAGCTGAACAATATCGCCGTGTTGTTGTTGTTTTTCGTTATTAGTTATCGTTGTTTTTGTTGTTTTGTTGTTGTTTTTGTGGTTGTTGTTTGCCACGCACACATGTGACAGTGTCTGATGGCATTTTGCATTTTTTGCCGACGTTTGTCATCGTCTTCTTCCTCTTCTCCAGGATGCTTCCGGTCCTCCATGCAGCCGTTTTCTGAGTATTACCAGCGACTTTCCGGGTTGTACCACGATTTTTTCTAGGAGTCGGCTTGTCGGATCGGCTTAAACTTAGGTGTTTCTGATTCACGGATGTTTTAACCCTGAAGACTTGGTTAAGCATCTTCGGATGCATCAGTACCATTCGCAGGACCAATTCGAGCCGCTCGTTCTCTGTTTTTTTGGGTCGTTCGTTAACTTATACATACCGACCCAGAGTAAGACTTTCACCTTTTCAACTGAATGTGCGCATTTCTTGTGGACTTCACCCTTTTGAAAATTCTAGGCGATTTACATGGTCGTTTTTCAGAACAACTCTGCTCCGTTGGACTACGAAATTAGGGCCCTGTGAAATGGTACGAAGAAACCACACACAGGGAGGCCTCAGAGGACGTCTCTGTGTGTGTGGTTTCTTTGGACCATTTCCATTGAAAGTGCTTCCAAAAGCTGCTACCCAGGAAGAGTACATTGCCATAGTGTACATTTATATTCTTTTTACCACAATTACAACTTCATATTCTAGTATACATAATAGTAACCCGCGAAAAAGTGGTAATAAAACTGGAATTTTACGTTAACTATATTCCTTCCTTTTCAAATTGTTTCAAATCACCTTCTTTCTGCGAATCTTGTTCATCGAATGGGCATTGTGAACAGTCACCTAGCGAAGAGAAGCCGGAGGTGGCGAAAATTCTGAAGGGCTTGTAGAATGCAGTAGGAATCAAGATTTTGACCTACGAAGGCGTATATCCAGTGAGTAAACGGTCTCAAGAAAGGTTGAACTGCTGCGGTCTGGATGAGGGTAACTGGGGCCCAGATTCATGTACAGAAATCGTGGTATATTACGCTCCGGGCGAAATGAACCCAGTGTATCGCGAGGAACTGCAATTTCTCACAATGCCCTTCATGAATCTGGGTATGCGCGCCAACCGGAGTTTATTCGCAGGTCTATGGCGGAAGCATCGGTGATGAATCTGATCCAGAGCTTTTCAGTAGGTGATGGATATTTCTGCCCAGTAGTGTCAGTTCTCTCTTGACAGTATCACCTGTATCACTTGTCATCCCTTTGATCATCGATTTGCTCGAGCGGGCGCCGGTAACGTCTCCATTCGACCCTGTCGCGTGCCATGGTAGACCAGTGGATCCTGCTCGCTCGAGGAACACGAAGAGCATCGAATCGATCGTTTAGGGATTTGACGAAGAAGTCCGACCAGCGCAAAGGTGAGCGACCTGGTGTTCTTCTGACGTCCCGTGGAATCCAGTCAGTAACGGCTCTCGTCCAACGGTCGTCACGAAATCGCATTACGTGTCCGGCTCACCTGATCTTCGATAACATGGCCCATGCGACTGCGTCTCTGATGTTCGACTGTCGACGTAGCTCGGAGCTCCGTATGCCGTCTCTCGCTTGGATGAAGCGAGTCACTCCGAGCATCCTCTCTTTACTTCGTTGCGCGACGCAAATCGCATGTTCATCCTGCTTGCGTAACGCCCAGGATTCTTAAGCGTACGTCAACGCAGGAAGAACCGTAGAGTCGAAGAGATGGGCGCGGAGTCGGGCGTTCTTCGTCTTCCTCACTACTTCTTCAACACTCTTGAATGCGCCCCAAGCCGCTCGTTTCCTCCTGCCCAGCTCTGATAGTACTGGGCAGAAATATCCGTCACCCGTTGAAATGGCCGAGAGGGATGACCGAGAGATTAAGAGACTAGATTCATGATCTCGATGATCAAGGTTCAACCACTCCCAGGCAGAAACCCTTGCCTGGCTTAGAAATAGCTGAAAAGGATGTCGGTACCAGCGTCAGGCCTAGGTAACAGGTCGGCTGATGGAGAAACTGTCACAATCACAAGGTATGGAAGGAAAGGGCGCTCAAGAACCTCCGATCGAGGACGATATGGCCACCCCACATGGAGCTTTGGATCAAGACAAGATGACATTGTGGTACCTCAACAAATGCGGGAGCAGCACCAAAGAGAAAGAAGACGGAGCGACTATCATGAACGACGTTCCCCGTAACTGATCGGGATAAAAACGTTGTGGAATAAAAAAAAATAAGTGACAGGTCCCTCTTGTGCCACATCCACGGCGAAGTCTCCGCGGCATGTTCCTGTTTGTGTGCTCCTCGGCATGTATGTGTGCATGTGTATTCGATGATTTTCGATGTGTTGTATAATACGCGGCGTGGCAAGAGCGAACGCCATGGTAAATACTCAGACGATCGCAAATCGAAAACATGCAAACAAGGCGCGAAATCGTCGCCACGGCGCGACTATTCTCAGCCACCCCTCGGGCCACGCCTCCAACCCCTCTCTACTCGTAGAACAGCTCTTCAGCAAATTGCTTGAAAAATAGAAACGAAAACGGACAGCAAACTGCAGAAAAATTGGAGAAAACTGACAAAAAGAACTGTTGTGGCGCTTACGGTAGTGAAAGTTCCATAAAAATATTTATTTACTTGTGTGTTTATTGCGCTGTATAAAATTAGAACAGAATTAAAAAAAATAAAACCTTCCTAAAGTGGTTTTGACGCCGAGTATAGCCAGTGATGCGAGTCCCGCTCCGCCATCTCCATCTCTGTCTCTCCATCCCTCCCGATCTCCTTTTCTTTCAATCCTTCTCTTTCTTAAAAGCTGAATAGTATGGAACTCTATCCACCAAGTGAAAAGGTAACAGGTAATGGTATATAGCAGAATATTGATACTTCAGCTGTACTCCAAGGTTGATATATACAGTTTTATTGCGGCTAACGTTTCGGCGCTACCGCCTTCTTCAGAATGGGAAGAATCAAAGTGAGTTTGAGAAATCACCCGTCCAAGAACCATTTCAAGAGGCAACGGACTTCAGAAGATAGGTAGGTAAGCCAAAACGCAGGACAAGGAAGACACTACCCAACCACGTAGACAAGTCTAGTACCAATTTATAGACACCGATGGAAGAATGAATCTTTTTCGATACCAGGCTTGCCATAGACGACAAAATTAGAAAAGGTCGATGAACGCTACTAAACCGTTACGCGTTCCTGCCAACGATTGCAGCGTGACAGCGATCCACATCATATGTTTTCGCCTGAGATCTCCGACTCGCGTGCTAGTATTGTCACCGTCACCTCTATCACCGCGCCTTCGTGCACCCGCAACACGCAACACACACCGACACGTCGTTGCATAGTCTGTCCATGGGGTAAACAATAAATGTTTCAGGTGTGGTATATGTTAAATTCAACGCAATTTACCAGTTAAAGCATTTGGGCACGTTGCGTAGGTGCGATGTATCGGAGCCGCTCACAGGTAGCGGGTGCACGAAGGCGCGGTGATAGATTACGGATAAAAACTTGTGTGGTTTATCTGAGGCGCTGTGGATCGCTGTCAGAAACCCGCAATCAATGGAAGGAGGAACGATAAGAACCCATCGACCTGTGCGCGTACCGTTCTTCATCAGATGAGAGGCTCATCTCCTCATCTCCATCGGTGTATATATAAGGGTTCCACCTTGGCCTGACAATCACCTTGTCCTGCGTTTTGTCTCCTTACCTACCTAAACCTGAAGGGATGAAAGTCTTGAAATGGTTCTTGGACGAGAAGATTTCTCAAACTCAATTCTTCCAGTGCTGGCGTCAGTAGCGCCTCTTACCGATGCACAACGCGGGCACAGTACCCAAGAGATAGTACCAATCGATATTCAACACTATGCCAAGGTTTAATCACAGTCGAACTTGGGATAATGGTATAGGCGTTGATCAATCTCCTAAGACTGCGCCACGCACTCGCCTTCAGTTCAGAATGGGAGAGGCATGGTGGTGTGTATTTGGTCTATACAATGACTTGTGGGCGCTAGCTGCTATACCAAGTCAGTGCCTCTACTTTCCCAGACAAGTCTACTACCAATTTTCCTGACTTCGAAAAAATGAAACCTTTTCGATAAAGCAAAAATAGACGACAAAATTAGAAAATTAGCTGCTAAAAGGCACCGCCGACGCCTAGCGTGACCATATTATGATATGTTTCCGTCCTTTTCTTTTTCAGCAGCACCTGGTGACCAAAATCTACTCTCCTGAATTCAACCAGCTTACCTGCAAAACTCCTGAATTTCTCCTCTAGGAGGCGTGGGAGAGCTAATTACCGATAAAAACTTGTGGGAGGCGGTTTATCTGGGCATTGCACGTGCGGTAGGTAGATAAGAACCCAGACGAGGCGGTTCTTCATCAGATGAGAGGCTAAGTCAAAATAGTTCTTCGTGACAATCACGCTAGAATCGCCGGAAAATGCCGAATGGCAGTCACCGGTTACCGTGCCGGCGTCAGTAGCTCCTCTTACTGCTACACAATGCGGGCTGCGGGTACCTAGTAGAGATAGTACCAATCGATCTTTTAAAATAAGCGATTACCTCGAACGATTACTCGATTTTCTGGGGCGGTACATTGGTAAAAGGCGCTAATGACACCTGCGCGGTCGAGGGATCGATCCTTGCCTGAGCAAACCCTACATTCCTTAGAGGTCTGGTAAATTGATACCAGATCTGCCTGAGACCGTGAAAACACATTGCATCTGATCCCGCAAGTTGTTCAACAATCGCATACGCATTCAGCATGTGTGCCAAATACACATTCAGCATGTGTGTTCGAATCTAAATGGAAAAAAAATGGAAAATGAATGTGCGGCATGTCCTTTGGGGACTGATCAACGCCTGCACCTTTACATTTATCTTTCGTTTGATTTCCGACATAATCAATATTTTTCTGTATTATTTATTTTTTATCGATGAAGGTGTCAAATATGATGGAACATTTTTTTATTTTTTGGATTTCTTTAGTGATCATTGATCTCCTATACATAGCTTGTGTACAAAGCCTCGGTCTAGCCTGATTGCTGCGATTGTGATCATTGAAAATTCTCGGCAGACAGTAGCTCTGATGTTTGTCTGATCTGTAAAAGTGCGTCTGGCCGGCGTGTTGATCGCCGCGTTTTGGCCAGTAACCAACTGCAACATATCTACCGTCGTACATAGTTCTTGAGTTTTAGATGACGCGCTGCAGTGGTAAGAGGCGCTGTTGTCACCCGACACGGTCGAGCGATCGATCCTCGCCGGGGCTAACCACCGACCTTCGACCCCTTCTAAGTCGGATAAATTGGTATCAAAGTTGTCTTGGAGGGTGGAGACTCTGGCCTGAACATCAGTAGATCCCACAAGTAATGGTATAAGCCAACCTCGTACTCAACGTTTCTCTACAATTCTGATGGAAAGGCGCATCTTCAGAGGATTAAGCACGCCCTTACAGGTCGGATTAAGTTTGATTCATCGATATGAGATCTATAAACTCAAAAAAGATACTATATCTAATCGCTCACAAACAAATTTAACCCGGCCTGTTAGGCCGTGCTTAGTCCTCTAAAGATGCGCCGTGCATTCGCCTTTCCATCAGAATTGTAGAGGCATGGTGACTGCGAAGTTGGCTGGATATAGCTCATACAGAAAGAGAGAACCTAGATGTCTTTAAACCGTTCAAGAAAGCGGGACGCCTAAAGTCGGCAGCTGTAGGTGTGCCAGCGTACCTGAGGTTAAGGTTTTTCAAAGATACATGTTAAGGGGTAGACGTTGATGACCCCCCTTAGGACGCGCCATGCATTCGCCTTCCATTCAGATTCTCAGGTAGTCCCAAGTCTTGCTCCTCTGTAAGGCTCTCCTGTTAATAGCCCTTACGATCTTCAGCTGTTCCCCAACCTGAGGGGTAGATCTCAGCGACCACCCGGCCGAGTGGCGGTACACACACTCATGAGCCGAGTGTTTCTTGTTTTCGATGCTGTGCAACCCGGAGTGAACACTTCGAGCGACGATAATAACATGTATTTCTTGCTGTTCGGTCTGCAATGCACAACAAACGCTGCTTTGACGCGAATCTGTACGTCTAATTTTAGACATCGATCATCGACATTACCTAACTTGTTATCCTGAAATGCGGCTCTTGATTTTATCCTTGTAGTTACGGGCAGGTTAGCTGTGCATATTGGAAGGTGAATGTAAAGGGGTCGGCGTTGATCAGTCCTAAGAATGCGCCACGTATTCATGTTCTATTCAGAATCGTAGAGGCATGGAGAATTCGTATTTGGCCTATAAAATGACTTACGGTGCCAGCCGCTATACCAAGTCAGTGTCTTTACCTTCCCAGACAAGTCTGGCACCGATTTACCCGAAGGAGGGATGGAAAGCTTGGTTAGCACGGTCGTGTATCGATCACTCGACCGTGTGATAGTCAGTAGCGATTTTACCATTGTGCCATGTATCAGCTATGAATATCAGATAAAATCGTTGTTTTTTATATTCATATGATTCGAATTAAACTATGCAAAGGAACGGTTGGATTTCTTTTCTTTCCGACATTGATGTTGACTTATTTGACAGCCCCGCCCCTTTTTGTGCCCTGTTGTACCCCAAATCTGGTTGGCTTGCTATAGCGTCCCGACACGATTTACCGTTTGGTTTTATTTGAAAGAACTGCTCAAAAACGTCATAAGAACAAAATAATACGTGAGAACAGGAATCCGTTCGTTTTATGTTCTTGGCGAGGATTTAGTACCAATTGGGCGGACGATTGCTCCCGACGAGTAAACAACGTTGAAATACTAATCAATATAAGCCAGAGAAAATGGTTCAATAAATCGATAAATTTGTCGATATTAGGAAAAGCGTGGAGGTTGATTATGAGAAATATAATAAAAATGTTATTTTGCCGCTCGTTTTTTTTGAATAGAAAAAATAAAAAGTACAAGTCAGAAAATATTGAAGATAATGTATCTGTTGTGCTTTTTTACAAAAAACCATAATCACACGGTATCTTTTTTCAATATTAGAAAATGCTCAAAACGTCACAAGTTGTACAAAATAATCCATGAGAACAGTTCATCCGCCTGTTTTATGTTCTCGGCAAAGATTTAGTACTTCTTGGCTGGACGATTGCTCCCGACCAGTAAACAACGTTGAAATAACAATGACGAGATAAGAACGTTGCAGAATGTTGTAAAAATCAATAAGTCGATAAAGACTGGTTTAGTCAAGTAACTGGTAAAGGATCCACTTATTGATCAGAAACGGAGTTTTAAAAAAAATAAGCATAATAATGATAAAGTTTTCAGTTCTCTGAATTGATTTCTGAATTTTTCGTTGTCGATTCTTTGACTAAAAAAGAAAAATAAAAGTACAAGACAGAAAATATTGAAGATAGTGTATCTACTGTGCTTTCGGACAAAAAACTATAATCACACAGTATCTTTTTTTCAATATTCTTTTCTCGACTGAAGAACAGAAATTCGAAAAAGTGATCAAAGTTGAGATGGAAGTGAGTAGATTCCCGTTTTGTTATTCGACATTTTCCTCTAGCGTTTTATCATTTACTTCTACTTTTCCTCCCAGCGCTTCATCATTTTGAACAAACGTCTATCACCTCTGTCCTGACAAAAAAAAACGACAACTGTTTAATCAAAATTTCCTTTTTGTCTTTTTTGAACTTATTTTCGTGGCTAGAAAAGCGGAATTTCGAATAAAATGCTGAGAATTAGTAAGCAAATACATTTTCAAACAATCTCGTCACGATACCATTAGTGGCTCAAGTGGCATCGGATTTCACACTCATTTCGATCGGGCGATTTCCACGGCACAAAACTTGAAAGAAAAGTTATCGTTTCTAAGCGAGAGGTATGATTGAGAAATTGAAGCCATTCATACATGGCAGCACAAAGGCAGCCAGGTACTATTGGACATGAATAGGGCAGAGACGCAGAGGACGCGGCGAGGGAAATTTTTAGAATTTTCGATCGCTACCATCATAGTTTTCTCAGCTACTCTTAAGCCCACAGATCCAAGAAGGAGATGATTTGAAGAGGTTTTAGTTTGAAAATGATGGATCACTCACCTCAACATAGGCGGGTGGCATGACGACAAATGCCAGTAGATAGGTGGGCAGCGGTGGTGTGGTGGCGAAGACGGTCTTCTGCCAATCTCCATCCACCACCACGACGTCGTTGGCGATGGTGTTCGATCTGGCGACGGTTCGAGTCGGGTGAATGACGCTCAGACGGAATGTGGCCTTTGCCGACGGATGATCCACACACGGCAGAAGCTGACGCGAGAAACTCGGCTGAAGATGGGTCCCGAAAAGGGTCATCTTCCGCTGGAACACTCCGGTGGACCCATTCGAGACGTGACCGACATACTCTCCTATGGTGAGCAGGTACTGTCCGGCAGGTAGCGGCCTACGGAAGGTAAACTCCACCGTTTCGGCCAGCAATCTGGTGCTGATCAGCGTCGGTTCAATGTCGTCGTTCGCGGATATTAGGGTCACCCGCTTTAACGAGTCCAGATTCTTCGCATGAAGGGTAACATTGAACGACGTCGCGGTTAAATTAAACTGGACAATAGCCGACGCGATAAAACCACTGTACAGCCCTCGCTCCGGAATACGCACGGTAAGATCGTAGCTGATCGGATGCAGATGCGGTGAGAGGCCGGTGTCCACCTGCCCGCTGGCCCTTGGGGCCCAAAATAGGGCCAGAGCCAAGAGCACGGACGACCACCGGAGGCTTGTCGTCATCGAGTCACCGTGACACACTGACCGCTGTCACTGTCACTTGTTTGGATTGTACCGGGCAGCGGCGCGACCGTCGGTCCTATCCGATGGAGATCAGCAAACATCGACCGCTACGAGAGAAAAGCCGCCATCTATACCTGGCCGCTGGTAAAAAGTAAAAATGGGTGATGGTGGTCAGAGTTGAGCAGTCCCTCGAAGACCCATTTGTCTTCCAAACAGAATCGTAAACGCATGGCGAACACATATTTCGCCAATACAACGACTTGCTGAGGCCAGATGTTGTACTAAGTCAGTGTCATCACATTTTCAGGCAAGTCAGGTATAAATTTACCCGACTACAGAGGGTTGGATGGGTGTGTTAGCTCGCGGTACGGTTGAACAACAGTAAAAACTGCCCCATTCCGCTCTTAGCGAAACGCTCAAGTCACGTCCGTGGGATTTTCACGGCGATTCGAACTTCGAGGAGTTTTTCGAGCCGTCGTGACTGGCTCTCATCCGGGTAACGCTAAGGGTAAAGTGGTCGGCGTTGATCAGGTTCCGAAGGACGCGCCACGCATTCGTGTTCCATTCGGAATAGTAGAGGCATGGTGAATACGTATTTTGGCCTATACAATGATTGTACCGAGTCATTGCCATTACCATCCTAGACATGTCTGGTAGTTAACCCGGTGATAAAAATGGTAAACCTATGCACAGCTATTCGAGAAAGCGACAAGTAAGCAAAGTTCTCGAAAATGCAAGATAGCAAAAATTTTTTCTCGACCTCCTCCCTCCTTGACTGTCCGAGACAATAATGACTACCTGCACGGCCCAGAAATCGATCTTTGCCTGGGCCAATCTAGCCTTACATCCCTTCGGAGTTGGGTAAATTTATACCAGAGTTGTCTGGGAAGGTGAAAACACTGGTATAGCGGCTGGGCCCCGCAAGTCATTGTCTAAGCCAAATATCCTTTAACTGTGCTTCTACGATTCTGAGTAGAGGACGAATGCATGGCGTGTCCATAGGAGTCTGATCAGCCGCATCACCTCTACCTTATACTCTTCAACGGATTGTTGGATTGGATAGGCAATCGACAGTCTGCCGAGGTAGATCTGCCCATTAACTTGACCAATCAAAGGTAAAAAATGGCTGACACTGACCTCTTCTCCTAGGCTAAGCCATGCTCTCGATTTCCATTCAGAATCAGCCCGAATTCCAACGATCCCTCGCCGACGGCGACGGCCTCAGGGAGGCTGTTCAGTGCTCGGCTAGCGAAAGTCGCCTTGTTTATTCCGTTGAAGTCAAAACAACAGCGCCAGCACGAGGGTCGTTGAGCTTTGGGACTTTGTGAGAGAATTTGTTGTGTATCCGAGTGAACAGCTCAACTGACAATTCGGAAATGCACAAATTGCTCGAAGAGATTCGAGAAATCAGAACTAGCCACGCCCACTTTTGGGCCCTCAGGAGTCCAGTTGGTTTACCATGATAGTCATTGTATTCAAATTTTTTGTTGTGATGCAGATCAAAGGCGGGTCCTATTGAGAATAAGATCAGGATATCAGGAGATCAGGATGTTCATCCTCTTGTCAAAGAGCTAACTACACAGTAGGAATTTCACGAAGTAGATTGTTTCGTGCAGTTCGTCCCCCTGAGATTAAGCCATGCATTCGTCTTCTGACTAATATTTGACCTTGGAACTGTACGCAACTTTGAATAATACGTCTAGTCATTGCGCCAGGTCTATTTCTTGTTCTATTTTCTACTGCTGTGGATTTGAATATCGATTGTTTGATTTTTTATCAGGCGAAAAACACTGAAAAATTCTCCCTTGGCCTACAATGGTGGTGCTAAACTTGAACTTCAAAGGGCCTGAAGCACTATGGAGTCCTCAACCCAATGAATTTTCGTAAATAACGTCCTGTGCTAATTAGCAAGGCATGCTTACATGCTGATACGACTGAGACGCACAAATGCACTGAAACATGCAAATTAAATTAATGAATTCGTGAATTTTAGAGAACAAACGCTTCATTAAAAAAAGTAGAAATTTATTGTACGACGCCACAGCCAATGCTTTATCGCCGACATTTTTTATTTTTTCTGTTTTTTTTGTATTTTTGTACTATAAAATAATCAAAAATGTTGTGATGGAAACCGATATTACATCTTGCTTAAGAACTAGAAACCTGTAAAAGGTAAAGGTGAAGTGGTCGGCATTGATCAGTCCTTCTAGGACGCGCCATGCATTCGTGTTCCATCCAAAATCGTGAAGGCAGGGTGAATTTGTAATCTGCCTATACAATGACCTGCGAGGGTCGGCCGCTATACGAAGCCAATGTCTTTACCTTCCCAGACAAGTCTGGTACCAACTTAGCCGACCTCGGGTCGATGGAAGGCTTGTCCGGACGGGGATCGATCGCTCGAGCGTGCGAGTGTCAGCAGCACCTCTTCTACCACTGCACCATGCGCTCCCTAGAGATCCGTACTTTCTAGAACAACAGGCTGTTGTTGCCGCTTCTCCTTCTCAAGGGCAATGCGCGCATGTAATTAAGAAGCGCGTTGTTTCTCCTCTCAGACGACAACATCCAGAGGTCAAACTGAGTACTTGTGCTGCCTTAGAATAGCGACTACCGCAGTCGATCGGCTCGGGTTCTGTCCTCTGGAATAAACCCCTGATTTGTGTGGTATTTGTACAACAGAAGATCAGAAAGGACCGATTCTCCTTGACCAAGTTTCATTTTTTATTAGACTTTGCCGAAATTCTTCTTCCATCTGACATTATCTCACAGTCTCAAATGGGCTTGACATACAGTAGGAAATTCCCGACGCGGATTGCCCGTTTCCTCTTTTTTAAACCATTGTTTTGCTATATTCAGCTTTCAATAAACATTATCAGATAGATTTCAATGAAGGAAGTTCCTATAATATCCGTCTCATTGCTGACCTTTATCGGAAATTGATAGAGATGAGTAAACCTCCTAAAAATAGTCGCTTAATAGACGACGACCTTATCGGCTTCTATAACTCCTCGAAAAAAAACCTATCAGACACAATAAAGGTAAAGGTGAGGGTAGAGGAGTCGGCGTTGATCAGTCCACTAAGGACACGCCACGCACTAGTCTTCAATTCAGAAATGTGGAGGCGTAGTAGTACGTGTTTGCCTTATACAATGACTTGCGGGTCAACCGCTGTGCCAACCGTTTTCACCTACCAAATCACGCTTGCTTCCAATTTACCCGGCTACCCTTACCACTGCACCACACCACAGAGTGTGGACATGCTTTGGAAGCTTTCTGCCAAGCTAATCGGACGAGCTGTTGATAACTCACATAAAAAAAAAGAAAGAAGAAATTAGAAGACTATCTAGAGCTGACCGCAGGCCAGAATCGGCTGGTTTGCCGATTTTTATCCACTGAGTATACCCACCGTAGAGGGTAAAATGGTCGTCAACGACCATATTACAGTTCATCGATTCTATCCCAACACCTGCCGTCATCCTGTTGTTCAATGCTGTAGTTGATTGTGCATGAGTTTTTTTGTCCCCTCTACCAGCATCGAAAAAATCCAATGTCTACTGTTGATGACCGCCCGGGACGCTGCCATTAGCCGCAACAGTGGGGATGCGCCATGCACTTGTATTCCATTCAGAATCGCAGAGGTCTCTGGCTGTTTGATCCACTGGAGTTGTTTCTTTCTCCATTTGCAAGTAGAGTCGCAGCCATGTGACTTTGGAAGAGCCCTAATTGGTAGGGTTAAATGGTTCGGCTTCGATCAGTCCTTTGAGGATGCGCCATGCACTCGCGTTCTTGTCATAATAGAAGAGTAGTCTTGCACAGTTCATTACTCTTGCAGGTTGAGCCGCAGCATCTGACCGCTCAAGAGCTTTCCCTGTGAATATGTGAGATTAAGGTGGTCAAAGTCGATCTGGCCTCCTAAAGACGCGGTCAAGTCGATCTGGCCTCCTAAAGGCGCGCCATGAAGTCGTCTCCCACTCGGAATTGTGAAGGTGTCTGGTTAAGGGATCGTAGGAGTCAAGTTCATTTGTTGCAAAAGCTGCTTTTCGCTTCTTTTCACTGTTCCAGCTACAGCCATTCAACCTTGTGAAGGAGCACTAATCGGTAGGGTTGAATTCTGCGGGTGCTCCATGCACTCGTCTTCCACTCAGAAATGTAGAGATAGTGATGCGCTCTTTTTAATTGATTCCGAGCGCTTCCATCGCCAGCTGAACAGTTACTTGGTTAAATAGTCTCACATAAATGTTTACCTGCTTGTATGCCTGCTATCAATTTCTTTTCATTCTAGACGTCTATCTATTTATTTACCCTTTTTTCTGCGTTGCGATTCTGTGAAATCCGACTGATCAATCAAAAAAATCGCCCCAGAAATTTGGGGTTTGCACTTGTTTGGAAATTCCGCCCACTCGCTCTGGCATAAAAGGGAATTCTGAGGAAAAAAGCAACTCCGTTGTTATTTTGCCAGCTAAACAAATTGTCTGCGAACTCTGCTACGGCTAGCCTGCAGCCTGCAGACATAACCAAGCCCTTCAACCCTCGTAGTCGGGTGAATTGATACCAGACTTGTCTGGAAAGGTAAAGACATTGATATGCGCAGTGACTGGCCTCCACAATTCATTGTGTAGGCCAAATGGTCAATCACCATGCCTCCACGATTCTGAATGCAAGACGAGTGCGTGGCGCGTGCTTCAGGGGAGTGATCAGCACCGACCAGTTTATCAGTTTACCTTTACCGCTACCTATATCCACTTCTGAAGGAAACCCGACGTTCCGACTTCGAACCCACCGTAAAGAAAAATGGCCGTTGTTGATCAGTTCCTTGAGAATGCGCCATGAACTCGCCATCTGTTCAGAATCGCAGAGATACTGTGTATACGCGTTCCCAGATGACTGATCCACTCCGACCCTTTTCTCTTTACTTTTCCTTCAGTCCGAGCAGTATGCACCGGACAAAACTGGAGGTATGCGAATAGCTTAGTCATCTGAAGATACGCCATGCATTCGTTTTCCGTTCAGAATCGCAGATACTCTCGAAAAGAGGAATTGACCTCTACAATGCTTCGCGGAGATTCGCTGCTGTTCACGCCACTGTCTTCATTAGACAAGTCTGGGACCAATTCAGCCAAGCTTGAGGCATGAAGGGCCATAGTAACCTAGGGTAGGATCGACCGCTCGACCGTGTGAACGACAGCGGCGCCTCTTACCGCTTCCGCGAAATTTACACGCAGAACTCGGTCCCTGACGGCTAATTTCGCTGAGTTTCACAACTATTTACGCCGGCGGTGTGTATGAGAGGTATTTCTGCGGCGATTTTTGTTTTTCAACCAGGCCACGCCCCCGTCATCGAACACGTAAACCACCACACACCAGCCACCCAGCCCGCCTGCCAGCAGCCTACAGCCTCTCTACCCCTCCAGCCCTCTATTCAACCCCCCCTCGGAATAGCCCCCTTCCCCCCAGGCAGCAGACAAGCAACAACTTCTGGCGACACGACGGGTTCCGTGTTACCCGAGGCCGGCGGGCCTCGCTAAGGCGTCAATAACCCGCCCCTCTTTGATGCTTTGCCCCACGTGGTGGTGGCTGTGTGTGTTGTCGCTACTGCTGCTCTCTGACCATCCACTACAGTCTAACCGGCCTCAGTGTTACTGTAAGGTGGGATTACTGTAGTGCTGTCGATAGATGGATCGATGCCTCCTTGAAGCATTTTGCCTAAATTTTTAGTATGAGAACGGCTAGTTGGAAGTTGACCTCCGTCCTTTCCTCGCGCATTCTTTCTAATCCGAATTGCTCGAATATCGAAATCAGTCGATAATTGATTGATCGTCTTTGTCATGATCGATAGAACGATGACTTCTGGTAGCTGGTCTCTCAGGGGGTTGAATGTTCCGTCTGAATTTTTAGTACGAGAACGACCACTTGGACGTTTGGCTTAATCTATCCTTCCTTTCACGTCCTCAGCTCCTCACACGTCCTTTTTAGTGTCGGCTGTTCCGAATCAAATCAATCGATAATTGATTGACGGTCTTGGTTTTGTCGACGAGGCTTATCACCTTATTTGACCTTGAACCGTCTATCTGGAACATTCCTGGGTACTCCTTCTAGCTTATCTTCAAGGTTCAACGGTATCGTGCGCCAGTGTTATTTTTTCTAACTTATCTGTATTTCTTTTCTTTTCTATTTCCTTTTTTACCTTTCCTATTCTCTCTCCTGAGTTATATGCTTCTGCTTGATCCTTATCTGCATGTGTTTCCTTTACCTTCCCTGCTTGTTTGTTGATTAAGAGGTTTGCTGAGTTCTTCGTCCCGACCATCTACTCCATTATTGATAGAATTTTCGATTTTTCTTGATAATTATTTCTATTATTTTGCAAGGTTTTCTTGGTAGATCAAAGGGGGAGGGGTCGGATCTCGCCTGCGGCATGATTTTTGCGATCACCTTCACTGCTTCTAACCGTGAACACTTCTGCTGTCACCATACGTGAAGACCCTTAGTCTGATCCTCGAATAATAAAATAAATAAGAAAATAAATAACACCAGAAGCAAATGTGTACATTCTTGCATCCATTCACATCCTACCTCTTGGACTGTCCTTCCACAATTTCCCTTGTTTGTTCGAGTTCTTTTCCAATTTCAGCGTCCATCTCCTTTTTTGGGATCCCACGGGATCCTAGCGGCTCTAGTCGGTCAGTCGTGGACATTTCAAGATTTTGGAAAAGAGGAATGAAAGAATTCCAGTATTTATTCTTAGCGGTTCTTAACACTAGACGGAGATAAGCTGACAATAACGTCATCCTTGGGATTACAACTCAGAAAGGAAGGATGGGATTAATAAAGTGTAAGATATTTTTATATCTTTAGAATACAGTTCCTTCCTCAAAAGTGGAATAGGATCTCTAGAAGGGGACATCGGTTCGCAATAGAAAACGGGAAGATAAAAAGTTCTTTTGTATGTTCTATGAAGTAATGTTAACCCACAAAGGATGCGCCGTGTATCCGATTATCAATTGGAATTGTGGATCATCAGTCGTCCAAGTTAGTGCTCCCCCAGACAAGTCTGGTACCAGTTTACCCGATCGCTGAGTAGGAGCATGAAGAAGGGCATAGTTGGTCAGGGCAAGGATCGATCGTTTGACCGAGCGAGTGGAAGTGGCGCCTATTACCGCAGCAGCACCACCTAATAATATTCATTTTACTTTTTTTTTTCAAGAAGGACCACACCAGTCCACTTCCTGAGCGCTTGAAGATGAAAGGGACTGTTTTGGAAAGTTATCTTACGATGTTGCATCGGTTACTCGGAAGGTGCCGAGGGGTAAACACGACGATGTAAAACCCTCAGTTTCGCGCCACGCACTCGTCTTCCATTCCGAATCATAGAGGCATGATGAATACGTATTTGGCCCATACAGTGACTTGCGGAGGCCACCTACTGTACCAAGTCAGTGTCTACCTTCCTGGAACAAGTCTGGTACTAATTAACCCCACTCGGAGGGATGTAAGGCCTGGTTAGCCTATGCGAAGACGGATCTCTCGACCGTGCGAGTGAAAGTGGCCACTGCAGCACCCTACCTGAAGCCCCTGAGGCGGTCTGCCGGACCACCTCAGGGACAAAACAGGTGTGCGGTTTTTGTCTGTTTTGCGTTGCCGGTTGCTGAGGCGGTGCCGCAGGTGTCCTTTGCGGCGTCGCTATGCGGTTTGTGCTCGACTTCCTGAACGAACGACACCGTCGTCCCCCCGCCAGTGCTGCGCGGGGGGCGGACCGCCCCGTTTGCTGTTATTTTCGAATGCCCCGATGCGTGTGTGTGTGTATGTGTATATCCGTGGGGTGCGTGTGCTTGCTACTGCTACCGTAACCCACCCCGTCCCGTGGACCGCACCCCTACCCCACGTATACCCCCCGTACACCGCCCTCCCCCCGTCGGACGTTGCGCTTGGCGGCAAAGTGCAGCCGATGGGCGTGTCAGTGCGATGCGGCAGCGACGCAGACACGGCGCTGCGTCTCTGCTGCGCTGCGTGCACTCTCAGCCGTTGTTTACATTTCGGCCGCGGGTAAACATCGGGTAAACAGCGGCCGCCGCACACCAGGGCACATTTGTCCCAACACGCCACACCAACCGACCGATTTCGCCCCGTCCCAGTCGTCGTCGTCGTTGTTCTTCTTTCTCTCCTGCCTCCCGCATCACATCATCACCGCTGCCGGTGGCGGTGTTTCGTCATCGTTGACGGTTTCTCGGCTGCTTTCATTTCTTTTTCTTCTATTTGCAGAATTTCTGTGCATTTTTCTGTGCCGTTCGGTAAGCTCCTTCTGTCCTGTAGGTGGGTCTCTACCCAATCAATTAGGTTTCCTGTGTAATGTTTATTTTATTTACTCGTTTATTTAACCACGCCCATTGGCGCACTAAAAATGCAAGTCAACGTGGTCAGCAGGGCAATAATGGATTTACTGAAAATGAATACTTGATTAATACAAGACAAAAAACTCAGATTGTTATATAAATCTGAACATAACATATAAAGTAGTTTATATAACATAGAAAGTAATTTATAATGAAAATCTTATTAGTAACGTATTATAAGAAACGCACCAAGTGGGCTCTACAGTAGACCGTTTTGAGATAACGGCATCTGAAGCTAATTTCTGAAGCTTTCAGAAGTCATTCAACTAATATAATAGTTCTCGTAAATAAATAGTAAATAAATAGTAAATAATAGTTCTCGTTTTTTAAACCGCTAAACAAGAAGCGGCAAATGGCAGAATAGTTCTGTGGACTATTTCTCCTTCAGTTCTTCTCCTTTTTATTTGTAGAATTTCTTTTCACTTTATTGCCGTTTGGTGAACTATTTCTGTCTTCTGGGTCGGTCTCTATACAGCCACTTAGTCTTGTACAATATTTTTTAAAAAAATTTTCTCCGTATCATCAGTGTTCTCGCATATTTCTCGTCCAATTCTTCTCCTTTTCTATTTCGTGGAATTTCAGGCTCTTTTTCACTGTTTGCTGAACTCCGTCCGTAATATCTTATCGTTTCATGGCCTCTTCGCTTCATAAATGAAGTGATAGCTTACTTTATCAGGATTTCTTGGGATTTTCGGCATTTCCCCTCCCATTTCTCCTTGATTTCCGTTTGTACGATTTCTGCGCTCTTCATGATCAAAATTTCTCCAGTTAACTAACCAGGATTTGATATCAGAGAGTTTCTTCAACTCGCAGAACTCTTGAACTGATCGTAAGTTGATTTCGTGCTTTTGCTTTTTCCTTCGACTATTTTCATCTCTTCCCCTCGTCTGAGGTTCAATTTGTCACAAAATTGAAATGTTCTCTATTTGGCTGAACTTTAAATAATAAATTAGCCAAACCTCGGGACTACTTGATGATAGCGTCTCGTCAGAATTGGATAATTTTTCCGTCAATCCCTCTCATTCCCTTTTTTCTGTTGCAGATGTTCATTACGACAAGTTGAATGGCCCAAAGCTTTTTAGTTTATTTGTTTATATTTATTTTTTGTGGCGTTACTCAGTTCGAATCTCGAGGTTTTTTCTCTTCTCCATCCACCTACTCTTCCTAAGATGCTTACGGGACATCTTGTAGAGTAGTAACCGAGTCGGATGATCTCCCACTTAATCGGCTCTGCCTAGTGAACAGCCTAGGTTGTTTAAGGTGGCACCAAATCGTCTGAAGGAGCGGTTTTGCCTACGGTTCAATTTCTCTTCCGCTGGCCACGGTTCGTTGCCGATCGGGTCGGTGTGCCCATTTGGACTTTCGTGGCTGTCGTGAGACTGCTTGTCGCCTCGTTTTTTTTTGCGCAGTTACCCGCTATAGGGCATATTGTCCTAACCCAGGCAGTTGAGAAGTTCTTTCTCTGTATTCCTCGGCCCAGTTTTTTTAGAAATTCACCAAAGTCAAAGCAAGCGTTTAGCTAATCAGAATTCAAGGCGTTTCGGTAGAGTGATTTGAAAAGATTGGAAAAACTATTTGTTGATTGCTGATAATTCATCGATAATTTTTCATTTCCGTGCCCGACTCCGCTTCGAGATAAAGAGTGTTAAATTCGTTTTTTGAATATTTTCTCAATCATGTCGCCTCTCAGCAGTTTTGCTCTGTGCCTTTCGGTGTCGTCGACGAGGAAATTAAGCCCAGTGGTTCTTCGTTTCTAACAAAAATTAGAATGAAACTCGTAAATAAGCATGTGTTGTCCCTAATAAATATATGAATAATAGCTGGAAAAAACTATAAAGGATTTATACCATTTATTAGGTTGTCCAATAAGTTCTTGCGATTTCCATAACAATTTTCAAAGTTTCACAAATTTTGACTGAATCAACCTTACCCATCGAAGTACCGCCCATCTTTGTCAATGACTGTCCTCCATCGATTCGGTAGGGAATGGATACCGTTGCGGTAGAACTCCGGAGGTTTTGATTCGAAGAAGTGGCGAAGGTCGATTTCGAGTGCAGCTCGATCATCGTATCGTTTTCCTTCCAGAAAGTGAGCTAGCGAGCGGAACAGATGGTAGTCAGTAGGGGCAAGGTCTGGTGAGTAGGGTGGGTGGGGAATCACTTCCCACCCCAGCATCTGCAGCTTTTGGCGGGTCAACGTGGAAGTGTGCGGTCTAGCATTATCATGGAGAAAATATATTTTGTCGATTTCTGGACGAGTAACACGGACAGCGTCGCTGAGTTTTTGCAGTTGGTTGCAATACACTTCGCTGTTGACGGTACTACCAGAAGGACAGAGCTTCCAGTACAGAATTCCTCGGACGTCCCAGAAAACTCCCGGCATCTCCTTCCTCGGTTTGGGCCCACCTTTGGGAATTGCTGGTGGCTTCTTCTCTGCTGGGACCCATGCATGTCTGGTTGTACGTGACCTACAACACCCACTTCTCATCTCCTGTAGTGAGTGAGTCCTCAAAACACAAAATCGCAAGAACTTATTGGACAACCTAATAATTCAAACTTTCGTTGTTCTTGCAGCGCCTTCGCAGCGCTGCAAGAACAACGTAAACTAACCACATTTTTTATTTACTTATTCGAGACAATTATTTTTATAGAAATGCATTTTACTTGATTTTTTCGTTTATCTAGTTGAAAAGGACAACTAAAATGCGGTTAAAATGGCCCGAATTATAGAGCTAAATACAACAAAATAGCAATGCAAAGAAAGAAATACCGATCGGCTATTGTTCATCCCAATCGACTGGCTGTTGGTATGCGCCATGTGTGAGAAAATATTCAAAAAACGAAATTCACACTATACAGCCCATGTGGAGAGCAATAAGGAATTGGATAATTATCAGTGAATTATCAGTAATCGAGAAAGGGTGCGAATTAAGCGGGTAGTCTGATCTAACAATAAACAGTAAACGAACAATAAATGGAAATAAATTAAAGATAGTTGGTACCAGACTTGTCTGGGAACCACACCCGCACAATCGAGCGGTCGATCCTTGCCCAAAACTTCCAACTTGCTATAAAAACTTTAACTTTCTATAAAGGCTGCCCCCGCAAGTCATTGAAGAGGCCAAAAACGCATTCGCTATGCCTCTACGATTCAAAATGGAACACGAATGCGTGGCGCGTCCTTGGAGGACTGATCAACGCCGGCAGCTTTACCGTTTACTGTTTACCTTTATAGTTTGAAATCTCAGAGGCGTATTCGATCCTCGGAGGGGTCGTGGCTGTGACTGCCCTTCCAGCACGTTCTGAATGACTCACTACGGCCTGCTAGGGTGCAACTACTCGGCTCTGCTGCCCCCCATAGGGGCGGGGGTCGACTAGGGGGGAGTGGGGGTGGGATTGAGGGGGGTTGCACTTGTCTTGTCATCATCGTGGTCGGGTGTTTATGTGTGTGTGTGGTGCGTGTGTGTGTGTGCCGGCTGAAGGAGGCGTTTCCGTTGCACTTTGGGCCTCGTGCTGCTGTGCTGCTGCTCTGCCACACATACACACACAAACACCAACCCCGTCCAGTCGGCGTCCTCATTCCACCTCTCTCGTTCCTCCGGTCATCCGTTCATCCTGTTTTCCTACCTTTTTCCCACCGCTTTGTCTTGTCCCAAAGGATTTTTTCATTGTTTTGCCCATTTTCCAAGTCCGGTGAATCATTGTTTGGCCTGAATCAGCTTGAGATTTTCATCTCATTCCATTTTTTCATTTTTATTAGTTATGTAATTTATTTATTTACTCATTTGTTGGGTGTAAATCGAAAATTTCATCTGCTCACGTATGTAACTATTGACAGCAGACTGTTCATCCCAGCTGTCGCAGCCGTGATTTCGAGTGTTTATACTTCAGCCGCGCTGCCTGTCTCTCTGCGCGCAGTGGTCAGAGATGCAGAGGCGCTTAAGGTTTTACTGGCTTTCTCAAGTTCATAGTTTGTTTGAGTTTTTTGAGTCTATGGAATCTGTATTGATTCGTCATTCTAGTTCTGTTGACTATTTTTGTTCCGCTTCCTCTGCGTCTCTGTCATGAAAATGAGCGGACAACTGTTCTTAGGGAATCCGAATTTTGTTATATTGTCATGCTTCCCGTTTTGAATCACTGTCAGAATATAGGAATGTTGAGCTCTGTTGCTGTGGTAGTGTTCAAGTGGCAGTTCTCCGAGGGGGAAGACCCTAAAGGAAAAAAGTTTGGATTTTTTTCTTAGAATTCTGATGTATTTCAGTCTGGAACTCTTTGTCCACCGATCTGATCAATAGCAGTTGTCCGCTCTTCCAATCAACAAAGTTCTGTGATTGTGACCTATGTTGGGAGTGTAGTTTCGCGTTCGCCGAATGCTCATTGTGTGCCTGTTATGCGGACAGCTGTCACGCACCAGAGGTAGTAGTCCTTTTTCTCTTTAACAAGTTGCAGTTTTCGGCTAGACAGTTCCCGAATGTTTTGTACGCCGTATCTCAACCCAAGTCGCGAAGCGTTTCGCTACGTTTTCTCACCGGAAAAGGAGCAGATTTCCGCGACAGATGACATTTGTGACAGTTGTCCGTCCGTCATGTGAAGCTAACCATGCGCCGCGCCGGGGCGCGTTTCTCAGCAGCAACACTACGGCCGGCCTCTACCTGTCCCAGTGACCTCTAAATATCTGGGGAATGTTGGTGCGCGTGTGTTGGTGCGATCTGGTGGTCGGCCAGCCGAAGCCCCTCCACCCTATTGGTTGTCCGTGTGGTGCCAGTGCCGCTGGGTATGTGGCGTTAACCTTACCCAGCCCAGTTAGCACCTTCGTGTTGGTTCTCGCCACCGTTTTCACCTCCTCCAACACCCTCGATGTCGCTCGCCTCAACTACAGCGCCCAGTCCGCAACTGCACCGCCTCGGCGGCTACCGTATCCCCGCTGTTGTTGTTTACCGGCCGGTTGTTTGTTTATTTCTCGTCGTCGCCTTGTTGTTGTTGTTGTTTGCTGATTTATTTATGGCGAAGCCGGGGAGAGACACAGACCCGCCGTAAACACCACCAGTCATCATACATACGACGTCTAGCTTTACGCTCACCGTGGCGTAAGATTCGGCGCATGGTCTGCAGTCACCTACCGGACACCGTATTTTACGTTGCACCTTCAAGCCGTTTTTTTAATTTTTAATGACTGATAATTTCATTTTCGTGAATGGGTTAGTTTTTGGAATGATAATCCGTTTATTTTCCTAAATTTCCGGTTTTTTTACTTTTTACCTAAATTACGCCGTTGTTCTTAATTCGTATCTACAAGTTTTTTCCTTCCGAATTTTATTGTTTTTCAGAAATATTTCTCAATTTTCCATGAATTTTTCCAGTGCATATTTTCCGTTACCTGTTTTCCAACACTTTATGAATGTTTTTTTTTTCGTTGGGATTCTCAACTTTTGGTGTTTCTTGCTTGTTTACGTTCTCCTCTATGAACGCTGGCCAGGTCTGCGCTGATTGATTTTTGATTTTTTTGCTAATGAAATGGTGTATGTGGGCCTCCGTGCAACACCGCCCACCTGCCGAATAATAACACGCCGCGACCACATCGGCATATAAGCTAAAATTTTGTGTCAAAATTTTAGCTTATTGTAGTGGTATTGTTTCATGAAATCTGAATTCAAATCTGCTTTTTTTTGAAAATTGAATTCCTGAATCGTGCTTTCAGTTTTCTTCCACGACTTTCCTTGATTATATTTCCAAAGGACTTCTGTAGATTCACGCTTTGCGAATTCTTTAGTTTTTTATTTTTTTTTATTTTTTGGGTTCAGAGGTCATTCTAGTTTTCAGTCCTATCTAGCCTTGAATTCATTTAATTTTTTTGAAAAGTTGTGTGCTCATGGATTCTCCATCGTCTCGTCACGTCCTCTGCGTCTCTATCGCTAGGTTTCATATTTTGTCTTATGCTACAGCTATAAGAATCGGAATTTGAAATGTGATCAGGAGAAAAAATCGTACTAGTCCTCACTCACTTCATGTTTCATCTCTCCTTTCTAAATTTTCGCCTGAGTATTTTGAAATTTGTGGACTCATGTATTTTTTCTATACTTTTTAACTCTTGATTACGCGCAGAACCTCCTTTCCTCTATCTTGTACTCGATATCGATTGACTTTTTATTGATTCAATCGCGTAATGACACGTGAGTGGTCCATAAAATATTGCACCTTTTGAAAAAAAAAAAACTTTCGGGTTTTATTATCCTTCGTTGTCGATGAGTTGTCCATTCTTTCTCATATTGCCTTTGAACAGATTTACCCTGGCACTGAATTCCGCTTCAAAATGGTGCACATGTAGTGTACTTTTAAGAAAAATAGCCATATTCATAACAATAAGAAAAACCAAGGAAAACGTAAGAAAAAACGTGATATAACAGGAAAATTAAGGATTCATAGCTGGGAGCTCTTCTTTTGAAGAATTTTCTTCTGAATTATTCGCCGAGTCATAAGCTGCGTTCATAGTTCACAGTCTCGGATGCAGACACTGCACGCCCCGCCTACAGTGGGCGTGGCGTGCACACGGTTTGATGATTTAGGATGACAGCGGCTTTCCGACGTTCACGAGTAAACTGAACCTGACAGAACTGTGCGTGTGTGTTTACGATATCGTACTTGTTTTTGTTGGTGTTTTCGTGTGTTATCAGGCGTTCGCCAGCGCTCTGGAGCTTGTTTTTGTTGTTGTTCGGTAAACAGTCGTCTCGCAGTTCATATCGATGGTTGTTCTCATTCAGAGCAACACTCGCCGTCTCCGCCAGCCATCGTTGCGTGTGTCCGTCGAGTGTGTTTCTTCTGGAGATTTGAGAGCTACGACGATGCTATCCGAGGCCCAACGGCCTCCATCGGATCCGACCGGAGCGTCCGCAGCCGCCGCCGCTGCAGCCACCGAAAATCTGCTGATGCTCGCCATTCAGGAACGCCTTCAGAATCAGTTCCGCACCAACAACACCCAACAGCCGGCCAACAACTTCTTCAATCATCATCTGAACATGAACCAATCGGCGTTGGCCGGTCATGACGTGAATCGTCTGTTCCAGCAGCTACTGCTCGGCCTTCCACCACTGCTACCCGGTCTACCCGGACCTCTGGATCTCGGCTGTCTACCCGGCACCTCGATGACGCATCCGCTCTGGCAACACAATCTGTGCGCTTGGCCTGAGTGCAATCATCCGTGTGAGAATCTGGCCGTGTTCCTGAATCACCTGTCGCAGGCGCACACCTTCAACGAACGGTTAGTAACCACCATTAACGTCGAAGACTTCAGGGTCAGGGTTAACCTTTTACCCACATCTTTTCCCTTTGTGTTTTGCCGAGGTGCTCTGGATCGTAAATCTGACCCGTGTTCTCTGATTTTTACCCAGCGTCAAGCTCACGATCCAGTACATCTCAGCTAGACCGTGAGCAGGGTTCGAGCAAAATCGATGACCTTGATTAAGTGTCGGGAAAGTCTGGCGCCTTTTCTTTTTTCGTTTAATTTTGCTTTTGATTAGATGGTGAAGCAATTGGATTAGACCCATCTGGGACTCGCCTGTGGGCCCATATCGATTGGCGCGTGATTAGGTCTTCATCGATTGGCGCGCGCGTAATTCGATATCCATTGTTGTTGACGTGAGGTGTGAATTTAACGCCTTCTGGGCATCATTAATGTAATGTCGCAATTAAGGTTTATTTTCGCCCTCCATGGTATAGATTGATTTACGCGCGAAAAATCAATGCAGCGAGCTTCTATCGTTTGATTGATTTACGTAAGCGTCAATGACCCCTACTTGGTGCGTGTGTTCCGGGCACTTTCGTGTTTTTATTTAGCGTAATCCTTCTTTGGATTCTACCGTGCTTAGTCAGTTAACCTCTACTTTGTAGGGAGATTTTTTTGAAATTTTTTCATTTTTTTCCGAAGAAAAGGGAACATCCCTGATAATCAGGCGCAATGAAGCGGATCATCGAACGCTCACACTCCGGCCAACTATCCCTGTGATCGAATTTTCCCCACAACGAAAACTTTCTAAGCGTTGCTTTGTCGACGCCGCTGGCGATCGGTCGAGAAAAAACCTCAGCACGGCCGAGTAATGCCGGCTGCAGCAAAAGTGCACAGGTTTTTCAGCTGGCGACCATTGAACACCAAAAATTACACGTATTGTTGTGAAAAATATTGATTATTTCCGATTTTTTCCAGATCAACGTCAGAAATGCGCGCTCAGGTCGAGCTGGTCGACAGTCTGGAGCACCGGCTCAGTAAGGAACGAAATCGACTGCAGGCGATGATGCAGCATTTGCACATGAAGCAGTCGCCGGACACCACCACGCCTGCGTTGGGAAAGGTGAATAATTAAAAAATTAATAAATTATAAATTTATAAAGGAAAATTATACTGCTCCTCAAGCGCTTCTGATTTCATGCCGATTATTTTTGAGCTACATTTGTGCCGGTTATTCTCACTTTGCTGTTTGTTTTTCACTCGCCTGGGTTTATGTGAATTTCGGTCGCGTCGCGGCGCGATCGGCTTTCTAGAAGGTGGCGTTTTCTTCGACTGTTTAATCACATTCACTTCCGATTACCCTTACCTTTGTCTTGGACATGGGTATCGCCAGGATTTCATGGGTATATTGTTTACTATGGGATTTTCTTATGTAACTACGAACTTTATGTGGTTCCGATACCGCATCCTGTGCGTCCCTGACCCTGCCTCGTTCCTGGTGCGTTGCCGACTATAAACGAACCTTTTCACAGGCGCAAAAAATGTCTAAAATTCTTTTACGCCTACAGTGGCTATTTAATAATATTGATATATACATTTTCTTTCACTTGGCTATTTTTTAATTTCTTCTGTTTCCTCTTGATTAGTCATTGCCGAGTGGATCACCTGTGATATGATATTTGCTAGATAAGGCACCAAAGGTTGATGGTCAAGTAAACTATATGAAGAAACTTCCCATTCCACAACTATTCAAATTAGATCTCCATGGAAAAGTCCCGAATGTCGACGAATCTCGTGTTAAGACAAGAGATTCGTCCACGCGAGCGGCCGCATCGCGGTTAGCAGCGTGCAAACTCGTCCACTGCACGAGTTTAGTGAAAACTCAGTGCCGATGGGATCTTTTCACCAATACTCAAAAAATCAAGACGTAAAATATAAAAAAACATCATAATAGTTAATAAGTAAATAATAAATACAACAATACATGCAGACAGTTTGGTATTCAGGTCGAGCCGTCGTCGCCACCGCTGCGTTCGCCGAAACAAGAACCTGCGTTCACGGCTAGTTCATCATTATCGACCACCCAGACGCAGCCTGTTCAGGTTGGTTTTTTTGAAATTTTTATTTCCCATTGTTTTTTCTGGTTGATTTTGTTTTTCACTTCGGTGCTATTTCCTCGTTGTGTGGCGTATTTTTCACTCGTTCACCGAGTTGCTGTTCACTGCTGCCCAGCTGATGTTATTTGGTCTTTATTTTGTTCGCTGATCGCTTGGCAGCCGGCAGAATTGTTTTCGTCCCGGCTCCTGAGAGTATGTGTGTGTGTGTCTGCTGTGTGTTGTGTGTGTTGTTGCTCAGACAAGTGGGGCGCTATGGTAACGCTCATGATCACCGAGCAATGTGTGGTGTGCATGACAATGACCCTTGGAATGCGGAAGGGACCCGTTTTTTTTAATTTCGCTGAGATTTTAATTGTATTTTTTTTCGTCCGAACCCTAGTTAGTATTGTAGTCAATGGATGACTTCTTGACCTGTATCCATTGGTGTTTTCGGTCCACATCTCTAGTCTGTGAAACTCCCATGGGATAAGAGGACTTGTAAACTATCCTCGAAAGGCCACGGATAGGGCTCGGATAGGTCCAGGATGTGGGTTTGAATCCTGCCGTGATTCTTGCGGTGATCCGACTACCATCATCACAACATCCAGTAGTCTTATCGTTAGTAGTAACCAACTAAACGCTGTTATTAAACTAGAGTTTCAAGTCTTCGAAGGTTTGGTGAAGTTTTTTACCCAGCCTATACCCTAGTGCCGTAGAGGTGTAAGATTTGAGCGATGTATATTGACAAGCGTTTCTTGTTTGATGTTTGGTGCATTACGGTAAAGGTAAAGGTAACGTGCTCGGCGTTGATCAGTCCCTGAGGACGCGCCATGCATTCGTGTTCTATTTAGAATCGTAGACGCATGGTGAATGCGTATTTGGCCTACACAATGACTTGCTGGGGCCAGCAGCCGTACCTAGTGCCTTTACCTTCCCAGACAAGTCACGTACCAATTTACGCGACTCTTAAGGGATGTAAGACTTGGCTCGCCTGGGCGAGTATTGATCCCACGACCGTTCGGGTGAGATTGCGAGTCTTACCTCTGCACCATGCGCATCAATTTCAACGTATGAGGGAACAGAAGAACATTTACATTCTCTCAGTATCCGAGTACAAGGTGTTATACCCCCTAGAACAATTATGACATTTGGCCAGGCCCGTATATAGCGAAACTGTGTAAAAGAGCGAAAACTAGCTTTCGAGGAGAAATGGTGCTGTGATTAGTTATTGATTGATCGATCGATCTAGCCGAACTTTTCCATGGCCGGCTAGGATTCAGGGGTGCAGATGCATGGCCACAATATTATATCAATTTGATACCCACTTGATGAGCTTTGGAGGGCAGAGCTAGACGGTTGCCTGTTTCTAGTCCTTCTGTTTATTCTGTGACATACCCATGGGGTATATCGGTCGTATAATTCTTATAATTACGAAGAGGATTGATTTTCTGCTAATAGAGCCAATCTATCGCACTTGGATTGCCCTCTCTCTCGCATTCTCTCTGTGTCACGTCGTCGGCGCTTCGCCGCCGCGTCGACCCCGTCGGACGTCGATTTGTTTACATGACGATCGATGCCGTAGATAAACAAAACACGCACACACACATGTACCATCACCCGGCGGCCACAGTGACGAATCGAACGCTATCGATTGATTGGACATAACATCTAACAAAGCGGCCCCTGATCAGTCGTAAAGTAAGGTCCCTATAGGATTCCTTTGGAGGGCTTGTCCCCCCCTCCCACTTTAATAAGAATTTAACCGGATATTTGTTGAAGTTTTGAAAACAAAAAACAAAAAAATGTGAAATTTACGCAGCATTAAAGGGAGGAGAATGAGGAAATCTTAAACTATAAATGAGAGTGGGTGATTATGGAATTCTATCGATTTTGGAATAGATTTTTCGACCGGAAGTCTTAAACTGAAATCTAATTTTCTTCTTGTTTTCAGCTTGATGATCTTTATTGTGGACCTTTTTGCAGGAAAAGTCCTAACAAATCCTCTTTACATTCATGCTATAATGGTGGAAAGATAACGGAGTCAGTCCCCTATGGTCGCGCCACGCGCTCGTGTTCCATTTAAAACCGTAGATGGTGAATGCGTATTTGGCGTATACAATGACTTGCGGACGCCAGCCACTATCCCAAGTCAGTGTCTTTACCTTCCAAGATGAGTCTCGTAGCAATTTACCCGTCCCTGGAGGGATTTAGGGCTTGGCTGACCCGAGCGGGGATCAATCCCACGTCTGCGCGGGTATCAGTTACACAAATAGTCGAAGTAAAGGCCCCTTCAGGGCTTACTGAGCTGCTGCCGTAGTAACAATGGAACAGAGGGATCCCGCAGCTGCGCAGTGGTACTGTATCCGTTTTCAAAATTCTCTACAAAATTACCCATATCGCCGACTATGCATTGATAGTTTTTTGACCAACGACAGTCCAGTGGACGGCCGGAAATACGCGTACAACCCCTATTCTGTTCTACTTTGGTTTACTGCCGCAAGAGAGTCCGAAAGGGTTCTAAAAGAAGCTCCCGTTTCATTCATATACCTGAGAAAAGGTTTTTTGGAATGTGGGCGGTCGGCAGGTAATGAGCAGCGATCGCTCACTGTGCCGACGAGAACGATATCGACGGCATCGTTGTCACCGTCGTCGTCGTGGTCGACGACGGCGACGACGACGACGTTGTCGTTCTTCCAAGCGGCACATCGATCCGCTCCGCAGCCGCTCTGCTGCGACGGCAGCGGCGGTGGCTGCTGCTGCTGCTGCAGTCCTCAGCATGCACTTTTGCTGTGTGTATGTGTATGTATGTGGTGATGTGTGTACGTGTCTGTGCAAAAGGCGTCGCGTCGGCAAACAAACGACGACGGCGGCCCGTCCCTGCCGTCGTCGTCCACCGACAGGGTATAGAAAGGGTATATTTGGATATTTAAAGCCAAAAAATATCATCAAGCGCCACCCAGATCCGTCGGTCTGAACTAGTACAAATACCTCACACCTAACTCAAAGAAAAGAGAGTGAGAATCCCGAATCTGGACGATGATCCCTCAGGAGCCCCAGGCCTTGTTTATGTCCTCTATGAGACGCACCCACAACACCCTACCGTAGTCCAGAAAGGGCACCACAGCTCTTTTGAAAGGTCTATTTCTACCATGGATGGGTATCGTAGATGGAGATCTAATGTTAGAAGATCTATAGCAAGTTAGGGTGCGCAAGGTATTGTGGTAAGAGGCGCTACTGACGCCAGCACGGTCGAGTGATCGATCCCGGCCCGGGATAAACAAGCCTTTCATCCCTCCTGGTTTGGGCAAGTTAGTGCCAGGCTCTTAGTGTGATTGTCACAAAGAACTATATTGACTTAGCCTCTCATCTGATGAAGAACCGCCTCGTCTGGGTTCTTATCTACCGCACGTGCGGGGTTAGAAGGATCATGCCCAGATAAACCGCCTCCCACAAGTTTTTATCGGTAATTAGCTCTCCCACGCCTCCTAGAGGAAAAATTCAGGAGTTTTGCAGGTAAATTGGTTGAATTCAGGAAAATAGAAGAAAACAAAGCTTTTTTACTGCTTCCTGGATGGATCACTAGGTGCTGCTAAAAAAGAAAAGGATGGAAACATATCATAATATGGTCACACTAATCGTCGGCGTGCCTTTTAGTAGCTAATTTTCTAATTTTGTCGTCTATTTTTGCTTTATCGAGAAATTTTCGAAGTTTGATGGTTTCCAAACCCCTCTCTCACTGGACCGGGCGTAGCTAACGAATGAATCAATCACTGGATTATAGAGCACCGGGCAGAGAGTCATAAATATCGTTGACTGTCGGTCGGCATAACAACACAATCGTTGCGGGACCCTCATTGCGCCCATCACGTCAAATGTTATCATAGTGCGATTTTTTGTGTGTTGTTTGTTCGATTCGGAGGCATTGATGTCGATCGTTTGGATCGACAGATGAGAGAAGTTTATATCGATCTGAAAAAGTGCACCGTTGCGCTGTAATTATGATCATGAAGGGTTAGCTGTTGCAGGACATTGTTTGGTCGAGTGGAAAGAGGGGCCACTTTCACCCGCACGGTCGAGCGATCGATCCTCATCCAGGCTAACCAAGCCTTCCGTCCCTACAGGGTCGGGTAAATCGGTACCTGACTTGTCCGGAAAGGTGAAAACACTGGCGCGTTCCTACAAGTACTAGTCAGAGCCGACGGTTCAACTTCACCCTCACACTTACCGTCGCTGTTTCTGGGGCTGATTTTTCGGGTGAGGTGGAAATTGAACCCTTGCCCTAGGGTAAGGAATACCCGATATTTTGAACCATTATGTTATTCTACTTTTTGTGTTTTTTGTTGTTAGGATTTAACTTAATGATAATTTTTTATTAGTTTTTTATGTCAGGGCACCCTCATATGTTTCCTGTTTCAAAATATCTCTTTTTGAAGTCCTTACCCCGAAATAGAACGTCATAAATCCTCTTTTAAAGTGTTATTTATAAAAATAGCTTCCGGAATGCGCTTTCGTCACCAAAGACCATCGCCGCTTGCGACGTGATTATTCTAAGACGCGATTAATTTAATCAGTTCACGTGAATATGGGCTGATTCACGAAGTTCTCGAAGTTTTTTCTCGTTTTTTATCCTAATTTTGCGATTACAAATATTACGTCATAGTTCTGCCACGAGAAATTCCCTCCGTTGGCGGATTAGGATTTGAGGATTCATCCTTTTTTACCAGAATTCAACGTCAATATCATTCAGGGGACAAGGAAGAGGATTATCGTTGTTTATCACCATTATTTAACGTCATTTATCTGAAAAAAGGCCTGAATGGGGATTTCTATAGTGGTAGAGGCAGATATCAGATTTAATGTTAGGTGAGGATATTGTGTTGGGTGTAGACTGGTTTTTTTTCGCTTGGTGTAACGCCTGCAAACCCATCGGTGATGGTTCTAGAATTTTGAGGGGAAGACGAGTGCGTGGCGCGATCCTGATCATCCCTTTACCCTTTTACTTACGAACAAAATAACATCGTTGAATAACAAAAACTATCCGTGACGTTCTTAAATGTTTCCAATCACTTGGGAGTCGGATTGATATTCCATTTTAATAAAAGGAGTAACTCTGAATGGAAGTCGAGTGCATGGCGTATCCTTGGAGGACTGATCAACGCCGACCGCCTCTTGTTTTACCGTACACATGTAGGTAAATTCTAGTGATTCTTCTGTCCTCTTCCTTGGGTTGGGTGTGGGAAGATTCTGCCATGAATTGAAAAAAAATAGAATTTTGAAAAAAAAATTATTGAAAACTTTTTTTGAACTACTTCTGGAGCAGGAGCTTCTTGAAGACTCCACGGTCCCTAGTTCTGATCGAGTGCACGGCGCATCCTAAATGGATCGTCCTGTCGCTTCGAAAGTACTACAGATGTACGTACACACGGCAACCTTGAAAATATGCAAATTCCCGTGAGGATTAGCGCGAATTGACGCGACGGCGGGTAAATACTAACCAATCATACCTTACCTCTCCCCCCTACCCATCCCCCGTCTCACATGTACTATTCGCTGGGGAATGGGGTAAGGTCACGAGTCTGTGTGACAATATTGCGCCATGCGGCAAGGTGTCACAAGGTGAGAGGAGGGCGAATGTTTGTATTTGGGACATGATTACGCCATGCACACGTGCGATGGTTTATCACCCTGGCGTCATTCGACGATGCAACTTATCAACTGTTATCACAAAGAAACCAACAGACAAACAGGGATGCCTGTGGCCTCAGGGTAATATTTTCATGAAAGGGAAGTATTAGGTGTTGATCATCTTTCCTAAGGGTGCGCCATGTATCCGCCTTTTATTCAGAATAATAGAGTGGTCATAATCAGTATGTTCACGATTTTGAACCTATTGAAAAATATAAAGTGATGTAAGGATTGGTTAGCCTGGGCGAAGATCGATCACTCGACTGTTCGTATAGGAATGGCGTATTTTACCACTGCGCAAAGCACCCCAGATGTGAAAGTTAGCTATAACAAGTAGTTCGGAGTATCCACTGCCATGATGTTAAGAAGATTTTAGTCTCGATGGTGCCATTTTTCTTGGATTATTGGGAAACTTTTTATTCCTTGGATTATTGGGAAACTATTTTCCTTTTATTTACTTTTTTCCACATTTTTTCACAAGGGAAAGTCCTTATATTTGAATAGAACCAGACTAGAGGAAGGACGTGTGGGGTATTGTAGGCTGCATTGGAGAAAAAATCAAAAAGAAATTTCAAAAATGTGTTCTTCTGGAGATCGAAGAAAATCTTAGAGGTGGTCCTTCTACTTCTACTTATTCTTCATTTCTTTCTTTTTCTTCTGTGGAACAGGCCATGCGGTCGGGTAAGAACGCGGCTGTCCTCGGCAAGTGTACTTGCATGAGTGCACGACTCACTTACACTTTACATTCATAAGGTAACGACCGTGTACGCGTTTACCCAGAGAATTGAGTCAGTTTGTCATCAGCGCTCCCCGATCGCCCGCCCTAAACGGCAGTGTTGCCCTATAAGGGTAATAGGCTGCCGCCTGGCGGCGTTCATCAAGGCGAGGGACCGGCCTGAAACCGGAGAATTTTTCTTTGATTTCGAACAAATTAACTGAAATTCTCGTTGGAGAGCTTTTATCCGAGGAGGAGGTAGAAGTTGCCGGAGGAGAACCACCAACACTTGGACTAACCCATACCCATTTCGTTAGCTGTGGCTGGCTGACATGGGTTAGCCATGAGCTCCCACTCGGATAGCGAGCAGCCCCTCAAGGTGAAAAGTGAGGAGTGAAATTTTCGGGAAGATTCTACGTGCTCAGAAGGTGGAATTTTTCCTGGGAGAACCGAGCCTATACCCAGCCCATTTGCTATAGTTATATCGTTTGGATATGGGCTTCTGCTCCGGTAACAGGATCCCGAACCCCGAAGTAACCCAGACCCAGCTCATCTACGGTGTAGTTACATGGAGTTGGTATGAGCTTGTGTACAGATGGCGGGCCATTCCTTAGGTAATAATCAAGTGAAAATCTCCTCGGAGAGGTTCTACCTGGTTAGAAAATGGTATTTTTCCGAGGATAACCACCCAAACCCTCCGACTAGCCCCATACCCAGTCCATACCCAGTCCATACCCAGTCCATCTATTGTTCAGTTGCATGGCCTGAGTATGGGCATCTGCTCAGGTTACGATCTCTTTCCGCGGGTATTTTCCACCTGAGGTTCCTGGAAGGTATCCAGCCCCACACAGTTTGCTTGCTGGTGAATTTCACCACCGGCTTGTGATTGTTGATAGTTACCCAGCCGCTCTATACCGTCGTAAACCATTCGTAACCCTGCATTAGTGTGGTTGATAAACGACGCCTGCTGATGTTTACAAGCAGCAGCTTGGCGGCCTGATAACAACCGAAGGAGGCAGCAGCGACCGCTCATTCTGAAGTGATTTGGTTGAGTTATGGGTTTGATTAAACCCGCTGGAACAACTAGACGTTGTCCGGAACCTTTACCCGGATTAGCCAACGTCCTTTCGAGCGACTAAGCCACAAAGAAATCGATTTCCGGACGTCTGTTGTAAGCCCGGTAAGTTTAAACATACCTGTACCCATTTTCAAAACACCTCAGAATTAGCTGTCGAGCTGCTCGACTGTCCTCTTTTGGGACTTACTCTGGTCGTCAGGCGTAACCTGTCACTTCACTTCTTCCCCAACGTCTGTACTCTTCCATGGTGTCATTTTCTCGAGGTCATTTTGACGGCGACGACATCTAGCTGACTCTTACCCAGACAGGTTACGGTGGTGATGGCGTGGGTAAGTGGTGGGGTACGAAAGGCCGGACGCGGTCTCACATGATACATGGTTGTGTAAACAAAACCCCCGCGCCGCGCAGCACGCCACGGTAGATGGGTAGAGAAGAGACACCCAACTCCTTTACCCCAACCCCTACACTTACCCATCGCACCCGGAAAACTTCACTTCTATGTGTGGGAACATTATGGGACGTATCGCTGTTGCTAGGTGTTACCCCACCATCTTGGCACCCAGCCAATAACCGGATTTTCGCTGCAGGACCGGTTGAAAACACCGTGTCAGCTGATCGGAGGTGTTGTTGTTGTTGTTATTGTCCCGTATGGCGTCATGGGGTCGGGGTGGCCTGACCTCCTTCGAGAAATAAACGCCCGCCCCCTCCCCCACCGTCGATCGAAGGAATCGATAGTTCCTGGATGGTTCTGAGGGGGTAGGATTGGTGTGGGGACCAAATCTTTTACACTCTACAGAGGCAGAGGGGGTATGGGTGAGGACTGATCAGAACCAGAGGTCCTCATAATTTGCGGGAGGTGACTGCGTTAATTGATTAATTGCTCTGCTAGTACAAGAATTTTCGCTTTTTAGGGACCATCGTACTCCTCTAGGTGGATCTTTCCGAGGAGTAAGAACACTTGAAGTAGGAGATTAAAAGAAATGAACAATAAATATAAATAACACAAATAGTTCCATTGAATAGTAAGAGATGCAAGGAAATTTCTGATGGAAATTCAGGTCGGTGTCGTCCAAATCGAATATTTTTTTTTCAATAACAGAATATAGAAAACAAAGCAGTCAAAATTTCAAGAAAAATTCGAAGGAAGAATGGTTTGTAGATAACTTGAAAATGTTTGTTGTTTACATTTCCTCAATTTCTTTTAGATGGTTATTCTTTCAAATCCACTTTTTTCTTGAAATACCCGCATGCGACGGTGATTACGTTCTCGTACACTCTTTTTCTCTCACTTTTCCCGTTTTTTCTTCGTCTTTTTTCACTTTCTTTTTTTCATATAGAATCTTGTTTTCTATTTTCTTCCATTTTCAGTCACTTCCATCAGTATCGCTGTCCATATCGGAAGCGGCAACGACACCGTTGACGATTCCCGCTCCGTCAGTCGTCTCATCGGAAGGATCTCCGACGTCCGGCGATCAACAACTGCAGAAGACGTTTGTGCCGCGACGAAGTCGAATTTCTGACAAATCCGTACTGCCCATATCCGCCGACATTGCCAGGAATCGGTGAGCCTCTTTTTTTCGTTTTTTTTTCTACAAAATCAGGTTTATCTAGTTGATTTTAACTACGCCCTCTCGAGCGCTTGTTGATATTTGATAGTTTGGCTTTTTGGTCTCAAATTTAAGCTATTTCTTGTGTACGGTAAATTTTCTGTGTTTTCTGGGTTTCCATCTTTTCCCTATGATATGTGTATAGTAGGCGGCAAAATTCAGCGATGGCCTGGTGCGTCCTCTGCGTCTCTAGCCTTTGTTGCGCGTGTCACAGTGGCGCTGCTGAGTATGAGTGGACCATCAGACACGTTTTGATTTATGGATTTCATTGATTTACGCAACCACTGGCTTCTCCTATTTCTCCTTTACCTGACAGTTTGCCTATGAAATGCCCAGCTGGAGGCAGTTTTGGGTTTCAAATCCATTCCCAATTGTGATGTGATTGTGAATGGAAAACGAGTGCGTGGCTCATTCCTAGACGACTAATCACCGCTGACCATTTTACGTTTACCCTTTTCTGTAACGCTCACCGGAAAATTGGTGGTCAACCACACCCAGTATGTCGTAGCCCGCCGGCCTGCCATGACTCATCGCTTCCTTTAGAGAGACGGCCGCAAATCTGTCGTTGTAGATGCTAAACCAGTTCCCCGTTCCGTTTTTTACCCAAATGGATGCCGACAATGACGCTTGGGTTGCCGTACGGGGTATAGGTGTTTCCGTGAAGAAGCACCGTTGAACGGAAAGTGGGTAATTATGCGCTAAAGGGTAAAACTATTCAGAAAAGCTGGTTTTTCTCTCAAGTTTGGCCCTCTGAATGCCAAACCTTGGGGTACGCTGGGTAGAATGGGCACTTTGGAAACACGAAATAAATAATAATAATAATAATAATAATATACAAATAAATGGAACACGGTGAAAGATTTCAATTTCCGGGCTTCAAAATTTCCTCTGCTAGATCGCAGTCTTCCAATAAAGTCTCATTTCGGCCTATTTGGACTCCCGTTACGCTCACCTTACCGGTTTTGGGTTTATTAGGCTCTTCGGGTGTAACACCCGTCTTCTAATCCTCATCTCTTAAGCCACGGTGATAAATTTATACCATAATCGAGACTGACCGTCAAGAATCAAGATGACGGGTAGGTTGGTCGGCGTTGATCGGACCCATTAGAACGCGCCATGCATTCGTCATCCATTAAGACTCGTGGAAGCCCTAAGATTCTAGGGCGATTTTTTGTTTAGAATGATAATGTCCTTTTTATTTTGCGGCTGATAAACTTAAGCTGCCCTTACCTACAATATACTTTTAGAATGTAAACAGATTATTTTCTAGCGTGATTTGGTTCCGGCGCACTTTAAACTCCACCTGTACTACGGCATTTGGCTTAGTTGATACCATTCTGTTGACATTGGTTGCACTATGAAGAATGAAAGGAATTACAAGTGGAATGATTATTGACTATTTTACAATTTTATTTTTTTATTTTTTCAGGGAATTCTACCGATCGAATGATGTTCGCCCACCGTACACCTATGCGTCGCTTATACGACAAGCGATCATGGAATCACCCGAGTGTCAGTTGACGCTGAATGAGATCTACACCTGGTTCACCGACACATTTGCCTACTTCCGACGGAATGCGGCCACGTGGAAGGTCAGTTCGATTATTGATTTATGGATTTATCGATTTATTTCCGTGTTTTAACCGGGGGAAAATGCATGGTCCACCGTCTAGAGTTGTTGTTGCGACTAGTCAATTGGTCTTAGTTTTTGCTAAAGACTGTGGTGGTTGAATCGATCATTAGCCGTGGCTGTGGTTTATCGATTTATCGACCTCCTCACTGATCAATCGATAAGTCAGTTCAGTGGAGTTATTGAGCCGCTGCTTTTGGTTAGACTTCCCGTCCGCTTTTTGGATTGGTATAGGGCTCTAGGACGATTTTTCTTCATCTTCCTCATTTTATGAATTTGATGGATTTATCGATTACTCGACGAACGCGTCATATATCGATCGATACATCAGGGGTTTAGCAGGGGATCATCGGGTGGATAGTGAAATGGTAGTTCTGTCAATTGACGCATTTTACGGTATGAAGTAGGTATGACCTTCCAGGTGTAGATTCATTTGATAGGTCATCGATTGAGCGGAAATGATAGTCGATCAATCGATCGATTGACCTAGTGTCTCTGTCTAATTGATTAGATCGTTAGGTCCTGGCGTTTGGATGAAAATATAACTCATTCATTATCTCACCTTTTTTCTTCAAGTTTGTCGCTTGATGGTGCACTCTTCATGGGCGATTTGGAAGTCGTTTAACCCTACTGACGTTATTCTATACCCGTCCGTGGACGGTGTCCTGGGTAACTTACTCAGCGGCTGTCCATTGCGTGGAAAAACTTTTCCATTTTGGGCCATCGCTTGTGATAGTATCTGTGTCTGGGGATTGCCTTATCAGTGAGAGTTTCTTAAACAGGCGAGTGGGAAGGGCGGAGGCTGAGTCAGAGTCTGGCTGATTTGTGGTTTGTTGTCTCGCTGGGTATGTTTTATCCCGATGATTAACCCACACGTTCGCGGAATGTGCACTGCTGCAGAGTGTTGGCCGGTTTTTTCGGCACTGCTGCTTGACAACAGTTGGCCAGCAGTGCTTGTAGGTGTGTGTAGATGCGGAATACCTTTCCCCGTCCGCTCTCTTAGCCACCCCCTTTTTTTACCCCCCCCCCCAACCTTACCCCGACGACGACGAATTGTACTTTACGCTTTGCATTGTGCGACGACGGCGTGTGGTTATGCCGTTTTTGCTTGTTTATAGCGAGCAACGCGGCTGCAAGTGTCGATGATGATGATGATGTTCGTGGAACGAGTTCGGGGAATTGGGCCGTTTTACCCAGGGTAATCACCGAAACCCGGGGGTTTCAGTAACCTTAATCTCACCACTGTCCACCTCTCACTTCAGACATAGCACGAGTTTTCGTATACCTTCGATGTTCATGAATCAAAAATCGCAGTAAGATCGAGGTGAAGGGAGCTAGAGGCAGCCAAGGTCTCTGGCTTCGGTCATTAACCTGGGTGAGATGTACCGTACGATACCCAGGCATCTTCTCAGGCAGCTACCCGTTCTCCTAAGTGTGAAGAAGTTCACGATGGAAGAGGAGTTTATTTAACTCGAAGTATCCAGTACCATACCCTGAGCATACCGCAGTTTATTATTCAGAAAGCTCTGGGTATCCGGTATAGATGTGCCGGCACTCATCTCAGCTAACCGAATTCGTGAATCATAGATCGTGGCAAGTTCGCGGTAAGAGGAGGGTTAATCAATCCTTCGTACCCGATTCTTACCATGAGGTTTCGTTGTTTGTTGAGGATAAGGGTGTCCGATTTCCAGACGAGTCTTTAGGCGGTCATTCGTTCAGCTCTACATTCGCGAATCTTATATCTTGTCAAGGAAGGAGTTAATTAACCTCGCGGTATCCGTGGCTTTCCCATACATCAGATTTATTAGGATCAGAGTTTCCGTTACCCCAAGCTGATCCTTGGTTCTTCGACCACCCGCTTTCCATTCATCAGTCGTGTGTCATACATAAATCACCTGCAGATCGCGGTTAGAAGTGGGTTCATTCGCTTCGGGGTATCCGATACCCTCTGCACCGGTCATGACGAGGTGATCGTAGTCCTCGGTGGTACTCGGGCGAACGCCGTCTACAAATCCTCCTCGCATTCCTTGTCGTTTTTACCCGGCCATCCCATTCAGCGAATTGAGGCCGTCGCGTTGTCGTCGGCGAGCGGCGGTGTCGTTAGCTGTCGTTACGATTGCTGCCCAGGGATGTGCCGCTTTGTTTTCGTCCAGGAGAGCGGAAAAAGGAAATCATTCGGTCCGGGAGGTTTGATTTTACCCATGGGGGTAGAAAAATGTCCGATTCTCCTCAGAGAGACCGTCGGTGTGCCTTCGGATGATGGAACCTGGCTCCTGATCAGGGTTCCTGTTTGGGTTTGCTAGATCGACGGTTAGCCATCTTCGTGTAAAAAAGGCTTGCATTACCGCGGGTATCCGTGTTTTACTCCCAGACTTTCCGCGACATCTGACTTAGGAAGGTCAGGGTATCTGTCACCCCGAGTTTTCCTTTGGATCACGTTAGGAAGCGGGTTTATTCGCTTATGAAGGCACTGAATGATTCACGGCTCCTTCTCAGTGTTCCTCAGACCAGGAATTGATGGATCATAAGGGCTTTAGTTCTCGCACAGGACGTTACGTGCGTATACGCCGTGCTGTCGTATTTTCTTGAAAATGAAATCACTGGTCCTACCCTTGCGGAAGGACCCAATGAGTGAGAACTTATTCTTAATATGTGTGTCTCGACAATTCAATTGAATCTCTTCTAGTGGATAGGGAACCGTCAGGGTATGCTTCTTGAGGTATATACCTGAATAAATTTACCAAAATCATCAAGGCGCTGTCTGCTGCTTTTCCGCGTCTCTGCGGTCTTGTTGAAGATCCTTTCTCGGTAATTCGTATCGTAAACCTTTTTCCGTGTAAATATTATACCATGAGGGTGTCACTTCTGTAGCTCAACCTGCTGGTACTGGAAAATGATAGAAACTCATGGTAACCCATGGGTAAAAACTCCTCAACCCGCGATTGAAGTCGTTGCTATCCGTCGCGCTCTGTCATAACAACCTTGTCGTTCGCCTTGTACCAGCCCGACGCCGGCTGTTTCTTTCGTCGGCCGTTTGTTGTCTGTCGTATTGTATTCCAATAATCGTCACACACGACGCACGCAGCGTATGCGTCAGCGTTACGCGAAAAAAGTCGTCACCGGGAGCAAAAAGCGACATTGCCGTCGTACTAGCTAGCGACTGCTCCGGTCTTTTCACAAGGCGTCGTTCATGCTCCGGAACAATTAGTGAACGTATCGATTGATTAGCTTACCTGGACAAGGTGAGGGATACGGGATGATGAGGGTACTAGGACGCGAAAAGGATGTGGCGCACCTCTCAGGGAAATCAAAACAAAATCAAAAAAAACTCGACATTTCGGAGGTGAAACTTAAGAAATCTCATGCCTCTCTTGACCATCATCGGGACGCTCTGAATGAAAGACGAGCGCAGGGCCCATCCTCAGGGGTCTGATCAGTCTTATCTTTACCTTTAATATTTTTGTGGTATTCTTATTATAATAATTATTTTTTGCAGAATGCTGTCAGGCACAACCTATCCTTACACAAATGCTTCCAACGTGTCGAACAAAACGTGAAAGGAGCCGTGTGGACGGTGGACGACAGTGAGTTCTACCGACGGCGACCGCAACGCACCGCTGCGACACGGAGTCAACCGAACACGCCGTTACCCGAAGAGGTATGATCTTTTTCGATTGATTGCTAATCAATAAATCGATTTTTCGCTTCGATTTATCCTAGGGAGTGGGCGGGATATTAGTTTTTCGTGTACTTAGGGTGGTTCTTGTTCGATTGATCACAGTACACGCGCTGATGAGCGCGTCACGCGCAGCGTATTGATTGGATTATCGATCGGTCTCTTTGCTATTGGTTTGGCTTGCTGACAACCTAAAATAAATCAATCGTTGTGAATAGATAGTCGGATGTAATTTTCGCGAATTGTATTTTTCATGAGGGCTCACTCTGAAAAATAGAAAACCATTTTGATTTTTTTACTATTCGCGAATGACCGATCGATTTCGGGCCACATGTGATATCGATTGGGTCCCGGTTGGGTTCCGTGGCGATGGGAACTTCTCGCGCTTCTTACTTCTAAGTGGACCGAAGAACCTTTTATTTTCACGTTTCGAAAGCTGCGATGTTTCTCAAATAGATAGATTGCCTCAGGGAACTTTTTTCAAATTTAAAATGGTTAGAAGCATATTTCTGCCATGTACCTATCATCACGGGAACTTCACCTATTTTATGTGGTTTTATTTTGAATAAAAAATAAAAAAATAAGTTCAATAATTTTGATAGTACATTTTAATACTAATTTTTCAGATGCTTGCTCAGCGAATCATCGACCAAACGGCGCTGAGTATGATCGAGCAACGGAACGACGATACCGTTCGTCTAGCGGAAAACGCCTTATTAAACGGTGGCCTCGAGGGCGTGTTGTCTTTTCTAGGTGAATATAAAGTTACCGGTTACCCAGCGGTTACCCCAGCCGGTTCTTGATTATTTCCGGTCGATTTTGTTATTTAGAAATGATTGCAGCGAATTCTGGTGACACAAATCCGCTGTCGTTGCTGTCAGCTGCAGCTGCCGCGTCAGAGCACAGCTCATGTGCGGTGACGCCGAATTTGATGGTGAAAGAGGAACCGCGGGAGGCGCTGATGGAGATCCAGGACAGCCAACTGGCACAGATCAACGGTCGGATAGGTGGGTTAGCGTTCGGGTTTTAATTTACCCCGTTTTTTGGTCGAAAATTTGGCTAGAACTCCGTGGGATTCAACGCCTGCGTTCACACTCGCCAGCAGTGCAGTGACGAAACTGAACAATTTCACCTATGGTTACCCTATGTTGTACAGCTATGCCGCGTACTCTGCGTCTCTGTCCTGTACACGGCCGTAGCCCTTTCCTAGGCTGCAAAATGTGGACGGGCCTCGGTTGAATGATCTTGCAGCACTTTAGAGTGTCCAGTTGCATTGTAAGGCTAAAAATGGTGCGAATGTTGCGCTGTACCGCGTCCTCTGCGTCTCTGTCCACCGTCATAGCAATGCTGCTTTCATTCCCTAGTATGACTTGGGAGGTTAGTCTGATTGGTTGGTCCTGATATATTTTATTCCCTTTACTCCTATGATATAGTTACGTAATGGTGTAAAGTGTTGCGCCGCGCTGCGTCCTCTGCGTCTCTGCCCGATCTTTGCTGTGGTGCATTACAGCTGAGTATGAATTGGTGGACAGTCTCGCAACACTTTAGAGTGTCCAATCGTGCAATAAGATTACAAAACTGGGTGAAATGTTACAAATAAGGTTTAAAAATATTTTTTCCAGATTCTCATGATCCGGACGCTACTCCGCCGGCCGACGACGAATCCCGGCTGGTTGTTGAAGATCAGCAACTTCCTGACCAACAACCTGACCAGCAACTGCCGTCGCAGCCAGCTCCGGTGGCTTCGAGTTGTTGACTATCGGCGGGATGTCCCCTGGAGCTGATCGGCAGTACCGTACTCGTACCGTAACCAAAACCGAGAACTAATCACCGTAGTAACATCCACAACAACAAAACCGAGGACACTGAACGTTGCTCCGTCGCTCCAGAGTTTCATAATATTGATTTTCCTATATAATATTTATATGATATGTACATGTGTTCCTCTCGTAATGATTTATCGATTTTCCTTGTCAATTTTATCATAACTTTCTTCGCGGAGAAATCAGCCAAGAATCTATCGATTGACGACTTTACGCGCGCACCAATCAATTTATATAGTCGTAGTGATAACGGTAATTCTACGGTTTGCCACCATAAAAATGAGCGGCAGTTTGGGTCGCATGTGAATCCAGATATGAATTTCTCAATGTGGACAGTCTGATGATAATGATGATAATGATAATTTTGATGATTATGCGTATCGTGACATATATTCCAAACAATATCACACTTGATCAGGGCATGTGTTTTGTAAATTTTTCCTGTTTTGTGTATCGTCTATTGATTTTATTGATTTGTCTAAGTTTATTGATTTTCTCCGAGCAAAGATGATGAGATGACTCTGTTGTACGCTAGAAATATTATTCCTATTGCTCCACTTATATATGTATTCTCGTGTGTATATGTCAGTCTGTGCGCGTGTTCGTATTTATGGGCGTGCCCGTCCGCGTAGAGTCCGCAATTGCGTACGCGTCGCGCGCGAGACGTGCAATCAATACGGGGCGTGTCCGGCGTTAACTCGTCCAGAGGCGAGACAACTCGTCCGCGTACGCTATTGTCGCGAGACTTCCTAGCGGTTTATACGTTCCGTGCAAAAGATGGCTCATATACATGACAGTTGTCCGTATCCTCGTGACTCAGGATGATCGATACGTATCGTTCTTTTCTCATTTTTGTTTTTTCTCTCTCCTTTTTTCTCTCTCTTTCCTCGTCCATCTCGTCCCCCATATGTATGTCTGTGTGTGTATGTCCATGTGTGTATCTGTGTACAGGACCCGGACGCAGACGAGTCCTCTCGTCAGTCGCACACATCGCATCGCCCTCCCTCGATCTCATTCGGGTTACTCTTCCTGTTACTATTGTTGATGCCTTGTTACAACCTCAGAATTTGGATAAATTTATTTCTTAGGATGTTTTTTTCTGACCCGAATTGTTCCGTGGAACAAAGCGGGACGTTCGGTACCCGCTTTTCTGGTGGCAGCGTTTCATGAATATTTTATCCTTGTTTTGTAGCTGTTAATTCTTTTGTGACGAGTTTTGCGTCAGTTGCACGTAGTTCTTTAAATAATCTGAGGGTTCGAACATACGAGGGGAAATACCCGACCACCTCACCCCTCCTTTCACCTGCCGAGGCAGTAAACTAACACTTTTCAGTAGATCGGTGTGAAATTTAGGGCTTTTGGCGATTTTTCAACGGAAATCATCTGCGGAAAAGGTATCGGAAGACTCCCGAATATTGGTTTGAAACTCTGATGAAAAGCCACTCAACCATGCCAGGCGGCCACGTCACAATAGACTTTTTACGAAATGCCGTCGTGCAATTGTTGACTGTAAAACGAGAATGCTCGTCGTCGCGTGTTTTGCTCAAGTGCACTTATAACGGGGAATTCGACGCGCAAACTGCTCGTCGTCGAGTCTGCAGGGGCCTACAGCGCGATCAGGTCCTGGGCAAACTCGTCCGAATGCCATTAGGACGAGTTGCGTGAAGCGCCTTCAGGCAGCAATGTGGATTAAGGGGCTTGCAGACTCGACGACGAGCAGTTTGCGCGTCGAGTTCCCCGTTATAAGTGCACTTGAGCAAAACACGCGACGACGAGCATTCTCGTCCAAGCGGTGCCGTGTACTCTACAGTCAACACACTGCATTCCACGACGGCACCGCGTTGGACGAGAATGCTCGTCGTCGCGTCGTCGAGTCTGCAGGGGCCTTTAGACAGATTTTACTGTGACATCCGTGGATCCGTATGACCGGATTGGCGGGAAAGTGGTCGTGGACCTGGATGGTCGTCGATTTGATATGGTCTCTAGTGGGCTAAACTTCTTTCTCACAAGGTCGAGATGAAGTGGTTCGATGGAGTGCGCCGTGCGCTCGTCTTCGGCTCAAATTTGTAGTGGTATCAGAGTTTCGTGAGAGTCGAATCAGAATTTGGTTTGTTAACGTGTTCAAATTCTGTTTTAAGGTTAAATTTTCAAAAAATCAAATTAAGTGATTATTAAAATAAGATATCTAGAATGTGAATATTCAACGCTGTGTTCAAGAGAGCCTTGTCGATGTAAGTTTAAGTGGTCCGCTGACGGCTGTTGCTATGGAGACGCAGAGCGATGCGGTCGGTGCGATGGCGCTTCGACGACACCGTCTGACGTCAAACTACCTTACACCTTACCTACCTGAGTATTTTCTGTCGTCTACGGGTGAATTCTGACCATCCTTCTGGGCTGAGGTGACCACCTGGTAGCCGACGACGACGACAATCTCTGGCCGAAGTGTGAGCTCCACGTAAGAGGGCTAAGCGCCGGCTGAGCCAGGATGTCCGCTGCCGACGACGTCGAAACTGCGGCCGAGGAGGTCGTGCTCAAGGTGCTCTCCCCCTTTCTTTCTCGTTTTTTATCTTTCTGTCTCTTTTATCTTTTACATTTCTCTAAAATTTAACATTTTTGAATCGAGAAGGGGCTCTTCGTTCAACCTTTTTATCAGGCTTCCGAGCTGATACTGTCAGATTTATAATTATTTCTATTCGTCAATGGATGTTTACGTCTCCTTTTTACCCGTATGCGACGCGACCGCACGCGTTGACATGCCTAGTTGCTTACGTAGGTGATATTTTAGATAGTCGTATGCGGCGATGGCTCATCGGGTAAAACGTGCTTATGCGAGCGATTCGTCAAGGATACATTTGAGCGATCGTATCATCAGGTAAAATGAAAATAATAATATTAAAAATAAAAATATAAATGACAAATCACCACGAGACACTATCAATGTTTATTCTGAACCATTTTCGGCCTATGACACTGACTTGTACAGCTGCTGGCCAACATACCGTCTATACCTAACGCATTCACTATGCCTCTGCGATTCTGAATAGAAGGCGAATGCATGGCGCAACCTTTGTCGACTGATCAACACCGACCACTTTGCATTACGCAAAAGAACCCGTTTGTATGTGGCTGACGACGGTAGTTTCCAGTGCACGACGTATCAAACTGGTCGCCTTTTGACCGGGGGAACCGGGGCTAGGTATAGAGAGGAGATCGGGGTAAAAACTACCCAAACGGACGACTTCTGAGCCGTAGACGTGGCGCCGCGGACAACTAAGGTTCTGGTCGTCCCCGTGTGGGCTGCACTTGACAGTTTTTTACCCTGTTCGCTTACAAATTTCCTGCGCATTTCCGGCTGGACTGTTGATCGTGTTCCGGTTCCATTCGTTCACTGTTGCGCGGCGTTCGATAGTGTTGCAGGTGTGGCATACAGGTGTCCACAGGTGATCGTGATGATGAGGGGCTTCTGAAGAACAATTGGTAGCCATCGTGGCCCTGATTCATGAACGCTTTACCCGGGCTGCTTCCATCGATAAGGTATCTGCCAAGGTAGTTGGTTTTTCCGCTTACAGCAAGGTGCTTCTGTCCGTGCTGATCCTCCAGAGGGAGTGACGTTTATTGATATTGCTTAATGTGTCTAAAATACATAGGGGCGCGGGTGGTGCAGCGGTAAGAGGCGCAACTTCTACCAGCTCGGACGAGCGATCGATCCTCCCCTGGACTAGTCAAGCCTTCTCTCCCTTCGGATTGAGCAAGACCCGTATGGAAGGGTGAAGAGACCGACTTGGTACAGCGGCTGCCCTCGCAAGTAATTGTATAGGCCAAGTACGCATTCACTGTGCCTCTATGATTTCGAATGGAAGACGAGTGCATGGCGCGTCCTTCGAGGACTGAGCAGCGCCTACCAGTTTTCTTTTACCGTTATTTATCTTTTGGGAAGCGTAGAAACTTGTAACTTGATTTATTATTGACAAAGTGACCGACAACCGCACAGTTTGCCGCTGATAATCCACCAAAGGCGCTTCACGATTAGCTCCGTGGTATCGGATACCCTTCTGGTGCTGAATATCAGTTCGACAGCTTCAGATATTTGTTGCGTAAATTTTAGGTGAAAACCTTTAGGTATGGACATTGTTTCGTGGAATCCGCTCCACAGAGTGTACTGAAGGCTTTATTAAATGTAATAACTTACGTAAAAATGGAAACTGCCCTACTTTCAAGTTTTGAACTTTGGATTATTTGTTCTCTTTTCCAGACACTCGGCCTCGATTTCTTCTCAAAGCGAATTTCATTGCCCGGAGACGTGCAGGTGCTCATGCAGGTGAGATTCTCTCGTGCTATGGGCGGGGTTTGACCCATCTGTGATTGGTCGATGGGCTGGTGCGGTAACTCCGCCCACCTTCGCTTAGCTACTTTTATTTTATTTTACATCGTGTTCTCGTTTTGTTGCGTCATTGGAAAATTGTGGGAATTTTAGGCGCACCAGGTGTTTTGGTTGTAAAATTCGATTTTGGTTATATTGATAATCATTTCGTCGAATATTTTTACAGAATTATTTTCCAGGTATGGGACATCGGCGGTCAGAGCATCGCTGGTGAGATGATCGATAAGTACATCTACGGCTCACACGCAGCACTGGTCGTCTACGATGTGACGAATATGAGCTCTTTCGATAACACTCAGGACTGGCTAAATGTGATCCGACGGGTTACCAAGAGCCAGGAGAAGGTATATTTGTACTCTTTGTGCCGTTCTTATACCCCATCGGGCAATTTGGAATGTGTTCATACTTCTGTCGTCGGGCGTCGCGGCAGCAGCGGAGTCTATTGTTGGGCGGATCACTCTCTATAAATGCTGTGTTAGCTACCATCCCTTCCAGGGTTGTTAGGGGAAAATTAGGGTAGATTGACATTTTGATGCAGAGCGGGTCCTCTGGAGTGCGCCACGCTCTCGTCTTCTTCACGAAATAGCGAACTTTCTGACTTAAATAAGGGTTAGCCTGTATTCAAAGCCTGGGTTCTGTCAAAGTCTCACCAGACAAGTCTTTTACCCATTTCTCAATCATGTAGGCTTGGAAGCATTGTCGACCTTGGGTGGGGATCGATCCATCAACTGTGGAGGCGGAAGCGATGCATCTTACCACTTGACCACGCGCGCTTAACATGTAGGAGCGTATAAAACCCTAGATTTCTTCTACAGCACACGAGTCAATGGGCCGGCAGTGAGTGTGAAAATATTGTTTTACCTTAGGTATTCCTTACGTATAATATAGGCATTATTACATCAGGAAAGTTATCGTTTGATAGGTTATGTCAGGCGTGTCGAGGATCGCGCCATGCACTCGTTGGAGTGCTCACATTTTGAATCTAGTCGATGGCGCAAGGGTTGCATTGTTGCGTCAGAAAATTTATGCAACGATAGATTACCCCGATGTTTGTATTGATCCAAAATAGACGAGGAATCGATATCTTATTTAGAATTGTGGAAGATTGCGCCATGCCCCCATCTAAACCGTACGTTTTGAACCTGATCGATTGCGCTTTTGCTACACGCTTGTTATGGTCTTGTTTATCTTCCTGTCACTGTACGGTGGTCGTAAGACTGTATTTTTGCGCAATTTTTCTTGAATAGAATGGAAATATTTGACAATTTCCCAATTTATTACCGAAAAATAGCGTAGTTATAGCAAATCAACAGAAAATCAGTATTGTTCTTCGAGTTCTTAGTCGATATGCGGCTGATATTTATGGAGACGACGGTTCCGCCATTAACGACGACGTTTAAAAACGAGTTGTTGACGTTCGGCGAATGTTACGACGCTCAGAGAGACGCCCGACGTTTGTGTGTGTGGGTGTTTGTTTAGAAATTTGAGACTGTGAAAAACCCACCCGAAATGGGTGTTTGCCGGGAATCACATGCTGTTATTGGTAAAGCGAGGGGTTGGGCTGATGGGGAGCGAGTATAGGGGTAAAATGGCTGGGTTTTTGAGCTTTTCTTGACCACTTTTGGGTTTCCGAGGCCGGTAGGCAGAGGTGGAACAGTGAGAGTTGTACTGACCCCTACAGTATTCAATCGAATCTACAACATCGGGCTCTAGACGAGTGCGTGGCGCAATCGCTGCCAAAATCATGTTGTTTGAATTCGCGAAATACTGGAAAATAGATTCCTGTCTCCATTAGGGAGCCGCTTGTGTAGAACTCTGGAGAATGTACGAAATTGAAGCAGGCATTCAATCCGAAGGCAATCAGTCGAGTCTAAAGTTTGCGGTTTCAGACAGGTGCGTGGCGCAATCTTCACAAAATTCGATTCAGGTTCATTTCAATGTTTCTTACGAGCATTATACTTCATGAGTGATGTAAAAGGCCTCTCAAATGGCGTATTCCGTTTTTGGCCTGTGGAATGCGCCATGCACACGTTTTGAAGTAAGAATCGTGACTCCTTTGTCCATTGTTCAGACTAGTAAAATGCCACTTTGCCAGCGTATAGAGAATGAATACCACTTTCCTTCGTTAACAATTTTTCTTTCCTCCATCTCTATCTTTGAGCGTCCGTGGTGTAGTGATAGGAGGCGCTTCTGACACACGCACGTCGAGCGATCAATCCTCGCCAAGGTGACCAAGCCTTCCATCCCTTTGTGATTGAGAAAAATTTATACCAGACTTGTCTGGGAAGCTAAGGACATTGAGCTATTAAGGCGGTTTGTCTCCGCAAGTCATTGTAAAGGCCAAAGTTACATTCACCATACGTCTACGGCTCTGAATGGGGACGAATGCGTGGCGCACTCTCAGACAACTTACTAACGCGTACCATTTTACCATTTACCTCTATATGTTTCTCTGGACGAGATAGACTCAAGTGTATCCGTCAACGAGCTGCTTACGCCGGGTTATTGGTACGACGGCGATGGCCTAGGATCCTATAGGGGAAAGACTTGTTTATTGTTGACATGTTGTCTTGTTTAGAGACTCCCCGGAACCGCAGTCAGTCACTATATTCCCCCGTTTTCCGCCCCGTAAACAAAGCCAAGGGAACAGGATCTTCGCAGTCGGGGATCGCCGGGGTGGTCGGAGAGCTGAGGGAGAAGCGTAGGGTTAAAGAAGACTGCTATACCGACTTTACCCATGGGTAGAATGGCTCAAAGGCGCCCTGGATTAGTGATCTATTGCTCGAGAATGCCGACGGAGGGGCGCTCTTCGATCTCCGGCCTGGTCATCAAGCCTTTACTCAACTGCGATACCCATTCAGGGCTTGGTAACCGAGTATACCGAGATGAGGTCTTACCCTGCTGGTCGATGACAAAGTATTCGAGGTGTTTTTTACGTTGGAAAATGTTGTTTGTAAGGTTTTTGGGTCATTTTCCTATGCACCAACCTCCTATAACTTGGCCCCATCGATTGCCAACCCCGCATCGGCCTCCTCGGGTCAGTCGGCACCGTCTATTGAACTGTTACCTAGGCTTGGCGAGCCCATTTGCCCATCTATCTATACATTTCTTATTTCTTTACCCTTTTACCTATGCCCAACGCTATCAGAAGCTTCCAAACTCTTTCATAACTTAGTCATCGTTGGTCGTTTTCTTTCAGGTAACAGTACCTAAATCTGTGTCCTTCTTGGAGGAACTTCGATGAGCTTTATGTTGTTTCAAAGTCTTACTTTCTATTTACCGTCTTCAAAAATGCATTAAAAGGCTAGAAACCAAATATTATTTTTTTATTTCGCCACAGTCAATTTCTAGAAGTTTCGTTGGGTTGGTGAAGATTGGGTCATCGGTTTTCCTGATTCTCTTTCGTTTTTTTGAGTTTTCCGAGTTTTGTGGTAGTTCGAAAGGTTGGTTGCCTATCAAGCCTTCGGACTTTTCATCTTATCCCCTCTGGTATGGGACGATCTGATACGTTTACTTTTACTCGTGCTAATCACTGATAGATAAATATTCTGTGATGCGACGAAAGAGACAATTTTCCTATCTACCTATTTAGGGACTTGGATGGCCTATTATGTGATGAGAAAGGCGGGTTTCCAACAGGTGTGATTCACAAAAAGGTGGATAGAAGGCGAGTGCATGGCGCATTCTACAGGGACTTCTTGTAGGATGTCTACGCTTCTGTCTAAGTTCTAGTCGAACGTTTGATTTTAGGCTTCTTGTTTTTGTCCAATTTCCCCCGCAAATTTCTTAATTTGTTCTGAAATCTACTTTTTGCTGCCACTAGTTCCTCATATAGCACGACTTGTCGCCCATTTTTTCTAGAAAAATTAGGTTTACCTAGAGAAGTGCTGAGCTGGTACCTCTGGTCCGTGGCAGCGAAGAGGACCTCTGAGGCTTCGAATCGACTTGCTTCGAAGCGTGTGCTTATCTTGCTTCATTGGAGGTCATCCGAGATCTGATACGCCCTATTAACCCAGAGATCTTCTCCTGGGTTACCATCCAAACCCACCCTGGGAAGATTGTTTACGCCGAGTTGAAGTGCGACGGATGAATGACGCGCGCCGAACGAGGTGACGCTGTGTCCTCTAGGAGGGGAAGTAAAAGCGACACTGCATGAGAGAGAGAGAAATGGCTGGCTGGGTGGGTGGCTGGGCGTCCAGCCGGCAAGTCAGCCAGCCATTTCTCTCTGGCGTGGGTTTGTTTGTCAACGCCGATCGCGATAACACTAGTACGAGGTAAGGGCGAGTATCGACCAACGTCCGCAACCGTCGAGGAGTGAAGCAGTTGCTGCTTCGCCGTTCCTCCACGTCCGGCGAGGGATCGGCGACGTCGGTCGTTAGAGCAGCTGAAAGTAACGGTAAAGGTTAAGGTATAGGTATCCGCGTTTGTCAATCCCTTAAGGCGCACCGTCATATTTGTGTTCCATTCAGAATCGTGGTGGCCTGCACAATGACCTGCGGGCCGGCCGCTATACAGAGTAGGTGCTGTTACCTTCCCAGACAAGTGTGGTACCAATTTACCCGACTACGGAGGAGTAGAAGGCTTGGTTAGTCATGGGTGAGGATCGCTCGCTAGACCGTCAGGGTGGAAGTAGCGCCTCTTGCTAGTGGATCACGGGTCGCGTCTAGTGAATTTTATTAATGAACGATTTTGAATGAAAGCCGAGTTCGTGGCGCACTCCAAGAGGAACCGTCGCTTGCAAATTTTCTATACTCCGTCTGCTGCACTGCTGTAAAAATCGATCCAGAGCTCTATCATAGTTCTCCTTCTGTAGCTTTCAAGGTAAAAATGATGAAGTAGGAAAGCAAGCTGCTTCGTCCGACAGGATCCTGGTTCGATTCCGGTCCGAGGGCATCTAGAGGTACCTTGTCGATGAGGCCCAAAATTAGCTGAAGTCAAATATGTAATTCAATCTTTTGCCTTTGGAATTTTGCCATTTCTATCTGAACGCCCTTGAGTTAAGAGAGTTATCCAGCCACAGAATCTCACTATGTTCAGTAACGCTGCGATCGAAAACACTACAATTTACTTTCCGATCGATAATTCAATAATCGATTTCTTTTCAGCCGCCACAAATCGTCTTGGTTGGAAACAAAGTCGATGAAGAACGTTTGCGTAAGGTGCCGGTCGACTCGCATTGCGCCTTTGCCAAGCAACACGACCTGAAAGCCTTCTATGTGTCGGCAAAAACCGGTGACTCAGTGGCGATGATGTTCAGGTTAGTGTCATACTGTAGCTATTTTGGTAATACTAAACCCAAGGTGATTTAACGGTGAGGTGCTTGTTGCATGGCTATCCTGTAGATCAACACCAGTAATAATAGTTCGGCGTGGATCAGTCCCTTAACACGTTGACGACAGCGCCTTTTCCGCGTGTCTGGCGCGTGGGACCAACCGACTTTCTAGCGCGCCGAGGCTGTGGCATGATGCCGGCATACGGCGAATTTTTTTTTCAAAATGGAAGTGAATAGTAAATCCTATACTACAAGACTACATATACAGTCCTGTAATATCGGGGATTGTGACTATTCCTTTTTTTGCAATGAAAATAGAAAAATAACAGCTGGAAGCTTTTAGAATTTCCGTTTTCCCTATCCAGGTGAAAAGGAAATTGTTATTAGTTTATTGTTCATTATTTGTTTATTCTAATAATCAATATTTGTTTGTATTTATGTGTTTGTTTCAGTAAACAGTATTTGTTTGCATTTATTTGTTTCTTGCAATGACCATTATTTGTTTTTGCTTGTAAAGAAAACTAGTACACATTCAAAAATTCCAGTAAATCAGAAGCTAAGATTTGTTTTTACGGACCACGAGGTTTAGAATGATTTCTAATCATGAGGTATTTGGTGGCCAGACAAATATTTACCAAAAAATCGGGATAAGTCAGAAAAATAAATTTCAAAACTGTGACGCAGCATTGCGTCACACGGTCCCACGCGGCCTAATACGTGTGACGCAGCATATGTGTCACACGGTCGTCAATGTGTTAAGGACGCGCCATGCACTCACCTTCCATCAATCGTAGAGGCATGGTGAATGCGTAATTGGACAATACTATGACTTCCGAGTGTCAGCCGTTATACCACGTCAGTGTCTTTACCGTTCCAGTTTACCCGACTCCGGAGGGACGAAAGGCTTTATTACCCTGGGCTGCGATCGATTGCTTGACCACGCAGGTATCGGTAACGCCTCTTACCAATACACCACCCGCGAGTTTCCTCTAATTATTATATATTCATTTGTTTATCTGTATAGCTTTTTAATTCCTCCTCGGTTACAGTTGATAGGATATTTTATATAGGATATTTTATCAAATTTTTGGGCTATCTGAACCAGTGTATTTCAAAGTCTGCTCTGACCCAGCGGTGGACGAGTTTTGCCAAGATCGGGGGCCTGGTGTTGGACGAGTTCCGGAACATGCCTACTGAGAAAATTCTGCTATTTTTTCGGATTTTTGATGGTTTTTCTTTCTTTTCGCCAGAATCAATGAACCAGTTAGCGTTTTTATAGGGAGCTTGACCTCATTGATCCCAATTAGGGCTTGAGTCCATGTTTTCTTTCTGATTCTTTCAATTCACTGAGCTAATCACGACTTCAGTTTAAAGTTGCACTTCTTTGCATGTCTTCGGCACGAATGATTTCATAATTTCGTAGTTTTTCTCGTTAATTGGGCATTCTGCATTCATTGAACGCTTCAATTCTCGAGGGGTTACTTGGTTAAGAGGTGTACCGTATGCCGTTCAGTTATCATTATCAGTTAAATCAGTTCCCATACGGGAAACTCTTGCAATGATACTTTAGGCGACTTTTAGGTTGAATCTGAGAAATGATAATGAAAGAAATATGAAATTCATCAAAGTCCTTCCTGGGAAAGGATCTGGTAGTTCTGGAGGTTTACCTTCTCTAACCTTTTGTCGTGGCGAACTGTGTTAGCTTGAAGGTCTTGAATCGGTGTTCGAAGGATTCTCTTCGCGATTTCTTTTAGCTCACCTCTAACCCATTTGCTCGGAGGAAACCACTAACCCAAGCTCTCGGCCGTTGGCTCCTCATTCTGGCTGGGACGAACCCCCAACTTAAGTCTTCGAGCCATGAATCGCCTCCTGCGCCTGGAGCTCACCCTTTTGTTCACGACATGAATGGGATATAGGACAAAGGATGGTCGGTCGGCTAGGCGGACGATCTCTCAGTATCCTTGCGGGCATTTTACTTTGTAGTTTTCGGTCTCTCTTTGGCCTCCTCATGGACTGAGATTATTTGCAAGATTAACACTTTTCATCGAAAGAAATCGAACGTAACCGCAACTAAAGTCCTTAGAGAAAAGGTTTTTGAGGTCGATTAGTACGCCTGTGGCCTCTTTGGCGGTCTAGACAGGAGAACGTTACGCTCCTAGCTATATTCTCTTCGAATAGTCTTCTCAAAGGCTCTACCCTTACCCTACCCTCAAGTGGTACTCTACAGTACCACTCGAGCGGATGGGAAGGTACTGTAACAGGTCAATCGTTTCTAATAGTTCTCGTATCAGTTCTCGTATCGGTCAATTATGATGTTGTTGTTCCTGGATTCTTCTGGATTCTAGTCAGTTTTCAAGGACTCTCCCTTTCCTTCCCCCAGAATGTACTGTATAGTTCCACTTGAGAGAGTGTACGAGGTACTGTGGCAGGTAGATCGTCTCCAGCAGCTCTCGAATCGATGAATTGTGGTGTTATTGCTGTTGGATTCTGCTCGGCGGCTATTTCCAGCCGCTGTTTAGTTGTTTTGTGGTGCTTATGGCTGTTGGCCAGCCAGCAGAGAATCGTCGAAGCGAAGCAGAAAACAGAAAACACGGCAGCAACTAAGCCAGCCTAGCGACCAGGGTAGACGAAGTTGTTCGCCAGCCGGCCAGCCATCGGGTGCTCTCTGAACGGCTCCTCGAGGCGGCCGCTGCCCACACAACACAACATCATACATACATACCCATGACGGCGCACTTCAAGCAAAACAGCAAAATAACCCGCCCTCGGCCGGCAGTCCCAACGACCAACGGATCGATGATGACGGTGTTTCGCGACTTGACGTTCAAGTCGAAACGTTAGGCCAGTAAAATCTGGTTCACCATACTAACCTCGTCCGGCACAGAACCATAACACAGTTGCCATCCATCACACACATCATGCCGAGGTTTCAAGAAGAGAGAACTTGGAGAATTCTACACCACAAACTGTCCGTTAATTTTTTGAGTTTGTTAGATGCATGTTCCTCATTTGACGGCCTAACGTTTCGATCTTCGGATCATCGTCTTCGGAAGCCCGAACTCGGCGCACATTGATGAGTCGCAGTTAGCGGGTTAATCGCTATAACTATTAAGGCTACCGGATGGATTGTCAATTGTACATCTGGGCCCAGATTCATGAGCCGACGAGCGGTCTCCGAAACCGTGCCCCAACCAGAACCAGACGGCAGAGTCGATGAGAGATTGCGTTTAACATAGGAAGTTTAGGATAAGTAGACAAATGTGGTCGCCATTCGGGCTATATCTCGGGGTTTATCGTGGGTTTACCAATGATGAATCTGGGCCCTGAGCCTTGGACTCGGGTTTGTTAACCAAACTGCTGGGTTCTGAATACTTACGAGGTTCCGCTGGTATGACGCTCTCATGAATTTATCCCGTTTCTGTGTTGATATCGTATTGCTCATGTAACGTGAAGGTAAAGGTAAAGCATCGGCGTTGAACATATACCTAAGTAAGCGCCGCGCATTCGTGCTCCATACAGAATCGTAGAGAAATTCGGTCTGTACACTGCCTTGCGAGGGTCTGCCGCTGTACCATGTCAGTGTCTTTACCTTCCCAGACGAATATGGTACCCATTGACCCGATCTCGGAGGAAAGGAAGGCTTGGTTAGCCAGGGCAAGGATTGATTCCTCTACCGTGCAAATGAAATTAGCGCCTCTTATCGCTGTACCACGCTCGCTCTAAAATTGTTTCTATTTTTAGCGTCGTCTCTAGCAACTGTAAGATGAAAGTTTCATGGGTAGGCAGTGATCTGTGCAATTTAGCCGCAGTAAACACTTCCGGCTCAGACGGTGGCGCTCCAAGCTAAACAGCACATATCTCGTCTCTTGGCCATAATTCAATAAGATGTTGAGTGAGCAAACATTAAAAGGGAAAACAACAACTCATTGAGAGCTAGTTGGAGAGGACGAGGGATTGGCTACGCAACATTTCGCTACTTAAACCGGCTTGAACTTGGTTGGGATTGCGCCACGCACTCTTCAAAAGTGTGACGTTTGAACTCGATCGGTTATATACGTGTCGTATGCATGTTTCTGCACCACACGCTCCAACAAAGTGGAATTTGGCTCAAAATCGTTAACAAACAGACATGAATAGTGCAACTTTTCTCAGAGAATTAGAAAATTTATTATAAAAGAGAGGCGCGCCTGGTGCTGTGGTGAGAGTCGCTACTGACACCCGCACGGTCAAACGATCGATCCGCGCCCGGGATAACCAAGTCTTCCATTCCATACGGGATCAGGTAAATTGGTTCCAGACTTGTCTGTGAAGTTAGACGTTGACTTGGTATAGCGGCTGGCCCCAAAAGTCATTGTATAGGGCCTTTGTTATACCAACGCTCAGCCCCCAGCGTCTGCCAGCGCAACTCGTCTCATTCAGTATCAGACACCGTGGGGTCAGACACGTTTGTACAAGTTATCACGTAGATGCTGGCGTGGTGACGCTCACGGGCTGTTAGGGCTTGTTCAGACGACGCGCGTCGAAAATGCAAAATCGAAGCTCAATCGATAATTAACGCCCTTGATCGAATTTGCTCTTTTGCATTAGTGGCGCAGTCCGGTTGCGCCTCATATAGGCAAACTTACTGGTCGCTCGGGTTTTTTAGAAGGCTGCTATTCCTTATTAAAGAACATTTTGACAAAATTCACTTTTTTCGTTCAATTTCTTTCCTATGTGATTATATGCCTAATTTTTTTTTTGCCTATATGAAGCGCAACCGGACTGCGCCACTAACGCAAAGGAGCAAATTCGATCAATGACGTTAATTATTGATTGAGCTTCAATTTTGCATTTTCGACGCGCGTTGTCTGAACAAGCCCTTATGCAGACGCTCGCGAACCTTCCACGCTCTCGTCGCTGCGCATTGCACTGCGATTGACCCTTTTGCTGGGGGTCGGTCGATCACGTCGCGCATTTTCTCGTGCGTTTTTCGTAGTTATTTGTATTTTTATTGTCTTTCTTTTTATATAAAATGTTTTATTTAATATAATAATTCTTGTAATTAATAATATAACAATAATAATTAATGTAATAACACTAATACTAATACTAGTAATAATAATATAATAATAATATATAATAATATAATATACATAATATATAATAATAGTAATATAATATATAATAATATATAATAATTAATATTAATTATAATTATAATAATCTAATATAGTAATTCTTGAATTCTTTTAAAATGTTGTTGTTTTGTTCCCAGTTGAAATGAGGGCTGCTCTGTATGTTTCGGGCGGCTGGGCGCCTACCGCTCGCAAGCAGCTGACGCTCACCACGAGCGTTGGTATAACAAAGGCCAGGCCCAAGTAAGCATTCGCCATGCCTCTACGATTTTGTATGGAAGACGAGTGCGCGGCGCGTCCTTAGGGTACTGATAAACGCCGGCACTTTTACCTTCATCTTTTTCATTACAAAAGAAAGCTTCGGAGTTATTGTATCAAAAACCATGTTGTTGCACCATGCACAGGTTACTTATATGTATCCCGCAAAAACTGCCCTGTAATACATGTGGAAAAATTTTTTATACAATCAACAGGATTCAAACAGAAGAAAACACTTATATAACATGTGTCTATTGGACTTGAGTAATGATAATAATAGTAAAAGTAAAATATCACATGTACTAAGAAGGTGACTTGTAACAATAAGATCACTTCATAAGGTTACATCGAGAAAAATTTTTGCTGAAAAGAAAAAAACCGAATAAAAAAAGCCAACAGTGTGTGAGAAAGAGGGGTGGTCGGAACACTATAAATTCTGGTATTGGACTTGAGTAATGGTAATCATAGTAAAAGTAAACTATCGGATATTCAAGAAGGTGACTCCTGTTAATTTGATCACTTAATTTATTTATTGAATACGCTCCAAAGCGCGTCATCATCATCTTCAAAAGTGAATTAAAAGGAGCGGAAGGCGGGAGGTCCTCATAATCTTTGACGACACAGCAATTACATACCATCAGTAGAGTAGTACTTGAATATTCAAATTGGAATTTAACACTGGACAAAAAAACAGTTCAAAAAATCTAAAGAATAAGTAAAGGGCTCGTTTCGTAATAAGATAATCGGTCAAACGAAGAAAATATAGAACTACTAGCGAATAAGAAAACATTGGCGGAAGTAGGGCGTTACACAGCCTATCCCAATAGCAACTACCGCGGTAGAGAGCAACTAAGCTCCATGCCCTGAAAGATCCTAAGCGAGGCTGAACATCGAAAGAGTAGACTAGCTATCTAAGCGGACTGTACTGTAAATGACATGAAGCCCGTGAACCCTGCAATTACCGTGGGTAAGAAATACGCCCAATTCACGAGGTTATACTGAAAAATTTTAACGAGAAGTTATAAAAAATTGAATAAAAAAAGCCATGGGTGTTCGAAAAGGAGGGGCCGTCGGAACACTATCAATTCTGGTCAGCAGGCTCGAGAGTATGGAGCAGTGAATGCAGTGTGCATAATATAGAGGTGTAAAAAGTGGAGTTTGTCGCTATGGTCGACGTCAACTCTACGTGCCATTGTCCATGTAGGCTGTGTCGTGTTTGTGAGCGCTCGCGGTGGTTTTTTTTTCGTTTTTTTTTCGTCCGGCCAATTTGTCGGCCGAGGCGACTGCGCTTCGGCTGCTGTGGCTGTCTGTGTGTTTATCAACACACTCACAGGCACGCTTGCACGCACGCAAGTACATGTGGTGGCAGAGCGAGTGATGTGTGGTGTGGTGGTGTTGTACAAACAAATCGATGCCCTGTTTGCTTGGTGTTGACGCTTCCAGCAGTTGGGGACGTGCAAGAAATCCTCTCCCGGAGCCCCTATCTACCGGCACCCATTTTCAGGCATTGTGGGTAAAAGGTAAAGGTAAAACTGTGCCGGCGTTGATCGGTCGCCTAAGGACGGCCTGCCGCATTCATGTTCAATTCAGAATCGTAGAGGCATGGTGAATGCGTATTTGGACTATACAATGACTGCGGGCGCCAACCGTTATACTTTTAGCCCAGGCGCGGATCGATCGCCCAACCGCGTAGGTATCAGTAGCGCCTCTTACCACTTTACCACTCCTCATCAGAAAGTAGACGTTGAAATTCTGTCGCTTAATCTGTCTGCTTGGCTGAAAGGTATGGGGCAATCGCTGCGGATCGCCATGGTTCGATTGTTGATCAATCGATGCTGATGATCATCTCAGGCGGGGTGAGTCTTGGGTGAGGATCGATCTCTCGACCGTGCCGATAAAAGCGGCGCCTTTGAAAGTTCTGTTCTCACAGAATGTTCCACGTAGGAGGCCTCGCCTGTGTTGCAAGAGATCCCTTTTCAAACGCTTCAAGAACAGAACTTAGGGTGACTCAAAAATCAGGTATTCCAGGTGGCTGTTGAGTTCGTATAGTTAAGCCCATTTCTAGAGGTCCTGCTAGGTTTTTTTCTGCCTTAGTGTAAGACGTCCTACTCCTATCTTACTGGTCTATCGGTCGATCCGAGGCTAACCATGCCTTTCATCCTTCCAAGATCGGGTGAAGACATATCCCTAGCAAGTTATCGTACAGGCCAAGTACGTATTCATATGCCTCTACGATCCTGAATCAAAAACGAATGCGTGGCGCGTTCTAAGTGACCATTCGACTCCATTACGTCGGCGATCATGCGTAACAGTGTAGTGCATTGTAAAAGTACAAACAACATTTTGTGACACAAACACCCAGCGCTCAGCGGCATCCTCATCGGCGCTACCCGGTACCAGGTACGGATGACTGGAGAATTGTCGTCTCTCGGTCCGTCTATGTGAGGGGTTGCCGCAAGGAGGTTCTGACCCCCATTTACCTTAGGGAGTTACCGGAACAGTGTTCTGATCCCTGGCGATCAGAAGGTTACGCACCCAAACGGTTGAGGGGTCGATCCCCGCCCAGGTTAGCTATGTCGTCCATCTCCTCGGGGAAGAGGAACACTTGTCTGGGACGTAAGCACCAAATACGCATTCACCATGTCTCTACGATTCTCAATAGTTGATGGATGCGTGGCGCGTCCTTAGGTTGTTTTTATGCCCTGTTCCGTCGCGAATTACTCTGGGAAGATCCACAGTGCAAAGTGTAAAGAAATAAAAGGGCAAAACTTGCCCTACACTCCCCTTCTGGTCTGTTCGCCCATGATTCATCACTATCGCCCTGAAATTCATGGTAAACACAAGTCGGTTAACCTAAAAACATCCCCAGCAGGCCCTTCCACAGAAGTGCAATTGTGACAGGGAAAGAGAAAATAGCAGCCGAGCTGTAGGTTTATGAATCACATGACCCGTAGTCAGAGATTATGTGTCTGTCAGCACATTTGCTTACCGCTTGTCACAAGATTTGTGCTTGTCTGACTTCTTCGGCTCCATCCCCAATCGCGTCGCGACGCGATGGTACTGGCTTCGAAGCGATCGTGTTCCCTGCTAATAGGAGGGAGTAATGGTTAGCTACGGCTAAAGTTGGGTACAGGGCGCGTCCTGTAGGGGTAGGATAGGAGTTTCCCTTGGTATGCGCCACGCGTCCATCTTCTATACGGAGCTGTAGAGGCATGGTGAGCTTCCCGAACAAGTACTAAATTACCAGACCCCTGAGGGATGAAAGTACTGGCTAACCCGAGTGGGGATCGATCGTTCGATCTTGAGGGTGTCAGTCGCCCCTCTTACCACTGAACCGAGCCCATCTGTTTCTAACTTACGATAATTACTGTATTTCCAGGCAAGTGGCAGCAGATGTACTGCGCATCGTCCTGACCAGGGTCGAGCAGGAAGCCGATATTGCTATCGTCCAGGGTGAAGTTACTCATGACGTCAAAGAACCCCGGAGGCGACATATCGATCAGTCCCGGAACACTGCAGTCTGCTCAATCCAGTGAATAGAGATCGAGACGAGATCATCGTATTGTATTCAGATTACTGTATAATCGATAAAGCACCTTAACTTGTACGAATACAATTTTTTGGGAAACCAAGCCGAAGGAATGACTTTGGTAAACTTTTTAAGTTGAATTTTTTCCTGGATCGCAGCCATAAGTTATCTGGAGCGCGAAAGGATGGGTGTCGTCCGCCGTTCACAGAGTACGCCACGCACTCGTTTTCCATTCGGCTTTAGTCCCCGAATTCGATCGTTTGAAGACAGCCCCGCTGTCGCCAGCTAGTCCAAGGGTAGAATATGCATTTACCTGTCTACGATCTTAAACAGAGGACGAATGCATGGCGCGTCCTTAGAAGACTGACTGTTCGATGCCGAACACTTTACCTTTGTCTTTTTAGCATTCATCAAGCTTTGCCTCTTCGGTAATGGGCGTTTTTATTTCGAAAAGTGCTCGTTAACTAGACCCTGAGGCATTTCTCCCTAGTACCCGACGTTTTTTTTTGTGAAAAAATTGCCACATTATGTGCATTTGCGAAATTCTAGTGGCTAATCTGTGTTTTTTATCAACTACAATTTGCATTTCAACGTCAACTTGGAAGTGGATGTGATTCTTGCTGAAGCATGAACTGCCACAACCCTCAAAAGGCTAATTTCGTAGGCGGAAACCGATGAAAGTCCTTACCCAAAGGTATCGGACATTCCTTCCTGAGAGTTACACCTCCTATTAGAAGAAATTAATGGAAATAGCCAGGATGACCGTGAGTTACCAAACGGCCGTCCCAGGCTCGGGGTGAGCCATGAAGGCGGGGTATCCGATACCGTGAATGGCGGCCAACCACCGAGGTTCAGAGTCCTGGTCGAGGTCGGCGATTTCGGTTACTGTGATGAAGATTAGCATTTTCTCCACTACTACTGTGAGTACACGATGTCCGACTGCCTTTCAATTCACTAGACGTTGATGAATCGCAGTCAGCGGGTTATCTGTGTAACCTATGAACCTTTTACTGTTATCCGAAGGTTTGTCGATGATGAATCAGGTCTAGTTTTAGGTCTTCTTACCGGATCAATGTTGTGACGTGGTAGGTCCGAAATTTTTTGTTTCCTAACCAGAGACACTTTGACAAGCTGTGGGAATCTTCGATGTGAGACACCTCACGGAACCAATCGTGAAAAGGGTGAGATTTATTGATTTAATTATCTATTTATACTACTTGTTTTTCTTCATTTCATTTCATTTATTCAAATCCAATAGCAATTGACAACATGTAGGTGTAGGGAACAAGAAACGGAAATTGGATGTAATATGCATTTAACATCAAGGAACTGCAAAAGAAAACATAATTCAACTAATCAAACAACTACAACTCATCCTACTTTAAAGCTGAAAGGCAAGCCAATAACCTAAATAACTAAAAAAAACAATCAGCAACTCAACTCAAATCAAGAATTCATCCAACCTTACAGCTCTTAACCTCACCATTATACGAATTTCCCAGAAGAAGCTGTAACTGTAAATAGTGATTGGCGAAAGGAAGCTAATGCGCAACAAGTGGAGTAGACGATGTCTATTAGTATAGATTAATTCTACTGGTATAGGAAAAATAGTGGAGTAGGAGGTACACAGTTAATAATGCTGAGGGAAGAAAGCCGCCCAGATTCGATGATGAAAAATCATAATAACGCCATACATTACCATAAAGGTAAAGGTAATCGTTAGTTGCAAAACCGAGGACCATGGACAAACATATATTGCGACAGAACGTAACACGCCTATACTAAGGCCACACTAGCAAGGATACTACTGCAAACTGGAAACCGGCAAAAGCATCTCAACAAGAAAGGAAAGTGGGCAAGCGAACTATCAATAGCCGGGACCAGTTAGGAGGTCCTTGCCTGTATGTAAGAAAGACATGTTAATAAACTAGACAGTGTGCCTGCTGCTTCACTAATGTGTGGGAGGAGTATAAGTGAAGGAAAACGCCTGCCCCATTGTATTGCACTTAGCGCCCTTAGCTAGTCCATAATGAGGTGATAACATTACTATTCTGGAAAAACGTATTACGGTGAGGAGAAGATACAAAATATGTGCAATAGAGCCTTCAAAGGATAAAAAGAGTGCGGAACGTCACGCAATAGCCTTATCAAGCTACAGGAGGCTAGAAAAGAAAAACGTTCCAATCGAAAAATATAAAAGACACTCAGCAGATGATAATTAAGAGAATCAAGAGAAACTGCCCGGAACATTAATTTAAAGAAGCAGGCTGGAAGACACCGGACACCGTCCCAACTATGTGCAGGTAGCCCAAGAAACAGAACACCACACAATAGGGCTAAGGGAGTAAAGCGGGCACAGAGGCTGGGGGAACCATACATCTCTAAATTGTAACAATCGGAAAAATCTCCAGGTACGACTCTGTATAAACCTTGGCATCGTACAGTTGTTTCGTGTGCTGTATTTGAGCTCGACACAAGGTTGGTAGATGATATTTATTGGCTGACGTTTCGGTGAAATCACCTTCTTCGGAGCCTGAAAGGATCAAGACGATTGGGGAAACTATTCGACCGAACGTCGCATTGAATCTAATAGGAATTCACGATCTATTCTCCAAACTGCTAAGTCAAGGGAGAACGGGATAACATACCTCAGCCTGATCCACAGATCGGCAGAAAACGAGGAAGCGACGGGCAGGGGTACCTGATGATGTAAGGATGACCCCAAGTCAGAATGCCAGTCTTAGGTAGGGTCTGACAGTCTTAGGTAGGGTCTGACTTGTGAGCTCCCGCGTTATATATAGGCACTCTTCCTTCCGGTTTGATAGGCACTCTTCCTTCCGGTCCGGTCCTTCCGGTCGCTTCCTCGTTTTCTGCCGATCTGTGGATCAGGCTGAGGTATGTTATCCCGTTCTCCCTTGACTTAGCAGTTTGGAGAATAGATCGTGAATTCCTATTAGATTCAATGCGACGTTCGGTCGAATAGTTTCCCCAATCGTCTTGATCCTTTCAGGCTCCGAAGAAGGTGATTTCACCGAAACGTCAGCCAATAAATATCATCTACCAACCTTGTGTCGAGCTCAAATACAGCACACGAAACAATCGGAAAAATAACAGCCAGATAAAGGTAGAAGAATTCATCAAAAACTACCTCCCTGTTTGAGATGAACCTCCAAGCATTGATTGAAGGTTGCAGGAGATGAACTCCGCAAAAGCTCCAGGGGTAAATTGTTCCATGTTTTTACCGCTCTTATTGGAAAAGATTCAGAATATTTCTGTGATCGAGCTCTTTCTGTAACCAGTCTAAGATGGTGTCCTCTTGTCCGACCCACTGTCGGCGAAATCCAGACTAGGCCCTCATGGCTCAACTCAATATATCCCGTAAAGATTTTGAAAAGAAGGTTTTGATCATAAATGACTCGCCTAAGCTGTAGCGAGGTTCCACCTAAACGACTCAAACGCTCCTGGTAATTAATTTGCAATTGACCATTTCTTGCGAAAATTTGCTTTGTAAAACTTTCCTGAACTTTCTCAATTTTGCAAATGAACTCTTTTTTAGCTGGGCACCATATAGGTGTACAGTATTCCAAAATCGGCCTAACATATGTCTTAAACAAACTAAACAGTATCTCAACTTTACGACTTTTAAACGCTTTAAGTATGAAATTAGCCATCATTTGTCCTTTTCTGGCTATTATACTTACATATTCATCAAAACTAATCTGGTCAGAGTACACTAGCCGGAAATTCTATTTATTGTTTATTCCGCGGAAATTCTATTTATTTCTATTTATTGTTTATTCCGCGGAAATTCTATTTATCTCCAGCGCACTATCGACAGAGTATGCTCAAAATATTTTATTTTATTATGTGTTAAAGGTTTTTTATCTTAAGTGTTATGAAATACGAGATCAATGTCAATAGCAGTATAGTATGCTGTAACTTCTTAATAGTCAATTGTTAAGTTAACCTTTGGTAACCGTCTGTTTCGTGGTGGTTTCTGTCACTTTAGTGATTCTGTTCGCGGCTTGTTGGTTCTCCTCGCGCTCCTTCAGTCGTTGCTTTTCGAGTTTTCTGTTGTAGAGCCGCAGCACCTTAGCGTATTTCTCTCGGAATTCCTTCATTCGAGGATCAGATTCCTTCATTACGCCCTCCTGAAGGCAATTTTTACCGTTTTCGAAGGTTCCGCTTTCGTTTGTTTGTCCGACATGGACAGCAGCCCTTTACCCGTCAGCTCGCCTGGTGAAGGTGCTACTTCTCTCTAGAACCTCATTCAGACTCAGCAGCAAAACAGCGTGACACTTAGACCGTAGCTCTTGGAGATTTCTCAGGGAAAACGAAACCCTTAGCAGTGTCCTTCCGATAAAATGGGTCCACAGTGATCGTGCGCTGTCGGCCAGAAGTCGTGCTGTTGGCCGACCACTTGGGCAACTGCAGAGCTGATTTGCTGCCAGTTGTGGATGATCCCTTTGAAATTTTTGTCTTAGAAAAGCGCCAAAAAGTCAATTCGAAAAGATGAGATTCTTACGACGAGAGCAGCTCTTCAAGTCTAGATGTCATCTAAAGCGTCAGGTGGTTAAGCGGAAGTTTTACCCTCAGAGCTTCTGCGTGGAAGTTGGAATTGAGTCCGGGCGCATAGGAGGAGGACTCACCCAGACCTTTTGAACCCTTCATGGCGCTGGAACTGCACCACTGGCCCTCAGAGCATGGCTTACCTCGCAAAATAGCTCTAGCAGTATGAGCAGCATGAACACGTACTGCACCGACACCTGCACGGCTCCCATACGACACCGCCGCATCAGACGCAGAACAGACACCGCCGACGGATTCCGACGCAGTTGGATACGCTCCAATAGCAGTTCGGCTCCTAGAAAAGAAATCGGCACTTCCACGTCCGGCTCTCGATGAATCTTGGCATTGTGGTCAATGTGGAACGTCTGATACTTGAAGCCAAAAACCAAGATTGATATTGCAGTTTATTCGGGCTAACGTTTCGGCGTCCTCGCCTTCTTCAGAGCCTGGAACAAGTCGAGTTAAACCTGAGAAACTACCCATTCAACACCGCATCAAATTCTCCGAAAAAAATAAGAGAAACCTGAATGACCATCGAGCAAATGAAAAAGGGGGTCAGAAAAGGCTAACCTTTTTATAAGTGGACTAGTGAGGTCCACTACACACCCGTAGCTGGTAGGATAGTGGGTGACTAAGGGTCACGCCTAGGGACCACCCGCCTAGAGAACTTCTGGGGCATGACCTGGTAGGTCAAGGCCACACATGTCGACGATTGGTGCCAGCTCCTGGGTCATCGCCACACACTCGTCCTTCCCATTGATTCTGAGTGACCTGGCCGCAATCCAAAGCGCTTCTAGCGTACGTCACGCCGCGATTTCGGTCTCACGCGCTAAGATGGAGTCACCCACGTATCCTACCAGCTACGGGTATGTAGTGGACCTCACTAGTCCACTTATAAAAAGTTTAGCCTTTTCTGACCCCTTTTTCATTTGCTCGATGGTCATTCAGTTTTCTTTTATTTTTTCTGAGATTTTGATGCGGCGTTGAGTGGCTAGTTTCTCAGGTTGAACTCGACTTGTTCCAGGCTCTGAAGAAGGCGAGGACGCCGAAACGTTAGCCCGCATAAATTGTTATATCAATCTTGATTTTGGCTTCAAGTACCAGACTTTCCACATTGACCAGAATCGGCACTATTCAACTTAACAAACACCAGTACCCGATTTTTTTCAGTCGTCGAAATTCGCCGAAACTTTGCACAGGGGGCAACTGAGGGCACTGATCATGAATCTGCTGTCCGTTCTTCACGTGGCTTGTCTCGGGCCGCTACTTCGGTGGTCCAGTCAGAATCACAGATTCCGCTAAAACTTTGTCTATGGGGTTCTCTGGTGTCCTGAACACGATGCTGAAGTCCGTTCTCCAACTGGTGGCCGAATACGGTAGTTATAGGTGAGTGCCTACAGGACTTACTTGGTGAGACTCACCGATAGCTACCGTATTCGGCCGCCATTTGAAAATCGGACTTCACCATTGCGTTAAGGATATCGAAGAATCCCCATAGACAAAGTTTCAGTGGGATAGGTGATCCTGACTGGACCACCCAAGTAGCAATTTGGGTGGTCTGAGACCACCGATGTGAAAAACGGATAGGATATTCGTGATCAGCGCCCTCAATTATCCCCTTGTGAAAGGTTTCAGCGAATGTCGATGACTGAAAAAATTCGAGTAGTAGTGTCCGTTAAGTTGAATAGTGCCAAAGAATCTATCGCCTCTGGCTATTCGGGTAAAGGTCAACTAAAGGGTGGTCAGCGTTGATCAGTCCTCTAATGGTAAGGACGCGTCAGGCATTGACCTTCCAGTCAGAATCGTAGAGGCATGGTGAATCTGTGTGACTTACCAGACTAGTCTGCCACCATCTAACCCGATACCCGAAGATAGAAAGCTTGGTTATCTCGAGCAGGGATAGATCACTCGACCATGTCGGTTGAGGTAGCGCCTTATACCATTGCGTAATCCGTAGAAAAGTAATAGGAATTGGTAACCAACCGACAAGGGTACAAGTCCGTCCGATACCGGCTGAGCAGTGTATAACGACCGCCCGGGATAGGCGATTCTTAACCAGAATCCGATGGATTTCAATGGCGCATTTGGCATTCTGTGGAGCTGAATGGTCCGGCCACGATACACAGTGAATGTGTCGCAGTTTGAAGCGATTCGGTCTGGAAATTTCTAATTTCAAAAGAGAATTCTCCAGAATTCCAACTGGAAACCTACCCCGTTTGAACGTCACAGATCGATAGGGTATACCCAAATTGAGCCGAAATCGATTGCGTCAATGAGGTGATCGTCGTTTTCCCAAATGTCACTTTGTCGCCCACACGAGCCGGATAGTATGATGTGCATTTGGATTTACCATCTGGAAAAGCTCAAGGTAAACTGGTCACCACTTACCGGTCCTCTTAGGATGCGCCACGCACTCGTCTTTCATATGGAATCGTGGAGGCATTGCGAATATGTATTTGGCCTATATTGTAAGTGATTTGATGTTTCGATGGTGAGTTCTGATCGTAGACGGCGCGCGTGAGCGTCTGTTTCAGCGCTGATTTGTGGAGCCAAGCTCAAGTAAGTTTCCGGTCGTTTTGAAGTGGTATATGGCGCCCAGTGGTGGTTAGTTTTAGGCCGGCCGGCCCGAGGTGAGGTTTTCTTTCGGTTTTCGTGCTTATTGATTCGATTCGTGTCTTTGGTCTGTTGCTTCTGTATTTTCCTTTTAGATCGTGTTTCTTGGCGCCTGTAGAGCCGGAATCCCTATTTTTAAATTCTCCGCTGTGCGCCCTTTTATGGGAGGCTTTTCTACATGGTATTCGCTATACTCCGCGACTACGACGAAGAGTTCGGGTGTGTTTTCTTCCCTTTCTCTCAGTTCAGTTACCTTTTTCTTTTCCTTTCCCTTTTTCCTTTTTTCCCTTTTTCCTTTTCCTTTCTTCGGTAGATGGCATTTTCTCTCCAGTTCTTCCTCAAAAACCGTTCAAACTTTTCGGTTTCTCATTTTCGGTTGCCCTTCGTCGCAGTATTGGTGCCTGACTCTCTACTTGGTTCTCTTTTTGGTTAGTCAAACCCTAGTTACCTCATGTACGGTGGTGTCTCGCCTCTCCAAAATCGACGCAGTCTTTGGGCGCTCTTTGTCTTCATCATCGGCTCGCGAGGCCTTTTCCCAGGCATTGGCTGCGCGCCCGGCGTGCACTTCTTCTGCTATCGTCTGCCATGATCAGCTGGTATGCGCGGCGATTCGGTAAACATTCTCGGGGACGTGCTGCATTAGCTTTCTGTTTCATTTTCTCAGCTTGCCTGCTTTATCACTCGGGATCATCAATCCGCGTTAAGCCGTCCATAATTATGTTATTCTTTCCCAAGCGTTCCATCTTTTATTTGCGATCCCCTTGTCCGACGCGCATCCCGCGCATCGTTTCTCAGGCGTCGGTATATTCAAAACATCATCATTTCTCCCTCGACATATATCACTCGTATCAATCTCCGCCCTCATCGCAAATCTTATAAAAGCCCTTCAACATTTATCTCGACATTCATATTTGATACTTGCAACCTTACGCTCAGTATCGTCATCGTTCAAGCTTTGCTATCAATCGTGGTGACATGGGTCCCGTTACTAGGTCCCAGTCCCGTCTAGGCGACACCGGTCGTCCTCCTTCTCCTGGTTCTTCCTCCTCCGTCAAGGAAGAGGATCAATCTTCTGCCGACACGAAGTGTCTGGATCTCTCCTTGTCCATGGCGCAGCTTTCTAACGTTCTGCAGGATCTGGAGGACTTAGCTACGGTCGTCGGGAAGGATGCTAAGTTGCTCCGCGACTCGGCGGTTCGAGCAATCTCCGACGTCCGCCAGGAAGCTGCGGCCACGACTTCCCACCTGGCGCGGGAGATTCGTGACGGTAACACTGCTTTACTCTCTGGTCTTAATGCTTCCTTCGAAGCCGTTGATGCTCGCATGCGTGCTTTACCTGCTGTCGCGTCGTTTTCGCCCGAGGGCACGATTCCTATTTCTCCATTCTCAGGTTTTGGGGACGGTATACAATTCTCTTCTTGGTTGCGTCGTTTTGAAGATGTTCTTCGTATGCGTGTGGTCTCCCTCTCGTCTGAGCAGAAGGCCAATTTGTTGATTGCTCACCTGGAAGGCATAGCCCGAGAGAAGGTCGAAGACCTTCCGGAGGAAGAGCGTAAGTCCTTTGACGTAGTCGTTAACCACCTACGAACGTTCTTTGAAGGACCACACCAGCGCAACTTGGCTCGTCAAGCACTAGCATCGTGCAAACAGGCCCCAGGTGAGGCATCGACTATTTTTGCTAATCGTATTTTGGAGGTTGTAAGGGCTGCCATGGCGGGTCAGGACAATTCGGCGTTGAAAGAACGCGTGCTTGAGGAGTTCGTCAAGGGTCTTCGCCCCGATCTTCGATACTTTGTTAAGCTTGAAGAACCACCTTCCTTCGAGCAAGCCGTAAGACGCGCTCAGACAATTGAACAGTTACTTCTGGAAGCAACGGCAGATCGGCTGATGCACCCAGCCGGCCAGCCCTTAGGGGCCGATGTCAGCGCCGCTTATCCACAAAGTAGGCCTCCTGTGTCGCCAGGCCGTTATACAACTTCTTCCAGGTCACCGCCACCCGATCGACGTTATGCTCGCAGACCGCCACGCTTCGTACGGGACGGAGTTCGGTCGTCAAGTGAATGCTTTGCCTGCGGCGGACATGGTCACTTCGCACGCCAGTGCCCTACCCCACGGACGCAAGGACAACGGGAGCTCGACGAGTCAGGTACGCGTTTCCGCCCCTCCACTAATCGTTCGGCTCCTCGATGGCCTGTGGGTGGTCGATCTCAGCTACGGACTAGGTCCCCACGGAGGGAGGCTCCGCCGCCGTCAGGGTCGGTTAACGCCCTTGCTCCCGAGGATTCGTCGTCGGCGCTGGAGCAGGCAAACGCTCGGGTGGCTGCTCTACTTGAGAGGAACGAACAGCTCTCCCGCGAAGCGTTCGCCGCCAGTGGAGGACGGCGTGATTACGCACGTAGTGCTGGCGTACCGTTGTCATCCGTTTTCATGTGTTTAGCCATGACCGTTCTCGTGTTCTCTCCATGTGTGTCTGCTCAATCTGCATGGTTGTGCCCTTCTGACGATCGCGACTCCCTTCTGCGCATACCGGCGTCGTACAATTGCTCTCGTCTTGTTCCTAACGTATCCGCTTCTCCACATAACTTGTCGATTCATCTCTATCGCCCTAATACTAAGCATTATCAGTCGGCGGCGGTCCTCTGCAAGATTGTCGATCACTCCGTCACGTATTCGGTCAACTTTTTTGGAGCCCGCTCAGAGTCGCACTCGGAGACTTATCGGACGGTGACGACCGAGCACTGCCGACAGATGCAACTGCACGGTCGCTGTGAGTTCGGTGTTCTCACTGCCGCCGGCTCTGTCTCTAGGACATCCAACTCTTGGCAATTCGAGTGGCCGTCGGCTCCGTTCGGCTGCTGCGTCGAGCATACTCTGGTGGTCACCAACTGTTACCTGGTCTCTACGACAGTGTATGGTCAGCACGGCTCTACCGCACCAGAATCCCCTGCGGGCGATACTCGGCACTGCTCTTATCGTGACGGCTCGTGTGTGCTGAGTGACGGATCCGTTTTGCTTTGGTCCGTGGAGCATGAGGAGTCCTGCCAGTTCGTCTTCGTTTCCAAATTAAGAGGTCAGCTCCTCGGACAGGTCTGGCTCAGCGAGTCTCGGGAATTCGCACTCTCGTGGTCTTCGTCGACACCCGCGGTCGACGACTGTGGTAAGTCACTGATACTGTCGGACCAGGGGTACGCCTTGTCGGTGGTCCGCCCACGTAATCCTCGCTCAGCCCCATCCTCGCCGTCGGTAGCCTCCGCAGGCCTTGTCACATCTAACCAGTTGGCCGCTCAGTTGCTGGCTGCCGAGGACGCGGCCCAGTTGGGCATGTCAGGTTTGTTTCGACACGCCGTGAGGTCTCTTTGTGATCGGGTCAACTCTTTAGCGTACTACCTTCACTCAGCGTTACAAGCCGAGCCTACCTACACTATTCGGCACCTACTGCGTCGCGACGACGTCTCGGCTTCGTATCTTGGAGGAGGAGTCATCCAGCTGCACCGATGCATCTCTATTCCACCGGCGAATTACCGACTCAAGCCATTCAACGGCACGTGTTTCCGTAAACCTCGCGTCGAAGTTTCGTTGCCCAGTGGTCGTTCGTTCTCGCTTTTCCTTGATCCGACTACCATGGTGCTGTCAGCTTCGGCCGAAGGAGCCTCCTGTGCCGATTACCACCGGTTCTTCGTGCCCACCACCCACGGCTTGTTCGACCTGGACGCTCTGTCGGGTACCATGTCTCGGGTCCCCGAAGGGACGATCCCATTCGTAAGACCTTTCAATAGCGCGGAGCACGAAGTGCCCACCGTCTCCTTGACCATATTTCATAATCTGGTACTCACTAACATTAGCGAGCTTGTTCCTGAGCAGCATCTCGGCGAGTTGTGGGAGGCACGCTCTCAGGAGCGTCTTCTCGCAGCCGTTGCACCAGAGCGACGGACGCCTTTCCAGCAATCACCTTCTTCGCAGGGCTTGTTCCATCCGCTTCAGCTCTTGCCGGGTTCGCCTTACCAGTGGTGGACCACGATCTGTTGCCTATACGTTTCTTTCGCCATTATTCGTGCTTTGGTTTCCGCGTACATTCGGCTCAACTGCCCCGTGGTGACATACCTCGAGCAGTTTTTCCGGAACGGGCCACCGGCCGCGGTTCCTGTCGCGGCTCAACAACCGCAGGCACCATCGTCGGTTCTCATAACACCCTCCGTTGGTTCACCACCCTCGACGCCTCTTCCGCCCCCCTCTCTTCATCTGACGCGTGTGGAGCTCGACTCCTCGTCTGCGTGGCCGCCCAGGGCATCCGTTAGCCCGGTACGTATCAACGCATTCGTGTGCGCAGGTGATTACTTCGTGGCTCAGATCCCAATTACTGTCAACGGTGTTCATATGCTGGCGTTAATCGACACCGGTGCCGCGATTTCGCTAACCAGCGGCGATATGGCACCGCTGCTAGGGTGTTTTAGTCTTCAGCCCAGTCCCCTTGCTTGTGCCATTGGTGTCGCAGGTATTCCGGTTAAATTGTTGGGTTGTGCCGTCGTCCAGTTTCAGGTCGGTACACACGCCATCCAACACCCCATCTACTTCACTCAGGACCCGTCGGTACCAACTTCTGTAACGTCGTACAACGTCATACTCGGGAATGATTTGCTCCGGCGTCTCCCTAACTGGAGCATCGACTATGATACTCGTAAGTTTATCGTTGGAGGTTATCCTATCCACATATCTAGCGTCGCACCCTCCGGAAAAGTCCACCAATCCGTTACCGTTCGGGTTGCTCGTACCACAGTCCTCCAGCCGGCCTCCGAATCCATGGTTTGTTGTCAGACCGCATCGGATGACTCTTGCCAGCTCCTGTCCTTTCTGGAACAGGATCGACGGCTACTCGATAAATCATTATTTGTTGCACCAGCTATTTTTCCTTCCGGCGATGGTCGGCTACTCGTCACAAACCCCTCTGCGCGCCCGGAGATCTTGTACAAGGGGCAGTAGGTGGAATTTCGGTTGTAGTCCGAATACAAATCTGGGTGTCGCCATACGATCCCAAGTCGTAGGAGGACAAAGAGAAACGATCGCGGTACTCCGCAAAGAGCTCGAGAAGGACTCAACGATCTCCCAAATCAGGTAGTGTATTCAGGAACGCTCAGGAGCGGATCGACAGCTGAGTCCCGACGACTTTTGTTGGACGTCATGCAATTCCCAAACGAATCGCTGCCGTTCGTCTTTATCGATGTCGACGGAGTTTCGCGCCGGAGTACCACCATGTCCCACACCAATGAGTCCGAAGCGGAGGTATGCAGGACTATCGTCCATCGCCTCATACAGAGGGGTATTGAGCCCGCGAGTATCGGACTAATCACTTTCTATCGAGACCAGCACCGCCATCTGGCCGGTTTTGCCCGTTCTGTTGGAGTGAATCTTGCGACCGTGGACTCTATTCAAGGCAGAGAAAAGGACGTCATTATTCTGCTAACCACCAGGACGCATTTTACACCGGAAACCGGCGAATTCATTGACGACGTTCATAGAGTGAACGTTGCCCTGGCGCGTTGTCGGCATGGGCAGTTCGTTCTAGGACATCAGCTTTCGCTAGTAGCCGTGCCTGTATGGGATAAAGTATTGACTTGGGCGCACGATCACGGCGCTCTCGTGCGGGACGTCGATATGGAAGAGTACCTACCGGCACTCTAAGGTAACGAGTCTTTTGTGTCCTACTCTCTTTGCTATTTTGGGGAAGTTTCGACTTTTGGCAGATTAAGGGAGGAGATGTAGACATAAAACGTGGGTTCGTTTCTTTTTCAAGAAAAAGCGGGGAGGTGTAAGTGATCGGGGTTAGTCATTCGCCGCACGATTGATCCGAATGGTTACAGAGCGCGAGAGGCGTGTCGGCGACGATCGGAGATGCGAGGAGTTCGGAGGAAGCACTGATGCGAGCCGGCAGCAGGCCACGCCGTTCCGTCCGCGAGGCTCCACCGCCTGCTCGACTTGGATGTGATCTTACAGTGTCTACGGTCCATTGCCCGATAAACTGTATTCTCACTCGTGTGGCGCTGGGCCAGATCGTTTACTATATATTAATTAGCGGAAGATAGTCGCAACACCAAGTCAGTGTTTTAACCCTCCCAGATAAGTCTGGTACCGATTTTTCCGACCTCTGACGGCTCGAATGGTTGGGTAACCCGAGCGAGGATCAACCTCTTGATCGTGCGGGTGGAAGTTGCGCTTGTTACCAAAGTGTCTCCTCTCCACTAACAAGGAGTCCATCTCAGGGTGTGCCAAGCTTTCGTGATACAGGATGTAGGGTCCCTTGTAGGTAATCGAAAACCATACTTCATTTTTTCTCTAGGCACCTCTGTGATGGGTAAAACGGCTGCCGAAAAATGGAAGGCGAGCGCATCACACAGTCAATATCCACCGTAACTTACCTTAAACGGACGCAAATTCAAAAACTTATGTTAGATTCGTGATCAGCGAACCAAATAACCCCCACATGCGATGTTTGGTCCAAATCGGTTATTTTGACCCAGGCACCTCACTCACCCACCCTTACCATAGCTAGCGCTCACCAGTCAGAGCTCAGGAAACGAGAATAAAATTCATGATCAGCAGTTCATGTGAGACTTTCAGGCAGTTCGTGGGACAAAGGTAGTGGATGCTGAAGATTTTCTGATAGCTAGAGTCTGAATGGTGGGAAAATATTACCAGTGGTTCATTAGAGACTGAACCTTGGGCAACTCTACCGACACCTGACACGAGGCTCGAGATATCAAGGTCACCCATTTCGCCCAAACTTCGCATGTGGGGGCTATTTGGGTCGCTGATCACGAATCTGACATTAGTTGCAGAGTATTCATGTACATTTGCAGTATCTACGGTGATTTAATGACGTGCAGGTCCGATCCATAGGAAAGTAATTCATACAGGCCAAGGAATACGTCCTATGTACCAAAAGAAGCGTTAACCAGGTTGAAATTGTATCCAGTGATTACGCAAGCCTATGATAACAAAAGCCGGATGAGTGCAAAAATGGGTGTAGGATGCGGGACCGAACTCACAAGCTCCACACAAAAGGCTGCATCGCTACTACTGCGCCAAGTTGCACAGGGTGGATGATTATGGCGGCCTCTGATGAGCATGCGCGGTCTGTCTGATGTGCTCGCCTTCTGTTTTTTCGGCCGCCGTTTTTCCCGTCACAGAAGTGTCTGGGGAAAAAATGAAGTATAGTTTTCGAGTACCTACTAGGGACCCTACATCCTGTAAAAGTTGCATCACGAAAGCTTGGCACACCCTGAGATGGACTCCTTGACTCCTAAAATCTCAGTAAAGGTGATGTTCTGTAGCAAACCGTGCCTTCAATTTCGCTGCAAAGCATCACAATCATCCGGCATTTCTCCTGGATGACCATTTTCCAAAAATCTGCCATTGTGGTGTCCATTGGTGCCTGGGTAAATAGTGGGCATGGGATAACATATTGATAAGACGAAGAACTTCGGAAGCTGAACCAAACCTGCGTGCAGATATATTTCCTTCCGGAAAGCGATATAATATAATTAGCATTTATGTAGCCGCTTGTAGTTTCTCGTAGAACCACTCGGGTGTCATCGATGCACTTAATATCGTCGTATCTGAACGGGAGGAATTTCAAAAAAAAACTAGAAACTATAAACTTTGATGGAAAAGCGCGCGTGGTGCAGTGGCAAGAAGCGCTGCTGACACACGCTGTCGATTGATCCTCGCCCGGACCAACCAAGCCTTCTATCCCTCCGGGGTCGGTAAATTGGTACCAAACTTTTCAGGGAAGGTAAAAACAATGACTTGTTATAGCGGCTGGCCCAGCAAGTCATTGTATTGGCCAAATACGCATTCACCATGCCTCGATTCTGAATTGAACACGAGTGCGTGGCGCGTTCTTAGGGAACTGATCAACACCGGCACCTTCACCTTTCATCTTTAAATTTTGATGGTCCCTCTGGGAAGATTCATACTCTAAACCTGTCCTTATAATGCTGAAACGTGAGAGTAGATACCTTTGCCGATTCACCGTTGCAGAGCGAATCTCGTGTGTCCCGAGTTTTGGAGATCTCCCCAAGTCGACGTCTCTCAGCATGTGAGCGCAAGGAGATCTCCCCAGCTCGGAAGACACGAGCATGCGGCCCCAGGTCTTGCCAGCGAGCTGGCATTAATATCTATCTAGTCCTTCTGACTATGGAGGTTGCTCAGCGTGTTCCGAAGATTCACAACGAGACCCATATTGTTTTGTAGAGCATCGAATGACGATTACAACGGTATGGTTTGTTTTTGCTAAATGCAAATGGATGGCCCAAAAAAGGCAAAAAACCTTGAAAACTAACCAGTGGCAAATGAGATTCTAGATCGCAACCACCAGAGATACCGCCAGAATCGACCCAAATTCGAAAACAAATGTCAGATTCGTGATCAGCGCCTCGAATAACCCCTGTAGACAAAGTTTGAGCTAAATCGGTGATTTTGACCTAATCAGCCTTACGAGTGTTGAGTAGTTGTATGAAGGTCCACTTATCGAGAATATCTTTGTTCCGAATGTTCCACTTTTTGGACTCTGAAGAACACAGGGACTCCAATTTGAATGAGTTTCTTTGATTCTTCATCAGTATAGATCACTTGGGCTGTTGACAAATCCGCAATTCACAAATCTAACATCGATTTTTCCTACTGTGTCTGGCGTGAGCTTGCTAGGGTCCGTGGTAACAAAGTTGGGTAGTTGGGTTTAAATCACCGATTTAGCCCCAACTTTGTCTACGGGGGTTATTCGCGACGCTGATCGCGAATCTGACATTTGTTTCCGAATTTGGGGTCAATTTGGGTTGGTTACGGTAGACATGGGTCACATACATATGTGCTAGAAGACATCGTCGTATGTGCGCACTTTGTTGGCCATACTCCTCACAAACGCGATTCTATCCCGCAACTGCGACAAAACTCCAAAAGGAGCGTATTTTGGTATCTAGCGTAGGAAGGCAAAAGAAAAGGACAGCAAAGGCATCGATCCACCGACCATCAGATTAAGAGCCCTGCATGCTATCCACTGAGCCACCCCGATACTATCTCTCGTAATTAACACCTAGAAGTGCTCTCGCCACTAGTTTCTCGCCACTAGTTAGTGGCCAAGATTTCTTGCTTTTTTTCGCGCCAACCATTTGCATTTAGCAAAAACAAACTATACCGTTGTAATCGCCATTCGATGCTCTACAAAATAATATGGGTCTCGTTGTGAAACTTCGGAGCACGCTGAGCAATCACCCTCGTGAGATCAGTGGTCTCTAAATTGTTCTTGTGATCACCAAACTCACTGAATTACACTGGGATCGGCAATTTGTGAATGCCAGAGGGTGCAGGACAAGACCTCGGCATAAGCACCCACAGCTAAGGGCCCTTACAGACCAGACGACAGAAAATTGAGCGACGAATTCGCACTCTTCACCGCGGCGGTAACCGCGCGCTGCGAAGTGTGGACCTCGCTGCCGTAATGCGGCCGCCGCAGACGTCGCGTTGGACGAGAATGCTCGTCGTCGTGTGTTTCGCTCAATTTCATTTATAACGGCTGATTCGTCGCTCAAATTGCACGTCGTCGCGTCTGTAAGGGCCCTTATTCGAAGGTTCGTGCGCACCGCGGCCATTTCCTGACCCACCGAATCTCGAGTTGTGCCAGAGAGCAGGCCTTAAATCCTATTGTGACTGTGGGTGAACGAGTCTGCTTTCTACTCGTTTATAGTTTTTTCTCTAAGGCTGACATATTACCTATTGTTACTTCCGCCCAATTTATCATATTTCTACCAAAAATACGAAAGATTTCCTCGATCGTTTGGGGACTTCACCTGTTCTTGTTTCCATTCGAGTCGCACACAATGGTACTGAAGTTCGGTGCTTTGTAGTTGCGGTTAGCTTTGAACTTTCTTACATGATAGTTCAGCCCCTGGAAGATAATCGATCTTCAATTACTGCTTTTATCCCAGCGAACTGTCCCTACGTTGTCGTGCTATTGCTCATTTATATTCCTACTTTTATTAACAAATTTTGAATTCCTTTTTGGGAGTTCAGTCCACCGTTCTCTACAATATTCTCGTATTTAACACCGTTCGCTGCCTTATCTCGTTTATTCCAGGAAACGTTAATGGGTATGAAGCAAACGGACGGTTCCGTGACGCTCGTCAGAACCTCGATGGAGATGAGACGCAGGTTCGAAGCCTGTCCGTGCCAACATTTTTGTTTCTTTTTGCGGACAATTGAATCACACCTTTCCCAGTGTCCTTTCCATCCATGCTAGACGAGGTTCCGAGGACTTCTGCAATGTTAGGAAGAAGGTTTTGGCGCTGGCACTTTCGTCCTCCACTTCGCCTGAAAATCCGCTGAGTACTAAGGGCATTTCTATCTATGGTTTATGGTTTGAAGAGCATAGTTTATTTATTTCTTCACTTCAGCTTCACGAATAACAGCCTAATGTTCCTTTGTGAGTGTTTTATCACTATAAAAAGCTATGTTTCCTGTAAAAAGTGCGATTCTCGAGAAATTCGTTACCATTGTCCCATGCTTTTGATGGATGTGCGGGAACTGATTTGGCCGACTGTAAGGAAAAAAGTTCAAATGTCTCTTGGTTCATCTGTTTACCACTAATCTAATGCTAGTATAACCATGCCTGAGATCGTTGTTTCGCTATCACTCGGGACGTGGGTTTTGAGCCGCTTTTACCCGGAGGCTTCGTCGATTTCTGTACTTTTCGCCGTGACGGATGCTTGAACGAGGGCTCCATGGTCAATGGAACGCAGGAAATTGATGGAGCTGAGACCGCTCGTTTTGCTCTTTTTCTAAATATTCATTCTTGTTGCTGCTTTCCTTACCAGTAATGTGATGTATAATAACTCACTTGCTACTTCTCGAGCTTTTCGATGAGACCCATGGTATATCCTGAAAAGAACTGCTTAAGAAGTTAATCTTAGCTTCTCCCTCATTTCCATGATTTTTCGGAGGCAGGACATTTGCTAGAGATCATGTCAAAGCTAATTAACTTGTAAAGTGCGTTCATTTTACAGCACATGATAGTATTTGATGCCATGAACGATAGAAAAGTTTCATAAGGGCATATCTCTATATAGGAACGAAAAGCATTGAAACTTATCATTGAGAGTTAAGGTTGGGTAAATATAAAACCGCATGTGAACGGGACGAGGTTAGGGGAGCAACGAGCGAGTAAGAGCACTGGTCATACGGGCCACTCCAATCATACTCGCCCGTTGCTCGCGCAACCCCACCCACTCTCGAGTTGGGGAGACACGAGCATACGGGTCCAGAGGTTTATGGAAGGTGTTTCGGAGCGGCTCCCACTGTATTACAGAAATGCTGTACTGCTATTTTCCATTGCTTTATCTTCTATGATTGCTAGCCCTAGGCCTAAATTTTATGATGTTTGCAGTTTTGTAGTTTTGCAGCGATCGTATTTCCATGTGGTAGTATTCTAACTCTTATTCTCATCTGTAAAAAAATGGGAAATTAAAAATATTAATTATTCTAGCCCTTATTCTCATCTGTAAAAAAAATTAAAAATTAAAACTATTAATATCTACCAGTCGAATCAACTGATATGAATCCTACTCCGGAAGAATTAGATTTTTTGTGAAAAAAAGGGTGGCGCGAAGGAAACGAGTCATTTTCAAAGATGGCAGTGAAGCAAATCGGATCGGCTAGCCCCTATACGCTCCTTAGCTTGTGCGCTGTTTGATAAAAGTATTTTTTTCACAACGTTTTTATCCCGATAAGTTACGGGGTACGTCTTTCATGATAGTCGTTCCGTCTTTTTTCTCCTTGGTGCTGCTCCCGCATTTGTTGAGGTGCCACACTGCCATCTTGTCTCTGTCTTGAGCTCCTTGTGGGGTGGCCATATCGTCCTCGATTGCAGGTTCTTGAGCGCCTCTTCCTTCCATGCGACCATCGATCCATCTTGTGATCGTGACAGTTTTCCTCCATCAGCCGACCTGTCACACGGGCCTGACGCTGGTACCGACACCCTTTTCAGCTATTTCTAAGCTAGGCAAGCGTTTCTGCCAGGGACGGGATTGAACCCTGGTCATCGAGATCTTGAGCCTAAGCTCTTAACCTCTCGGCCATCCCGCCCCAGTTTGATAAAAGTATATTCACCACCAATTTTGATTGCTCCGAAGCATTATGGTGTTGCTTTGGGCGACCTCAGATTGGTTTTAATCTAGCTACCTTATTTTCAACACGCTCCCACGTGCTTATACTCTTGTTCGCATTGTCAAGTAATAACAGGATCCCTGCACTCGAAAATCTCGAAGCAACAGGGAATTCGACGTCCAGAGCCGTAATTATGAGTTCTAGAAGCGCCCAACCTCAACGATCAATCAAAGAGCGCGCTGGTCTTAGCGACACCTGGACCCAAATTCATGAACGGACGAGCGGTCTCCGAAACCCGGTCCGCGGTAAACCCACTTGATACCGCGAGGTCTTCCAAACCGTGCCTCATCGAAAGGTGCGATAGACCCGCGATAAAGCCCGCTTGAACGCCGACGTGCGTTCACGAATCTCGGTTTGCGCGCCCTTCGAGGTATATCTCGGGGCTTACGGGAGGTTTACGAATGATGAATCTGAGCGCTGGCCCCGTGCGGAAAGTGCTGCCGTATCCATTTCTCGCATAATTCGAGCCCACTCCGGCGCTTCCAATGGTAGGACTCCCGATGTTACTCATTCTGTTTACTTGTTTGTTTATTTATTATTGATTCTAACACGTTACCACGGCACTGAATTCATCCGGCTGTGACTTGTCTTCCTGAGTTGACTGCACTTCGTACTCCTTGGGTGGCGTAACGTGGAGATCTTTGCTGAAATTTCGCCATTGTGAGATCGCTGGAACGAAAGTGAGGCTATCGGGAGCTCTAAATCGAATAAAATAAAACGAAGAAGCTCACAGATTTTCCTCGTTCTCTGGACCGCTCTCTATGGATTCTCTGGTTGAATCCAACTCCTAAATGGGATAGGCTAAGTAGCGCTTGCCCTTTGGCTGTTTTCCCCTCCCACTTCATCACTGTTCTATCAAGCATTTGTTGTAGAATTGGAATAATGGCGTAAGTAAAGAATTTATTGTTCAAACAAGCAGTTCGTTGCACTTGTGTACTTCTTTTCATTGTCGTTGCTTAATTCTTGGGAGGTTTTCGTGCATCTCTCCAGGTTTTGTGAGTTGATGTATTTTTTTTTGTAATTTTTTTGAGTCTGCTTAGTTGCTGTAATAAATTTATATTTCTGTTGTTGTTGCATTTGAGAATTTGCTATTTCTTGAATCGTTAAGCGTTTCAAGTTGATACTCATTCCTTGTTTATTTAGTCTTTACCCACGCCTGTGATGTCCATACCTCATCGAAAACGCTCGCCTTTCGTGTCTCCTAGGAAGTTGAGGTATGTGCTTGGCTAACATTATTATTATCCTTACTATTATTAGGTCGGGTTTCTTTCGAGTTTATTTGTCCCAGTGTGCTCTTTCTCTCATTGAGAAGCATTCTCTATGTCACTTAGGTAGCCATTTCTAATTATAATTGTCATGTATGTAATACTTGTATTTTTCACTCACAGTCTAATTGATCAATTTCTTTTTTCACAGGCAACGATCACAGGACATGATTCTGTGCACATGCGAACTTCTGGAAGGAGAGAGTGGACCCGAATGGTATCGCCCAGGATCATTCCTATTTTCGTTACTCGTACTACTTTCCCATCAGCTAGAGGTGGATCGTTGGTGGTGTATAAAGGCCCATTCAGAGGCTGCGTCAAATGACGCAAAAATTTGCGTCATTTTGACGCAAATTTCTGCGTCATTTGACGCGCTTGACGCATTCGCGCAAGGACCCTTCTCACGGGAGGGCCAAAAGCGGCCGATAACCGGAATTCGGAAGGTTCACACACCCAGATGCACCGCGCACAACTCAGTTTACGGTGCCGCCGTTCACGCCGTTGACGCCGCGGAAAATGACGCCAGAGTGGCAGAGTCTGCGTCTCTGCCCTATCCTTAAGCATTGACGCGCCGCAATGCCGCAGCCTCTGAATGGGCCTTAATGGGGCATTTACAGATCGTGCAAGCGAATTCTAAGCTTCGCGACGGAGGACCGTCGTCGAACGCTTATCAACCGCTGCCTCTTTGTAGTTGGTAATTTTTCGAAAACTGCTGTAAACGGTCTCTGTTTCAGTGCTCGAGCCGCTACGATAATAGCAGTTTGGAGCTAGTAACGGCGCGGCTTAGGAAGATAAGTCTCACTTTTTTCTCGAAAACGGCAACTAGTTTAGTTGTATTACATCATTTCCAGGTTTTTTTTGTTCTGCACCCTTTTTCTTCCGGGAGGGACCTCCTCTTAGGACGTCGGCAGCGGACCAAAGGTGAGTCTTGCATGCGTTTACAAGGAGGGAGAGGGTCAGTAAGGACGTGTGAGGTGGCCGTAGGCAAGGCACGGAAAGAGAGGGTTGTGGCGTGTCCCTCGCCTCTCTTCTTGCCATCCTACTGACCATATCGCACTCCCTTAACTTTCCTACACTTCCTCCTATCCACCCTCCTTCCTCTGCCGCTTCTCTCTCTACCCCGTGAGTGGGTGGGAGACGGAGTAAGAGGGGATGAGTGTCTCACTCGTCCCTTCACTCTCTTCCACCCCTCACTTCCTTCATTCCTCTTCCCCAATCCCTCCTCCCAGGAGGTGCAGTGGGTTGCAAAGGGCAGCCACGTGTGGGGACGATGTTCATATTTACACCTCACTGCGGGCGTTCAAAGCTTTTATACCTGAACCTATGTTAATTTTCTACCCTTATGATTAAGCCGTCGTTGATGATTCCGATACGAGTTCGGCACTGTCAGAAGAAAAGAACGTCCCAAGGCTTCCCGTTCAATTTAGAATTAGTCAGTTACTACTACTGCAGTCGTGTATCTACCCTGATCTTTTCTAGATTTCCTTCTTCTTTTCCGTAATAAAGGTGACGCTTATAATAAGAGTGATGAGCATCGGCAACTATGGTGCAGTATATAATACTTACTGGCCCGACTTGCCCAGAGCTCCGGGTTCAAATCATGTCACGTAGGTTGGCACCCATCAAGTAAACGATTTTGAAGCGACGGATTCTGGTTGGTTTAGTTTTTTTTCGCTAATTTCCCAGGCACCGCCGCCATACGAACGTGTACGACCCAGTTATAGCTGGTGTGCCTTCTTGTAGTAACATACCCAGCTAATGGTAGATGAATAGATGAAGTGCAGACATGCACGATAAAAAACCTAATATTTGTTGCTGTTCCTCCTATAAGCGAAGAATCCAAGAAATCATTCGGCTTGGACTTTTAGAAATATTTTTTCGCGAGCCCGTTGCTGGAATTATCAAAAATTTGTCATAGCCGAGTTCAATATCTGACTGAGTACTCTATATGCCGTTCTGTCACAAAAAATATATCATGCTCGCAAAATTGTCCGGATGTTGGTACCATTGCCGCTCGCATCTTGATCTGGAATAGTGGTTTTTTAGAGAACTTCGCCAAGGGCATGATCAGCACAAACAAGGCGCGCACTTACCAAGGGGTGGTGCGAGAGGTGGAGGTGTGGGAGACTCCGTTCACAACAGATGGCTGCCCGGTTGCGGTGGACTGCATCACGCTGGAGGAGATCAGGGCCTAAATTCATGACGGGTATCGGCACAATATACCCGAGAATAAACCCCGGTCGGCGCTATTATTCGCATTCATGAACGCGCCACGGAGTGGAATAGACCCGCGATGTCCCCCAAAATAAACTCCGCTCATGAATGCGAATAATCGCGCCGACCGAGGTTTATTCTCGGGTATATTGTGCCGATACCCGTCATGAATTTAGGCCCAGGGGTGGGGGAGTATTGGTGGAGTCGAGCAGGAGGGGACGGGAGAGGAGGCTAACAGGGGAGGAGGTCCTGCCGAAGAGAAGAAGAGGAGGAGACACCTCCCCCATGGATTCGGGTCAGGTGGAAGTGGTCCTATCACACGGGTATGCCCAAATTTTTCATAAAATTTTGTCAAAAAATTGACGGCGCCCGCCTGCTACCGACGACGGTCACTACCCCGATTCGATCCTCTCACACACTCCCTTCCCATCATTCCACACACTCACGCCCCCTTTCCTCTCACGTCTGCTCTCCCTTCCCCACCCCCCCCCCCCCATCTCTCTTCTCCTCCCGGAATGATACGGTTGCCTACCTCCCGGCCATTTGCTGCGGACGGAGAACCACCCACACCTCTCGCACCATCCCCCTTGGCGTTTACTCAACATTATGAGCTGACTTCTAGCAGCATTTGGTGAAAAATCTCGAATCACGATGTTTCGTTACAGAACACTACCGACACGCCCTCGACAGTGGTTGAGCACCAGAAAGACAAATTTCTAATCTTCGATCGCAATGAACTGTATCGTTGCGTTTTGGTGAATAAATTGTTGTATTTTTCGTGTACATTCTTACATTTTCCGACTTTTCGATGAACACGGAATATTGTCTAAGGCGGAACGGATCATACGTTACAAATTTAGTAAATTTCCTCGGACTTCCCAGAAGCAATTGGGTACAGAAACGTGAAAAACGTTTCCCGAACGCCAGGACCAAATTGTAGCTTTCAGATTTCTGCATGAAGTGAGAAAGAACAGCTGCAACTACTAGTCTATTTAGGTCTTCACTACCTCTACTGTTTAGGGATATTTACTCACTGAATTTGAAGTGTTGGGTTTCAGTAAAGCGTCCCGATGGGTAAGTGAGTGAGTCTGAAACTCAAACGTTCAAACAAATTATCACCACCAGCTAAAATTAAAGGGAAAATAGATGAATACCATTAAACGTAAGTCATCTGTTTTCCTAATTCAAATGTTCCTGTCACTTATGAACAAAACACAAAATTAACCAAGTCTCGAGAAAACTTTCATGAATACGAAACAGAACATCAATTACCCTCGATTAGATATTAAAGGGTTAAAAGTCAACGAAGTGTCTTATGGTTCTAAAGGGATGTTGTATTAAGACAATGGCACAGATGCTACCAAAATCCAATTTGGTCAACAACTGAAAACCTTCAGTACAAATAGGTAGGAAAATCAAACTAAACCAAAAGTGGTGATCGTTGGATGAAATCGGAGTTGTTACTGTACCCACACCATCTGTATTGAAAGTCGATACGTCAATAAGACGTCAATAAAGTATTAGGTTGGTGCAAAAGTCTTGCAACATTCTTCAAAATAACAGCAATTTATTCAAACAAAATCTCAGTCAACGATATAATCACTATTCAGATTCATGTCTCTTCCCCATCTTTAGGGCAACTTCTTCTTCCTCACTGCCAGAAATCTGAGAGCTGTGACGAAAAAATTGGCCGACCTCTATTGCCAGTTGATCTCGGTTGTCGAATTCCATGTCTCGAAGGTGTTGCTCTAAGGACCTGAATAAGTGATAATCTGAAAGAGCAAGGTCTGGAGAATAAGGTGGGTGCGATAGAACTTCCCAGCCTAAGTCCTGAATTTTCTCACGAGTTGCTCTTGCGACATGAGGACGAGCGTTGTCATTCAAAAGGTAGACTTTTCCCTTTCAGGGCGTTTTTATCGCATGACAGGAAATTCTACCGCACCTACCGTACTCTCCAGACCTTGCTCTTTCAGATTATCACTTATTCAGGTCCTTAGAGCAACACCTTCGCGATATGGAATTCGAACACCGAGATGAACTGGAAATAGAGGTCGGCCAATTTTTTTGTCACAGCTCCTAGAGTTCTGGCGGAGAGGAACTGAGAAGTTGCCCGAAAGCTGAAGAAGAGTCATATATCTGAATGGTGGTTATATCGTTGACTGAGATTTCGTTTGAATAAATTGCTGTTATTTTGAAAAGTGTTGCAAGACTTTTGCACCAACCTATTACCTCATGGTTCCAGAAGGATGTCATATTACGAGGTCAGTCTAAGAAAAAAAGTAAATCATCCTCACAAAAAGGAACACCAGAACAATCATTAACTAATTCAAAAGTGAGTGTCGTCGGCTCGGTTTTCGTTTTTCCTGTCTTCGCTTTTGGTAAACAGCAAAGTTATTACCTACAATTAGAAGTGAATTACTTCTGAAGATAATAACGTCCGCCTTCATTTTCCCTTTGTTGATTAAAGTTGTCGACTCTAGAGGTTTTTTTTCTAGAAGATACAAGAACAACCGAATTGGTCTAAAGAAGAACTTTGCACTTTACACGCGAAAAAAACGAGTGATAAGTCACTCATGTCCCTCGAAATATGCCCCAAGGTTTTTCATTTGATTACTGTACGTCCAAGCAAACTTTAGAATTCATTTTCAATAAACGGATTCCTACATTCAAGTATCACTAGTTTATTCAACCAGAATCGTTTTGAAATATTGAGGCGCTTTTCTTTACCCGGGCGTCTAATTTGAGAATGTTTTCGAGCAGAAGGGTGCCGTCCCGAACAATAGTGTAGCAATTCAACAATTGCAGCTGCTCTCCATCAAATCAAAAACGTATGAACTGTCCCGCCACAATTCCCTGTTCATAGTGAAAAAACCCACACACAATCAAACCACACAAACCACAAATTGTCAACGACACAGTCCACTCTAACATAACGTGAAAAAAATCGAGGAAAGGCGTTCCTTCCAATGCTGAACCATTGACAGAAGCACTTTTTTTCAGAAATAGCCGAATAATCTTCACCAGAGACTTCACCCAAGTGATGAAGATCAGCGCACGACTGTGCGTACTTCAAGGGAACGGTGAGGGTGGTGGAGACCCTCACCGTTCCCTTGAAGACCTGACTATGAGACGTCTGCGGTTGGGTGTAAATATAAGCAACATCCTAGAACAGATGGCTGCCTTTTAGTGCAAGTAGCCAACCACATCCTTCCGTGGAGGAGGAGGAGGAGGAGGAGGAGGGGATGGGGAAGAGGGGGTGAAGGAGGTGAGGCGTGGGAGAGAGCGCCGAGAAAAAAAGGGCCAGGAGATCTTACCTTATCATGCCTAGTCATGGATCCATACCCAGCTGCCCATGACTCATTCATGGCATCTATAATATAATCGTAACGATTCTTTCATTATCCGCTTCACATAATTGTATGGCGCGTCGGCACATCGAGTATATAAAAAAACATCAATCGGCAATTGAAATCAGAGATAATCAGATATGGAAAGGCGTTTCATTCGTTTCGATAACCATCAAAATGGAATATTTTCTGTGACAGAACGGCATTTAGAATATCCCGATATTGTGGCGAGTTTTAATTCAACGATTTTCGACACAGGAAGCAGTGTCTTATTGAAGGTTACCTTACCCTTGCCAAAGTCGACATGGAGCAGCAGTGGGTTAATTTTTCCTCTGAACGGTTATGTAATGTTACCCGTTCGCTTGATAATTTCATTTTACGGTTTTTACCGATAACCCTGTCTCAGCACAAGGTTCTTACCACTTGCGGATGATCTACTTTGTACAGCCGTTGTTCTTCATCGCCTTGTCTTGTCTGCTCTTGAGACGACTGTTTCCTTCTAGAAGTAGATTTGGGTAATGAAATTTGTAGCGTGTTTATCACCACTTTAAACTGGGAACTGACGCCTCTCTGCTCAGATGCTTCTTCTTTTTCTTCTTCTTTGAGACCACTCCAAAACAGGAGATGCCCTGAATCTCAAGATATTTGTGTGCTACGTAGACTGAGGGTGCAGCCGAAGAAGAAATGTCACAGGGTCTTGTTCTGTTTGGAAACCCGCTCCAACGAGTGGGACTCAATAATACGTATTAACAAATTAACGGGTCAACAATTGAAACAATTTAACCTCTTTCTTAAAAAGTTAGTATAGAAATAGCTGCAAAAAATAATTTATAGTTTAGTTTTCCAACTGGCTACACCGCCAACCCATATAGCACCAAAAACCGCCATAGTTACCCTTACCATGCAGCTGGCCATTCTTGCCGAGGTAAAGTGCTAAATGAAATGAACCAGTGGCACGTTTTCACACCGCTCCGTATCCAGTGATAACAACACGTTATCATGTTATCTGGCGAAAGAAGTGCAATACAATGGAACAGTGCCACAATGTCCATCGGAACTATGAAATAAAATCATCAACAATCAACAAACATAATTATGATCAACTATGTACACAGTTGAAACAGGAGACTCACAGTCAGCACAGATGATAACGGATATTCGAATGATTTTGAGCCAGCTCGACGAGATCACTGTGTGGGTACGGCAGGTCCAACATTGGCCGTGGAGCGCCGATTCTGAGAATTGCCCAACAGGTACGCAGGTAATAAGCTTTGATAATCTATCAATGGTTTGAAGAGCATGCCTTCCCACTCAGGTATGGAACCGATCGACCGACCGACCGACCGACGACGGAGAGAAATGATCTCTTGATGATTTACAAGATGATTTTTGGGCTGGTAAATATGTCATCTGCGGACTTCTTCACATTAAGTAGTTCATCCACACGTGGGTGGGGGTTTAGGCTAGTTCTAGGACGGCCAAGAAGTCCTGTCAGTCGTGCTGGGTTCGCTTTCAGAGCGAGTATGGCGTTCCTCAGACTGAGCAAATCAATTCAAGTTCCTCCTACCTTCTCTAAATTCAAAACTGCTCTCCAGCGACATTTATCGGACTAGCTCGTGCTTTCAGTTGCTACTCGGTCGCACTTTTGTAATTCTACCGTTCTTGCTCGTTGACGATTACTTTAATGATATTTTTACTCTCCCGTTCTTCACTGTCATGTGTCGTTTGCTCTGAGATGTTTTATGGTTTTATATTTTATTCCATTTTTTGCCGTTTTCTCATGCATTGCCACATGCTACGCGCATGTAATAAATTTGAAATTTGATTTACCCAACTCTGAAGAGATGGAAAGCCTAATTGGCCCTGGATGAGGATCGATCACGCAACCATATGGAGGTGCCAGCTGGTTCACATTTACTCAGAAGCTTCTATAATATAAACATAGACTGCTGTCACGAATATGATCAGCTCCCTTTGTATACTAATTTATATGGGGCGGGTCGGATAAACAGAGGAGTCGAGTAAATTGGTACCGGACCTGTCGGTCGCTTTGTGAGCGAAATTTTCATTGAGTACAAGAAATCGGGAGATTGTCGTGTTCCCCTCTCGGCATATAAAAGGCTGATCGCAATGATAAACTCAATTCAATAAGAAGGCCTATAGACTTACTGAACGATAATCTAATGGCATGCGTTCACGGGGATGCCCCTGTTTCGGTTTCTGTAAAGATAAACGACTTCAGTGGTGCAGTTATAGGAGGCGCTTCTGCACGGTTAAGCGATCGATCCCCGCCCGGGCTAACCAAGTCTTTAATCCTTTCTTAGTCAGCTAGATTGATACCAGATTGGTGGATGAAGGTCAATACATTGACTTCTTCAATGGCCGGCTCCGTAAGTCAGTTTATCGGCCAAACACGCATTCACCATGCCTCTACGATTCTGAATGAAACATGGATGCGTAGCGCGTTCTTGCGGAATTGATCAACAACTACCGTTTCACCTCTACTTTTATGTTAAATGAGCAGTTCGTTATTGACACAAAAACAGGATAAATTCATGAGGCAAGTGAGTCGAACCTCGAAGTATTCAAAACCCAGAAGTTTGTTAACGAACCTGAGGGTTTGGCCCAAATATATAGTTGACAAACCATCCCGTCATCTTGAAAGTTGTTACGGTTAATCCGCTAACTGCGACAATTACAACACAATCAAATAAGTAGAAGGCAAGTAAGAAGAAAAAGTAGAAGAACGGTGACAAGGGGAACTGACCTCAGCTTCCTTTGTCACCTGCGTGTAGTCCGGTGGCTCAATCGGCTGCTGACTTTCTCCACCGGTCACCGTGTTTAGCAGCCTGAAGTAGGCACTCTTTGATTAATAATTAGGGCACTCTTTAATTCTAGCGAAACAAGACTTCACATACTGAAACAAAAGTATTTTAAAAGGCTCAGCCCAAATTCGCTATGCGTTTCAAAAACTGAGACCTTCAAAAGCACCTATTGATAAAATGCTAATGATTCATGGTTGACAGACCAGCTACTTACCCTTCGAATACACCACGAGTGACGTCACGGTATAAGTTCAACTATACAGCGTTTATAATATTTCCAAATCAAAAAAGAACAGAGCTTATCTGTAATCCTTCCTATATCAGCGTTCTGATAGGCTCCATTTCCCATAGCTGTGGAATTAAAACTGCGTAACAGAACAGATTAATCAATATATCAATCAGATTAAATCAAGTCAAGGGTCAAGACGGCCATCCGCGGCCAATATAGACAGGATCGCATGAGCCACACGGAAGCATAATGATATTTATTTTTACAAAATCGTAAATCGAGCAAGTGAATTCCCAATAAACCACGGGTGAGCAGGAATCTAAACAGCTAACATTCTGACGGTGAAAATCGGTAAAAACATGAGATCATAGATGGAGCAGTCGAAACAGGACTATAGTTTCGCCCTTGATCATCGAACACGGTAGATAGCGACTGAGTACCCTCCGGCAATGACCGATTGGCAGCGGCCAATCACCGCCAATCTGCCAGCGCATCGCCAACGGTAGACGGTCTTCTTGCGGTTTACGTCGTCCATAGAGCCGTTCCTCTTTTCTAAAAAATTAAAGCCATAGATGAACTGCACTGTAACAATAGGTGGAAGTGGCCATTCAACGAAGGGTCCAGGAGCCCTATTTCAAGAGTTTTCAATAAACGTTTGTGGTACTGCATCCGTAGCGAAAACGTAAATTAGCCCCAGAAGGACAATAAAGAACAGTGTGGATGCATAATTGTGAATTCAAAGAAGCAGGAAAGGCAGCGTTGTTGTAAAGGCTTGAAACAAACCTAGCTAGATATTTGGCCAGGGTTTACCGTACTTTCGATGGGTCACCCATGCTATTTTTCGAAAGCACTTAGATGAAAAATGGACCAAGGTGTTCGGAATATAGAAAAGACGAAAATTTACATTTCTGACAAAAATATCTGCTCAATAACTACAGAAAAATAGTCAACGAAGAAAAAAGTCTAAAAAATAAAAAGAGACAGAAAGACTCACCGTCCCGGCAACGCCAGCTCGTCCACATCTCGAACCATAACGTTCATGTGACGATCGAAAGCGACCACATAGCCGCAAGCGATACGATCTATACGATTCAGCGAGCGTATTCGGATCTTAAAAACTAATAAAAATAATTACTACATAGATAGATTTTATTTCATCACAGTAGTGGAGGGAGAGACCACCTTACCTCAACTCTACAACGCTCCTTCATTGCACGATACAGCAGCGACATTGGCCCGGTTGACCATTGATTATGTACAGTGTCCAGGATGTCATTTAGGCTTAAAGAGACATCAAGCATATAATGTAATATTCCTTGGTACAGAGGTAAGAGGCGCAACTGACACTCGCACGGTCGAACAGTCGATCCTTGCCCGTGGTAACCAAGCCTTTCATCGTTCCAGGGTCGAGTAAATTGCTACCAGACTTCTCTGGATAGTAAACGCACTGACCTGGTATGGCGGCTGGCCCCATAATCAGGTCAAGACCTTTAATCATTGTATTGGTGAAATACGCATTCAACATGTATCTACGATTCAGAATAGAACACGAAAGCGCGGCGCGTCTTTGAGGATCTGTTTACGCTGAAAATTTCACCTGTACACCGAACTTTTCCCTTGTGCTTTTCACCTGCTAGAGGATAGGCTTGTGGCAGTCGTTCAATCACGGAGAAAAAAAAAGAAAGATAGGACTACCAGCCACGCTGTTTTATCCTATACGCAAGCCTATTCATCACCCCTTTAGATACCATACAAATAAAACGCTGGTTTGCCTTCCCAGGCAAGTTTCGTACCAATTTACCTGACCCCGGAGAGATGAAAGGCTTGGTTAGACCGGGCGGGAATCGATTGCTTTGACGGTTCGGGCGGAAGTAGCGAGTTTTATCACTGCGCCACGCGTGCCCACAAATAAATTATAAAACATAAAATACGTAAAGTGTTGAATAATACTTGACCAACTTCCGATTTACCTGGGTGTTGACTGACTGGGCGCCGCTGGCTGCACACGAGGCTCAAAAAGTGAACGGCCAGACACCGTCATCTCCTGGAGACGAGCCACTCTATCCCTTTTCTGCTGCCTGAAAAGAAGTTTAGATAGTAAAGCGCTCCTCTGGTATTTTTGCGTTAAGCTTGCCAGGTGAAGGGAAACGGAAAAAGTTTTCAAACGGCCAATATAATCAATTTTCTGAAACGAGGTCAATTTTCTCAAAATTCCAGAGACTACAGAGAGCCTTCACGTTTGATTCCCATTTCCCACAACCGCTCTAGAAGACCAATAGAGCATCTTTAGTATCAGAACATCTTGAGAGAAAAGGAACGAAAGTCAGCCAAAAAGAAAATAGCAAATGCAAAGCTGAAAACTGTAAACACCTTTGACACAATTCCACATATTCACGTTGCTTTCATTTACTTTACTACTACGATCTACTATATTATCGTGTCGTCACTCCTTTGACGTCAAGAAAATATAGGTGAGAGTAAAACCCGTGAGAAATTGGAGACATTTGCTAGGTTTTGGGCTTACAACATTGTGAATCACTTGGAAAAGGTCGATAAGTCGTTGTGAATGGGAGAGACCAACATTTCTAACAAGAAATCGCAGAAATACTAGACCATACTGGGGTTAGGAACACCGGAACCTATTTGAACAGTTCGATTTAATTCAATTTGAAATTCACGCTACACGAACATAGTCGTGTGTGAAAATAAAACAACGAGGAAACCTTTAACACCACAATAAGAACTACTACGAACTAGAAAGAGAGCTAAAACGAAAAAGTTATGTCTGCTCCGACCTATGAATAGGTAAAGGTAAAGGCAAAGATGTCAGCATCGACCACACCCCTAGGGATGCTAGTTTGGAACCAATTTGCGCGACCTCGAATAGATAGAAAGCTTAGTTAGTCCGGGCAGGAGTCGATTACTCGCCCGTGCCGGTGTGAGTAGCACCTCTTACCACTGTACCACCATAAATAAGTGAACTAGTAAAATCACAACTTCACATCCGAAAAAAAGAACCGCAATAAAACTCACTTTTTGCTTTTCTCTCCAGGCGGTCGATCGAGCGCGCAGATCAGCCTGGCGAGTTCCGGATGCTCAGCCACCAATGTCCGCTCGAACTCCTCCACACTCTCTGATACGTCCTCTGGAGTGGGCTCGTCTGGCGAACGATCCAGCACCGCATTTGCGTCAAACTCCTCTGAGAATGGATCGTCCATGACTGGACTCTAGATTTCCCCAGATGAAAACGTCGTTATAGAAATTGAAAAGAACAAAGGTAAGGTCCTGCAACAGTAGGAAGTTTGAAAGACCCTTCTTCGCCCCCATGTTCCTCTTAAGGTCGATACATACTCGGTGCCAAACCAGTGACCAGATTCAAACCGTTATTTGCTGACCTAAAGACTTAAGGCCTGTTCAGAGTGTTGCTGCATGATTGTGAGCAACAAAGGGGCGGAGCGTCGTTCCGTTTAAGGCCCACTCAGACTCTACTGCGTTGCTGCCGCAGTAATGGTGAAGGATAGGGACCAGTGACGCGCGCGTCAGCTGCGCAGTAGCGGCAGCGCTGCACCCGCTTTCAGAGTTTTACTGCGGCAGCACTGCCGCAGCGCCGCCGCAGCAAGGAATGTCAAGGGACATTCCTTGCTGCGGCAGCGGATTTGCTGCCGAAAACGGATGTGGGGTGCGCTCATCCCCCCTTTTGCTGCTAATTTTACTTTACTGCGGCAGTAAAACTCTGAATGGGCCCTTAGGACCACCGCGTTGCTGCAGATTTGCTGCAGTTTTCCGCAGCAACAGCACAGCAGCAGGTTTTCGTGATAGAAATCACATGATCGATCTATGGCGTGGCGTCGATGGAGAATCAGCAGGACGATCGTTGCGGGAACCCCGCGCCCATTCAAGTCCGCAGCCACAACCTCTCCTGCAGCACGACAATAAAATTCCGATGGGAATTCATATATATATATATATATATATATATATATATATATATATATATATATATATATATATATATATATATATATATATATATATATATATATATATATATATATATATATACAGTGCGTTTCAAAAGTATGTATCCACCTTATATTCGGCAGTTTCACGCTTCGCTTTCGTTTTTACGAACCGGCGTTTGTTGCATTAGATTCCTCGTGGTCAAAAATATCTGGGTTGTTCTTCCCAGTAGAAATAATCATCTCCAGCAAAAACAGACCGTTTTTGAATTTTTTTGTTTGTTTCAAAATATGTATCCACTTGCAGAAAACACAATTTTTATTCGACTTTAATAGTGGATTGGACAACCATTTTTTCTTATAACATCGAACACTCTATGACATATGCTACCAACATGCTTTCGGATCACGTCGTCGCTGATGTTGTCCCAAGCGGTTAGCATTGCCTTCTTCAGCTCGTCAACGGTACTGAACTGCTTGTTGTCCGCGTGGACGTGCCGGAAAACAATCCACCACATGTCCTTCATAGGGCTACAGTCAGGAGAGCAGGCTGGCCAGTCCATTGTCCGGATGCAGTTGCGCTGAAGCCAGTCAGTAGTCGATCTAGACACATGCACCGCAGCGTTGTCTTGCTGCAGAACATGTGTCTGCTTCCTTCTGCCTCCCGAGAAGAGAAGAAGGCTGGACTCCAGCACACTTTGGTACTCCAGACTATCCATTTGACAAGATGGAAAGATGAGCTTCAGCTTTTCGCTGCTGTAGAAGCCGCCCCATACCATTAACGAGCCGCTTCCGAAATTTCGTCGAGAGAACACCTTGGAAGATTGTTGCAGATCTCTCCAGTAGTGCTGGAAGCCATCAGAACTATCTCGGTTGAATTTCTTTTCATCACTGAAGATCAACTAACACTGGACCTCCGCCAAAACTTGCGAAGTTAATGTGACGAGGATGTCTCTACCTCGTCTCACTGTGTCACCATTTTATTTCGCGCACAATCCGATCTCGCCCGCTTATAGAAGTCCATGTGGCGAGCTGCCTCTTGCATAGTCCGTCAGCAGATGTGGTCGTTCATCCGCATTGAGCGGTAGATCGTGGTTCGCGACGCAGCTGAACCCGTACTGGAACGAATTTTGTTGACACTCCATGTCGAGTTCGACACCATGCGACCAATTCTTTGATGATCCTAACTCGAAAGCAGTTGTGTACGTCCAAGTGAAGGTGCTGATAGATAGCCGTCAGGATTCTGAAGATTACGGTTCACGAATCCATGCGAACGGCCGAGTTGGAGAGCAATGTCGCGATTTGACAAGCCCGTGTCCTTGGAAGCTCAGATCTGAGCTTCTTCCTCCAATGACAACACTGTTCCATGAATGTGCATCGTGGTTATTTTGTAGTGCTGGACAAGAGCACTATTAATATTCCTAGTTTTCCGCCGAAACGAAGCATATCGTTTGAGAGGGAAAGTAAAAGCACGCGGATTCTCAAAGTGGATACATATTTTGAAACAAACAAAAAAATTCAAAAACGCTCTGTTTTTGTTGGAGATGATACTTTTAACTGGGAAGAGCACTCCAGATATTTTCGACCACGAAGAATCTAGTGCGCCTAACGCCGATTCGTCAAAACGAACGCGAAGCGTGGAAATGCCGAACATAGGGTGGATACATACTTTTGAAACGCACTGTATATATATATATATATATATATATATATATATATATATATATATATATATATATATATATATATATATATATATATATATATATATATATATATATATATATATATATATATATATATATGATCTATTGTTATCTACTATGTAGTGCCATCTTGCTGGTAAAGATATTCTCCCATGGGTGTAGAATTCTGGAGATTTACTTCGAAATAACTTTTCCACTTCCATTTTGAGGTCCTCGTAATTGTAGTTTTCTTCTTCCGCGTGATTTTGAAGCGAACGAAACAAATGGCAGTCTGTCGGAGCCATGCCCGGAGAATAGGCTGGGTGGAGAACCAAAGTCCAAGAAAGTTCCAAATTTTTTTATTTGTAATTTTTGCAACGAGTGGTTTGGCGCTTTCCTGTGGGTAGGACACTTTGTCTTGTTTCCCTCTTAGGCCTATGGTATACTCCGGCAACGAGCAGCGGAGCTAAAAATGCATGGCTCGCCCCTATACAGCACTGCAGCTGGGTTTTTTGTATGCTGGTGCGGGAACTCGGATAGTTTACCGCATAGGCAAAAGGGATGGTGCAGATCCTCTCAGGACAGTAATGTAGCAGGAGTCGCAGCCAGCTGCGATGGTCCGGCAGCACTGCTCCGTGTCCGCGCACACAGCAGCATGCAAAAAACCCGGCTGCAGTGCTGTATAGGGGCGAGCCATGCATTTTTAGCTCCGCTGCGACGGGCCCGTTGCCGGAGTATACCATGGGCCTTGGTTTTCTCGCCATCCGATCCGACTGCTCACAGTAGAGTTCGGCAGTTACTGTAGTACATTCTGGTAGGAGTTCCTAATGGGTCACTCCGGAACATCCCCACCACACAGAGCGCATCATCCTCCTGGGGTGCCATTCAGGCCTCGGCGTTGCTTTTCCTTCTTCTCCTGCAGTGCGCCACTGGCGTCTCCAGCTATGGTTTGTATGCATTACTCACTTCTCATTTGCGGTCACAAGATTGGTCAACCAGTTGAAGTTTCGTTTATAACTTGACAAATTCGCACAGATGTTGACCCTCGCTCCGAGCTGACAAGTTGACGATTGATGGGGTATCCATCGACCAAACTTTTGCGTCTTCCCCAACTCGTGAAGATGCCCGGCAATGGTGGTATCTGAACACTGGAACACCACTGCAAGATCCCGAGTGGTGCGAGAAGGATCGGCTTCAATGGCACATTTAAATTCATCCGAATCGATGGCACGTGCCCATGGTGGGAGTTCATCGTCGAGTTCACAACTGCCTTCTTTCCACTTGTTGAACCACAGTGTCGCTGTGGTATAGCAGATCACATCCTCGCCTATTCCTGAGCAAATATTCCGATGAACCTCGGTAGCGGAATGTCCAAGACGGAAGTCGTAAAGTCCAAGTAGCCGGAGCTCTCGCGGTTTCAAGCTCATAATTAGTAGCAATGGTAATGGAATTGAATGATCGAAATGGAGTTTAAGTGCTTTAGCTACCCTGTATATACGGATTTAAAAAGTGAGTCAAGAAACTTCTGGAAATCTTTAGGAGACCCATGAAAAAATTCAATCGGAAGGTTTACAACCTAATATCTTGGGAACCACTGAGCTTCATGCTTCATGATGACATTCTAGTAGACCATGATTAGTTTGTTCTCATGAGCTATGGATTTTGGTTTCAAGTTACTAATAAACCATAGATTTTTGCGTGAATTTTTTCATGGAGGCGACGCTACTCCCGCCCACTATACATTGTGCGGGTTAGGGCGGTGCTTTCTCTCGTTCCAACTGGAAACCGATTTTTTGCACAAGAGAGCGAATTATTTTGCCAACTGTTGAGTACCTAACGAGCAACAAGTCTACGGTGCACTAGAGAAATCTGGAGCCAAATGCCCTCCGGGTATTCTTGAAACGGCCGTTTACGTAAATACAATTTCAAGAGCTATTTTCTCTGTAATTGGACGGCATTTTTCGAAACCCAAGCATGCGTTAGAAAGATAAAATCTTACTCTATCACACTTACAAATTCGATGAAGTTCCATCAACTACTAATATGGAATTTTATATGAAAGATTGTCCCAAGATTTGACCTTTTTTGAGCATTAAAAAATTCGCGCAAAAAATCCATGGTTTGTTGATGACTTGTGACTAAAATCCATAGCCTATAGAAACAACCTAATCATGCTCTATTACAATGTCGCTAATAGACAAGCAGAAGTTCAGTGGTTACCAAGATACACTCGTTTAAAAATGCATGTGAAAAATGAAATTAAAATTTTGAAAAAAAAAATCTAGAATCTCCAACAACGGCACATGTTTTATTATTTTCAATAAGAGTTATTAAAACTGTCAGCTGCAATGATATTCCTTTTGGTTTCAGCGATCTGCACCCAAAAATGCAAGGTGACATCTTTTTGCGAACTACTGTACGAGTGCTGGCTTTGGTTTATAACGAAGTTTATATAGATGAATAGAACTGATATGGTTTTTATGAAGAATTTCCAATGTTTACTCTAAAGCAATCACCAAACGTTCAACGCTTTCACCAGAATAGTAAACACATTCTAGTGGAAACAAAATGAGCATTCATTGGGTAGATACTTGACCGCCTAAACGGCATGTCTCAAGCAAATGAGATGAAATTCATAACATTTATTGTCTTTGACCACACACATATAAAAAGCATCTAAGTTTCGAAACGACTCATTTTCGCACGAATACAGGCCCCAAGTCTCTTAAGGAAAGCGTCTACCGCGGCACGCAGGTTCACCGACGCGTCCGGGAAAATCGACAGCCACAAGTCCTGGAAGACGTTTTGAAGAAAGAAATGCCTTCGCGGGCTTCTCAGCACTTCGGAAACACCACTTGGACCTATCAGCAGGAATCTGCAACTGCTCATAGTGCCGATGTTGCACAGAAGTGGTGCGCCGACAATTTCCCTGTTTTCATCTCAGCAAAAGAGTGGCCACCGAATAGCTCCGACTTTAATCCGATGAATTATTCAATCTGCTCCATATTGAAGAGCAAAGCCTGCGCAACATACCACGCGAGCACTGATTCTATTAAAGAAGCCTTGAAGAAAGCCTGGGAGGAAATTGATGAAGATGTCCTGCGTGCCGCCGTAGACGCGTTCCCCAAGAGACTTAGGGCCTGTATTCGTGCGAAAGGAGGTTTTTTCAAAACTTAGATGTTTTTAATATGGGTGTCGTAAAAGGCAATAAATGTTATGAATTTCATCTCGTTTGCTTGAGACGTGCCTTTAAGCGTCCAAGTATCTGTGTCCAAGAACTTTTGCCGCACCCTGTATGGCTTTGCAAAATGTCCACGAAATATTAGGTTGTTTCATAAACTCGTGCCGTTTTTCTCAAGCGACCCTTGTAGGCTTGCTATAGAAGCTTCTGAGGAGCACGACACAGCATTCGAAAGAGAATTTTTTGTACCTTTTTAGAGAGTGCTTCAGCTGTTTATCGAATCTTGGAATTTTATAATTTTTTGGTCTATAAAGTGAAAAATGGAAACGTGTAAAACTGACCTCACCGACAGCGAAATTTTTCTGCCCTGGTGTGGAACGCTATTCAAAACTTAGAACATTTCTAGAAAGAGGATGAAATACTCTATAAGAGAGTGTACTCATTTTATTTTTTGCTCCACATTTTGGGAACTTTCAGGCCACTGAAGTGGGACCTTCATAAAACAGCAATTTTTTTTTTCGATGCTGCTCTTGCTCTCATTGTGAACGGCTAAGGTGCTTTTCAAAGATTGTTTTGAAGAGAATTCTCAGCTCTATCTGAACATACGTTCAATTTTACAGAATACCCAATTTTGTAACATTTTTGAAGGAAAAACATCTTCGTTTTTTCAGGGAGGGAAATCTCCAGTCTCAATCGTTTCGCTGAATCTCACACAGCTTCTGAAAGAAGACAATACTCTCTGCAAGATGATGTACGAATCGCTCTTGCAAGTCTTGCTTATCACTGATTTTCAGGTCATCAAAGTGGCCACAGACGAGCTTGCCGCACCGCGCGACGAGCCGTCCAGCCACTGCTGCGTCGCGCTCGTCGCGCGGTGCGGCGTGGACACTGCCACTAGGTCCACTTTGATGGCATGAAAATCAATGATAAGCAGGACTTTCAAGAGCGATTCGTACACCATCCTGTACAGCGTATCGTCTTCTTTCTGAAGCTGCGTGAGATTTACCGAAGCGATTGAAACTGGAGATTTCCTTCCCTGGAGAAGACGAAGAGGTTTCTTCTGCAAAAATGTTTCAAAATTGAGTATTCTGTAAAACTAAACATATGGTCAGATAGAGCTAAGAATTCTCTTCGAAATAATCGCTAAAAGGCCTCTTCACCGTTCACGATAAGAGCAAGAGCACCATCGAAAAAAGATTGCTGTTTTTTGAAGGTCCCAATTTAGTGGTATTAAAGTCCACAAAATGTAGAGCAAAAAATACAATGAAGACACTATCTTATAGGGAATTCTCTCCTCTTTCTAGAAATCTCCTAAGTTTTGAATACTGTTCCACACCAGAGCAGAAAAACTTCGCTGTCGGTGAGGTCAATTTTACACGTTTTCATTTTTCACTTTATAGGCCAAAAAAAATTGTAAAATTCCAAAATTCGACAAACAACTGAAGCACTCTCTAAAAGTACAAATAATTTTCTCTCGAATGCTGTGTCGTGCTTTTCGGAAGCTTCTATAACAAGCCTACAAGGGTCGCTTGAAAAAACGGCACGAACTTATGAAACAACCTAATACACCTACCGAGTATACCCCTGATGTGGACAATCCAAAATAGATCTCTCACCAATTTGGCATCGAACTGCAACCATAACACTAATCCAATGCAGAAGTAACTCATAATACGCAATAATAAAAGTGCTCGATGTGCCATTGATTTAATCTCCAGGTACGCCTAATAGTAATGCATCAAAATCGATCGTATCCGTCGATCAGAAACTTATAGAACCTTCCGAAATATCCGAGCCCTCAAGGACTTATAAGAATGGCGGATATGCGATGACAAATTCTTCAACAGAAAACTTTAACCCAGAGAGTTGAATCTTCTGCGACAGCCTCGACAGTCTTGGTCCATCTTGTCCAAATCAATTAATCCTATCCATCAATGCCATTTTGCTTTCTTCCTTTTCAAGTTAAATAAAACAGCAAGGACCATTCAGAATGAGGCTGCCAGGTGGCCAAGGCATAAACTAACACTGTTAAGGTTGATATGATTTGAACCCGGGAAATCCACACCATAACAACATGAACAATAACAAAAACAAACAAATAAACCCCCGAAATGTCAAAAACGACGGCATAGTCGGATTAAACAATTAGCAGACCATAATACACTTCGTCGACCACCAGTTCTTCCGCGTCCCACGACTTTCAAATGAAAAAAACTTTTAAAAAAAGATCAAGCTCGCCTAACTCATGATCCTAATAAAACAACTAACTTGGTAACTAACACTCTGAATCTGAAAGCTATAGGTTGATATATCCCCAAATCGATATCACATGCCTTCACAGCCAATAAAAGAACGAACACGAAAAATTCTGAACAGAAATTTTATTCAAAAAGCCCCATCGAGGCCGATGATGGCGAGACCCTTAACGTGAAACGCCATCACACGACCTCGTAACTCGACTAGCGAGGGATCCGATTGACAACCGAAAGTGGATGTGTGACATGGGGGTTACGGGGGATGGGTATGGGGTAAGGGTAGGGGGTGACAGAGCTCAGGAAGAGGTCGGTTGGGGACGACAATCGACGGCGGCAATGTAGCCTGTTCGCTACACGACCTGACCGTTGGGTTGTCGTGGGGAGGAAATGAGGGGATGGGTTGAGGGGATGGGTATGTGGACGATTTGATGTTTCTTGCGTGGCTTATCGATTCGGAACCGAGAAACCTGGTGGTGGTGGTACAGCGTGTGGAACGATGTGATGCGGATTGCTGCGTCCGTTCACGTCCATTCCGTAGGCGGATGGCGGCCATCGCGGAGCTCCAAACGACGACTGATGAGCGGTGGTGTGCTGTTGGTGGAGGTGATGGAGACTGCTGCCATTGTGGCCACCTTCCAGATCACTCACAAAACGCACATTCACGTTGGGCAGCAGAGCTTTCAGGCCTTCTTGCCAGTCGGATATTGACTGCGCCGACACCGAGTTACGTTGCGGAGGAGTGAGACCCGGAGGGGGAGCGCAGTACGGGTCGAACTGTTGCCGATGTTGTGCCTGGTGGGTTTGATGGTGCTGCGGCTGATGATGGTTCACCGGTTGGTGCAGTTGATGGTGTAGCTGCTGTTGCTGTTGTTGTTGCTGTGCCTGTTGATGACTGCTCAGTAAACCGGCAAACATGTCCAACGGTGAGCCTTGTGGCGGCTGCGCGGTGGAATTCATCGACGAGAACAATGACGTTGGACGGCTCCATAGGTCCCGCAACGAAAACGCATGCTGCTGTTGTTGTTGATGGTGTTGCTGTTGCTGCATCAGAAGGTGTTGATTCATGTAGGATGCGATCCTGAAAGGAAAAAAATTGAGAATGATTAAACCCCTTTACATTTCCGGAAATAAAAAATATCGCTACAAATTCTACCTTCTGGGGAAAGCTTACTCAACGAGATGGCGCAGCGTTAGTTGTTATGAATATATTTTCGGCTCTAATAAGATATGAGTGTGAATGATACATATAAGCAGAAATGTACCAACTTCTGCGTGCCATCAATACCATACCTCTCCCAATGGGTAATAGTATACCAATACCTTATCCAAAATCATCCTCATCATATAGCAGTATCGTTGGAGAGAGAAATGAAAAATTCCAAATAGGATAAATAAATAAATTACAGATATATGATTTTGAAGTATTTCGTGCTACAGATTCTGAGCTCCCATACGGTAACAATAGACCCACACCTTTTCAAGCCAAAACCATACCCTTGTCCAAACCATGTAAAACGTCCGCTTCAGTTATTTATATAGACCAAAGCAGCACCACAAAAACTGGAAAGGCATAATGCTGGACAACTAGAGAGTATTGTTGACATCGATACTTATATACCGATATTACTAATATCAATAATAAACTGTTCTTCCCTCCCTAGTACTATGCCTTCTCAGTTTCTGCGATGTCGACTTGTGATTTTACCAAACCAGGGGGGTTGATATCAGCCGGGCTAGAGTACGACTTCGCCTTCTATCACAAACAAAACAACGATATTTCCAACAAAAATAAAAAGCAAAGCTATGAGGTGATGAAAAACTCACGAAGGCTGTTTAATCTTCTCCTCTTCTTCCAGTAATCTGGCCAAGCCTTTTGATGACTCACTGAACGGATCGAAACCGAGGTCGTCATCTGATGTGAATCCTCCAAGACCTTAACAAACATAGAACTCATGTCATGTATATTTTTTAAAAACATGAATACCTGGTGGTGCAGCTGAAGCGTGTGATTTTTGAGGTGTTGACGGTGCGTGTATAGAGGATGAAGCATACGTTGTTGTCGTTGCATTATTGCCTGCCGTTGATTGAGGTGAAAGACCCAATAAAGTCTGCCAATTTACAAGAGGCGCCGGCGCCTCGCTAATAGGTGCAGGGGCCGGGACCATGCCTGACCCACTGTCTTCATTAGCACATAACAACCTGAAAAAAATAAAACATAATGCAGTAGGTGAAATCGATATTAAAGTATTGAAGAAACTGAACTATTAACACCAGAAGTCATTAAACCAAAATGGAAGAAATTTTGAAAAAAAAACGAAAATTTGCACTCACCGCAACAACTTCGACTCCGTATCCTTATTATACGTAAACGGCTTCGACTGATCTACATCCTTCGATGGTGATTTCGGTTCCGATGGAGGCTCTGAGTCCGGTGCTTTGTAATCCTGAAATAAATGAGCTCTATAGTCTCATGAGAATAGCTGCAAAGACTCCAGACTACCTCTTCAACCTCTCTAAACGGTAGCCCTATTGTCGATTCAAACGGTTTTATATACCTACTGACTTTATTTTCATTCTATTTTCCAATTCAGTGTTTTCACCTTCCTAGATAAGTTGGGTACCAATTCACCCCACCCCGGAGGATTTGAAGACTTAGCCAGAGCGGGGATGGACTGCTCACAACCACATTCCAGTATGATCACCGCATAACTCTAGGCGAAACTGAGCGAAAACTACGCCGCTCTTTAGGCCGAGAAAAATTAGAAGGCACTCTATGAACTCCAGAGATCATTTCAAAGATTGTTGGAATTGGATTAACAAAACATTATAACACTTGAGCGATATTAACCACAACAATAATCTTAAGATAAAAGTTGACCATTGAAAAACGTACCAATGACGGCGGCGTTGGTTCTCGTGGTGGAGATGAGCACGGCGGCGTTGATACAGCAGGTGTGTGATTAGCAGATGTCGGCGTGGTCTGCTTAACTTTACTTCGTTTCGGTATATTCTCCTTGTCTTGTGGTGATGCCCGTCGTTCTCGAGAACTTCCAAATGCTTCGGACGGTGTAGGATCACCAGAGGGCGACTAAATGGATACCACCGAGATAATAAGACAACAAGAAACCATCACATAAGAAAAAAAGCAACAGAATCACTTGATTCCTCAAAATGTTGGCCTGAATTTCAACAATTCCCTAAACTCGTTGAAAAAATCGGATAAGCTCTCAGTTTCCCACCCAGACGTCACGATAAATCCATATCCTGGCTTTTTCAGACAAAGTTCTCGAAAAGCTCAACTTCAGAGTTACATATGAGCTCGTATCAACGGAAATTCAACGAAATCCTCTTATTTACAGCCGTTTCATCTCTTAGAAAGTTGAATCGAAAACATTATGCGCAACTAAAAATTCCAGTTTGCAAAGAAATCACGGTTCCATGAACACATTTCTGGCTTGAAATGACAAATGATGATGAATGTAAAAAGTTACACACTCTTTTTAGAAATTTCATCGCCTACAAAATGTCGCTGGCACTGAAAATCTAGCACGTAACCTTGACTTCCCAGGTTTGGGACCCTTGGTTTTGTTTCATTGCATTTTCGAACAGAACCAAATTATCTGCTGAATGGATAAATCAAATTTAATTTTTTTTTCAAATTCAAAACCCAGGCATCTTAGAAAACACACTACATGATTACATGTATGTAACACATTTGGAGCTGAACCATGACACATCGACTAGCATAATGCGGGAACAGCTCTTTCTTACGTAGAACTATTCAATAATATTGCACAAGTATGACACTCGATGTACCACGGAAACAAATGTCAGCGACGGAGGTCACCAAAACGGTGTCCAACACCACCTGGGACAGATGTTTCGGCAACATCAAGTTCTTAACAAGTGCCTCTTGCGTAAAACGTACCGTATCAGACGAAAATCCCACCTCATCACCGCCATTATATCCACCATCTCGTGTATTTTCCGTTTCTTCGCTCGTTTCACTGCCGTTCTGATCCCAACATATATTGTTCTTGTTTGCCCAAGATCTAAATAAATCAAATAAAATGAAATCGAAAAGAAAATGAAAAAGAGCCACACTTCCCCGTTTGGATAAAATCTGAGGAAAATATTGAGAACACTCACTGCGACCGCTTCTCTTGTGAATGCGCTGCTGTCCGATTCAACACCGTATCTATTAACCTGAAACATCTCGTTAAAACGTAGCTTAAAACAAGAGATAGCGACTTCTTCAAAGGAGTTCGCCCTATATGTAACAGAAATGAAATTCGCGTACCCTACCTAACCTATTCACCCTATCCGAGATCCTTACTTTCCACATGCAACAAAGGTAGGATAGGATAAGCTGGACATTTAGACAGTTCTATTATAATTTTTCTACCCATATGATACAGAGTATTTCATGAGAAAAAAAAACAACTCAACTATCGCTGAAGAAAAACGCGCTAATATGGACTACGGATAATTACGCACGAACCCTACCCAAGAGTAGGTAAAAGTGACTTGTAAAATAGACTAAGGAAAAAGTCATTTACACATACCCTAACCAATTTACCCACCCCTCCCCCATCTCTATTACCTCCGGTACCCACCGACATTTTCTCCGCTTCCGTTCTTCCTCAAATGCAGGAACGGGAAACGATTTGGGAAGTCGGAGGACAGCGAACTTTAGTGACAAGTATGTTACAAGACTTACCCAGGCTTATAAGTGAAATGAATCTAGGTGAATCTTACCTTTTCTCGTACTCAGCATGCTTTCCCATATGCATATCCTCCTTTGTGAAACTGATGTCACTATCCGCTATTTCATGTAAATACATACACTCCTAAAAAAATAAATTATTATGAAATTGAAACCTGAAATTTAAAAAGGATTTATATAATGGGCATGCATGGTGAAGTGGTCAGATGCACTAATTTCACTCCCACACTTGAATGATCGATCCTTAACCAGGCCAAATAAGCCTTCCATTCGCGCGAGGTTGGGTAAACTGGGTACCACACTTGCTTGGGAAGGCGAACGCATAACGCGCCCCTAACAAGGAGTCCTTCTACACTTATGCCAAGCTTCGGCGACGTAATTATTACAAGATGTGAGGTCTCCCATGGGTATTACGAAACCGTAGTTAGTTTTTCCGGAACGACCTTCTGGGGTGCGGAAAAAGGTCGACAAAAGCCAGCGAGTAACACGTGATAACTCATCGGGCACCGCTCATCAAACTCTGCTGATGAAAGGGAAATGCGTCCAGATAGCGCAGTGGGTTGTGAGTAGGACTGTTGAGCGCACGATGGGGTTTTGGGAATCGTTCTCCGGCATCGATTTTGTTTTTGCACGCATGTGTCCATTACCATCATACACTTTTGTGATCACAAGAGCCAAATTTCACCCGAATAATGTGATCATTGCTCATTGCTCATCTTCAGCGTTCGTAAGGTGCTGCTAATGCAATAAGCGCAATTTTTAGTAGATGGGTAGCCAATATCCATGGTTATTCGCCTTAAATTTACGCAAATTCAGAAACTAATGTTAGATTCGTGATCAGCGACACAAATAACCTCCACGTACGAAGTTTGAACGAAATCGGTTATTTTGACCCAGGCACGTTACCTTCCCACCTTACCATAGCTAGCGCTCACCAGCCCATACACATCCAAACCCACCATTAGATACAATAACTTGTTTCAAATCACGAAACTAGTGTTAGATTCGTGACCAGCGCCTCAAATAATTTCACTAGCAAAGTTCGGACGAAATGGGTGACCATGACGTCTTGAGCCTCATGTAACGTGTCGGCAGAGTTGCCCAAGGTTCAGTCTCTGATGAATTACAGATTATATTATGCCACCATTCAGACTTTAGCTGTCCGAAAATCATCAGCATCCACTACCTTCCTTCCAGAAATTTCCCGGGAGTCTCACCTAGACTGCTGATCACGGATTTTATTCTGTTTCTGGAATTCTGACTGGTGAGCGCTAGCTATGGTAAGGGTGGGTAAGTGAGGTGCCTAGGTCAAAATAGCCGACTTCGTTCAAACTTCGTACGTGGGGGTTATTTGTGTCGCTGTTCACGAATCTAACATTAGTTTCTGAGCTTGCGTAAATGTAAGGCGAGTAGCCGTGGATACTGGCTACCCAACTACTAAAAACTGCGCAGCACCTTACGAAAGCTGAAGATGAGCAATGAGCAATGATCACATTATTCGGGTAAAATTTGGCTCTTGTGATCACAAAAGTGCATGATGATAATGGACACATGCGTGCAAAAACAAAATCGATGCCGGGGACCGATCCCCAAAACCCCATCGTCCGCTCAATAGTCCAACTCATAACCCACTACGCCATCTGGACGCATTTCCACTTCACCGCAGTGTTTGACGAGCGCTGCCCTATGAGTCATCACGTGCTACTCACTGATTTTCGTCGGTCTTTTGCCTCACCCTAGAAGGTCGTTCCGGAAAAACTAACCACGGTTTCGTAATACCCATGGGAGACCCTACATCCTGTAAAAATTACGTCGCCAAAGCATGACACATGTGTAGAGGGACTCCTAGTAAGGTACTGAGCAAAGCGGGTCACTTCATTCTTACCCTATTAATAGAAACAATGGTGCATCTTCAATCGATAATAATTAATGTTTCACGGACTTCTAAACGATGGTTTTTTGCGGGTTTTTGTTTAAATTTTCGCACAAGCAGATTCGGCAGCATGATTATCATACGCGGAGCACTCAGCGCACAAGATTGTTTACCAAAAGCCGCGGGCGCCAACACGTCTGCTGAAGCTGCAGAGTAAAATGATGTCACCCCGCAGAGTTCGCGACTAGAAAGCACAAACCGATCGATAACATGCAAAACGGGGCCATCTGACAAGGACTTTATAGGTATTCACCTGCAACTTTCAAAGAAAAGCTATCGACATTATAATTTTATATTTTTTACACAACTTCAAAACAAGTGGAAAGCCGTCGGCTCGCTGTTGTAGTGGTATATCATCGCGGGTCCCCGGCAGGCCTGAGACGCGGGTACGGATACCGCTTGGGCCACGATTTTTGCCGTTATCCTAGGACCACCATTACAACACTTTCATCCAGCATACTTAGTAGTAAGTAGCCAACCAAAACGCGGTAATGAGATTGAAATTTCAAAACAACACCATTTTCTTGCTTACGAGCTTCGCTTCTCCTATCAATTTTACATATATCTCATTATAAATTTGATCCAATAGCACAGCATTTCATTTATTTATCCAAAGATCGGGAAGATGTTAATAAAATAGAAAATAAATAAGACCTCAGCTTCCTAGGATTCGGCTCTTACTGGGATCTCTTCTGCTAGGGTAAACAAATACCAATCGTTCCAAAAAGTATAAAGGAACTAGCTTCTACAAGAAGCTACTATGTGGTGTAGAAGCTACTATGTCTAACCCATCTCTATGATTCCAACCGAGAACAAGGTTTATCGCATCCCAACGCAAGCAAATCTTCTTCTTCTATCTTTACTCTTTTTCTACTACGATTAAGAACTGAAAACCATAACCAAAAACGTAAAGTAGGTTTTTATGGGCGAAGTCGGAGAAAATCCCAGTCTATGTAGCCTAAAAAAGGCACTACTCTACGCTCGCTGTTCAAACAACCGCATCTGCCTCCGCCCTCGCACAAGCCATTACTTTGCTGCTTAATTTTCTAATCAACAGTACCAGAACTCTGGTTCAATTGTTGTGATTGACTTACAGTAAAAAGTAAAGGTAAAAAGATCGCCGTTGATCAGTCCACTAAGGACGCGCCGCGCACTTGTATTTTATTCAGAATAGAAGAGCCACGCTGCATGCGTATTTTGCTTACGTTATGACCACGGAACGGTTGAAACCTTACACAGACGGAGCTCAAATAAAGAAAAACCCATTGGGTAAGTTGCGATAGATGCTCACCGGCTTGAAACATTTTTGACTCCGCAAAAAAGAAGAGCAATATTTCGTCGTACCCAACGAGGCCTTTACAATTCGACCATCTAGTTGAGCATTACAAACAGCCTGAAAATAGCAAATTGTGGCCGAATCGAATGAATATCAAATTGAACAAAATCTTTGTGTACCTGTATAGCCTTCAGAGCTTCCTCCACTTTGCTATACGTCACATACGCGGTATGACTAGGTTGTGCATGCGGATGATTGGCGGTCGGCGCCGTGCCTACCACTACCTAATAATAAACAATAAATTGATTAAAAAATCAGAGATTACCCAAAGGAATAGCGAATACAGATACAAATCGTACCTTAAGAATTTTTCCAAACCTCCCAAAATACTCCGGTTTCCGCAACGTGTCCGGATCAGCCACTCGCGGAGACAATCCCACAACATAAACCAAGTTCTAAACGAAGGAATTGGACAACAGGATTCAGAAAACTGATGCATTAGGGTGATAAAAAAAGTGTTGAGCCGTTTTGATTGAGAGTTTCAGATTTTTCTATAGAAGGTGTCCACGATGTAAGATGGGGCACTTGTCAGCAATTGTCAAATCTTTGCTGTGGCAGGGTATAGGCAGGGGTACCATTCCTTTTCCACTCTATTCCCCAAACCTAGCCTTCTGTGATTATCATCTATTTTTCCCCTTGAAGCCCAGAGTTTTCATCTCTCAGTTTAGAAAACATATAAAATGACTTCGAACAGCTCAAGACTTTCTTACCATCCCGCGCTTGTACACACCTTTTGTAAAACTCTGTAATTAGCTAGATGATTTCGTGACTCAGAAATTCGTAGTTTCTCAGCCTGCTGTTTCAACCGCTTCTCATCCTTGATCCGTTGTACGTCCGCGCACGATAACGGCTGAAAAAAAAACGAGACCGGTTGATGCAAAGCAATTTGCACGCTGAATTACTTGAAGTATACGAAAAGGCAATAAAGACAATCGTCAGCTCCCAGTGTTCCTCCCACAGTAACTAGTTACCCTTTACTATACCGTACACCAAGCAGAACATGAAAACAGCTTTCACATCCTAGTCATCTTTTTCGATGGCCGCAGTTAAGCAGGAGAGCAAAAAGTTCAACGTCCTTTCCCAGAGACCTGTTTCGTGGCAGTTCTACGTAATGTGAAGCCACACACTCTCTAATCGATCGCCTTCCATCCACCGACAGTCGAACCAGAAATGTTACGCAACTTTTAGAAAAACACTTCGTGAAATAATCTAACCATGGCCCTTGTCTACTCTCAGCGCGAAGTACTTAATGATCAGGGAAACAAATTTTACACGTTAGCTTACGATCGCTGTCCAAAATCAGCAGTTTGCCATGAACAGTGTTTGCTGTGGAAATAAGGGTTATTCCAACAGCTCTTTCGGTTCGAATCATGTAAAAAGCAAAAAGTCTAGAGCCAGATATCCTTCGCAGTTCACAAAAATTGCTTAAGTAAAGCAGCAGAACTGTCAGCGAAATACAATTTGACTAGAATCGTGGATGATCAAAAATAAAAGAAGTGAACTAAACTTGAGAGCCTCTGTTGAGCCTTGTACTTTGCTATTACACAACCGCAGTGGCCGCCCTTTACTCCGGATTCAGTGTTTTCAAAATTAAAATGAAAAATAACGAGGTGTTCAAAAGTGAAGGATTTCAAAGTATTCATTTCGAAACAGACTGGGTTTCTTTAATAATTATTTCAAGTACAGCAAGAACAACATTGCCACTGGCTGCACCGCCCAGCCACCATAACACCAATGAATTTTGGGAGTAATAAAAGTTAAAACACATTTGCACTGACAGAGGACTATCCATTTAGTTCCTATTATTCCTACAGCAAAGACTTTTCACAGCAAACAGCTGATTCATGACAGTGATCGTAAGCTAACGCTGAATCGACTCTCCGCCACGTCAACAGTTTTGTCGATCAATGACATTTGGTGGAGCTGACACTGGAAATTTCACTCCGGAAAAGAGTCACGTGAGCGCGTGAGCCAGATATTATTGAAATCAGAAAAAGTAGAACCGAACTGCTCTACAAGCCGTCAATAAGCGCTCTGAGAAAGGCCTACAATCTACAAAAATAAATGTGAAACCTCCGATTCACCTTGAATGTGACAGGATCCTCCGGATACGGTTGCCTACAAGCAGGACAGAGACCGTTCTCATCCGTGAGAAGACGATGCCAACAAAACCTACAGATCTGGAATTGGAAATAATTTATATTCGAACCGTGTAATTTAAAATATTCATCAGATAAACAGCAGCATCCCACGTAATGGAATGTTATTGAGATGACGACATCGTCACGTCACGGAACCAATTTCTTCGAACACAATCGGATAAGACAGAAGCCATTTTTCTTTAGAAATGCTTCAATTAGACACGACCATCTCGCACGATATCGCGATATTAGCATTCGTGGGAAATGCACAAAACAACTCGACCCCAATCTTGCAACGGAATTCAGCAATGGGTGATAGTAATAAAGAAATAATAAAAAAAAACAGAAACAAATCGTCTCATCTTTCAAATTTCAAATAACAAAACGACAGGGTGATGGAAAGTGTGATACAAATGGAGTGTGAGAAGGGGTTGCGGTCATGGAAAAAACTTCCAGATGCCAAACGGAACGTTCCAAATTGTACATTTAAAAAATAGAACTTTTTGTTCCGTACAAACACGATAGCGGAATAGTGTCGTTATGCACATTTTATACGATGAAATACTTTTCAAAAAACACGCTCTAGAACTAACAATAGAAACATTACTTCTTTTTACCCGATCCCAAGGCACCTTCGAGAAGTTGTCGTCCAAAAGGGCTCTGACGACTACCCTACAACTTCCACTGCAACCTTTTTGCTTCAAATTTCAATACTTCTTAGCTTAAAAGTCATATTCATTTGTTCCTCCACCAGTTTTCCAACAGTTAAAGTCTAACATAGCTCATAACATTTATCAACTAGAACGACGAATGAAACCTCATTAAAACCTCGTGCCGTGACAGCTGATTAAGTACAACAAATATGCAGCTACTTCCACATGTTAATACGTTCGCATCACGTCACCGACTGCATAGAGCGACCTTGTGGGACAGAATATGAAAAATCCTTCAATAAAACCATGAAAAACGCACCTGATATTCACATTTACATGGGTAGAAATCTAAATCATCGATTTCGAGCTGCTCCATACAAAGTGGGCACTGAAACGACAACGTTCTAGAAACACACTTCGGATAGAGAGATTAGCGGACAGAGATAAAGACGAACCTCCTTATCGGATTGCTCATCGCTGCTGCACGACATCTTCACAGCGCAAATTCTATCAACAAAGCAGTTGATAACACTGAAACACGCCACAGATCTACTACTACTACCGATTCACACCGAAACTCACAACTGAAGTGAATTGTGCGCGTAACAAACATTCAAAAACGATACACGTGATATCCCTCAAAAACACTATCAGCTACAATTTCTCTCTAGGAGGGTAGAGCACTAGGAAATGATGCGGTTCCTGAAAATCGACCGCAACGCAGGCGCCTGAGAACAAAATACGCATCGAATCGATAGACGACTCTTAAGTCCTCAAAACGTCACCAAACGCACTGACTACGGTAATTTATATAATAAAGTTTATTAATGGAAGAAACAACTTAAAAAACAAGGGAAAGTCAGCGGACGACACCCCAATGTCCAGCTCACACACGGGACCTCGTTATCGATTAACATCATCGACTGTCCGGCTGGTGCTCGGGCGGGGCGGTGCTTGCGACACCGTAATCCTGGCGACATTCTACTCAGGACCACTTGTCAAATAGCTCGATTCACCCTTTAATCTTCGGCGCTTTTAAACTGCTCCTCGTTTATTCTCCTCATTTTTCTTTCCATGGTCGTCTAATAGTGCCGAAACTGAAGATGAGCTCCGAGACAACGGACAGTGTATCCTCCGTGAAAGAAATGCCTCTGGAAGCAATTCGGGAACTAAAAAGGAAGGCTTGTGAGAAACTCTCCTCACTTATTAAAAGTGTTTCTTCCACTTCCAGCGAGAAAAGGTCAGTCCTGCACTTTCCCTTCCTTTTCTACTTATAATTTCGAATTTTCAACACACTTTCGTGTCATTTGAATGCCGGAAAACGTTTCTGGGGTGTTATTCAGCGCTAGGGTGGGGAAAAGGTTGCAGCCAAAGAGGTTTCTCTAAGTCTCATCAAGTAATGCTACTCACTGTACAGATTACAGATCGAAGTCCAACAATGAACTGTTCTCCACCTACAAGGCACTCATACGGTCCTACAAGGTGAGCTAGTTCTTTCCATTTGTTACAGTTTCCATTCCATGGTGTAGAAATTATTTATTATTTAGTGTTACATTACTTACTAATTGGACTACTATGGGAGAATAAACACCAGCTCTCTAGTTCCTAGCTAAGATTGGCTCCATAGGGCCATGAATAGAAGCCTGCATATCTACCAAAGCATTATTTAGCGCCTATAGACTCATTCCATTCTTTCATTTTCTTTTCTTTCCTCCCCTTCTCTCCTCAAAGAACAGAAAAATGCAGCCAACGATCAAAGGAAAATGATTTGCTGATTTTTTGCCGCTATTTTTTGAAATCCTGGTTTGAATCCTTCGAGGATTTTGTCTTTTTTATCATCTCAGTCACCTAGATGAGCAGATCATTGAATAGAGCAAGTCTAAATTTGCACATTTTTTTGGCTTTTTTCGAGTTACCTGAGCAGATAGATTATGAAGACAGTGATTTTTCGATAATAGATGGGCTCGGGCTTTTCGAATTTTTCTTCTTAATCTAGCCCAGTACGATAAGAGGAACATCCCTACTGATAGAAAATAGTTCCCATGAACATTGTTCTGGTTTCTATTGATCGACTAGTTTCCCCGACCTCGATGTTGCTTCTCCTTGATTCTTGTTGCCACTAAACTGGTTTTCACCATATGGTATTCTACTGGGAAAGGCAAAGCGCAGAGAAGAAGTTCTTCTAATGGAGAGTTTTAGATATTTTAGAAATTATTTCTATAGAACGGCATAGAATGAGTAGGGATCCTGGGCCGGCGTACTCGCCCTTGAACTCAGCTCAACCCAAGCAGCAAGAAAGCAGAAAGTACTTCATCCTCTCTACAGTATTAGTCTCTTATCCATAGCACAACTTATCAAAACTTTTCTTCAATACTATCGAATCATTCAAATTAATTTGCTGATGTAAAGGTGAAGGTAGAGGTGCCGATGTTGATCAGTTCTCTAGAACGCGCCACGAATCCGTCTTCCATTCAAAATCGTAGAGGCATGGTGATGCGTATTTGACCTATACAATGAGGTTCGGGGCCAACCGCTACAACAAGTCAGTGTATCTACCTTCCCAGACAAGTCTGGTATCAATCTACCCGTCCCGAAGGAATGCAAGGATTGGTTAGCACGGCGGGGATCGATCGCTCGATCGTGTCGTTGTCAGTAGCGCCTCTTACCGCTCGCTCAATTTCTACTGCACCCAATTAATTCGTCCCGATTACAGGTGAATATTACTTTGAAGACTTTACAATGCTCAGAAAGCGCTTCTTGAATATGCTAGCTAGCGATTTTATTACAGATGGGCATCGAATCGATCAATAATAAAGGTATATTTTGCATGCAGCAGCATCACCACGTTCCCCGCATGCCATCATGGTGCACATATGTGGCATGTGACTGTGATTGTGATTCCTTTCTGGTGGAATCATGCGACACACATGGAAATAAAATATGTGCGGGCGCTCTACATGGAAATTGTGGAACCTGGTCGCTGTCGTTGTAAAATAAAAAAAAACCTTCAATATGGACTTTGGTCACATTAGAATTCATCGGAACACATTACTATAGCAAGGCTATCTGGAGAAAATGGAGATTTTATGATGATTTTGGCCCTGAGACCAGATATACCTTTTCCGCAACCTATTGCGATTTTACGGCTGTTCGATGGTACCATCAGAAAGCTGCGATATCTGAGCAGCGGTAAGAGGCGCCACTGACGCCCGCACGATAGAGTGATCGATCCTCACACGGGATAACGAAGTCCTCCATCCGCTGGAGTCGGAAAATTGGAAACAGACTTGTCTGGTAAGCGAAAGACACTGACTTGGTATAGCGGCTGGACCCCGCAAGTCATTGCATAGGCCAAACATGTATTCACCATGCCTCTACGCATCTGAATGGGACACGAATGCGTGGCGTGACCTCTTTACATTCACCTTTACCATCAAAAATTTGGTTTTCTCTTCAGCGTCGGAACGGAAATCAAAAGAAGAAAAGAAATTTCCAAGTTGCTTTTCTAGTTCGAATTCTGGGCTGGAAACGAGGTCAGTCCCCGAGAGTTGGCCGTCTACGGATGGGAGTGCAAAGGCCGCGATCAGGTCCAGTGCTTGTCCTGTAAGCAGTACCTCTGCACTTCTGTGCCGAAAATCACCGATGTCGACATCGCGGTGTACAACAAATGCATGAAGTGGGTCTACGATTTATAGCCTTTCTTTTATAGTTTGGAGTTTATAGTTTACAGCATTCATAGTTTACAATGAAAACACTTATGATTCTAGACGAGTTCGCTCACAGATTATCAGCGCACATGTGTTAACCTGTATATACCGATCGAAACCGCTCGAATTCAAGCACGATGTCGACGAGAACTTCCTCCGAGATATCGTTCGCCCGAGGGCATCCACCTACAATAATGGGAATCTGAAGCTGGATACGGTAGGTAAAAGCTTTTGATAGCTTTCTTTTGCTCAACGATTTCACTTTGATTTCGAGTTATTCGGTACTGCTCCCAAGGTACTGTAAAGCAGTGAAACAGCTCAGTTAAGATTGAGGAAGATATTCTGGAATCTTTGTCTATATGCAGTAGTTCGCGAAAAGATGTCATCTTGCATTTTTGGGTGCAGATTGCTGAAGCCGAAAGGAGTTTGTTTCCAGTTGACAGTCCTAATAACTCTTATTGAAAATACACTATTATGTGCCCTTGTTGTAAATTTTGGTTTTTTTTTTACAAAATTTTAAATTGATTTTCATATGCATTTTTAAACGAATGTATATTAGGAACCACTGAGCTTGTGCATGTCTAGCGGTGATATTCTGGTAGAGCATGATTAGCAGGGGTGTGCGGAAATTCTTTTCAAAAAAGCGGAAGACGGAACGGAAATGGCCAAAAATGGCCGGAAACCGGAATGCGGAACACGGAAGCCGGAAATAGTGCAAAAATCACTAAATTATTGGAAATTAGCCAAAACTGCACCACAACAGGTTTTTTATTTCTGTTTCTAAACGTACCCATAGAGTGCTCGTTTTGTTTCCAGTAGAATGTGTCTATTATTTTGGTGAAGGTGTTCAACGTGTGGTGATAGCTTCAAAGTAAACGGTGGAAATTCATCTTTATAAACTTCATTGTAAGCCGAAGACGAGTACGTAGAGAAAGACAGACTTTTTCGGCGTGATAGACAAGAATGATTTGAAAATAGAATTAAAAGCCTACTTCGCTGCATTGGTTTCATTCTATCAGAATTGGAATGGATCGCATCGACTTCAACACCATAACTTCAGTCTCCATTGTGTTAGCTTGCACAGAGAAGGTCTTCGATTTCTTCTTCCGTTTCCGTATTCCGCCCAAAAACAAAGCGGAACACGAAACGGAACGGAAGGACCAAAAACGGCCGGAAACCGGAATTCGGAACACGGAAACGGAAGTTCCGCACACCCCTGATGATTAGCTTATTCTTGCAGGCTATGAATTTTAGTTTCACGTCATTGAAAACCATAGATTTTTGCGTGAATTTTTTATGGTCGAAAAATGGTGAAATCTTGAGACAGTCTTTTATTTAAAATTCTATATCTTAGTAGCTAGTGAATGAAATTGCATCAAACTTGGGTGTGTGATAGCACAAGATATTCTCTTCCTAACAGATATTGAAGGTTTGAAAACTGCCTCCCATTTACAGAGGAAATAGCTCTTAAAATTGCATTTACATAAACGGCCGTTTTAGGAACACCCGAAGGGCATTTGGCTCCAGATTTTTCTGGCGCATAGCAGACTTGTTGCTTGTTAGGTCTACAACTGGTAGCAAAATAATTCCCACTCTTCTGCAGAAAATCGTCTTCTAGTTAGAAATGTTGTATGCACCACTATTCCCGCCACCGTACACTATGCGGGTTAGTGCGGTAGTTCCAATCGGTCTAACCAGAAGACGATATTCTGGACGAGAAAGGGAATTATTCTTCATTAACAAGCTTTAGAGGAAGTTGTGGAATAAATATCTGTTCCAAATTAAGATTATACCAGACGACATCGTTTGGAGTGCTGGAGGCGATGAGAGCTCCCTATCGAAGGAAGCCGAACTATGTTCCTCATTAGGATGGTCCATAGAGGTTGAAAAACTGGCCGGAAAAGAGCACTACGTGGCCGTGTGTGACTACTGTGCTAGGAGTTTTATGACTGGGTAAGTTTTACCCTTTGTCACTGTTTAGCTTATTATCAAAAAAGAATAATTTACAAAAATTCCTAGGCGTGCCGCATTTAACCCGCTGAAATGGCACCAAAAATGGTGTCCCGTTCTCGATGTGAACGCGGACGACGGTATTCCACTCTGGAAACTGATTTACCGTCAAATGACAGCTGTCAAGCAACAGCAGGTGAGTTTACGGCTGTGAATATCAGATAACACTTTCATCTCTTCTATTTTTACTTTAGAATTGATTTCTTAATTCCAGAGAACATCCACTTCGACGATTAAAGAGGTAGAATCGGCCAAGCGTGTACTTGATCGTTCGCTATCGATCATTTCACGAGAAATGGTGGCTGAAGCATCGATACCAATCAGTTCTTGATCTCATTGTTTTTAGATTTTGTAGAATCGAAGATTTTACAGCGTTATATCTGTTAACATTGTAAGCTCATTTATTTGCTTTCTAAAAACGGGATATTGTTCTATATAAATTTTGTAAAAAATGTGTAAATAATTTTTGTTGGTTTTCGCCAAATTATAGTTTTACTATCGCTTTTTGCGGGTTACTACTAAGTGTACTTGAAGAAGATTTTGTATTGGTTGTGCTAGGATCATCGCAAAAATCGCAGCCCATGCGAGATTCGAACACGCGTCTCGCCTCATCCGGGGGACTTGGTGGCTATAAGGGCTTGTTCAGACGACGCGCGTCGAAAATGCAAAATCGAAGCTCAATCGATAATTAACGCCCTTGATCGAATTTGCTCTTTTGCATTAGTGGCGCAGTCCGGTTGCGCCTCATATAGGCAAACTTACTGGTCGCTCGGGTTTTTTAGAAGGCTGCTATTCCTTATTAATGGAAATTTTGACAAAATTCACTTTTTTCGTTTAATTTCTTTCCTATGTGATTATATGCCTAATTTTTTTTTGCCTATATGAGGCGCAACCGGACTGCGCCACTAATGCAAAAGAGCAAATTCGATCAAGGGCGTTAATTATTGATTGCGCTTCGATTTTGCATTTTCGACGCGCGTCGTCTGAACGAGCCCTAAGAGAATGAACGGATGTAGTGGTCTAACACACGGGCCCGGGGCGCGAATTCGAATTCTTTTCGAGCCGCAATTTTTGCGATGATCCTAGCCCAATCATTACAGTTTCGTTGGTGTTCCTTTCCACTTTTGAGGGTATCCATGCAAGTGGACTGGGCTGATGATGATCTTCGGGATCAGGAACTAGATCAGCACCCGTCGTCACCACAACGAGCGTTTATGGTCCGGTCGCGAGCACCATCTAGCCCTGCCCATGCTTGAGAGTAGACAACTACCAAGAGACTACTTCTACTACTCCTCAAAAGGGCTTTAGAGGTTGAAAATCTGACTTTTCGTCGAGGACTACAGAGCCCTTGCGAAAATCTCGTGCTCTGTAGTAAGAGTACTGACGAAACAGAAATTACAATAAACACTAAAATGGAAATATGATAGAATAAACCTCCCTGGCTGATAAACTAAACTCCGTTCAAACAGAAAATGTTTTATAGTGGCTGTATTTTTGTATTTCAGCACAAAAGACTAAACACGTAGTAATAATAATTTTGGCAAAATTCACGAAATGCAGAGTCTATGCCTTGTTAAACGACAAAAGATCCTTCTTTGGAAACATCCAAACCCTGCAAATTATGAGAACTAAAAAAGTATCTCAGGCAATGTGTCCAGCAGTGCAAACAGATGGAGAAACCTCTTTTCGAAACAAAATTATAAATAAAACCAGGCGAACGCAAGAGCTTACCTCATTAGCTCAGCTGATCATGCAAAGCCGGGCCTCATCGCCGTATAATTCATCCACTACAGTGGTTTCCTCTGTGAGATCTCACGAATTTATCCATTTCTCGAAAATCAATTTTAGAAGCTTCTTTTTCAGAGGTGAAAATTATCGTTTTATTCTCTCAAATATGCACGACAAGCAGACTACTTGTCCCGTGCCCTCATCCGGTTGAACAAATAGTAATTTTTATTGATTGGCATTGAACAATTATCAATCTACCAGACTGTTTCATATCAAATCAATAAATCCGTTTTATGATGACGACGACGCTAAGGTGACGAAAAGGCACAGCTACAGATAGTTATATACACTGGGCAGAATCGTGAGAGACGCGCATTTAGAAAAAAAAAGATAAAAATTTTAGGGTATTGAACACTTGTTAGCAACCTCGTTACTTCTATAGGATTTCTGGTGTTATCGGCCATTCCATTCGTCAGTTATAGTGTTGCTACTTATAACTGGGAACTTTCAAGAGAACTACTAATTGATGAAAGATGAAATGGCCGATAAAACACCCCGAAACCCAAGGGTATAATCTCGAAACTCCCCGAACAGGCGTAGCAACCGAAAGCAGTACAATATACTGCACTCAATAGGAAAAATAAACAAAAAGGTATGGGACGCGGACAATTATGACGGCTGTTAAAAACCTAAATAACGTTATTATGAGCTGAGCTAAGCACATTAAATTAAATTACAATGATCAAATTAGTCACACTAGTACAATTAGCGTAGTAACGTTCTATACAACGATGATATAAAATTCTGCAAACATATCACAACATCACAATCGTTTTTTAACATATAACAAATATGGGCGTATGGCAAATGTCTGGGTTCATCGAAAATGGGTGTACGGCTCTAAAAATAGACTCATTTCACTTGCCAAAGGCTTTCGTCAGTGCCGAAAAGCCGTTCCTTTTCACCGTGGTCGCCGGTTTTCGATACGAGTTCTCTTGTCGAGCTGGGGGTACTGAAATGAGACAGAGGAACAGTTGAGGTAAAGGTGAAAGAAATGAAAATGTAAACTAAAAAATCTAAAGTTCTAAGAAAAAAGTGCTCAAACTGCACATATTTTTGAAACTAAAATCACAAAAAGCCTAACTTTCTCCAAAAAAAAAATCAGGAATTGTGAGATAAATTGTAGATAAGTGAGGAGTATGTGGGTCAAGTGCGGAGTGTGGTGTGGTGGAGTAGTAAGAAACCTACGTATCCAAATGTATCCAAATGTAGATTCCAGAAATGATTGATAAGAAAATTACGGTAGAAACAGTCCCAGGTGAACTGTACTGTATATAACACGACTCATTCCCTACATAGTTATATGTTTTAAAAATATATTGAGAAATTTCGAATTTCCTCTGAACAGGATATCGAACATGGGCAAAAACACGGACGCGCCCAGTATAGCTGACCTAACTACATGGACCACTATCATCAAGCTACTGATGTACTTGAGACTTTGGTAATGATACAACAAGCAGAGTACGGTAGAAAAGGGTCCACCTGGGCCGTTCCGTTTAGAAAATGCTTGGCTTTGTAGGGCCACAAGAATGAAGTACACCAATTGATAACAACTAAGCAAAGACAGTGGACAACGTAACAGAGCAGATTTTCAGCATTGTGCTTTGATACAAAATACGAATAAATAATAGTCACTTTCAAATTTTGAACCCCTCCGGTTTACTTTTCTTTCTGATCCGCAAAAACACAACAATTTTGTGATCACCTTTTTCATCCCTTCACTTTAATACTAGCTTTCACTGGACACTTTTATTTTGAAAAACTCCCCCACCAGATCCACGACAACTTCGCGCAGCTTACACTGCGTCCTTGGAGCGAAAGTTAAAAGCTAAATTCGAAATTGTATTATAATAGAGGTAAACTATTTGTCTGCTTCAGATGTATAAAAATTCACAAAAACGAAATTATAATACCGCAGAACAAGTGAAACATTTAGTAGTTCTTTCACTGCGAGAACAGCAGAACGTTATCGAAAAATCAGAACATTTTGAGAAGTGGATACCGGATCAACACAAGTGGTATTACGTTGGTGCAAAAGTTCCCGGACATTTGGGATACAAAACAGTTCATTTTATAGTATCTGAACAATAGCAAGGAGTTATTTGAAGTAGGCACCGTTAATATCAATAGTCTTCTCTTCTCTATAACATTTTTTGACTGGAGCAGAAAATGGCGGGGAAATCCTTCTCAAATTCAAGAAGTCGCGAATGTCCGGGAATTTTCGCACCAACCTAATACCAGAAACACTAAAAGCACACCGATCGAAAAATTTTCCTATTAGTACCACTAGAAAAACGACAACAATTAGAAGAAATGAGGTGGATCACTCAAGCATGCATCTTACCTAGTCTACTGGCCGCTCCCATTTGTGGTTGTGGTGGAATCCGAGACGACGACGACGGCGGTTCCGTTCGATAAATCGTTGACGATTGCTGATCGGTGGCATTCTTCCGCACTTCACTACCACTATTACCTCGTCCCCGAGGCAAACTGTTACTACGTTTGGTTGGTGACGACGTTGGTGCAACTAGAAACATCACACTCACTATTACACAACGACTACTACTGAGACTTGAAATGCCGGCACTAGTCCAACGGTTGAAGAAAAAGGTGGTAAAAGCAGAGATGTCGGCGTCGATCAGTACCGTTAGGATGCACCGCTGCATTCGTATTGAATTCAGAATCGTAAATGAATGCGGTGAATGCGTATTTGGCCTATATAATGACTTGCGGGGGCCAGCCACTGTACTAAGTCAGTGTTTTTATCTTCCCGGACGTGTTTGGTACCAATTTACCCGACCCCGGAGAAATTGAAGGCTTGGCTAGGACCGGGCCGGGATCGATCGCTCGACCGTGTGGGAGTCAGTAGCGGCTCTTACCGGTGTACCAGGCACGCCGAATCAGAAATAGTTTCCCTCGATCGTTTGAGTTCAACAATTGAAATAGTGCCGGAATGTCTTGTCGGTTAGTTGCTAACAATCGGATGAAATCAGCTTCACACGATTCTTAACCGCTGTGATAAAACACTATTTCAGAACACTACTGTAAAACTCCAGCTTCTTGATATGAAAAGAGAATAAATCGTTTGGTTACAAGAATACAAAGCACTAATTGTTAAGCCTTGAAACCACGCCGTTTTCAAGAGAAAATATGGATATGCGCTACCGAAACTCGCACTAGTTCCCGTTGATTTCATTGATTATATTGATTTATCAGAAAAAAAACCAAGTAGTAATCGAAGGTTTACGACCATCACCTCTCTATTTGGAGGCAATGTGTATCTGCTGAGAAAAGTCGGACCACTTCCTTCCAGAATATCATTTTTGCCTTTCTTCATTTTGCTTTTCCATTTACTTCCTCCTCATCTTCAAGCCAAAGAAGTTTCTAAAACCATATATCCAAACCTGCCCAATTTCCTGGGAATTACCAGGAAGAGGTATTAATACGTCATCAAGCACGTGACCGGCTTTAAAATATAATCGATAGAAAATCGATCACCATCAACCAATAGCATCGACTGATTCATTATTTTTTCTTATCGATGCGAGGTGAAGCGTTACCATCTGCTCATTTATGCTACGATCTACATGTTCATGCAATGAAGAACAAACAAGGATGTGCAAAACTTATCACCACCATTAATCTAAAAACTGTGAAGAAAGTGAATATTCTTTGTAACATTAATTTCGCAGAAAAAACTCATTTTTAAAATAACAAAGATGCTGAACGAAGGCGCCATAAGCGCAGTTCCTTATACCAACTAAGAGATGGTGCTTAGATAGAATAGAAAACTCACAATCACAACCTCCACACAAAATATGGTGTGCCTAAATCGTCGACAGAAAAAAAATGATCCACAAAATTCTGTGGATGTCTTTAACAGGAATCAGTTTCCAAAAAAGAAACCACCTAACAGCGAAATTGAACTAGGAGAAGTCGACGTACCATTTGTAGCAGCCATCGACTCAATAGCCGCTTCCAATTCCTGCAATTCTGGTTCGGCGTAACGTGGTGGGGGAGGCACCCGTCTTGTGGTACCCAAACCCATTGCTGGTGCTTTTTTCGACGGTGAAGATGGAAGTCTGAAAGTAAGGAAGATGAACTATTTTCAGTAATATATACGCGATGTAGAAGAACTTGCTCCACAACGAAGGACTATGGCGGTCGTTTTTTACTTTTCTATCGTTTGATACCAAACCCTCAGATCCCTAATCCTTACCTCGGTGATGGAAGTCCCCGAGCCGGCGAGGATGGAGCCCGAGGAAGGCGGCTCTTCTCAGCCGGGAAACTACTTGACGTCGCTAATCTCGTCCGGGACGATAATGTGCCGGCAGACATTGCAGCTCCGGTCGATGATGAGCCGCTCGATCCGGCTGACGTCGCCATTCGATTCGCAACTACCAGCGACCGTTCGTCCCCCAATTGCGGAAGATGCTGAACGGCCCACATTAATAATGATGAAGAAAATCGAATCGTGCTGAGCTTCGGCTTCAAACTACCTATAAAACGGTTCTCGGTTCTATCCTTGAAGGGTACTAAAGAAAAACAATCAAAATGATCCGATCTCGAAGCTTCTCAGACCAGTGATAGTACATGTAAATCACAAAACGTTTGGTTCGAGAATACATGACAAGCTGCGGCAATCAGTTAGTGGACTTGTTCGTTTAATGGTGGGTGGCCTGCCAAGCTTCAAAAGTATAGATTACGTCCTATATGACAGAAATAAATAAACAGCATAACGGGTGACTACTTTTCACATAGTTACCTTCTCTGTAAAACGGTGCCGCATTCCGTAATAATAAGCAACGCCAAAGATGGATAGGAATGAGGACTTGGTAAACATGGTAAAAATATTCGGTGAAGCACCAAGATAGATTTAAAGTAAAACATTCGCATAGATCAGCTTACATTCAGATGTGGACTTTACATTGAATGAAGAACTTTGATAAAAGGAACTCGAGAATATCCTCATTACAAATAAGATCTTACCGTAGTAGGCTTGTCGAACGTCAGTTTCGTCGATGAGATCAAATTTTTGCGTAGCATCAGCAAGTCGGCTTCCTGGCCCTTCACGACCTCCTTTAGACTAAGGTTTTCGGCCTAAAGAAGCCAATCAATGGTAAAGCCATCGATGAGATGCACCACATGTCACTGAGAACAGATCGATTTACAAATCTCCTATAAAAGAAAGTAGAAAAATCGGATCATTCGACATGTACCCAACAGGAGCAGGCAGAACGGCGAGAAATTTTCGACACTTCAGCTTCGTAAACTTGGTAGAATCAGAAATTAAATTAAAATCTAGCTGCATGTCCATTATCGAGGTAGGAAAGAACTACCACAAAGCTTCGCCCTTCACTAGATCTCTAGTAAAAAATTTACGAAGCAAAAATCCGACCGAATGATATTTTGAAGTCTCACCTTCAGCGACTTGTTCGCATTTTTCAGTGAGTCGCGCTCTTCGCGTAGAAAATTCACTTCCTTCTTCAGCTCATCCAGCAAAGCTTGATCACCCGGCGTCATCAGAGCTTAACAACGATGATGAGTATACATGGGTAACACATACCCCTTACCAACAAGAACTTTCTAGAAAGTAAAACTACCATAAAGGAAATTAGAGGTGCAAACATGCAAAACCACTAGCCCGAGATACAAAGCAGCTATTACAATCGTACAGGAAATAATTCAGAGAAGAAAATCTAGAAAGGAATGGAACCTCACCATTTGCTTCGGATTTTATCCGCAATTCGTGCATTTTCACCAACATCTGCTTCCGCTCGTTGATCAGAAACAATACCATGGATTTATGTCGCTCTTTTTCGGCCTCAAGTTTCCTCTCCACTCGTTCCGTCTCCGCTTTACTCTCAGCCACCTCATTGATTTGAATTTCCAGCTGCAAACCGTTGAAAATAGATAAGATTATCAATAATCAATCAAACGCGGAACTCAATAAAAACATTGATTCGTGTGAAATGAACTGAATGTGGATTCAGTAATTCTCCTACCTGTTGGGTTAGTTTTTCTCGTTCCTTCTCGAGGAGGGCCAGCACATCATCTCCTTGGGCAGCATATCTGCTCTTGCGCTCTTTCTCGAGTTCAAGTTCACGGAGCGCTTTGAGGTGACGTTTTTCGGCGGCGGCGAGTAACTTAAAGAAAAATTCATAGCAGCTGTCATCGAGAAATGTATTAAAATAGTTGGAAAGTAAGGAATAATTAAGAAATCAATGACAACGAACTATGGAATAATTGCTTAATGAGTTAACCACCCACATTTTTAGCACGCATATGGCTTCGACGTTGTACGGCGATCAGTTTTTCCAGCTGAACGAGCTGCGACTCATACAGCTGACCAATCTGATGCTCATCTAATTCCTCTTCGGTCACCGTTGAGTCGCGACGCAGTGCACACATTGGATCGTTTCCGCCAAGTTTTCCATACTTGGCGTCGTAGAGCAGGAACTTTGTGCGCTCGTTCTAAATGAAAAATAATTAATGAGTAACGCGAAATCTCGAAATCAGAGTCATATCCATATGACTGACTTATCATTAATAAAATTAGCCCAATATCATTAAAAAAGTATAAAATTAGCATCAGAAACACGGGCAAAGGACTGGAAAACTACTTATCAATATAATTGCGAATCCACATTTGGCTACTGGATTGCAGGCGCAGATTCCACACTCAAACTTTTTGGGACTTCTGACATTTTGGAGGGCTGCTTCAATGAAAATAATAGCTAACAAACGGAAGAAAGAAGTGAAAGAATATAGGCGGGGAAAAAGAAAATTTTGAAGAAAATGCATTGCTAAATAGAAAACAAAGGAACGGGTGCTAGATTCCATTACCGCTGTTTCTTTCGATCTATATTTCATTATTTATTTACTATGCAAACAATGAAAGCAGGTGGCGAGAAAAGCGAACCGTTCAAAACACAATAAAATACGAAACTTTAAGAACCAGATTGTAAAGGATGCAATCAAAAAGGGACATGTATGAAAGCCCCTTGAAATGACCTTCTATGATTTTTTTTCAAAAGAAATGTCCGGACGTGAAAGAAATGAGTGATGATTTAGTTCCTCTTTAGTGCCATATTACTTTGTGTGACGATGTTCTGATGTTCACCAATTTTCATTTTTCATTTTCACAGCATTTTCTTAGCACTCCTGAGCGCAAGTGAACAAATAAGTCAATAAATCACGTTTCTTAAAAAAAAAACACCAACCCGCAAGCGTGCCACGACCTCGTCACGTGCTTGGAGCTCGCCTTCAAAGTAGGAGAGCAACTTGAGCAGCTCCTCCCTGGTGAAATCGTCCGGATCACTCGGCACATCGGCATTTTGTTGCTGCTGTTGTTGGGCAAGCGGCGGCAAGTGCTTGGATGTAACCTGATGATAGTCGCCATCGAAATTGAAGCCGAGATTCATCGCTACGCACGTGCGGCGCTCATTGCCGAGCACCGGCTGATCCTCCCTGAAAGCGCACAGGTGTGATTCGTGAATATTCGATGAATTTTCGCCCCGAAAAATTGTTCAGCGGCAGTGAAAGGTGTCCAAGCGAGCGAGGTAGACGATTGTAAAGGTACAATTCAATACGACGAAAAACGATATAAACGTTTCGACGGGAATAACACGCCTTGCTAGCTTCATAGGCGTTTACCGCCAAATCACCGCAATTCACAACCACTCACTTGATAAACTGCTCTGGGATCATTTGGATACTTAAAACTTGTTCTAGAGCCAGAAAAAAGGCAGCGTACATTGCGATAAGCTCTAAATGGGTGTTCGCTTGAAGAATTACTACGGCAACAATGTCCACTCGGAAACCCACGCTCTATAGGTGTGAATTGGACATCAAAGTGGATAGGGGTGGAAGAAAGTCTTAAATTGCTTCAAAATGTCTTCTTATTCCTTTTTGTTTTTGAAAATATTTACACAAACAAAGTAATTTATTTATTAACGGCAATGTGTAGCGATGATGATTATATTGTTGAAAATTTCGAAACTTTAAAGCGGAACTGCTCAAGGCTTTATGGCACTAAAGGGTTGGGGTGTGAGAAAACAAACTTCGCAAACTTTCCCATAGAAACCTGCTTTCAAACTGGCGCTAAAGAATTTGAATCTTCGAAGACTCTGCCAAGCGCAGTAACTACAACACTTCTACAGGCTGCACCTTCAGCCTACACAGTATCGCCTTCGTTACCACATTATAGGAATAGGATTGAAACTTTGTGTTGATCTTGATATCATTGTAGTATCAGCGAATCGATGAACTTCTATATGTTATAAATAAATAAGCCATTTTCAAGTAGATAAGAGAGTGACACCGTCTGATAAGTGGCAAGACCGATGTGCCCCTTCCACTCGAACGCCGGACAACAATAGCTGGTTCTTTCAAGCGACGGCAAAAAACAAAAGGCGTCAGCGAGCGTGTCACATGAGACCGGAGACAGAGCGAGCTTCATCACCGACACCCCGAACGCAGCAGCATCTCAATAGAAACCCGGCATAACCAAAAACAACTCTAAAAAAGGCCACAAGAAGCCCTGATCAATCGCTGCTGAAACTCCCAAACTTTTCCTTCGTGCTTGTTGCTTTCGCTAGGATCCACTCCAGATCAAAGACCGCCATCGACACATGACTCCGTATGTTTACCATCTCAGTTTTACCACGAGAGAAAAAATAGGAATCGACAGACCACACCTAAGAACCACCAGAAATCACCAGAAATTCTACAGAAAAACAGGAGTGATCGCCGATAGGCTATCATTGAGCACTCCTATAAGAAAACTGGGAGTTACCCTGGGTCTAAATTCAGGAACGGACGAGCGATCTCCGAAACCGCGGCGCTGCCAGAGCCATATGGCAGAGTCGATGAGAAATTGCGTTTAACATAGGAAGTTTAGAATAAGTAAACAGAGGTGAGCACCGTTCGAGGTATATCTCGACGTTTATCGGTGGATTATCAATGACGAATTTGGGCCCTGGTTAACTATGATTCCCAGACTCGTTGAGTGTTTCTCATTATTTTGATCGTAAATTCTGAGGAAAGCCAACGGAAGAAAGCGTGATAACACTGCTAGGCATGGAAAATTAACGGGCGTTTCAGCACTGGTAAGAGCGCACATGCACTAATAGCATAATTCTCCCTCTGATAGTCCCCTTTAGTCCAATAGTGAGCCACACGACGTACGAGCGCTACAGCGCAATGAGAATTTGAACTTCCTGAAAAATTTCAAGCTAAGAAAAGTCAATTTCAGCGACTTCTCAGGAAGCACCGGGGTTACCCTGGGTTACCCAGCACTGCAGATCAGAAAACGAAAAGAAACTTTTCATAGTCATCTACTAACATCGGAAGATAGTCACTTCTCCTAAGCGATACGAAAAATAAATCGAAATAGTGCGAAAAAGAAACTCGAGCTCCCCACTTGGGATCGATCTACTTGCCTATTCATGGTCAATAACCTCCTATTATACCCTGAGAATTTAATACAGAGAAAACAACGGGATGGGAAAAGGGAACCGGTGTCGCCCTCGCGGATTGCTTGCGGGCCGTTAGAATTGGCAAGTTACCAAGCCGTACGGCGCGACGGGACAGCGCGCACCTCAGCGGCCTTTAATTCGCCTATTGGCCGTGGAGCACGATAACCGTCAGTGGAATTGAACTAATATATGAGCCTATTGTGAGGCAGGGTTGGTAGCTTCCGCTATTGAATCGCTATCGCTACGCTATTTAATAGAAGTTTGAACTACACATCAGCTGCATGCAGTCCACGCGTTGGGCTGTGGCAAGAAGGCGATAGAATCGCGTCGCTGCGCGTCCAAATTAAACCAAGTGGTCGTCGCGAGACCGCTGCATTCATTTTCATTGATCGACGTGATATTTACGAGAGATTCTACGCCTCTGTCGGCAAATCTGGGTATAAGTATACCTCACTGCTGGCTCCTACCGACTAAAGAGTTCCATGGTGTGGTTGTGATAAAAGCAGGAGTATTCTTATCAGGACAAAATATTTAAAGTCTCAGTGAAACGGGAAAAAACGTTTCAGAAAGGTACCCTAATTGGAATTCAACCCTGTCGAGTTTACCCGCCACCTCCTTCCATGTGAATATCGATCAGTCTGGGACAAGACTGAGCCCTGATCGTCGAGATCATGAGCCGAAGCTCTTAACCTCTTCGCCATTTCTCTCACAAACAACACAAATAATCGAAACTAGCGCGATTTATCGTAACAACAATGCGAAAACTCATGGTAATCTCTCGTTTATAGCATACACAAAGCCTGCATAGCCGTAAGAAGCACTGCTCATGCTCATATAACACGCGAATTTAGTTTTTTTGTTTTCGTTCTAAAGAAACACAAACTGCATTGAATGATGATTACATAATAATAATTCTCCATCACAAACAACCGTAATTCATAATCTAGAAAGGGTCACTTGGAATACAGTATATATAATATAATTGTGATAATATAATCATCATAAAAGCTAAAACGAAGAAAATGTATAACAACGGTCCACAGGGAAAACTGATAACACTTCCGATGTGAGGCACAATGGAATTAGCAACGTGTAACAATTGTGTTCAGGCGAAGAACAGCAGCAAAGGGCCAACAGAGAATGAAAGAGAAGAACACTTCGCGAGAGAAGTGAATGAAAAGAATGAAAAAGAGAGAACGGAGGAAAGAAGAAGATGATGAACAACTAGACGAAGAAAATCAACACAAACCACACGGAGAACTCAGCACGTCGCTATTGTTGACGAGATTTGTATGTGCACAATAACAATAGGCAAAAGCCCAGCCAGTTGGAGCGACCACGGCTCTGCCCAAAATAGAGTTCTGTTCACGGGATTATTGAATGAAGAAAGAATAACTGGATAGAAACTAGAAAACATCACCTACTAATCGGCCCAACAAATATAGAAAGAAGGAAACGACATACAGCATAACGACAACGAGATAAGCCTGAATTTGAATAACGGACGAAAGTACGAAATTACCCAATTTTTCCACGCGTAGCCCACACACACTAAATCTAAAAAGGTTCAGGGGAACTGGAGAAATTACACAAGAAAATCGATTCTTATACAGCGCCTAGCAAGAAAACCGTACACAAAAATACGGTATTTAAAGCTAGTACGCCCATCACTCTATGATAGTTGAACCTCCACTAATTCGGAGCTTTCAATGGAGGTTCCGCTGTCACCGGGAGGAAGGGAATAATCTATCGTCGCGGCAACGATTGATAAATCGCGTAGAACGCAAAAATGGCGCCAAAGTGATGAGGCAAACATTTGGGATCAAATTGAAATCTTTGAGGACAAAATCAATATCGATCGCTTCCGCAACAATGCAAGAGAAATGTGTTTATGGTATCATTGCTGGATTTGGAGGACTAATTACAAAATCGTAGTTCAACAATGGCACAATGAGAATTCAAAAAAGCTCCTCCAATCCAGCAAATCTGGGTGGGGGTGGTGATCTGAGCCCAAAGTAGTTGAACATAAATAGGACCGCATTTTAACCAAAAAACGGAAAAGAAAAGAAAAGAAAATAGCGAAAACCTAGAGCAGTTATATTCAACCGGTCGGTTGGTGTTGCTGAGCGGCGCGGATCTTATCATACATGGCGAGCAGTTGCTTGTCCAGTGCGCGAGATTTGAGGTTTTCCAGCATCGACAGCAACTCCAGTCCGAGTTCACCAGGCATCAGTGACCGAACGGCCACCGAAAACTCTTCGGGATGAGCCTGGCGGAGGGTTTGAAGGGTCGACGCGACTTCGTGCACCACCTGGAATAGGAATGCTCTTTAGGAAAAACATTTTAAAATATGGATAAAAGAATTAGGTGCTAGCATCATCGCAAAAGGCGGGCTTTAAACATATTTAAAAGTAAGATGTAAGGATAAGGTAAAAGGTAAGGCCTATGTATGGCAAACTTCGGCAACGGGCCCGTCACAGCGGAGCGAAAAATGCATGGCTCCCCTCTATACAGCACTGCAGCTGGGTTTTCTGTATGCTGCTGTGTGCGGGGGCTCGGATGGTTTACCGCAAGGGCAAAAAAGATGATGCAGATCCTCTCAGGATAGTACTGTGGCAGGAGTCGCCGCCAACTGCGATGGTCGAGTAGCACTGCTCCGAGTCCCCGCACACAGCAGCATACAAAAAGCCCAGCTGCAGTGCTATATAGAGGGGAGCCATGCATTTTTAGCTCCGCTGCGACGGGCCCGTTGCCGGAGTATACCATGCTCGAACGGATTTCGAATACGTTAGACAACTACGTTCATGGTTAATACCAAGCTTTCGAATCACAAAATCTAAGAAAACAAAAGTGAACATAGCAACCTAACATGTTCCCTCAAACAAAACCAATAAATCTGAAAATTACTTGAGAATGAAAGGCATGGGTAATAACGAGAACAGTAAGAAACTACAAAAACTAGAAAAAAAACAAGGTGATGTTGCAACTGCAGCAGTCTAACGTCACCGTGACCGAAACTCGAGCATGAATTCCGCCTATGTCGCGAATTTTGCGATGACTCCAGCACCATCAAGACAAACCACGTAAATTGAACTCACCACAGTGCTGCCGGCATCGGACGAGCTGATATGGGACAACGAAGGCACCTCAAGCGCGGTACGTAACGTCCTCTGCCACCATTGCGCATTTCCGGCCGAAGTTCGGCTCAGAGTGGCCAGCGCCAGCTTCTGACATGACTGATCACTGCTTAGCGCGAGATGAGTGGCCGCTTCTTGAAGATTGTCGAACAGCGTCCCTAGAAAGGCAAATTCTAGGAAGATATTACGAGCTACTAAGGTGATCTCAATGGTATGATCTAGATTTCCGAAGGAGAGGAAGAACTGTAGGTTAAAGTTCACAGAAAAGTTCGCATTTCGCTTAGAGAGCTCTCCTGGGAGCCTGCACACTTAAATGCCTGTGGAAACGCGGAAAGAATGGAAAATTATCGTATGAAAATGAACGGAGTAATAAGACAACGGTGGAACAGTGGTAGGAGGCGCTACTAACACTCACACTGTCGAGCGATCGATCCTCGCAAGGGCTAACCGAGCATTCCATCCCTCCAGGGACGGGTAAATTGGTACCACACTTGTCTAGGAAGGTAGAGACACTGACTTGGTATAACGGCTGACTCCCACAAGTCATTGTATAGGCCAAGTACGTATTCAGCATACCTCTACGAATTTGAATCGAAGAAGAATGCGTGGCGCACTCTTAGGGGACAGATCGACGCCGACTCTTTTACCTATTCCCTTACCTAATAAGACAACGGTAAAGTGGTCAGCCTTGACCAGCCCCCTAAGGACGCGCCACGCGTCCGTCCTTCGCTCAGAATCGTAGAGGGCCGACGTGCACATTTGGCCTGTGCAATGACTTGACTGAGTCCAGCCACTACACAGGTACTTCGATCTTCCCAGACAAATCTGATACCAAGTAACCGCACTCTGAAGAAATGGAAGGCTTGGCTGGTCTGGGAGAGGACCGATCGCTTGACCACTTGAGCGCCAGTAGCCCCTCTTATAAGTGCACTGCGCGTGAACTACGTATATAACAAAAAATGTTTAGATTAGCTGCACGTCCAGCACAACAAACAGAGAACAATGACCACATATTATGGAATTGTTTATGGCCGACATAACGGAACGTGGGTCAAAAATAAAATATCCGATGAAATAATATTTTTTTAGGAAATATTAGCCAAATACTTCTGTATATGCAATAAATAGCACAGCCGCGAACCTGCTGCGATTTCTCCCAACATGTCCGACGTGGTCGAGGTGAAAAACAGCTGCAGAAATGCCCGTCGAACGTAGATCAAGTTACGGTACGCGGCTTCATCTGAATTTTTGAATATTTGCAATATAAACTTTAAATTTTGACGCTAAAATTATGTGTTTAATCAAACCTTGGGCGCGCAGCGTCGGTGTTGGTTCAGTCTCCATGGACAAACGAGCCGCGGAGGCCAGAATGTCGCCAAAATCAACGCCTGACTGCAGGCAGCCCTTCTATAAATAACAATAAATGGTAATAAAATAAGAATAAAGAAATATATCAAATCGAAGAAAAAATAAAAAAATCGAACAAACCTTAAATTTGGCCACCACCTGGTGGCTAAGAATGAGCAAATGGTTCATGCTGTCTAGATCAGTAGATACCTGAAAGGGGCCCAATAATTACCTGAAGATCCCTCTCAGAGAGAAATAACAACGAAGGAAAAAGATAAAAGTCCAAAATAAACAAAAAAGCTATGTAAAAATGGTTATACCGCTGCCAATGCCGACATCAGTGGCGGAAGAATGGGGAGTAGCTCAGAATCGAGGCAGACGACAAGCCGATGAGCCAGCTGCCGTACCGACTCAAGCAGGAACGCATTCTCACTGGAGAGATGACCAAGGAAAAGCTGAAAATGTGTCAAAAATAGGGCAAAGGTTTAGGTAACGAGTTTCGAGAAGTCTGATATCAATTTACCCAAACCAAAAGGACCTGAAGGCTTGGTGGCCTGGACGAGGATCAATCTCTCGACCATGAGGGTGTCACTAGCGCCTCTTACGACTGCACCCAGCGTCAAAAATCAAATGCAGAAAAATCCCTCACTTTACGACCCTTCGGTCATTGCGGAGTTAGACTAGGCTGAGCGGGAAATTCGAGACAAACAAACAATCCGCACAAAGCCGTTCCCGCGGCTGAGAATCAGAGCAAACTGACCACGGATGACGCCACAGAAGACAAAAAATCGATAAGTCATAGGTAAATGATACGAAACCACTAGAAAGGCCAATTAAATTACTTACATTCAAAAGACGCATGTAGACATCCACGCAACGGCAGGATTGCATCGAATTGGTGTTGTTGAACGCCTTTGACAAGCGGCTGAATATTGCAAAGTAATCAAATATCATTTAAAAGAGTCAAAAATCTATTGAAAAAGCCTACCTACAGTACCCAACAATATTGGTCATAAACTGTTGAATCATTTGAATCTTGGCCGAATCGCCTGCGGATCGAGCCGCCTGCAGTTCTGTGACGGCAGCTAGGAAGCGTTCACCCAATTTGTTAGCCAGCTCAGCGATGTATACCGACTGAAATTAGCTGGCCTTCAATTTTATGAAAAAAGTCATGAAGAAATTGAATTTATTGGAAATACGCACCTTCTGTTCAACACCCAACTCCCCAAACACTATAAGGGTTCCAGTAGCCTCGAAGATAAACGCTTGATCGTCGGCTGTGAGTAGCTGATCGGACTGAGGCGACATGGCCAGTAGTGGTGCCAGGCGGGTGATCACCTATTCGGCAAAAAATCAATATCGCTTCAAAGGGAAAATCAATAAATATGAGTAATACTGCTTGCGAAAAACTTGAACTGAAATTAAATTGCCTTCTTACTTCGGACACCAGAGGACTTAGAACTGTCTTGTGGGCTTTCACAAATCGGCAGAACAAGTAGACGATTCGAGTGCGAACGCGAGCCACACGGAACGCGATTCCTCTGTAAAATCAATATTAATCGATAATAATCACGCCAGAAATAGAGTAACACGTGTAAAAAACACAGCAAAGCGTGGACAGGAATTCTCATATACGATCATTAAAAAGGAAAAGCGAACACTCCACATCGAATATTCAACAAATTGCGTAGGATACAAACTTCCTCTCGATTTTTTTCAGTCCCTTATTTTCTTACCGAACAGGACAATAGCTACCGCTTCGTTTTGGGCTCATACGAGACCGAGTTACCGATTATAGGTAGTTATACAACAAAATCAAGGAGACTATTAGGAAAAAAGAAACATTAAAGTTGAAGTCATTTTTTACACAACCTACTTTCAAGCCATTTAGGCTGAACTAAATATCAAAAAATAACTTATAATATTATAGGCGAATTTTCTCAAAAAAAAACTGCATAGTCATCGCTAACCACCAAATCTTCCCTAATCTTGATATTTCTTCCTGCGGATAGCTTACTATGAACATCTTTATAACCATGTAAATATTAGCAACTAATATGGTAAATCTTAAAATTACGGAAAAAATAAGAAAGTCAGATAATCTCAACAAATTCAGACGTCGAAATTACTGACCTCTCATCCAAAAACGCCGCCGCCACTTGTGGAATGACAGGTTGAGGACGTGCCATCAGAAGTCGTTCGTATCGACACGCAATCTTAATAAAATCAAATAATCAATCTGCAACCTGACCTACATTTTAAATTTATTGATAGTAAAAAAACATCAATAACAAGTAAGCGGTCTAACCTCAAAGTACAGAACGTGTACGGTAGCTGATCGACCATCGAGCTGCATAGAAGTGAGCAAGTTGACCGGCAGCATAGCTCCGCGACCCATCCAGCCTTCTTTCATATTCACAAAGTTTGCCTTTAAATATGGATATTTTTTCTTTTTTTCTAATTTTAGTAGGAAAATCAATAGCAGCCATTTCTAATTTTAAAAAAATAACAAAAGAGCACAACTAACCGGAATAATCTCCACAAGCCCGTGGACCAGCTGAACTATGGCCTCGAGGCGTGCAATGGGCATAGCTGCACCACCGCCACTTCCAGCAACTTCCTCAACCAAAGCCTCCAACGGTGCCACGATCAGATCACAGCGCTGAATATTGGGAGATTATTTATTTATTTATCAGGAGTTCTTTTTTAGATACCAAGCGCGTGTGGTACAGTGATAAGAGGCGCTACTGACACCTCCACGGTCGAGCGATCGAACTTGGCTCAGATAAACCGTTTTCCATCCCAAGGATACCGGGTAAATTAATACTAGGAAAGACGAAAACGCTGACACGAACAACGGATGGTACCCACGAGTCATTGTATAGGCCAAATACGCACTCACCATCCCTTTGCGATTCTAAACGGGGCAAGAATGCGTGTCCCTAGGGGACTGATCAATGTTGGCACCTTTACCTTCACCTTCACAATGTCCATCACACTTGTATGTTATTTTTGTTCAGTTACTGATATTTCAAATGAATAAAAATGTAAAGGTGAAGTTTAAAGTGTCGGCGTTCATCAGTCCATTAGGAACGCGCCACGCACTCGTGTTCCACTTAGAATCATTAGAGGTATAGTGATGCGTATTTGGCCTATACAATGACTTGCGTGGGTAAGCCGCTACACGTAGCCCGTGTTTTTACCTCACTATACAAGACTGGTACCAATTCACTTCACCCCTTAGGAATGGAAGGTCTGAATAGCCTAAGCCAGGATCGATCGCTTGACCGTTCGGAAGTTAGTAGCGCTATTTACCGCTGCACCACGCGAGCCCAGTGAATGAAAAATAAATGAGAATATTCACCATGTTCCCAATGGTGTTCAGGATTCCTCTAAGCTCCTTTCTGTAGTCGGCGAACTCGATCTCATCTTCGCCCGTACCATCCACGTCCAGTTCTTCGCTGATTACAAATCGTCGCAGGCACACGGACACGATCTTCGTCAGCACACCTGTTGCTTTCTAAAGCGGAAAAAATTATCGATAATGACTGATTTGCCGCCGCAGCATCGAAATTTTACAACGTACGAAAGCTTATCGGAATAAATACACAGATTTTTGGGGGCATCCCTATGGATATCCTTCGATGAAACTTCTCGTTCTAGTAGATTATTGACTTCAATTTTTCGAAGTTTTCCGTAAAAAAAAACCCACCTCCTCCATACAATTCTCCTTGAAGAGAGCTACATACGAGCGCAACGTGTAGATGACCAATTCGCTGAGCTCAGGATCTTCGTTGTCGAGCACCAACAACAGTGAATCCATGTCTGTCTCGACAGCCTTAATGCAGCGCTGAGCATCTTCCTCGGCATCGTCGGCTTTGAACCTGTAATCGTGGAACTACAAAAAACAAAATGAAAAAAACGGAGGAATATTTTCCTCAGTCTATCGCTTATTACATTTCAGTCCGAGATAAATCGTGCCTATATTCATTGAAAGTCGAAATAAAAAGAAGGAATATTTGAAAATCATACGAAATCAAAATTTGCTTGGCGACACCTGATATTTTTAGACGTTTTTATTCAGATAATGTTTCCCAATACACCTAAAATCTAGAATCTCACCGAAACACTGAATACAACAACACTATCAAACAATAGAACAAGCTAACCCAACCAAATAATTCATTGAGCTATTAACTAAAACAAGAAAGTTGTGCTATCTATGCAACTATTCAAATAAGGAGAAGGATCAAAATCTTCAGACTAAAAAAAACTTTCGCCTTCATTATGTCCGTGATGACCTTCAAGGTGACAGTTCTTGTCTCACATTCTACGGCAGCTCACCTAGATAAGACACGTTTCGTCGCGTCGTCACTTTCTTTGCATAAAGATCGCGGCTGTTCAAAAGAGAAAACGCTGTCCAAGTTTGGGTTAATCAATTGTATAAATTGGGTTTTCTTTGAAAGGGTCGCGTGATTCTGTTGCGAGAGGTGCTGTTCACATTCACACGATCGAGCGATCGATCCTCGCTCTGGCTAACGGAGCTGGTTCATTCGTTAAATTAATCTGGTTTGGGAGAAAACTGGGAACACCATGAATTGCCCTCGAACAATTAACAAGAAGCCCTCCAGCCTACTGCGCATCTAACAATTTCAATTGTTGGATGTTTTAGTCAATCTTACCCAAGAAAAGTAGACAAAGAACCGAACACGTCTCAGCTGCTACCCTTTAGTGAAAAGAAAAAGCGATAGGCGTTGAACAGTCCCCTCAGGTCGCGCCCCGCATTCATGCTCCATTCAGAATCATACAGGAATGGTGAATGCGTATTTCGTCAATATGACATATAGAGACCAGCCGCTATACCACGTCAGTGTCCTCACCTCAGACAAGTCTGGTTCCAATTTACCCGTTCCCGGATGGTTGGAAGGCTTGGTTATCCCGGGCGTTGATCGATCGCTCGACCGTGCGATTGACGGTGGCGTCTCCTACTTCTAAGGTAGCTGCTATAGTAACATTTAGAAGAGGCTAAAGGGCGGCAAACATCCCCACCCCTGCTATCTGAACACATTTTCGTTCCTCGTTGTGCATCGGAGACACCGCCGACGTGCAACTATCTGTCGCATCTAATCACGTGCCCGTCAACAGTCAATAAAGGGCCTTGTTCTCTTCGTCTGTTGATGTCGCGGCGGGGCGGAAATCGCATACGGTGTACCGAAACTACCCTCTATTGCACATAAAGCGCCCTGAATATACTTGGGTATAAGAGGACTCACACTTTTAGGCATGGTTTACGACAGAACTGCCACTTGAGCAGAGAACATTTAGGGCGCATGCAGTGCAGCAGTGAGCTGCGCTAGTGTGACAATCACGGTCAAGCGATCTATCCTCACCCTGGGTAACCAAGCCTTACATTCCTTCCGGGTCGGGTAAATCGGTACCAGACTTGTCTGGGATGATGAAAACACTAACTTGAACAGTGACTGTTCCCGCACGCCATTGTATAGGCCAAACTCGCCTCTACCACGCTTCTACGATTCTGACTGGAAGACGAACGCGTGGCGTAGATTTAGGGAAATAACTGACGCCGACCATTTAACCTCTATTTTCACCACATCGTTTACATGACTGAGCCGCATGAAAGACCCTCAGGTCATTTCACAATATCAAGAGGTGAACGGGCAGTTTTCAAAGTCAGTTTTTAAAGTTTTACATGCACAAAAAAGTAGAACCTCAAAACCGCTTTTCCTAGCCTTTTAACTCGATTTCACACGACCACACCCGTTCGTGGACTGAGATATAGCGCCAATCAAGTTTTTTCAGGAACGGCGTTACGCAGTAAATCTCCGAACCTTTACAGCTCGATGCTACCACGGTAATCAATAGGTAAAGGTTAATTGGTCAGCATTGATCAGTCCTCTAATTGTAAGATCGCGCCACGCACTCGCCCTCCATTCAGGATTGGAGAAGCAGTGCAAGTGCGTATTCACGTATAAAAATGACTTGCGGGAGCCAGGCACTAAACCAAATGAGTGTCTTTACCTTCCCAAGACAAGTTTGATACTAATCTACCCGACCCCGGAATAATGCGAGGCTTGACCAGCCCGGACCAGAATCAATCGCTCGACTGTGCGGATGTCAAAAGTGCCCATTACCACTGCACCACGAGCACTCACCATAAATGTACTAATAAGTTAATAAAACACTACACATCATAAATTCGAAATCGATGACGGGAAAACGAAGCCGAAAACGACAGGAATCACCGAATGAGTCACAGTGTCTCCCCCAAAAACAGAGACGTTTGCACTTTTGAAGAAAAAGAACAAGGTCTTAAACAATACGAAAGGGCAATGAACAAAAAAAAACACTTTCGAAATCGCATTATAACAAATGAACCCTGTTCGCGCATCTCGCAATTCCGTCCCGGGCGGTTGGTGGCTGGGTTAATCGGGTCATCATCGCTTTCTACCCCACGTATCTCCCCCTTGTCGGTCATCGTTCCTCGACCATCCATTCACTAATAGCGCCATGTTATTTGTTTATTCGCTGATCTTATCGACTATTTTCGCGTTATCGATTGCGCAACGTGATCTCGTGTACGCCTGTGAATCACTCATATGTGATCCGCCAAAGATGTGCATCATTCAAGAGCAGGTGAAAAAATTCGGAATTCAAGGATAGCTAACGTAAAAACCCAGGTCCAGAAAGCTTTATGGATAAAAATGTAGAAATCGATGTGATCGATTGACGGTAAAGTTATCGAACAAAAAGCTCTGTTAAGGTCGCGCAATGCCTACTGGTCCTCGCCCCGACCGCCGGTCCAGCCGTTCCTCGACGAAACGAGCGCATCACTTCAATCATCACCGCTCCACCAATAACAAATCCACCTGAGCCGAAACCGGTATCTTTTCATGTATCCTTGGGTAAACCGACTTTACCTAACCTCTGATACTCAGGCTCAATCACCAACACCAGCTAAGACCGAAGTGGAACCAGGATTGCTGCCAGAAACCACTACAGGTAAGCACATCACATACCTCGTTTCGCCTTTAAAGGGAATGAAAATGAGTATAAACATATATAAACAGCAAAATCATCATCATCACTGAAGTTTCTCGATCACTCTTTATTTTATAACTTAAATCCCACTTTTAATTTGAACTCATCGGATAAATAAATAAATTTATCTTAATGCATATTATATATTTACTCATTCCACTCTCACTTGTTCCTCGCCGAAACATCCCACACCCTATACTCGAGCATCTTAGAATCTCTCGAACAGTTTCGGCGAAGGACAAGTGAGAATGGATTGAGTAAATATAATATGATAATGAAAAATTATTGTAAAGTTGAGGTCGATAGAATATATAATATACTTCGAGAAAAATCCGTTCAATTAAAATTGGAATGTAAAATTACAAAATTAAAACGTAAAAATGCAACATACAAAATAAAAATGTTTGAAAAAAGAAAAGTTCATGGTGACTTCAACCTCAATTGAAATCCATTTCGAGAATTATTTTTTTACGTGGGTAACGAAAAAATGTTCAGATATGCATGCAAGATCTGAAAAGCGCGGTCTATATGCTATAAAACCAAAGTTATCCAGTTCAACTTCATTCTATTAACCTCAACTTGACAAAAAAACTTTATTACCATTTGATCAGTTCGCGACGTAAGACTTGTTCGTTGCTTTGGGTATAGATACACACCCGTGGTCAGCCTTAACCTTAACCCCGCGGTATCACAAAGACTTCCAGCGCAGAGACCTGAGGCATTTCCACTGAAACAATCAGCTCTCGCACTCTTACTTATCAATACTTGGAAAGATGAAGTCAAAATAAGCGGTTAATTATATCACAAAAACATAGTGGTTCCATGTTGTAAAGAACGAAAGTTCAAGGCACCCACAATTGGCCATGTGCAACGCTCAAAGTAATAAGGCGCGAGGAAGTGCACACCACCACCACGGAGAAACGCCGAAGAGCTCCACATATCGGAGGTATAGTCGGTTTCTGAGGAAATGACCACGTTTCGAAAGCTAAGAACTATAGCATAGATGGAAGTAGTTACTTGGTAAAACTATCAAAAGACACACTGAAACTATAAACTACAACTAGGAGCCACTTGTCTATTTTTTTCCTTACTCCGTGTTTATTCTTCAAACGCTGGCCATTTCCGCGGAAACACACTATACACCTCTAAGGTGTCGGTAATTTGAAAAAAACTCATAACAATTCACAATAATTTATTTATAAAAAAACGAAATGAATGAACAGCATTTCAGTAGTCACAATGACCCCATCAACCACACCATCGCCGTTGGCTCCACTTCTGAACCTTCTCGGCGGGGGTGCACCGCCACTTTCTCTGCCCACCCTTCCTCCTCCACCCACTACAACTACTGTACCGCCGGTGGACATCTGCAGTTTACCACCGCTAACCGGGACTTGCAAGCAAGCGAGAATCATGTGGTGGGTCTAATTCACGATTATTTGCCCAAGTTAATTCTCTTCTTTGAAAAAAAAATTAAATAGGTACTACGACAACGAGACAGGAATGTGCGAACGGTTCAGCTTCAGCGGTTGTGGTAACCTGAACAGATTCCCCAGCAAAATTCAGTGCGAACGTATGTGTCTCAGACGAGGATGACGTGTTATAGTTGTTCACAAATACAGTAAATACATACGAAAATGAATAAACTATTTAAAACATGGCACCCCAACACAGAAATTGTAACAATAAAAAGGAACATACTTGTGATAGGTGTCAATCAGCACACTTCCAACGGAACTCAGCAATGATCCAGCGCGCAACACGTCTTCGTGGTCGCTATTCTGAAAGTAGACATTATATTAGGTTGGTAAGAGAGTTCCCGCCGTTTTTTTCAAACGACTGCTGTAAGATTAGTTCAAAAGCTTTTGGAGAGTTTGACACAGCATTTGAAAGAGAATTGTTTGCTCTCAATCTGTGTACTTGTAATTTGTGATAACTCAAAATGTCATTGTTTTTTCGGCTAGTAAAGTGAAAAGCGAAAAAGTGAAAAAATACCCTCATCGACAGCGATTTTTTTCTGCTGAGTTTCAAAGGCATAAATAAAAATTGTGATGCCATTCGATAGACAATGCTTTTCTCTTTTAGACCATATATAATTTGTTTTTATTTGTCTCGAAAATTACGAAGTTTTAAACCACTGAAGTCCGACTTTCGGAATGCAAGAATAATTTTCCGATGGTGCTCCTGGCTTTCTTGTGACAGTTCAAGTTGACTTCTGTAGAGTTTTCTGTACAGAATTTTTCGCTCCATCAGACGATATAATTATTTTTGAACAACGCTCGATTTGAAAAAAAATTCACGAGAAGGGCGTCTTAAAGTTTCTCGGCGGCGCAAACCTCCAGTTTCAATCTTTTTAACCAATCCCATGCGATATTCGAAAGAGCAAGATACGCTCTACAAGATGGTATACGAAGCGTTTCGAACCGTCCTGGTTATCAATGTTTTTTAGGCCGTCAAAATGGACCTAAATCGTAGGCGCGGCGCGTAGGGCTCGCGCGCCGCGGCGTTGAACATCACGGGAGCGCAGTTCTGCGTCCACTTTGACGACCTAAAAAACATTGACAACAAGGACGGTTCAAAACGCTTCGTATGCCGTCTTGTAGAGCGTATCTTGCTCTTTCGAATACCGCATAGGATTTGGTAACAAGATTAAAACTGTAGGTTTGCTCCGCCGAGAAACTTTATGACGCCCTTCTCGTGAAATCTTTTTAAAATCGAGCGTTGTTCAAAAATAATTATATCGTCTGATGGAGCGAAAAATTCTGTACAGAAAACTCCACAGAAGTCAACTTGAACTGTCACAAGAAAGCCAGGAGCACCATCGGAAAATTATTCTTGCATTCCGAAGGTCGGACTTCAGTGGTTTAAAACTTTGTAATTTTCGAGACAAATAAAAACAAATGATATATGGTCTAATAGAGAAAAGCATTGTCTATCGAATGGCATCACAAGTTTTATTAATGCCTCTGAAACTGAGCAGAAAAAAAAATCGCTGTCGATGAGGTTATTTTTTCACTTTTTCGCTTTTCACTTTACTAGCCAAAAAAAAACAATGGCATTCGGAGTTATCACAAGTTACAAGTACACAGCTTGAAAGAGCAAACAATTCTCTTTCGAATGCTGTGTCAAACTCTCCAAAAGCTTTCGAACTAATCTTACAGCAGTCGTTTGAAAAAAACGGCGGGAACTTTCTTACCAACCTAATATTATTAAAATAGTGTTATAAGTAAAGAAACAGAATAGAAACAGACAGGAAGGAGAGGAAGAGACTGGTTGTAGCCAGAAACAGAGCAAATAAAAAAGAAAGAAAAGAAAGTGTCCAAGCACTACTCTCCAGCAACTTTAAATAAAGCGTTTCATCATGATGACAAAAAATACTTTGTAATCAAGCCAATGTGAAAAATAATAGGCGATAAGTTTCTTACCGGGTTCACACTTATCAGGTGATTATTTCGCATTACATCGCATAGTGCAGTGACGAGCGACAGTTTTTTCGTCGGTGGCATTCCTTTCTGGATCAACGCAGACACGGCGCGTACAGCAGACTGAAAAAAAGAAAATTAAGGTAACACAATGAAGGTACGGTATGTGTGGGTATGGTAACAAGAACCATATGACATAAAAACATGTATGACATGTATGACATTGGAACAGCCTCAGCGGGTACCCTCTATACAATTATTGTTCGCATAAAAATGGTCCAACAAGGTGATTATCATCTTGGATTGGATATTTTTTCGAACAGCTTTACATCGCAGGTACAGTGGTAAGGGGTGCTACTGACACCCGCACGATCGAGCGATCGATCCCGGTCCGAGCTAACCAAACCCTTCATCACTACGCGCTCAAGTAATTTGGTACCAGACACGGAAAGGTACAGACACTGAATTGAACAGCGGCTGACCGCCGCAAGTCATTGTATAGGCCCCATACGCATTCAACACGCCTCTACGATTCTGGATAGAACAAGAATGAATGTCGTTAGGGAACTGATCAACGCCGAGTCCTTTACTTCACCTTTACCTTTGCATCGAAACTGGGTGAAAGTTAACAAAATGTGAAGGGTAAGGTGAGAAAAATCTCATTTGAAAAATCAATAAGGACCGACTAATAGCTCGAACAGCGACAGAGTATTGAGACAATTAGACGAAGGTGGGAAAATCAAGAAAAGAAAGAAAAGTAAAAAACGCATAAAGACGTTAAGCACAAGCCCACCTCAGATATATCGTTATTCCCTAGCCGGGCAATCACCAGAGGCACAAACACATCATTCGCAACAAGTTCAACATCAATCCAGTCCACGTATGCGGCCACGGCATCCAAGCAAAGACACTGGGCGGTCACATCCGAGCAACGTTCCTAAACTCATTTATTATTTTTTTCAAAATAACTTGAATTACTAATTGTATTTTTGATTACTTCCTTTAGCCATCAGCTATACCATTCACCCTGTGAAGGAAGCAAAATGATAAAAGGAAAAAGAACCATGAAACAGATCTATTTAGTAGTACAAGACACCCAAATCTGGAACTATAGATCGCAAAGTGGTTATCGCTACTGTGTAAAAGTTAATAAAAAGCCTTTGATGATGGAGAATAGTGAAGGATACCAGGATGGTCCACCAGCTCTGCACGATTTGGGGAATGCAGATGTCGCGCATATAATCCTTGATCTTGGTGTTTCGATCGAATGTCTGGAAGAATATAACCGAGCTATCTAAGTATAATCTTCATTTGTGGAATAATATTGTCATAACATTCCAATAGATTCTCAATTAGATTAAGAAGATACCGATTTCGATCTCTGGATGTCACGATCGACCACCTCTGAGTCGATTGCCAAGAGCGTTTTCAGATAGAACACAACTAACGGAACACTATCTAGTCCACGTGAAAGGAATCTGAAATAAATTCAGTCGGAATGACAGAAAAGTGAAAACTAACAAGGAAAATTACGAAACTGCGAGCGAGATGAACTTTTTCTCAAAACAATGAACGCTGCAGAAACACAAGTGCTCCTCATAAAACGGAGCTGAAATGTCAGTCAACGATAACTTTATCAGAGTCTTAAGAATCATAATGTTTCCGAAGATTGTTCGACGGAAAACAGAAGTAAATGTGCCCTGCTTGATCTTCTTTTCACATAGCTAATAGTCAAAACATTATTTAAATTAGACTCACATGTCATCCATGAAAGAAGGCCATCTATCTGGAAAATCTGCAGCAAACACAAGAGAGAAAATATGTGCCATCTTGTTGAACAGAAACGAAGGTTGATTAGGTCGAGTGGACAGCTTCTGAAAGAGCACTAGTGTTTGGAAAGTGTGGTCATCAAATGTAAAAAAGAAGTAGGTGAGCAGGTCTATGAGAGAATCAGAAAAAGGATAAAATACCTGGATCCAGTTAGAAAGCAGGCTGCGAATGCACATCACACTATCCGCGTCCGCGGCAGCATAGCGTCGAGTGAGGTAGTCTTCAACGACTTGCAGAAGCAGAAAGTGCTCCTCATCGGTGCTAAGAAGAAATCGATTCCCAGAAGCTAATTAAGGTAAAGGTAAAAGGTAAGGAACCGGCGCTGATCAATCCCCTAAGGATGCGCAACGCATTTGTGTTTCATTTCGAATCGTAGAGGCTTGGTGAACGCGTATTTGGCATATAAAATGGCTTGCGGGCGCCAGTCGCTATGCCAAGTCGGTATCTCTACCTTCACAGACGAATCTGGTGGAGCGTATCTCGTGCCAATTTACCCGTCCCCTGCGCCACACGGTCCACTAAGCTAACTAGGAAAAGAGAACAACTATATTTACTAAAAAACAAATTCTTTTGAATAAATGGAATCCCTTCCCGTTTGACGGCAAACGGAACCATCAACAGTGAATTGAATAGAAGGAAAAAAAAACGATGAAAACGAACGACGCACAAACCTAAGGTTGTTGGCGATGATGATGTCACTGGACTTACGCCAACCATTCTCGTCGGTCTTTAGAGTTTCGAGGTAATGATAAAGCTGAAACACTGCTAATTATACGATCATCCCATTAATTATGCTAATTATTATATTATCGAAGACTAATTATTATATAACCATTTCTACTGTTCGGTTGTTATATTATTGATCTTTTATACAATTGTCAAGGCTTGGCAAGGCGTTGTCTAGAAAATAGAGCACTATAGTTAGCAAGCGTCTAGCTGCGCAATAAACAAATAAATAAATGAATAGTTCTCTTCTCACATGCAAGATACAAACGAAGATTTCCCACCTGTGCTTGTCTGGCTGGATCATTGATTGAGCCCGGTGGTGCGAAAGGATTTCCGTTCAGTGAGCTGTTCACGGCAGTCATATTGACTGATTAAAACTGTAGACTGATGAATTGATGATACGCTAGCGAACTGATAATGATAATGACTTGTCTGTTCCAAATGTCCAACTTAACGCTGGTAGCTCATGCAGCATACTACCAGTTTCGGTGCTTCGATCGCCTATGGGACGGTCACTGCGACAGCATTTATGACACGAGAGAACGTTCTGAAATGTCGAAAGAAATCATGGTGTTTTAGGCGATTGAAATCGATCGATGGTGGAAATCCAGCGACGGTTTCCCGCAATAAAGAAAACAACAAAAATGATACGGAACAGATATATGGTAGTGCCTCCAATTGACGATCAGGCAAGATGTTCAAGCACTACAGTACTTTAACGAGTTGATTAGCTGATCAAAAGAAAAAGACATCAGATTCATAATCAGCATCTCAAATAACCTACATAGAGGAAGTTAGAGTTAAATCTGTGTTTGTGACCCGACCACCCAATTTGACGATATGCGTGCCGAAATTCGAAAAATGAATGTCAGAATCGCTATCAGCATGCAAAATGACCACTCTGACCAGACTTTCAATCAAATCGGTGATATCATCTGGACCACCTCACTAACCTCTGCAAGCGAGATGGTTTCCGGCTTAAATTCGAAAAACGGATAGCAGATCCGTGATCAGCACCCAAGAAAACCCCTTGAGTGGCAGTTTGAGACCAATTGAAAGGAAAAATCTTCGACCACTATCAGGCGACAATGATAAGACAAATCCGGAGAGGACTGGAATCGTCCAACAAATAGCACGGATCAGATGCTCTCAGAACCCAGACAGAAGACTTCACTACGAATTTCGAAAATAAATTTTATCTGAAGTGGCAAAAGTTCCTATTGGTCTCAGAAAATAATGAGACCAGTGGACGGCCAGGCGACTCCTTCATAATGGAACGATGACGACGAAAAACAAACGAATCGACATCAGGCATGGAAATTGCGCAACCTGACGAACTTCGTTTCAACTAATAATCAAACAGACACGCGGCAACGTTTTCGCTGGGCGCGACGCGGTTGCGAAGCGTCTTCTAGTGGTTTTTCAAACAACAGAAATTGCAGAAATTAGACAATTAGAAGAAAAACGAAGTAGTAAAACGGAACATTAAAGCGATGGGTGCCAGCCGGAAGGAATTCGCTTCCCTACGGTGACTTCATTCTCAGAAACGAGACAAGGGCGTAAACCGCCCAGATAAGCCACAAATGTGTAATTTGGAATGATAATGAAACAGGGGCTGATCAGAGGTGAAAGTGCAGAGCGAAAGGACTGAAAAGTCCAAAAAACAAGAGCAGATAGGTTTAGTTAGGACTTGGACGGAATTAAATATAAAGATGACGCCACAGACAACTATTACCAGTGACTTTTCACTCGAAAAATAATATGTTCTATCGATTTGAATGTACTTGAGGAAATTCTATAGGCCGCTGGTTTCAGCGCTCCAAGCAGCACGTGAGAAAAGCACAATCACCGTAGACGGTTGTTACTGCGTGGTCCTACACAGAACAGCCAGAAATTAACGTCAGCAGTCAGTGCTTTGGGAATGTCGCTGTAGTTCCTTTTCAAAGTTACACTTCTATTTATTGACGTTGTTGTGGTTGATTTCTGTGCAATAGTTCTTCGAACTTCCAATTTAACGAGTGGGGAGGACGGAAAAATTGCTCAAGGCGTGAACTGGTGAGGTATTGGCTGCGAGGTTCTAGATAGGACAAGGCCAAGTAGAAAAGAGGACGAGCAGGATTCTTAGTCGATAAATGCTGTTTGTCATTCTGCAGGCTAATAATATCAATCGCAACCTCGATTTCACCAATCTAACGCGAACATGACATTCATTTTCGGTGATCTCGCCGGATTCGGAAAGCGCAGGTGGTATAGGAAAACCAGGATGGGTGAAGATTGCCGATTTAAATATTCCTTAAATTGTGCGGAATTTGATGTTTTGATGTTCTAGAGTTCAGAGGAAATGCTCCACTCTTCTTGATCAACAGTGAGAAGAAGTCGGGAGTTCGCATTAATGTCTGATAACGACAATGAGTAGAGTACTCCATTGAATTTCCCGTGTTCACATGATTTCGTTCTCTTGACGAGTGCGTGGCGCGACCAGGTCTCGCAATCTACGGATAGAAAGTCCTTCTGAGCAAAACTTCTCCCAAAAATCGATTCTTGAGCAGATATGCCTATAGCTTGCCAATCAATCGTGAACAGCTTACCGGTAGCTTCGTGTTCTTTTTGTAGTTTTGGCTTTTCTGAACACATCAGGCTACCTTGGTCTTAGGAGCCAATCAACTGAATGCCCTCCTACCTCTGGCGAGTGCACGGCGTAACCATGTCTCCCTCCATTATCTTCTGTCACTTGTTATTGGGTCTCCTCGTCAGTAATCCTTCGTTTTCAACGTCTACCGCGTGTAGTCGAAGCGATCTGCCTGAGTCATGTTTCGTAGTTATTCGAATGAATGTTATTTTGAGTCTCGTACGAATGCGCGGCGCAAACCGTGGCAATCAGGAAAGCGGACTAGAAATTCATGTGTTGTTTTTAGTTAAAATGGCAAAGAGTTTACGCTCCAAATTCAAGAGGAAAATGCGTTCAATCGCCAGGGTGAAGAAGGCCCCAAAGGAGCTGGCTCGTCTCGAAGAAGCCGTCGCTCGGCGAGAAGTCTACGAATTGGAGCAAGCCGGTGAGATCTTATCTTTTTCTTTATTTCTTTCTCCTGTATTTCTATTTCTTGCGATTCCTGTTCGTCTGTACTGGAGAGTAAAAGGTAAAGGTAAAGGTGCCGGCGCTGATCAGTCCCCTGAGGACGCGCCGCCGCATTCGCGGTCTATTCAAGTCGTAGAGGCATAGTGAATGCGTATTTGGCCTATACAATGACCTGCGGGAGCCAGCCGTTATACCAAGTCAGTGACTTTACGTTCCCAGGCAAGTCTGGTACAAATTTTCCCGACCCCGAAGGGGTGGAAGGCTCGGTTAGCCCGGGCCGGGATCGATCGCTCGACCGTGCGGGGGTTTGTAGCGCTTCTTATATTGGAGAATATAGATTAAGAAGAGTTGTAAGATAGTAAGTCTTGAGCTGTTGGCTTGGGAAGTTCCAGGTTTTTCCATCAAAGGTTTCCGTATTTGTTAGTCCTTCTAGAAGCTTTGCTGTGACGGGTATAAATAGATCACCCATCTCCATCAGTTAAATTACAATATTAATCCGAAAAAGAGGCCTTGAAACCGTCATGTGCGATCAGTGATTTCTTCGACGACCAAACACCACAGTTCTAGGGGAAAGTTGTAGTTGATCAGCACAACACTGTAGTGACTAACGTTGGTGATTATATTGTGGAATAAATTCGGTGTGTATAATAGAAAATAAAAGATAAACGATGTCAAACGGCTCGAGACTTTCTTACTATCCTCTACTCTCTTATTTTGCCCAGATCCATCAGGCTCAGAGTCGAACGAGGGGGTATGGTTTGATTGTGAGTCCCACAATGGGCCAGCCTTCACTATGGACTGTTCAAGCCAAGTGATCGATTGCAATGCTTCTTATCTTGAAACTGTAAATGAACCAGGTCTATTCCAGCCAAGGAAGCAGAAGCTGCAAAGAAGGCGCCAGGCACTGACAAACTCGAAGAGGTAAGATGCTCCATCTGTTTTTCACTACCGTAACCTAAACAAATTTGTTCAATATATTGAATAGCATTTATTGATTTTCAAGTGACTGGGTATCAAATTTTTATTTTTTACTTTACTGCAGATGGATGACTCATCGGCGAAGAAGGCGACGATCAACGTTAAAACCATGAAGCGAGCAGATGGCACGTACCCTCCGTGGATGAGCGGAGCGTGAGTAAATTCCTGAGTATCTCTAATCACTACTAATTAATTTGTGATAGGACAACAGATACGGATCTTTTTTGAAAAGAAAACATTACTATCAGCGTTCTCATGGAAAACTGGAGTTCCGCTCTCAGCAATAGCTGACGAAAATTAGTTGAATAAACAAAGTGCTTAGTGGTAAATAACCAATTTCTCTCACCACGCATAATATTCCTTCTGTTTCACAGGTTGAAGAACAAACTGAGCAAGAAGAACAAAGCTCTGAAAAAGAGGAAACAACAAAAAGCGAAAAGCAGGCGATGAAACGTACGGCATTCAAAGAATTGGTATTGTTGTTATTGTTAGCAAATGAGACATATACTGTACCTATTTTGTTGAGTTTCATTGTTTTCAGCATTGTCTTTATTAACAATAAATGAAGAAATATGAGCGTGAACATTTTGTGATCTGACATTGGAATCGATGATCGCAATTTTGTTTGAGGAGCTCTCTCAAGAGCGACATTAGCTATTAGAAGTTGGCGAGTGCGAGCCCGCCCGAGATCAAATGTTTTGTTGTGACCCAGTCGTGTAGGAAATGATCCCTACAGGTCGAATACAGTAGCTGATCACGGAAAATGGCATTTCCAGCGGTATTTTGGGGCGGTCCCTATGACAGAAGACTGCGATCTCGTGGTGTAGTGGTTATCACATCTGTCTAACACACAGAAGGCCGGCGGTTCGAGCCCGCCCGAGATCAAATGTTTTGTTGTGACCCAGTCGTATAGGAAATGGTCTCTACAGGTCGAATACAGTAGCTGACCACGAAGAATGGCATTTCCAGCGGTATTTTGGGGCGGTCCCTATGACAGAGGACTGCGATCTCGTGGTGTAGTGGTTATCACATCTGTCTAACACACAGAAGGCCGGCGGTTCGAGCCCGCCCGAGATCAAATGTTTTGTTGTGACCCAGTCGTATAGGAAATGGTCTCTACAGGTCGAATACAGTAGCTGACCACGAAAAATGGCATTTCCAGCGGTATTTTGGGGCGGTCCCTATGACAGAAGACTGCGATCTCGTGGTGTAGTGGTTATCACATCTGTCTAACACACAGAAGGCCGGCGGTTCGAGCCCGCCCGAGATCAAATGTTTTGTTGTGACCCAGTCGTATAGGAAATGGTCTCTACAGGTCGAATACAGTAGCTGACCACGAAAAATGGCATTTCCAGCGGTATTTTGGGGCGGTCCCTATGACAGAAGACTGCGATCTCGTGGTGTAGTGGTTATCACATCTGTCTAACACACAGAAGGCCGGCGGTTCGAGCCCGCCCGAGATCAAATGTTTTGTTGTGACCCAGTCGTATAGGAAATGGTCTCTACAGGTCGAATACAGTAGCTGACCACGAAAAATGGCATTTCCAGCGGTATTTTGGGGCGGTCCCTATGACAGAAGACTGCGATCTCGTGGTGTAGTGGTTATCACATCTGTCTAACACACAGAAGGCCGGCGGTTCGAGCCCGCCCGAGATCAAATGTTTTGTTGTGACCCAGTCGTATAGGAAATGGTCTCTACAGGTCGAATACAGTAGCTGACCACGAAGAATGGCATTTCCAGCGGTATTTTGGGGCGGTCCCTATGGCAGAGGACTGCGATCTCGTGGTGTAGTGGTTATCACATCTGTCTAACACACAGAAGGCCGGCGGTTCGAGCCCGCCCGAGATCAAATGTTTTGTTGTGACCCAGTCGTATAGGAAATGGTCTCTACAGGTCGAATACAGTAGCTGACCACGAAAAATGGCATTTCCAGCGGTATTTTGGGGCGGTCCCTATGACAGAAGACTGCGATCTCGTGGTGTAGTGGTTATCACATCTGTCTAACACACAGAAGGCCGGCGGTTCGAGCCCGCCCGAGATCAAATGTTTTGTTGTGACCCAGTCGTATAGGAAATGGTCTCTACAGGTCGAATACAGTAGCTGACCACGAAAAATGGCATTTCCAGCGGTATTTTGGGGCGGTCCCTATGACAGAAGACTGCGATCTCGTGGTGTAGTGGTTATCACATCTGTCTAACACACAGAAGGCCGGCGGTTCGAGCCCGCCCGAGATCAAATGTTTTGTTGTGACCCAGTCGTATAGGAAATGGTCTCTACAGGTCGAATACAGTAGCTGACCACGAAATGGCAAGCTGAAGCGTTTGTTGACTACTTCAGCTGCCCGACGACCAGAAGTGCCCGGACATTCCGTAACAATGGCATTTCCAGCGGTATTTTGGGGCGGTCCCTATGACAGAAGACTGCGATCTCGTGGTGTAGTGGTTATCACATCTGTCTAACACACAGAAGGCCGGCGGTTCGAGCCCGCCCGAGATCAAATGTTTTGTTGTGACCCAGTCGTATAGGAAATGGTCTCTACAGGTCGAATACAGTAGCTGACCACGAAGAATGGCATTTCCAGCGGTATTTTGGGGCGGTCCCTATGACAGAAGACTGCGATCTCGTGGTGTAGTGGTTATCACATCTGTCTAACACACAGAAGGCCGGCGGTTCGAGCCCGCCCGAGATCAAATGTTTTGTTGTGACCCAGTCGTATAGGAAATGGTCTCTACAGGTCGAATACAGTAGCTGACCACGAAGAATGGCATTTCCAGCGGTATTTTGGGGCGGTCCCTATGACAGAAGACTGCGATCTCGTGGTGTAGTGGTTATCACATCTGTCTAACACACAGAAGGCCGGCGGTTCGAGCCCCCGAGATCAAATGTTTTGTTGTGACCCAGTCGTATAGGAAATGGTCTCTACAGGTCGAATACAGTAGCTGACCACGAAAAATGGCATTTCCAGCGGTATTTTGGGGCGGTCCCTATGACAGAAGACTGCGATCTCGTGGTGTAGTGGTTATCACATCTGTCTAACACACAGAAGGCCGGCGGTTCGAGCCCGCCCGAGATCAAATGTTTTGTTGTGACCCAGTCGTATAGGAAATGGTCTCTACAGGTCGAATACAGTAGCTGACCACGAAAAATGGCATTTCCAGCGGTATTTTGGGGCGGTCCCTATGACAGAAGACTGCGATCTCGTGGTGTAGTGGTTATCACATCTGTCTAACACACAGAAGGCCGGCGGTTCGAGCCCGCCCGAGATCAAATGTTTTGTTGTGACCCAGTCGTATAGGAAATGGTCCCTACAGGTCGAATACAGTAGCTGACCACGAAGAATGGCATTTCCAGCGGTATTTTGGGGCGGTCCCTATGGCAGAGGACTGCGATCTCGTGGTGTAGTGGTTATCACATCTGTCTAACACACAGAAGGCCGGCGGTTCGAGCCCGCCCGAGATCAAATGTTTTGTTGTGACCCAGTCGTATAGGAAATGGTCTCTACAGGTCGAATACAGTAGCTGACCACGAAGAATGGCATTTCCAGCGGTATTTTGGGGCGGTCCCTATGGCAGAGGACTGCGATCTCGTGGTGTAGTGGTTATCACATCTGTCTAACACACAGAAGGCCGGCGGTTCGAGCCCGCCCGAGATCAAATGTTTTGTTGTGACCCAGTCGTATAGGAAATGGTCTCTACAGGTCGAATACAGTAGCTGACCACGAAAAATGGCATTTCCAGCGGTATTTTGGGGCGGTCCCTATGACAGAAGACTGCGATCTCGTGGTGTAGTGGTTATCACATCTGTCTAACACACAGAAGGCCGGCGGTTCGAGCCCGCCCGAGATCAAATGTTTTGTTGTGACCCAGTCGTAGGAAATGGTCTCTACAGGTCGAATACAGTAGCTGACCACGAAAAATGGCATTTCCAGCGGTATTTTGGGGCGGTCCCTATGACAGAAGACTGCGATCTCGTGGTGTAGTGGTTATCACATCTGTCTAACACACAGAAGGCCGGCGGTTCGAGCCCGCCCGAGATCAAATGTTTTGTTGTGACCCAGTCGTATAGGAAATGGTCTCTACAGGTCGAATACAGTAGCTGACCACGAAAAATGGCATTTCCAGCGGTATTTTGGGGCGGTCCCTATGACAGAAGACTGCGATCTCGTGGTGTAGTGGTTATCACATCTGTCTAACACACAGAAGGCCGGCGGTTCGAGCCCGCCCGAGATCAAATGTTTTGTTGTGACCCAGTCGTATAGGAAATGGTCTCTACAGGTCGAATACAGTAGCTGACCACGAAGAATGGCATTTCCAGCGGTATTTTGGGGCGGTCCCTATGAAATGGTCTCTACAGGTCGAATACAGTAGCTGACCACGAAAAATGGCATTTCCAGCGGTATTTTGGGGCGGTCCCTATGACAGAAGACTGCGATCTCGTGGTGTAGTGGTTATCACATCTGTCTAACACACAGAAGGCCGGCGGTTCGAGCCCGCCCGAGATCAAATGTTTTGTTGTGACCCAGTCGTATAGGAAATGGTCTCTACAGGTCGAATACAGTAGCTGACCACGAAAAATGGCATTTCCAGCGGTATTTTGGGGCGGTCCCTATGACAGAAGACTGCGATCTCGTGGTGTAGTGGTTATCACATCTGTCTAACACACAGAAGGCCGGCGGTTCGAGCCCGCCCGAGATCAAATGTTTTGTTGTGACCCAGTCGTATAGGAAATGGTCTCTACAGGTCGAATACAGTAGCTGACCACGAAAAATGGCATTTCCAGCGGTATTTTGGGGCGGTCCCTATGACAGAAGACTGCGATCTCGTGGTGTAGTGGTTATCACATCTGTCTATCACATCTGTCTAACACACAGAAGGCCGGCGGTTCGAGATCAAATGTTTTGTTGTGACCCAGTCGTATAGGAAATGGTCTCTACAGGTCGAATGGTCCACGAAAAATGGCTACAGGTCGAATACAGTAGCTGACCACGAAAAATGGCATTTCCAGCGGTATTTTGGGGCGGTCCCTATGACAGAAGACTGCGATCTCGTGGTGTAGTGGTTATCACATCTGTCTAACACACAGAAGGCCGGCGGTTCGAGCCCGCCCGAGATCAAATGTTTTGTTGTGACCCAGTCGTATAGGAAATGGTCTCTACAGGTCGAATACAGTAGCTGACCACGAAAAATGGCATTTCCAGCGGTATTTTGGGGCGGTCCCTATGACAGAAGACTGCGATCTCGTGGTGTAGTGGTTATCACATCTGTCTAACACACAGAAGGCCGGCGGTTCGAGCCCGCCCGAGATCAAATGTTTTGTTGTGACCCAGTCGTATAGGAAATGGTCTCTACAGGTCGAATACAGTAGCTGACCACGAAAAATGGCATTTCCAGCGGTATTTTGGGGCGGTCCCTATGACAGAAGACTGCGATCTCGTGGTGTAGTGGTTATCACATCTGTCTAACACACAGAAGGCCGGCGGTTCGAGCCCGCCCGAGATCAAATGTTTTGTTGTGACCCAGTCGTATAGGAAATGGTCTCTACAGGTCGAATACAGTAGCTGACCACGAAAAATGGCATTTCCAGCGGTATTTTGGGGCGGTCCCTATGACAGAAGACTGCGATCTCGTGGTGTAGTGGTTATCACATCTGTCTAACACACAGAAGGCCGGCGGTTCGAGCCCGCCCGAGATCAAATGTTTTGTTGTGACCCAGTCGTATAGGAAATGGTCTCTACAGGTCGAATACAGTAGCTGACCACGAAAAATGGCATTTCCAGCGGTATTTTGGGGCGGTCCCTATGACAGAAGACTGCGATCTCGTGGTGTAGTGGTTATCACATCTGTCTAACACACAGAAGGCCGGCGGTTCGAGCCCGCCCGAGATCAAATGTTTTGTTGTGACCCAGTCGTATAGGAAATGGTCCCTACAGGTCGAATACAGTAGCTGACCACGAAAAATGGCATTTCCAGCGGTATTTTGGGGCGGTCCCTATGGCAGAGGACTGCGATCTCGTGGTGTAGTGGTTATCACATCTGTCTAACACACAGAAGGCCGGCGGTTCGAGCCCGCCCGAGATCAAATGTTTTGTTGTGACCCAGTCGTATAGGAAATGGTCTCTACAGGTCGAATACAGTAGCTGACCACGAAGAATGGCATTTCCAGCGGTATTTTGGGGCGGTCCCTATGACAGAAGACTGCGATCTCGTGGTGTAGTGGTTATCACATCTGTCTAACACACAGAAGGCCGGCGGTTCGAGCCCGCCCGAGATCAAATGTTTTGTTGTGACCCAGTCGTATAGGAAATGGTCTCTACAGGTCGAATACAGTAGCTGACCACGAAAAATGGCATTTCCAGCGGTATTTTGGGGCGGTCCCTATGACAGAAGACTGCGATCTCGTGGTGTAGTGGTTATCACATCTGTCTAACACACAGAAGGCCGGCGGTTCGAGCCCGCCCGAGATCAAATGTTTTGTTGTGACCCAGTCGTATAGGAAATGGTCTCTACAGGTCGAATACAGTAGCTGACCACGAAAAATGGCATTTCCAGCGGTATTTTGGGGCGGTCCCTATGGCAGAAGACTGCGATCTCGTGGTGTAGTGGTTATCACATCTGTCTAACACACAGAAGGCCGGCGGTTCGAGCCCGCCCGAGATCAAATGTTTTGTTGTGACCCAGTCGTATAGGAAATGGTCTCTACAGGTCGAATACAGTAGCTGACCACGAAGAATGGCATTTCCAGCGGTATTTTGGGGCGGTCCCTATGACAGAAGACTGCGATCTCGTGGTGTAGTGGTTATCACATCTGTCTAACACACAGAAGGCCGGCGGTTCGAGCCCGCCCGAGATCAAATGTTTTGTTGTGACCCAGTCGTATAGGAAATGGTCTCTACAGGTCGAATACAGTAGCTGACCACGAAAATGGCATTTCCAGCGGTATTTTGGGGCGGTCCCTATGACAGAAGACTGCGATCTCGTGGTGTAGTGGTTATCACATCTGTCTAACACACAGAAGGCCGGCGGTTCGAGCCCGCCCGAGATCAAATGTTTTGTTGTGACCCAGTCGTATAGGAAATGGTCTCTACAGGTCGAATACAGTAGCTGACCACGAAAAATGGCATTTCCAGCGGTATTTTGGGGCGGTCCCTATGACAGAAGACTGCGATCTCGTGGTGTAGTGGTTATCACATCTGTCTAACACACAGAAGGCCGGCGGTTCGAGCCCGCCCGAGATCAAATGTTTTGTTGTGACCCAGTCGTATAGGAAATGGTCCCTACAGGTCGAATACAGTAGCTGACCACGAAAAATGGCATTTCCAGCGGTATTTTGGGGCGGTCCCTATGACAGAAGACTGCGATCTCGTGGTGTAGTGGTTATCACATCTGTCTAACACACAGAAGGCCGGCGGTTCGAGCCCGCCCGAGATCAAATGTTTTGTTGTGACCCAGTCGTATAGGAAATGGTCTCTACAGGTCGAATACAGTAGCTGACCACGAAAAATGGCATTTCCAGCGGTATTTTGGGGCGGTCCCTATGACAGAAGACTGCGATCTCGTGGTGTAGTGGTTATCACATCTGTCTAACACACAGAAGGCCGGCGGTTCGAGCCCGCCCGAGATCAAATGTTTTGTTGTGACCCAGTCGTATAGGAAATGGTCTCTACAGGTCGAATACAGTAGCTGACCACGAAAAATGGCATTTCCAGCGGTATTTTGGGGCGGTCCCTATGACAGAAGACTGCGATCTCGTGGTGTAGTGGTTATCACATCTGTCTAACACACAGAAGGCCGGCGGTTCGAGCCCGCCCGAGATCAAATGTTTTGTTGTGACCCAGTCGTATAGGAAATGGTCTCTACAGGTCGAATACAGTAGCTGACCACGAAAAATGGCATTTCCAGCGGTATTTTGGGGCGGTCCCTATGACAGAAGACTGCGATCTCGTGGTGTAGTGGTTATCACATCTGTCTAACACACAGAAGGCCGGCGGTTCGAGCCCGCCCGAGATCAAATGTTTTGTTGTGACCCAGTCGTATAGGAAATGGTCTCTACAGGTCGAATACAGTAGCTGACCACGAAAAATGGCATTTCCAGCGGTATTTTGGGGCGGTCCCTATGACAGAAGACTGCGATCTCGTGGTGTAGTGGTTATCACATCTGTCTAACACACAGAAGGCCGGCGGTTCGAGCCCGCCCGAGATCAAATGTTTTGTTGTGACCCAGTCGTATAGGAAATGGTCTCTACAGGTCGAATACAGTAGCTGACCACGAAAAATGGCATTTCCAGCGGTATTTTGGGGCGGTCCCTATGGCAGAGGACTGCGATCTCGTGGTGTAGTGGTTATCACATCTGTCTAACACACAGAAGGCCGGCGGTTCGAGCCCGCCCGAGATCAAATGTTTTGTTGTGACCCAGTCGTATAGGAAATGGTCTCTACAGGTCGAATACAGTAGCTGACCACGAAAAATGGCATTTCCAGCGGTATTTTGGGGCGGTCCCTATGACAGAAGACTGCGATCTCGTGGTGTAGTGGTTATCACATCTGTCTAACACACAGAAGGCCGGCGGTTCGAGCCCGCCCGAGATCAAATGTTTTGTTGTGACCCAGTCGTATAGGAAATGGTCTCTACAGGTCGAATACAGTAGCTGACCACGAAAAATGGCATTTCCAGCGGTATTTTGGGGCGGTCCCTATGACAGAAGACTGCGATCTCGTGGTGTAGTGGTTATCACATCTGTCTAACACACAGAAGGCCGGCGGTTCGAGCCCGCCCGAGATCAAATGTTTTGTTGTGACCCAGTCGTATAGGAAATGGTCTCTACAGGTCGAATACAGTAGCTGACCACGAAAAATGGCATTTCCAGCGGTATTTTGGGGCGGTCCCTATGACAGAAGACTGCGATCTCGTGGTGTAGTGGTTATCACATCTGTCTAACACACAGAAGGCCGGCGGTTCGAGCCCGCCCGAGATCAAATGTTTTGTTGTGACCCAGTCGTATAGGAAATGGTCTCTACAGGTCGAATACAGTAGCTGACCACGAAAAATGGCATTTCCAGCGGTATTTTGGGGCGGTCCCTATGACAGAAGACTGCGATCTCGTGGTGTAGTGGTTATCACATCTGTCTAACACACAGAAGGCCGGCGGTTCGAGCCCGCCCGAGATCAAATGTTTTGTTGTGACCCAGTCGTATAGGAAATGGTCTCTACAGGTCGAATACAGTAGCTGACCACGAAAATGGCATTTCCAGCGGTATTTTGGGGCGGTCCCTATGACAGAAGACTGCGATCTCGTGGTGTAGTGGTTATCACATCTGTCTAACACACAGAAGGCCGGCGGTTCGAGCCCGCCCGAGATCAAATGTTTTGTTGTGACCCAGTCGTATAGGAAATGGTCTCTACAGGTCGAATACAGTAGCTGACCACGAAAAATGGCATTTCCAGCGGTATTTTGGGGCGGTCCCTATGACAGAAGACTGCGATCTCGTGGTGTAGTGGTTATCACATCTGTCTAACACACAGAAGGCCGGCGGTTCGAGCCCGCCCGAGATCAAATGTTTTGTTGTGACCCAGTCGTATAGGAAATGGTCTCTACAGGTCGAATACAGTAGCTGACCACGAAAAATGGCATTTCCAGCGGTATTTTGGGGCGGTCCCTATGACAGAAGACTGCGATCTCGTGGTGTAGTGGTTATCACATCTGTCTAACACACAGAAGGCCGGCGGTTCGAGCCCGCCCGAGATCAAATGTTTTGTTGTGACCCAGTCGTATAGGAAATGGTCTCTACAGGTCGAATACAGTAGCTGACCACGAAGAATGGCATTTCCAGCGGTATTTTGGGGCGGTCCCTATGACAGAAGACTGCGATCTCGTGGTGTAGTGGTTATCACATCTGTCTAACACACAGAAGGCCGGCGGTTCGAGCCCGCCCGAGATCAAATGTTTTGTTGTGACCCAGTCGTATAGGAAATGGTCTCTACAGGTCGAATACAGTAGCTGACCACGAAAAATGGCATTTCCAGCGGTATTTTGGGGCGGTCCCTATGACAGAAGACTGCGATCTCGTGGTGTAGTGGTTATCACATCTGTCTAACACACAGAAGGCCGGCGGTTCGAGCCCGCCCGAGATCAAATGTTTTGTTGTGACCCAGTCGTATAGGAAATGGTCTCTACAGGTCGAATACAGTAGCTGACCACGAAAAATGGCATTTCCAGCGGTATTTTGGGGCGGTCCCTATGACAGAAGACTGCGATCTCGTGGTGTAGTGGTTATCACATCTGTCTAACACACAGAAGGCCGGCGGTTCGAGCCCGCCCGAGATCAAATGTTTTGTTGTGACCCAGTCGTATAGGAAATGGTCTCTACAGGTCGAATACAGTAGCTGACCACGAAAAATGGCATTTCCAGCGGTATTTTGGGGCGGTCCCTATGACAGAAGACTGCGATCTCGTGGTGTAGTGGTTATCACATCTGTCTAACACACAGAAGGCCGGCGGTTCGAGCCCGCCCGAGATCAAATGTTTTGTTGTGACCCAGTCGTATAGGAAATGGTCTCTACAGGTCGAATACAGTAGCTGACCACGAAAAATGGCATTTCCAGCGGTATTTTGGGGCGGTCCCTATGACAGAAGACTGCGATCTCGTGGTGTAGTGGTTATCACATCTGTCTAACACACAGAAGGCCGGCGGTTCGAGCCCGCCCGAGATCAAATGTTTTGTTGTGACCCAGTCGTATAGGAAATGGTCTCTACAGGTCGAATACAGTAGCTGACCACGAAAAATGGCATTTCCAGCGGTATTTTGGGGCGGTCCCTATGGCAGAGGACTGCGATCTCGTGGTGTAGTGGTTATCACATCTGTCTAACACACAGAAGGCCGGCGGTTCGAGCCCGCCCGAGATCAAATGTTTTGTTGTGACCCAGTCGTATAGGAAATGGTCTCTACAGGTCGAATACAGTAGCTGACCACGAAGAATGGCATTTCCAGCGGTATTTTGGGGCGGTCCCTATGGCAGAGGACTGCGATCTCGTGGTGTAGTGGTTATCACATCTGTCTAACACACAGAAGGCCGGCGGTTCGAGCCCGCCCGAGATCAAATGTTTTGTTGTGACCCAGTCGTATAGGAAATGGTCTCTACAGGTCGAATACAGTAGCTGACCACGAAAAATGGCATTTCCAGCGGTATTTTGGGGCGGTCCCTATGGCAGAAGACTGCGATCTCGTGGTGTAGTGGTTATCACATCTGTCTAACACACAGAAGGCCGGCGGTTCGAGCCCGCCCGAGATCAAATGTTTTGTTGTGACCCAGTCGTATAGGAAATGGTCTCTACAGGTCGAATACAGTAGCTGACCACGAAAAATGGCATTTCCAGCGGTATTTTGGGGCGGTCCCTATGACAGAAGACTGCGATCTCGTGGTGTAGTGGTTATCACATCTGTCTAACACACAGAAGGCCGGCGGTTCGAGCCCGCCCGAGATCAAATGTTTTGTTGTGACCCAGTCGTATAGGAAATGGTCTCTACAGGTCGAATACAGTAGCTGACCACGAAAAATGGCATTTCCAGCGGTATTTTGGGGCGGTCCCTATGACAGAAGACTGCGATCTCGTGGTGTAGTGGTTATCACATCTGTCTAACACACAGAAGGCCGGCGGTTCGAGCCCGCCCGAGATCAAATGTTTTGTTGTGACCCAGTCGTATAGGAAATGGTCTCTACAGGTCGAATACAGTAGCTGACCACGAAAAATGGCATTTCCAGCGGTATTTTGGGGCGGTCCCTATGACAGAAGACTGCGATCTCGTGGTGTAGTGGTTATCACATCTGTCTAACACACAGAAGGCCGGCGGTTCGAGCCCGCCCGAGATCAAATGTTTTGTTGTGACCCAGTCGTATAGGAAATGGTCTCTACAGGTCGAATACAGTAGCTGACCACGAAAAATGGCATTTCCAGCGGTATTTTGGGGCGGTCCCTATGACAGAAGACTGCGATCTCGTGGTGTAGTGGTTATCACATCTGTCTAACACACAGAAGGCCGGCGGTTCGAGCCCGCCCGAGATCAAATGTTTTGTTGTGACCCAGTCGTATAGGAAATGGTCTCTACAGGTCGAATACAGTAGCTGACCACGAAAAATGGCATTTCCAGCGGTATTTTGGGGCGGTCCCTATGACAGAAGACTGCGATCTCGTGGTGTAGTGGTTATCACATCTGTCTAACACACAGAAGGCCGGCGGTTCGAGCCCGCCCGAGATCAAATGTTTTGTTGTGACCCAGTCGTATAGGAAATGGTCTCTACAGGTCGAATACAGTAGCTGACCACGAAAAATGGCATTTCCAGCGGTATTTTGGGGCGGTCCCTATGACAGAAGACTGCGATCTCGTGGTGTAGTGGTTATCACATCTGTCTAACACACAGAAGGCCGGCGGTTCGAGCCCGCCCGAGATCAAATGTTTTGTTGTGACCCAGTCGTATAGGAAATGGTCTCTACAGGTCGAATACAGTAGCTGACCACGAAAAATGGCATTTCCAGCGGTATTTTGGGGCGGTCCCTATGGCAGAAGACTGCGATCTCGTGGTGTAGTGGTTATCACATCTGTCTAACACACAGAAGGCCGGCGGTTCGAGCCCGCCCGAGATCAAATGTTTTGTTGTGACCCAGTCGTATAGGAAATGGTCTCTACAGGTCGAATACAGTAGCTGACCACGAAAAATGGCATTTCCAGCGGTATTTTGGGGCGGTCCCTATGACAGAAGACTGCGATCTCGTGGTGTAGTGGTTATCACATCTGTCTAACACACAGAAGGCCGGCGGTTCGAGCCCGCCCGAGATCAATGTTTTGTTGTGACCCAGTCGTATAGGAAATGGTCTCTACAGGTCGAATACAGTAGCTGACCACGAAAAATGGCATTTCCAGCGGTATTTTGGGGCGGTCCCTATGACAGAAGACTGCGATCTCGTGGTGTAGTGGTTATCACATTGTCTAACACACAGAAGGCCGGCGGTTCGAGCCCGCCCGAGATCAAATGTTTTGTTGTGACCCAGTCGTATAGGAAATGGTCCCTACAGGTCGAATACAGTGACCACGAAAAATGGCATTTCCAGCGGTATTTTGGGGCGGTCCGTATGAAAGAAGACTGCGATCTCGTGATGTAGTGGTTATCACATCTGTCTAACACACAGAAGGCCGGCGGTTCGAGCCCGCCCGAGATCAAATGTTTTGTTGTGACCCAGTCGTATAGGAAATGGTCTCTACAGGTCGAATACAGTAGCTGACCACGAAAAATGGCATTTCCAGCGGTATTTTGGGGCGGTCCCTATGGCAGAAGACTGCGATCTCGTGGTGTAGTGGTTATCACATCTGTCTAACACACAGAAGGCCGGCGGTTCGAGCCCGCCCGAGATCAAATGTTTTGTTGTGACCCAGTCGTATAGGAAATGGTCTCTACAGGTCGAATACAGTAGCTGACCACGAAAAATGGCATTTCCAGCGGTATTTTGGGGCGGTCCCTATGACAGAAGACTGCGATCTCGTGGTGTAGTGGTTATCACATCTGTCTAACACACAGAAGGCCGGCGGTTCGAGCCCGCCCGAGATCAAATGTTTTGTTGTGACCCAGTCGTATAGGAAATGGTCTCTACAGGTCGAATACAGTAGCTGACCACGAAAAATGGCATTTCCAGCGGTATTTTGGGGCGGTCCCTATGGCAGAAGACTGCGATCTCGTGGTGTAGTGGTTATCACATCTGTCTAACACACAGAAGGCCGGCGGTTCGAGCCCGCCCGAGATCAAATGTTTTGTTGTGACCCAGTCGAGATCAAATGTTTTGTTGTGACCCAGTCGTATAGGAAATGGTCTCTACAGGTCGAATACAGTAGCTGACCACGAAAAATGGCATTTCCAGCGGTATTTTGGGGCGGTCCCTATGACAGAAGACTGCGATCTCGTGGTGTAGTGGTTATCACATCTGTCTAACACACAGAAGGCCGGCGGTTCGAGCCCGCCCGAGATCAAATGTTTTGTTGTGACCCAGTCGTATAGGAAATGGTCTCTACAGGTCGAATACAGTAGCTGACCACGAAAAATGGCATTTCCAGCGGTATTTTGGGGCGGTCCCTATGACAGAAGACTGCGATCTCGTGGTGTAGTGGTTATCACATCTGTCTAACACACAGAAGGCCGGCGGTTCGAGCCCGCCCGAGATCAAATGTTTTGTTGTGACCCAGTCGTATAGGAAATGGTCTCTACAGGTCGAATACAGTAGCTGACCACGAAAAATGGCATTTCCAGCGGTATTTTGGGGCGGTCCCTATGACAGAAGACTGCGATCTCGTGGTGTAGTGGTTATCACATCTGTCTAACACACAGAAGGCCGGCGGTTCGAGGACAGAAGACTGCGATCTCGTGGTGTAGTGGTTATCACATCTGTCTAACACACAGAAGGCCGGCGGTTCGAGCCCGCCCGAGATCAAATGTTTTGTTGTGACCCAGTCGTATAGGAAATGGTCTCTACAGGTCGAATACAGTAGCTGACCACGAAGAATGGCATTTCCAGCGGTATTTTGGGGCGGTCCCTATGGCAGAGGACTGCGATCTCGTGGTGTAGTGGTTATCACATCTGTCTAACACACAGAAGGCCGGCGGTTCGAGCCCGCCCGAGATCAAATGTTTTGTTGTGACCCAGTCGTATAGGAAATGGTCTCTACAGGTCGAATACAGTAGCTGACCACGAAAAATGGCATTTCCAGCGGTATTTTGGGGCGGTCCCTATGACAGAAGACTGCGATCTCGTGGTGTAGTGGTTATCACATCTGTCTAACACACAGAAGGCCGGCGGTTCGAGCCCGCCCGAGATCAAATGTTTTGTTGTGACCCAGTCGTATAGGAAATGGTCTCTACAGGTCGAATACAGTAGCTGACCACGAAAAATGGCATTTCCAGCGGTATTTTGGGGCGGTCCCTATGACAGAAGACTGCGATCTCGTGGTGTAGTGGTTATCACATCTGTCTAACACACAGAAGGCCGGCGGTTCGAGCCCGCCCGAGATCAAATGTTTTGTTGTGACCCAGTCGTATAGGAAATGGTCTCTACAGGTCGAATACAGTAGCTGACCACGAAAAATGGCATTTCCAGCGGTATTTTGGGGCGGTCCCTATGACAGAAGACTGCGATCTCGTGGTGTAGTGGTTATCACATCTGTCTAACACACAGAAGGCCGGCGGTTCGAGCCCGCCCGAGATCAAATGTTTTGTTGTGACCCAGTCGTATAGGAAATGGTCTCTACAGGTCGAATACAGTAGCTGACCACGAAAAATGGCATTTCCAGCGGTATTTTGGGGCGGTCCCTATGACAGAAGACTGCGATCTCGTGGTGTAGTGGTTATCACATCTGTCTAACACACAGAAGGCCGGCGGTTCGAGCCCGCCCGAGATCAAATGTTTTGTTGTGACCCAGTCGTATAGGAAATGGTCTCTACAGGTCGAATACAGTAGCTGACCACGAAAAATGGCATTTCCAGCGGTATTTTGGGGCGGTCCCTATGACAGAAGACTGCGATCTCGTGGTGTAGTGGTTATCACATCTGTCTAACACACAGAAGGCCGGCGGTTCGAGCCCGCCCGAGATCAAATGTTTTGTTGTGACCCAGTCGTATAGGAAATGGTCTCTACAGGTCGAATACAGTAGCTGACCACGAAAAATGGCATTTCCAGCGGTATTTTGGGGCGGTCCCTATGACAGAAGACTGCGATCTCGTGGTGTAGTGGTTATCACATCTGTCTAACACACAGAAGGCCGGCGGTTCGAGCCCGCCCGAGATCAAATGTTTTGTTGTGACCCAGTCGTATAGGAAATGGTCTCTACAGGTCGAATACAGTAGCTGACCACGAAAAATGGCATTTCCAGCGGTATTTTGGGGCGGTCCCTATGACAGAAGACTGCGATCTCGTGGTGTAGTGGTTATCACATCTGTCTAACACACAGAAGGCCGGCGGTTCGAGCCCGCCCGAGATCAAATGTTTTGTTGTGACCCAGTCGTATAGGAAATGGTCTCTACAGGTCGAATACAGTAGCTGACCACGAAAAATGGCATTTCCAGCGGTATTTTGGGGCGGTCCCTATGACAGAAGACTGCGATCTCGTGGTGTAGTGGTTATCACATCTGTCTATCACACAGAAGTCTAACACACAGAAGGCCGGCGGTTCGAGCCCGCCCGAGATCAAATGTTTTGTTGTGACCCAGTCGTATAGGAAATGGTCTCTACAGGTCGAATACAGTAGCTGACCACGAAAAATGGCATTTCCAGCGGTATTTTGGGGCGGTCCCTATGACAGAAGACTGCGATCTCGTGGTGTAGTGGTTATCACATCTGTCTAACACACAGAAGGCCGGCGGTTCGAGCCCGCCCGAGATCAAATGTTTTGTTGTGACCCAGTCGTATAGGAAATGGTCTCTACAGGTCGAATACAGTAGCTGACCACGAAAAATGGCATTTCCAGCGGTATTTTGGGGCGGTCCCTATGACAGAAGACTGCGATCTCGTGGTGTAGTGGTTATCACATCTGTCTAACACACAGAAGGCCGGCGGTTCGAGCCCGCCCGAGATCAAATGTTTTGTTGTGACCCAGTCGTATAGGAAATGGTCTCTACAGGTCGAATACAGTAGCTGACCACGAAAAATGGCATTTCCAGCGGTATTTTGGGGCGGTCCCTATGACAGAAGACTGCGATCTCGTGGTGTAGTGGTTATCACATCTGTCTAACACACAGAAGGCCGGCGGTTCGAGCCCGCCCGAGATCAAATGTTTTGTTGTGACCCAGTCGTATAGGAAATGGTCTCTACAGGTCGAATACAGTAGCTGACCACGAAAAATGGCATTTCCAGCGGTATTTTGGGGCGGTCCCTATGACAGAAGACTGCGATCTCGTGGTGTAGTGGTTATCACATCTGTCTAACACACAGAAGGCCGGCGGTTCGAGCCCGCCCGAGATCAAATGTTTTGTTGTGACCCAGTCGTATAGGAAATGGTCTCTACAGGTCGAATACAGTAGCTGACCACGAAAAATGGCATTTCCAGCGGTATTTTGGGGCGGTCCCTATGACAGAAGACTGCGATCTCGTGGTGTAGTGGTTATCACATCTGTCTAACACACAGAAGGCCGGCGGTTCGAGCCCGCCCGAGATCAAATGTTTTGTTGTGACCCAGTCGTATAGGAAATGGTCTCTACAGGTCGAATACAGTAGCTGACCACGAAAATGGCATTTCCAGCGGTATTTTGGGGCGGTCCCTATGACAGAAGACTGCGATCTCGTGGTGTAGTGGTTATCACATCTGTCTAACACACAGAAGGCCGGCGGTTCGAGCCCGCCCGAGATCAAATGTTTTGTTGTGACCCAGTCGTATAGGAAATGGTCTCTACAGGTCGAATACAGTAGCTGACCACGAAAAATGGCATTTCCAGCGGTATTTTGGGGCGGTCCCTATGACAGAAGACTGCGATCTCGTGGTGTAGTGGTTATCACATCTGTCTAACACACAGAAGGCCGGCGGTTCGAGCCCGCCCGAGATCAAATGTTTTGTTGTGACCCAGTCGTATAGGAAATGGTCTCTACAGGTCGAATACAGTAGCTGACCACGAAAAATGGCATTTCCAGCGGTATTTTGGGGCGGTCCCTATGACAGAAGACTGCGATCTCGTGGTGTAGTGGTTATCACATCTGTCTAACACACAGAAGGCCGGCGGTTCGAGCCCGCCCGAGATCAAATGTTTTGTTGTGACCCAGTCGTATAGGAAATGGTCTCTACAGGTCGAATACAGTAGCTGACCACGAAAAATGGCATTTCCAGCGGTATTTTGGGGCGGTCCCTATGACAGAAGACTGCGATCTCGTGGTGTAGTGGTTATCACATCTGTCTAACACACAGAAGGCCGGCGGTTCGAGCCCGCCCGAGATCAAATGTTTTGTTGTGACCCAGTCGTATAGGAAATGGTCTCTACAGGTCGAATACAGTAGCTGACCACGAAGAATGGCATTTCCAGCGGTATTTTGGGGCGGTCCCTATGACAGAAGACTGCGATCTCGTGGTGTAGTGGTTATCACATCTGTCTAACACACAGAAGGCCGGCGGTTCGAGCCCGCCCGAGATCAAATGTTTTGTTGTGACCCAGTCGTATAGGAAATGGTCTCTACAGGTCGAATACAGTAGCTGACCACGAAGAATGGCATTTCCAGCGGTATTTTGGGGCGGTCCCTATGACAGAAGACTGCGATCTCGTGGTGTAGTGGTTATCACATCTGTCTAACACACAGAAGGCCGGCGGTTCGAGCCCGCCCGAGATCAAATGTTTTGTTGTGACCCAGTCGTATAGGAAATGGTCTCTACAGGTCGAATACAGTAGCTGACCACGAAGAATGGCATTTCCAGCGGTATTTTGGGGCGGTCCCTATGGCAGAGACTGCGATCTCGTGGTGTAGTGGTTATCACATCTGTCTAACACACAGAAGGCCGGCGGTTCGAGCCCGCCCGAGATCAAATGTTTTGTTGTGACCCAGTCGTATAGGAAATGGTCTCTACAGGTCGAATACAGTAGCTGACCACGAAAAATGGCATTTCCAGCGGTATTTTGGGGCGGTCCCTATGACAGAAGACTGCGATCTCGTGGTGTAGTGGTTATCACATCTGTCTAACACACAGAAGGCCGGCGGTTCGAGCCCGCCCGAGATCAAATGTTTTGTTGTGACCCAGTCGTATAGGAAATGGTCCCTACAGGTCGAATACAGTAGCTGACCACGAAAAATGGCATTTCCAGCGGTATTTTGGGGCGGTCCCTATGACAGAAGACTGCGATCTCGTGGTGTAGTGGTTATCACATCTGTCTAACACACAGAAGGCCGGCGGTTCGAGCCCGCCCGAGATCAAATGTTTTGTTGTGACCCAGTCGTATAGGAAATGGTCTCTACAGGTCGAATACAGTAGCTGACCACGAAAAATGGCATTTCCAGCGGTATTTTGGGGCGGTCCCTATGACAGAAGACTGCGATCTCGTGGTGTAGTGGTTATCACATCTGTCTAACACACAGAAGGCCGGCGGTTCGAGCCCGCCCGAGATCAAATGTTTTGTTGTGACCCAGTCGTATAGGAAATGGTCTCTACAGGTCGAATACAGTAGCTGACCACGAAAAATGGCATTTCCAGCGGTATTTTGGGGCGGTCCCTATGACAGAAGACTGCGATCTCGTGGTGTAGTGGTTATCACATCTGTCTAACACACAGAAGGCCGGCGGTTCGAGCCCGCCCGAGATCAAATGTTTTGTTGTGACCCAGTCGTATAGGAAATGGTCTCTACAGGTCGAATACAGTAGCTGACCACGAAAATGGCATTTCCAGCGGTATTTTGGGGCGGTCCCTATGACAGAAGACTGCGATCTCGTGGTGTAGTGGTTATCACATCTGTCTAACACACAGAAGGCCGGCGGTTCGAGCCCGCCCGAGATCAAATGTTTTGTTGTGACCCAGTCGTATAGGAAATGGTCTCTACAGGTCGAATACAGTAGCTGACCACGAAAAATGGCATTTCCAGCGGTATTTTGGGGCGGTCCCTATGACAGAAGACTGCGATCTCGTGGTGTAGTGGTTATCACATCTGTCTAACACACAGAAGGCCGGCGGTTCGAGCCCGCCCGAGATCAAATGTTTTGTTGTGACCCAGTCGTATAGGAAATGGTCTCTACAGGTCGAATACAGTAGCTGACCACGAAAAATGGCATTTCCAGCGGTATTTTGGGGCGGTCCCTATGACAGAAGACTGCGATCTCGTGGTGTAGTGGTTATCACATCTGTCTAACACACAGAAGGCCGGCGGTTCGAGCCCGCCCGAGATCAAATGTTTTGTTGTGACCCAGTCGTATAGGAAATGGTCTCTACAGGTCGAATACAGTAGCTGACCACGAAAAATGGCATTTCCAGCGGTATTTTGGGGCGGTCCCTATGACAGAAGACTGCGATCTCGTGGTGTAGTGGTTATCACATCTGTCTAACACACAGAAGGCCGGCGGTTCGAGCCCGCCCGAGATCAAATGTTTTGTTGTGACCCAGTCGTATAGGAAATGGTCTCTACAGGTCGAATACAGTAGCTGACCACGAAAAATGGCATTTCCAGCGGTATTTTGGGGCGGTCCCTATGACAGAAGACTGCGATCTCGTGGTGTAGTGGTTATCACATCTGTCTAACACACAGAAGGCCGGCGGTTCGAGCCCGCCCGAGATCAAATGTTTTGTTGTGACCCAGTCGTATAGGAAATGGTCTCTACAGGTCGAATACAGTAGCTGACCACGAAAAATGGCATTTCCAGCGGTATTTTGGGGCGGTCCCTATGACAGAAGACTGCGATCTCGTGGTGTAGTGGTTATCACATCTGTCTAACACACAGAAGGCCGGCGGTTCGAGCCCGCCCGAGATCAAATGTTTTGTTGTGACCCAGTCGTATAGGAAATGGTCTCTACAGGTCGAATACAGTAGCTGACCACGAAAAATGGCATTTCCAGCGGTATTTTGGGGCGGTCCCTATGACAGAAGACTGCGATCTCGTGGTGTAGTGGTTATCACATCTGTCTAACACACAGAAGGCCGGCGGTTCGAGCCCGCCCGAGATCAAATGTTTTGTTGTGACCCAGTCGTATAGGAAATGGTCCCTACAGGTCGAATACAGTAGCTGACCACGAAAAATGGCATTTCCAGCGGTATTTTGGGGCGGTCCCTATGACAGAAGACTGCGATCTCGTGGTGTAGTGGTTATCACATCTGTCTAACACACAGAAGGCCGGCGGTTCGAGCCCGCCCGAGATCAAATGTTTTGTTGTGACCCAGTCGTATAGGAAATGGTCCCTACAGGTCGAATACAGTAGCTGACCACGAAAAATGGCATTTCCAGCGGTATTTTGGGGCGGTCCCTATGACAGAAGACTGCGATCTCGTGGTGTAGTGGTTATCACATCTGTCTAACACACAGAAGGCCGGCGGTTCGAGCCCGCCCGAGATCAAATGTCTAGTGAAGATAATGCCACCCAAAGCACAACGAACCCGTGTCTCTCCTCAAAGCGCTTCTCAGCCAGCTGTGAACGCAGTCGAGAACATTGATTCGCAGTGCGACATTAGCAATATGTCGGTGCGTGAGATCTTAGAACAGGCCAAAATGGCCAACAAAGATCCCGCGGTGGCCAAACTCCTTAGTGCACTCGAGCAAAGGCTCCCTTCAGAGTTCTCTAATACCATAGAGAACGAAATACGTTCCCGAAGCCTGGTCATTAGTGGAATTGAGGAATCTGAGGGACGGCCATCTGAACGCCAGGCTGAGCTCGAAGAGAGGGTCAGCGAGGTTCTCGACATTCTAGATGTTGAGTGTCGCCCTTGTCAGGTTTACCGGTTGGGTAAGCCCACCCCTCATCGTCCTCGTCTCGTTAAGGTGGTACTGCCCACCACTACCCACTGGCGGTTAGCTTTAGCTAACAGTCGTAATCTTCGTGATTCCGGTCTCCCTAATATTTTTGTGCGTAAAAGTATGACTCACGAAGAGCGACTACACGACTCCGAGCTACGTAAAACGGCTCGAGAGCGTAACAATGGCAAACAAGCTAAGGAGTGGGTAGTGTATAAAAACCAACTGGTTAGAGTTTCCGAAATTCCATCAATGCGGCCGGGAAACGCATAACGGTGCAAGGAGACCCTGTCAGAAATGATGTGAAATCCAATACTGATTTTATTATAAGCAAGCAAAACTGTTTTTTATTAAATGCACGTAGCGTTGTCAACAAATTCAGACACCTCCAGCAACTTTTAAGTACATTCAAACCCATTTCTGTTTTCATTACTGAGACGTGGCTGTCTAAGCGAATCCTCGATTCTGAAATTGTGGATGCCCTCCCATATCAAGTCTTTCGCAAAGATAGAACAAATAGGAAAGGTGGTGGTGTCTGCATTTTGATAAATGATTACTTAAATACATCGATGCTCCCAACGGTTGACCATTTAAAAGCTGATGTTCTTTGTGTCGAGACGAATCATTTTGTTCAACCTTCAAAGATTAGGTTCATCCTTGTGTACAGGCCTCCGGATTGCTCGGTACGAGAAGATGAGGAGTTGATTAACTACCTTTTCTATCTTTGCTCAAATTCAACACAAACAATATTACTAGGGGATTTCAACCTGAATATAGATTGGAATAGCAATAGTGGTAGGAATTCAAATGCCAAGTTGTTTCTTGAATTTTTTCAAGTGGCTGGGATGTCGCAGTTAGTGAAAAAGCCTACCAGAAATCAAACGGTCTTAGACCTCATACTTACTTCATCGCCAATTGTTTTCAACATCAAAAAAATGCCTCCTCTAGGCATGTCGGATCACTGTTCACTTCAGTTTGACGTGCAAATTGAAGAAAATGACCAATTAAAAATTCCGCTCCCTGATTTTATCAATGCAGACTATAAAGCACTGGACAGCTATTTCTCAGGAATCGACTGGTGGGAAGTCTTTGCCGGTTATAACACTATTGAAGATGCCTACAAGAGATTCTGCAACATAGCCTACCTGGGTTTTCAGAGATTTGTTCCTTTTCGGTCTATGGGGAACAGTGAGATGAAATATCCGGCTCATATTCTCAACCTTTGGCGACAGAAGCTCAGACTATTCACGAAGTTAAAAACCCCCTCGGACGATGCTCTTTTCAACAAAGTCTGTAAAGATCTCGATCATCAACTCCAACGTTTTGAAGCAAATCGAGAAAGAAGAAAGCTCTCTAGAAACATTAGAAAAAATCTATTTTCAATCATGAGAAATAAATTTAAACGGCACTCTAAGCTTCCTGTTCTCGAGGACGAATTAGGAAATAAATTCCTTACTGACGACCAAAAAGCAACAGCATTAGCGAAATACTTCAGCTCTGTATTCACTGCTATTCCCAATCATGAAGAAAATGTTCTGACTTTCAACGAGTTGGACACTGACAGTCTCTTGTTGCTAGGGCAAGATTTTCGTATACATCCCAATGTTGTTCTTTCACTTCTCCGTAAATTGAAACCATCTACTTCTGCAACTATTGATGGGATCCCGCAAATAGTCTACAAGTACTGTGCCAGAAGTCTCAGTGTTCTTCTTTCAATGCTAATGAATATGTCGATATTGTTTGGTGAGGTACCTTCGCTTTGGAAAGTAGGGATTGTGACTGCTATTCCTAAAAAAGAAAATGCAAATACCGTCTCCTCGTACCGTCCAATTACAATCACGCCTGCACCTGGGAAGATCCTTGAAAAGATTATTAGGGATAAAATTTGGGATTACGTGCTCAAGAAAGGTATTATTCCAGCTGAACAACATGGTTTTGTTGAAGGTGCCTCTACAACAACCCAATTACTTGAATGTACTTTTGACTGGTTTACTGGACTAAGCAGAGGAGATTCAATTGATGTTATTTATTTGGACCTCACCAAAGCCTTTGATAAGGTCAATCATTCTAAACTCCTGTCTAAATTGAAACATCTTGGGTTGTGTGATTGGATGTTGAGGTGGTTGAAATCATATCTCTCAAACAGAACCATGCATGTTAAGGTAGGAATATCCTTCTCGGATGAATTCAACTGTACTAGTGGAGTCCCCCAAGGGGGTGTATTATCTCCACTACTATTCATCCTTTACACTGTTGAACTCCCGTCTATTCTTAAGACACACAATTCTGTCAAAGTACAAATGTTCGCAGATGATATAAAAATTTATGGAACCTACAACCAGGAATCATCGTCCCTAGTCCATCAGTCACTCATAGAGTCCATTCGACGCATGATAGATTGGTCAGTAGAATGGGGCATTCCTATAAACTTGTCAAAAACCCAGGTGCTACACCTAGGAAAAGCTCCAGAAAGAGTGTATGAAATTGATGGAATGGTTCTCCAAACCTTGCCAGAAGTTAGAGATTTGGGTATAATAGTCGATAAAGAACTGAGTTTTGACAAACATGTAGAGATAACCGTCAAGAGAGCCTTCTCGGCATTATTCACGATCTTGAGAAATACGCATTCTATTGACTCATCCCTTCTAATTAGGCTATACAAAGCGTACGTTTTACCTATTTTGGAATATTGTTCGCCGATATGGAATCCTTTCAAAAAGAGTTTGCAGAGGAGAGTAGAGAAAGTGCAGAGAGTCTTTCTGAGAATACTCTGTCAAAGATTTGAAATTTTTACTGCTGATAACAAGATCCCCGAATATGAAGATAGACTTAAACTTTTTGACATGCAATCACTTAGTCAGCGCAGAGCAATAGCTGATTTAAGTCTATGCCACAGAATTCTTCGAGGTGAAGTTAGATCAAAGCCAAGTAGATTCTGGGTTTTCCTGCCCTCTAATGGGAGGACTACCGCTGTTGCGTTTCGCGACAGGAGTATCAGATTTAGCAAAAAGTTTGGTCTAAAGGCTGAAAACTCTTTTTGTGTGAGGGTACCTAAATGGTACTCTAAGTTACCACGCGATGTTGTTCATGCCGAAAATGCTACCATTTTCAAGAGAAGACTCAAAAAATGTATCATTGCAGAGATACTGGAGTCTCCTGAGGTCGCTTAACAGTCGAGCTGTAAAGGTTGGAGGTGTGATGGATTATGCACGCCTACCCTGACAGAAAACACATTTTTGTTCTGTTCACCCTTCTCAATAGGAGCTGAATTGTTTCTTAGCGCAGATGGCCACCTATGTTTTCGTTTTATGCCTTGTTTTGTTTACTTCGATTTCATGTTCTTTTTAAATAAGTGGTTTGTTGGTCTAATTTCGTTGTTCCTCATGAACATATTGTTTGCTCTCAATGCCATTATCGATTCTTTGGAATGAGCCATAGCTTAGGCAACACGTTGGCAGTAAAGTTTTACTTTCGTTTTCCTTACTACTCTTAAGAGCCGGTTCCTTCAAGCAGGTCCGCCGGGGTAATTCTAGGGCACCTAGGCTCAACAGTTTTTTTTTGTGGCTGCTATTCACAGAGCCGTACTACCGGAATTCTTCTTTTTCGAACTAGTGTTGGCTTTTATAATGTCAAGGGCTACGCCTATTCGGGACCACCTACCCCTGCCCCCCCCCCCCCATAACCATCGCCTGGCGTGTGTATTTAGCTTAAAGAGGTGCCAACATACACCCGCGCCGCAATGACGAGTTTCAGTCAGTTGCGTTGGTGTTTCGGGGGTAGAGCAGGTGAAGAAATTACCTTTGCCAACAGGTCCCTAAATGCTATGCTGCTCCTAATTTTATTTTTTTTTTAGTTTCTTTCTCAGCTTGAGCTCTCTGTATTAGTACGCACTGCTCCTGTTCTTTTAATCGCTATGGAGCTGGGGTGTTCTGATGACCCTGGCGGAATTGTGTTGTTGTATCCGGTAACCAACTCGCTTTGTTGGATGGCCTAATTGATATTTGGTCAATCACTTCGTAGTTTTTGATAGATAGGTCAGATAGAGGGTCGCGTGTTGCTTTAGGCTCTGATTGCTCACGTCTTGTTGCAATTGAAACAGTGAGGCTTTAGTTTTAGTTTTACGAATTACTGTTCAACTGGTATTTGTTTTGATTTCTACCATTGTTTACTTTTACTGTCTTATTTAAATCGAGTTTTCTCTGGCGCACGATAAGTGCATTTCAAATAAATAAATAAATAAATAAATAATATAATCGGTGTTGTCCAGTAATTCTTGGAGTAGTGTCTCATTTGTCTGCCAAGACACCTGTCAGAGCAATGGAGGCGGGCGGCTGCCTCCACTACTCTCCTAGGCTTCCGCCATCAATCGATCAGCAGCCATTCCCTGAGGATGACCGGCTGCCGTGTGGTTGCTGCTGGGCTACTGCTCGTCGTAGCCATCTGTTCGGCTCATACTGAAATTCGCGACAAATCCGGTGAGTCATACTCAGCTTTGTTAATGGTTATAGTGTTAGTGGTTTGTGGTAACCACAGTTCCGCTTTTGGAGATCAATTCTTGCCGGGATGTAGTGTACTCTTCTGACTCCAATGCTTTGAAGATCATCCAGCAAATTCTTCTATATTTCCAGTACATAACGTTAACGTAGAGAGAACTATACTATGGCTCTTGCCTTGAGCGATTACGGTAGGTTACGGTAGTCATGTGGCTGGCTTCAGCAATGCCATTGTCACCTAATCTTCGCTAAAACTCGTTGAGAACAATTTGCGATTTGATGGTCAGCTTTGAAATCTTAACGATAAAATAGAATTTATCCAATTGTTCGCTTCCCTAGCCTACCGTATTGTGTCATTATTGTGAAAACTAGCCTCATGTTGCCACCAACGCCACCTGGGAGCCAGGTAAGGGTAAGTTTAGTCTCTTGGGCAGCCACCTCGTACACGCCATCTATGTCTCCGTTCGTTACTGTTCTGCAAAGTGAATCACTCGTCTGTCGGCTGCTACGGGATGGATGAGTCACATACCCTTTCTATACCCAAATCGGCAGGTATTACGATTCTAAACTAATTGTATTCTAAAGAATTTTTTACCTGGTAGTTGGTATTAGTCCTTCCTATCAAATCGTTGTGAAATAACATGAAAATACGGGAAACAACGAAAGAACGACTAAGTCGGAATGAATTTAAAGATGAACTTTAGTGCCTCTAACTGTGCGGAACCAAAATTCAAAATTCGACAAGCGCGACGCCTACGCGTCGCGCGAAATATATATGAAAAAAGGGAGGTCCACTAGGAGCTGCTCAAGCTGCCACTCCAAGAGGGAATTAAGGGATGAAATAAAAAAGAAAAAAGGGAATTCAGGGAAGTTTAGACAAGAGGGAAGCTTTACAAGGCTGCTGGCAACGTCCTTAAATTTCCTTGTCTTCTCTTCTTTTTTTCCGAGCGATAAATTCCGTTCAGATCTCCTTTTTGAACTCTTCTGTCTTCAAAGGGATAAATAAAATGAGGATTTCGTACCCCTGGCAGGCAACCAGTCCCTCCACTTCCTATCTTTCGTTTATTTACCTTTTTATCTTACCTTTACCTACATACCATAAGGTATAGGGAAAGAATCTTGCTGCTCACGAAGCAGCAAGACGTTCATTCTCAGATTTAGTCCTTGTTTAAGTAGGCCTGGTGAGAGAGTTTAATGGTTAAGATAAAGTCATCTGTATCGGTCAGTTCCTTAGGATGCGCCATGGATTCGCCCTCTATTCAGAATCGCAGAAACATGCTAACGGCGTATTTGGCCTGTACAATTACTTGCATAGCTCACTAGCCAAGAAAGCCACTGTCATTGCCTCGCCAACTCTGATACAACTTTACCCGACCTCCCTCAATGATGGACCTGGCTAGCTCGAGAGAGGATCGTGGGACGGGACGGTGCCCACGCCAGCTTGTTCCTTTATTTTCTTTCTCGTTTAACTTATGTATTTGGAGATGCTAGGTTATTCCCCGCGTCTTTCTGTTTCCGGCAGATTGCACTAACCACTGTGCTATCTATGCAGTGGCAAATAGCAGAATAGTTTCTCGTTTAAGTTTTTTTATATAAATGTTTACTTCTCCTTGCCAGCTAGTTCTCCTAATGAGTTTCTCGCCGTTTCTTGACGAAATTTTCAGCTCTATCGACTTTTCATGGTTGATCGATCGATTCGTGTAGTTTCGGATTCCCCAGGCACTGGTTCATGTTGTCAATCAGTCAACTCTGTCAAACCTTCTGATGTAATTGGCTGGTCATCGACCGACAGCTGGGTCCGGTAAAGCCATGTGGCCATCGTCCGTGCCGTTGTAATATCGGGCTCTTAGTTGCTCAACTAACAATAAGATCGCCGACTGGCGCTCAGCGGGGAATTTTCCGATGAGAGCTAGTGAATTATCTTCAAATTGTAAATCTATAACTGTGTTTTGTTGGTTCCTACTGAATTCACTAGAATTAGGTGCTGTAGTAATGTGCTAGGATCATCGAAAAAATCGTGGCTTAGGCGAAATTTGTTCCATTCTTGGCGCCGTGTTGGTAGACCATTGCGCCACTGAGCCAACCAGTAAATTTTCTCCATTTGAAAAAAAGGTGGGAGCGTGATGCAATGGTAAGCGTTGCCACTGACTTCCTCACGATCGCTCGATTATTCCCCGCCCTGGTCAACCAAGGCCTTTATCCCTCCGAGTGGGGGGGGGGTAGGATTGATTCGTACCAGATATACCTGGAAAGGTCAGGACACCGATTTGATATAGTGGCTGACCCCAGGTAGTTATCTGGGCCAAAATCGCATTCACCATGCCTCTACATCATTTCTAGATGGACAACGCATGCCTGGCGCGTTCTTAGAGGATTGGTCAACGACAACTTCACCGCTACCTTCACATTTATTGTTTAGTACTTCTAGCTACAGTACCGGACGCGCCGCAACGATAATGCGGCGGTAGCGGCGCTCCGGAGCGCCGAAATGCGCCGTTGCGGTGTCCACCCGTCATGACCCGAGACGGATCAACCACAGTTCATTTGCATCATATGCCCAACGGGGGCCCCGCGGGGTAACTCCTTCGAGCCACCGCGTGGGGCCCCCTACTCTTAGCTTGGGTCGCCAGGGAAAGAAGCGCCGCACATTTATAGGCGGCGAGGTGGAGGTGGTGCAACGAGGGCCGCGTTTATATAGTCGGCGAGGAGGGGCGGAGCTAAGCCGATAGTGAGTTACCAAGCGAGGGTCGGAAGCGGCAACGGGATCCGAAAATCGAGGGGTCAAAAAAATCGACTAAAACCATATTTTACGAATTTGGGAAAAGTGCATATGGAGAGATTGAGCTGAAGCTGCTGAGCTCGAATATATACTTATTTTTGCGAGTAAACCAATTTTAAAGAAGTTATTCACAAACTGCGGGTTTCGGCGCTCCGAGGCGCCGCTGCCTCCGTTTTATCGTTGCGGCGGCGCTCCGGTACTGTAGTTTATTACACCGACCAGTGGAAATTTTTCTGGTTGAAAGAGTCACTGTATGTCTTTTTTGTTCTCTGAAAGTCGATTTTTCTTTCTAAATTCTGTAATCTGCAGGTGATTCTCAGAAAAATTATTAAATTTAAATTTTCCAGATCCACTGTGCGTAGCTGCCAGATGTTCCGAGGCGGAGGTATGCGTGGTCAAGGACGGAGAGCCTCAGTGTATCTCCAAGTTGAAGCTGTGCGTTTTCCGACTAATTCTCTACAGTTAATGATCCAAATTTCGGATTATAGAGACACTCTTATGAAGTAATCAATAATCCCTAACTCAAATTACAATTGTGCAATTACATTGGTTGGGATCGATCCACCTCAGGTAACCTGATACCTGTGTGGGAAAGATGAGAACTGGGGCATTTTTCTTTTCTGTATCATCGTCCGGCTCCCAAATATGATTCTTAGAAACTTTATGTTCGGGTTTCTGACCATTTTTTATTTTTTGAAACAAGAAAAAAACAAGAAACCGTTGTGAAAATCCGTTAGAAGTAAATACAAGCTGCAACCCTCCCAGCAAAGTGGGACTTACCAAAATAGGGGGGTGGCGTATAATTATGAAGCGCACTATACAGGGTGGCTGGAAAGTATGGTCCGCAAATTCTCAGCAACGGTTCTTTCGAGCAGGTTCCCATTTCAAAGACGTTGCGTATAGGGTTGGTAGTAGTGACTCGATATACATATGTTCCTGCTCAAGTGGTACATCGATCGGATCAGCAAATCTCAAAATATGCAGTATTTTCTCATCGAGCCATAATCGCGCACCCTGTGGACGAAGGACTACGACCCGCGGAGATATCGAGATGGCTCAAAATCAGTGGTAGGGCTGTGCGACGAATCGTGGCACAGTACAAGCAGCGAGGACGTTGTCGTGCACTTCCTAAAGGAGACCGACCGAGAACCGTGAATACTTTTGGTATTTGTAAGATCATCAAGAAACGGAAGGGAACGACGAGGTGAGCCTCAACAGAATTGCTTCCAACTTCAATATCTCGCTATGGAGTGCTCAAAACATTGCGAAAAACGATGTGGGTCTTCGCAGTTATCGACTCTATCGCGGACAAGCCCTCAAGGAATCTGCGAAAAGGGATGGGCTCGATACGTGCCGGAAACTTTTTGACTTCATTCGGACGGGCCGCCTGACGTCGCTTGGACAGATGAAAAACTTTTTACAGTTAGGGGCGCTCATAACAGTCAAAACCATCGCCAACTCTTGCCGCCGACAGAAAAAAGTCTCGAATCCGTTGTGTCCATTCAAGAATCTTGCTCCCAAAATCTGTGATGGTTTGGGCTGGCATAACATCTGAGGGCAAAACTCCGCTTGTTTTTGTCGACAAGAACATTAGAATCAACTCTGATGTTTACCAGAATGTCATTTTGAAGGAAAATCTGATTCCATGGGCTAAAGAGCAGTTTACAGGACGATAATTTATACTTCAGCAGGACTAGGCGCCAGCACATGGGTCGAAGTCCAAGATTGCCTTCTGCCAGGAGCACTGTCAGGAATTTTTGGGGCAAAGATATGTGGCCATCAAACTCCCCAGACCTGAATCCAACGGACTTCTCAGCTTGGGGCTATTTGCGGCAAAAGGTCTCGTTGAATTCTCGTTGAAGTTTGAACAGTTTGAAAGCAGCCCTGGTGAGAGAGTGGCAGAAGATGGAAGTCAACTATGTACATGCGGCCCACAGTAGGTGCAGTCACCAAGCGACTAGAGGCCTGCATCCGAGCAAAAGGGCATCATTTGTAACAATACCTTAAGTGAATGATCCATTATTGTCCTGTAGTTTTATAATGAGAATATCGTCAAGATTGTTTTTGTCTTTCAGTTGTTGTGGAGAAAAATTTAGCGGACCATACTTTCCAGTCACCCTGCAGTTACTCTCGAGTCACATGTGGCCGGATGCGAGGAAAATTTAAAAGATTTGAGGAGAAGTTTTTTATCGCTATTCGCTATTTTTCCTGCAGATAAAATTCTTCATTTCGAAAAATTGTTTCTACAATCTTGTGTCTGCTATTTTGCCGCTCAAAGTGTTTTCAAAATGTTATCTACAGGGCGAAGCTGGCGAAGAAGCACGGAATCCATCATCCACACAAACATCACGCTAAGCCACATCAAAAAGTGAGTTTAAAAGTTGCTTTTTCAAATAACATATGCGGTCAAATATTCATTTTCTACTTTCCACTCAGTTTCCCACCCTAACTAGAATTTTTTATTCGGCAAAAAACTTTCTGTAGTGGCTAAGTTCACGGTAAACGTTCTAGAGTGGCGTTGGTCAGTCCCGCAGGATACGTCGCGCGTTAACTTTCCATTCATAATCCTAAAGGCATCTTGAATGTTGACTTATTCAATGACTTGTAATGGCTGGCCTTATGTGAGGATCGATCCCTTGGTCGTTCGTGCGACAACGGGTCTCGTCGAGGGTCATATTTTACTTCAATATCATCCGTTACCGAGCAAATCAAGTGCAAACTCTCGACATTTGGTATAATTCCTGCTGATACCCAGATCGTTGGGTTTCATCGTGATTTGTGGCGGGAAATCGGCGGCGGCCGGTCGCTGCGGTAGGTCTTTTCTCGTAATGCTAATCAACAATTTACGATGGCGGTACCGCAAAGGCCCCCTTCTACCGTATCACTGGAGTAAATCACAAAGATCCATCGCACTATGGCGAATTCTATTAAACGATGAGTCAAGATTCTCCCATTAGGATTGAAAACCACCGTAACCGATTTACCGTATGCTTTGACTGGAGCTATAAATAGAAATTCGGTGTGGGTGCGTCTTTTCAATAGAAAAATAAGGCACGAAAAAGGGTCCCTCAGGGACATCTTGTGGGCAGAGGCAGTTCTATGAAGCTCACCATTATTTTAGCAGGTAAACTTGTCCGATTTAACGTGTGCGAATAAGTTGAGCTAACCGATCGATTGATATCTAGCAGCTGCCCCTTCGCAATCGAGAACTCGTCCAACAGATGCTCCGCCTCTTTTTGTGCCACTACGTGCCCACTGGTCTGAGCACGGTTCTTCGAAAGATTTTAATCAATTCCAGTTAAAATATTAACCAGTTACCTTACTTTCTGTTTGAAAGGTCTAAAGAAGAGACTTTCTGTCGTAGAGAAAACGATCAGATAAACGGATTGTCAGATAAAAAAAATCTCATGATACTTTTAATGGAATTTTATTTGTTTATTAATTTCTAATATGGTATTTTGATTTGAAGCATTTTAGCACGAGAAACACGAGGAACATGCGCAGCACGATGGTCTCGGGCACCACAGTAAGTAATCCAACATTTTTAATTTTTTTTGAGAATTTTTTTTTGAAAAAAGTTTCCTTCAGGAGTTGCAGCAAACGTAGTCAACTCTCTTGTAAACATAGACTGTAAGATCTCACCAGGTTGAGGCAAAAGTTGACCTTCAAGGGGGCGGAGCTTTGTCCTCGTGGCGATTTTGTATATTTTCCCCCGAGAAGAAGTCTATAGTTACCGAAGATTCTGATTGATACCGTTTCCCTCATCATATCCTACCCTTTAAGGTCTACTCTAACCTTCCGTATGTCTTCCGAACAATACATAAATGACCGGGGTCATTCATCTTCTTTACAGCTTACCCATAACCGCGTGGGTCTACTTTAGATTAATTTGACCCTCGACGCCAGGTCTGGGTCGTGTTCGACCAAAGCCCGACAGTTTATCCCTACTATCCGCTTCCAGAACAACATCCCTGTTTCTTTAGATCTGCTATCGATCTTATTGATCGAGAAAAGCTCTAGAATTTTCAAGATAATTGTTTATCAAACATCAACAGCTAGGTAGGGGAGATAAGTAAGCAAAGTGCAAAGAAAAAAGTACAACCCGTTAAAAAGACTCTGACAAAGTAAATCAATCAATCAATCGATTCCGCGTATACAAGACATCTATGTATGAACAACAGGATCGATCTTGTGGATGAAAGGCACTTGAATGGAGGTAAAATAAAAAAATCGATAAAACCAATACAATCAATAACGGCCCATTTTTTCGGACCGAAACTAAAGCGCTAGTCGATAATGGAGTGTTGTTGCAGAGTGCTCCCACGCCGAGTTGATCTCCGTCGGTGGTCGAATGCTTCAGTGGTTCACCGATATGCACAAAATTCACAACGGACGCGAGAAAACCCTACCAGGTGAGTCATGACGCGCGTATTCGATCGATACGCCAATCGATACACGGATCAATACTTGCACGGCGCGCCCATTTTGACGGCTTCCTAAAAGCAAGTAGTTTACATAAATGAAGAGTATTTTGCGACAGACTGGCTGTTGCTGGGCACTAGCTACTGGTTGTTGGCATGGGCGTGGCCTAGGAGAAGTGAATATGGAATACCGACGGACCACATTTCTTACCTACGAAAACCATTATTTTTTTTCTAAAACTCGTCCTTTCTTTCTTGAAAAACTTTGAACTTCTGCAGTCTCCGATTTGGGTAACGAGGACCGTTCAATTTTTTTTATTAAAAACGTAAAAATAAATAGAAGATTTTTCTCAGCTGAAATGGAATAAATACTCGTTTGGTTTGGTGTGGACCTCTTTCACCATAATGGTTGCCTTTCTACAGAAAAGCGAACTTAAAGTTCTAGAGCTTATACATATTTTAGCCTATACGGGGGCCAATAGACGCACGTGGTGCATTAAAAATTACACCTGACTAATTACACCTGCGTCCTCAAGTGATCGATCCTCGCCCGTGTTAACCATGTCTTCCATCACTCTATGGTTGGGTAAATTGGTACCAGACTTGTCTGGGAAGATAATGACACTGACTTGGTATAGTGGCTGACACCCAGAGGTGTCAAATAGTCGTGTGGTCCCATTTCCGTTCTTTTCCGTTGTTTTAGCCCCAAGACGTGATGTCTTCGGCTGGGTATGTTCTTTTTTGAGCTAGAAGGAAAAATCAAGAGTCAGGGTGTCCCTCAGAGCTCTGAAATTCTTGAAATTCCACTCATTCTTAAGGGCGCAAGCGGTGCAATGGTAAGAGGCGCTACTGACATCCGCAGTGTCGAGCGATCGATCCTCGCTCGGGCCAACCAAGCCTTCCTTCCTTTCGAGGTCGGGTAAATTGGTACCAGACTTGTCTAGAAAGATAATGACACTGATTTGGCATTGTGGCTGACCCCCAGAAGTCATTGTACAGGCCATATGCGCATTCACCATACTCTACGATTCTGAATTGAGAGGCGAATGCGTGGCGCGTCTTCAGTGGACTGATCAACGTCGACACCTTCACCTTTACCTTTTACAGTTTCTCTTCTACCCCTACTTTCTCGTCTGGTGAATTCTAAATATGGTATGTGGTAATGGGAAAGGGTGAGTTGTCGAGTGGTCGGACAGGCGCGTGCGGCCGCTCGACCTGAACGATGTGTGACATCGACACAGATCGAGGACGTTTGGACAAAGACGGGTGTCGGCGGCCCGACGGCCACGGCCAGACACCCTTCCGCCAAAGAAAACCCAGAGGTTAAGCGCTTGGCAGTCGCTTTATGTGTCTTAGAGGACACCTCTCAGTGCGCTAAATAAGGAATACAATTTCAAGAAACAGGAAAGGTGATAAATAAAATTAAAGAGAAATACCCTGTTTCACCTCTGAGCCCTATGCAGGATATACTCCGTTGAAGGTGAGAGAATACTAGGTTAGTGTTAAATATATAATGTTACGTTGTAAACCTTCTGATTGAATATTTGCCACATCTTATTTTTTCAAATTTATTTTGTTGAAAAAGAGCTCGAGCCACCCTACTGAAATATTATTGAAACAAAAATGCAGAAGTTTCAGCAGAAGTTTTGCGAGGAGATCAAAATATATTCATTTAAAGGTTCACACCCTAATAGTATGTAGGTGACGAGGTTGTACTCCCGGAGGATCGTCAGTGGGGCAGAGAGTGCAAGTGAGAGTGCTACGTCGAAAGCCCCCCTGTATACCGAAAGAAGATCAAAAGCTGGATCGATATTATGATTCTTTCTGCGACAAAAATATATACCTATAAAATTGTTGAGGACATATTAAGTATTACTATCTAATCACTGTCCCTTCTCCTTCTTACGATTAGAGAAAGGTCAGTCTCATATAGTGACTGGGAAAGACGTCAAAGAAGGAGAAGGAGCAGTTATTGAATAGTACTTTTTATTTATTTATTTATTTGAATACGATGCTTAAGGCATACGTAGGAAAAACATCCACACAGCAACACATGAGACATCAACTTAAGTAGTACATCAATAACATGAAGCAAACTACATTCCTACTCAATTCAGCCATTCAAAAGCTCAACAGCCGTTGCTTTGCGATCCTTTTGAACCTGTGTATTTCATGAGGCGCAAATGGCATGGTGGTCTTAAGAGAAAGGAAAGCCGAACCCGCCCTACAGGTGAATGAATGCAACCTTACGCCCCGTTTCGGTACCGGATACCAGATTTTAGTGGAATTACCTCTAGTTTTGGTGTGCTTGATCGTATAAAAACTAGATACGTTAGTTTTAATAATCCCCGCAAGCAGTTTAAAAACAACCATTACATCGTTTAGTTGTCTGCGGGACTTCAAAGTATGGACCTTGTAAGTGCGGTTCCTTTGGCAGACCGACGGGATACTTACATTGTAGACCCCTGAGCACCTCAAAAAAATCTTACGCGTGAAGCCGTCTTGAACGCTCTCAAGAAGCCTAATGTCTTTAACTTTGTGAGGAGAGAAAATCGCAGATCCACTTTCCACTATAGGGCGAATATAGGTTTTATATACTTTGACAAGCACATCCGCATCTGTTGTTGTCAACGACTTGAATACATGAAAGGTACGCTGCAGCGCTTTCCCATGCACACTACTGTAGTGGTCCGAGAAATTCAGAAGTCGGTCATAATGAAAACCTAGATCTTTGACAGCCTTAATGAAAGCCTTACTTAATATGTCCTCAACAGTTTTATATATTCAATTCTGTTGCAGAAAAAAAAATCATAATATTGATGAGTTCATTTTTAAGAAGACATGTAGGAAGAGCTTTATATATAATTCAGGATTGTAGCTAAAAAATTTTGAAGTGGCTACTAAGGATTTTAAATTGCAGAGAAAGTCGGAAAGATGGTACATTTAAAAGATAATGTGGTAATCACGAGGTACAGTGGTAAGCTTAGCTACTGACCCTCGCGCGGTCGAGTGATCGATCTTTGCTCAGGCTACCCAAGCCTTCCATCCATCCGGATTCGGAAAACCATTGCCGAAGTTACCAGGGAAGGTAAAGACACTGACTTGGTGCAGTTCCTGCCATGCCTCTACGATTCTGAACGGAAGGTGGTAGCACGGCGCATCCTTAGAGGACTGAGCAACGCCGACACCTTTACCTTCACATTTTACCCCCTCTCGCAAACCTTGGCTGGTTGCCTTGTAGAAGAGCTACCTATTCAGCTGTCACCGGCAGTTTACGTCAATAACGAAGGCGTGGCGCGATCTTGGGTAATTGGTTTCGACGGTTGTTCGAATTCACATTGAAGAGCAGTAACGTTGGCAGGAAAGCAAACCCCAACTATCGATTACTGGTCCACTAAGATTGCTTTCTTTATCAGAAAAAACTGAATTCATCGCTCAACTATGCGCCGTGCACTTGACTTCCGTTCGAAATAAAGGAGGCACTTGTGTGAATAGTTCGAATGTGCAAGGTGGTGCCGATATCGGCCAAGGACCATTTTGGTCTCCACGAACAACACAATACTCTGCTACTTGATGCCGTGGATATCAAAAATCGAAAATGTTAAGATTTGATGGTACCGGGTCAATCGTCCCTAACAAGACAAAGCTCTGACTGGGCGAAAGTGAGAATTTACCGAGAGAGTTCGGCTCCTACATAGATGGGGTAGAACCTATGCGCCTGCTACCTCATTACCGTACCTCACAGACCTTTTACCCTGGACAGTGGTATGCAACAAACGTGCAGGGTAACCCTAGCAGAACAACAAACCGGAATAGAATCTTGATTCCCGAACTGAATATACCCGATTGCCGATCGTAAATACGATCATCGACGGTCTCATAAGCATAATCGGATTCGAACGGGGGCTCTTGACAAACAAACCAGCTGACGTTCCTCGGTTTACCCCGGTTTATGACTAATTCATACATTAGTGGGTTCAAATGACGCCTTTTCGGCTCACATTAAGATATGCAAGTAAAAATGTGGTTTGGGAGGGGTCGAACTCGCATTTTTCGGACTGTTCAAGCCCGCTATCCCCTAGGGATCGGGTAAGCATTTACGATTCTGAATGAAATACGAAAGCATGGCGCGTCCTCATTGGGCTGGTAAGTATCTACCACTTTACCTTACTCCCACTTCAAAGAGGGAAGAAGGGGTGAAATAATGAAATTTGATAAAAATTTCGAAAAACACTGATCTATCATCAAGCATTCTCTAGCTCTGTGGAACCACACAAGCCTCCCATTATTTTTCAGAATCGATCTGTCTTTCTGAGGCAAATTACTAGAAGACTTTGTGGTTCGTTGGGTTTCCAGGTAAAGACAGAAGAAGAAGAAGGGGTTGAGAACGTGCTGAAGGATCGGATGAGCGGAGATTGTCTTGAAAACCTGGGTAGAGGAGCTATATTCGTTTTGCATTGAAATACCTCAGAAATCGAAGTTCCCGGGGCGAGTGGTCCCTCTACCTGTTCACCTGTCCAAGTCTTCATGTCACCTTCGCTTCACCTAGCGGGTGATGAGCGAAAAGTGAAATTTGGGGGCCGCTAATTAACCAATTTAACGCTCCATCGACGGCGTCGTAACCGGCGACGGAATGACCACGGCGTAAACCGTTAGAGCGACCTGTCGTCTTCTTTTTATAGTTTTAAAGTGAAGTTCCAAAAAGAAAATATTTTTCCTAATTAAAGCAAAATAGAATGTTTGAAAATAGCGACAGCAAGTATTTTGTATAAAAATAAGATCAAGCGTTGGCATTTGTCGAGTAATTCCCCTGAAGCGCCTTGATCCTTGGGAACTATAACTGTGAAGATTTCAATGTTGAGCTTTACTGGTTTAGTTATACGCCCTGAGGCGCTTTACGTTACGAAATAGAGGATACGGTAGGTTTCTAGGGTACGATAGTCGGCTTACCGAGTAAGTGGGTGGCGGTGGCATCATGTACGGTGGTGGCAGATTAGGAGTCGGATTCACCGTCGGCAGTTGCTGATCCTCGACTGATCGCATTTTTCGAATATGCCTAAAGAAAAAAGGAAATTAATATGGAAATTAATTAAAATAATTTTATCACAACTAGAAAAATCAAATTTGTAAAAGAAAAGTCGATAAAGGGAACGAAATGTGACTTTAAATTCTCGTTTGTCCATCAAAAGAAAATTTAGCCTTTTCGCCTTTCACTGTCCACTTTTTTTCAGAAAAAACTCAAACTTCAACAAAAACTCAAAAATTCAAACTTCATAAAAACAAATTAACGTCAGCTTACTGATGCTCTAGTACACTACGCCCCCATCTTTTTGACCCTTAATTCCCAACTAGAGCCCGCATATGGACGAGTTAGTCAGACCAACGAATAAGCGTGCGGGTAACTCGTCCACTGCTGGGCAGATAGCACAACGCGGAAGGAAAGGAATAGAGAAACACTTGGACTACAGCCAACTTTCTGATCCCGCAGTACTCCACGGAACAGAAAGTTTCGCCAGCTCAATTCGCTGGCTAGACCTGTAGTGGACGAGTTACTCGCCGACTTGACTAACTCGTCCGCTAGTGGGCTTCTTATGGGAGTCCTCGCGGGTTTTGGATCCTCTAAGCTAAGTATATCCCATAATAAGATAGAAAATATTCATTGTGAGGTCCTGTTCTTTGTTCTTCTGTTCTCCCGGTAACCAAACGTCCTTCAATGACTGGTTTATACCCGAACGAATTGTCCCGAAAAAGTTTCGTCTGTTTATTCGTCGAACCTCCGAGGTCAATTTGATCGCCCAGCGAGAGCGAGACCAAATTGGAAAGTTAATTCCAATGTTCTAGGTGCTTAACCGGACCGAAATTGCCTCTGTAGGCAATGGGCAAGTGGAATTGTTGGGTAAAAAGTTCTAAGGAAAGAAAGGGAAAAGTAGAGGTTCGGTAGGAAATCGTTGTAGGTAACAGATGGGTTATCCTCACTGACAGTTACCCAGGCTAAACATAAGAAAGGGAATGGAGGGGCAAGGGTAATGTAGACTAATTTTCGTCGACCCAGCTATAGATTTTACTATGAAGCCCTTCAAGCACCTTCCAGTTTTAAATAAAAATAGATGCGTGGCGGAATCCCGATAGAGGGCCGATTGGGAGGTCTACCATTCTGAGAAAAGCATGTCGGATGTATGAAATATAGGCAAAAAGGCTGGGAAAGGTAAACTGCAATTTTGACCTTGAGGTACGATATATCAATGGGCATTTATACGCTAGCTCCACAGTGCCCGGGTATAGGTATTTTTCTACCCTATCCTCACTTTCACCTAATTATCTTTCCCAGAGAGCCGGAAAGGAGAACACCAATAGGATTTGCTGTACAGTTAACTCTTATCCACATTTGGTATAGTTTTCACCCAATTTATTTAGCTCCCGTTACCAATCAATGGATCAACAACCAATCAATTTTATTGACCTACAGACCCACCCATGACTTGTGTAGATGACTATCTCAAAAGCAACGAGCTGTCAAGGTCGATGCGGCTGTCTGATAGCGGTCGGCTGCGTTTAGTAGTTTACCCAAGCGCGAATACCCCCAGCAAGTTTACCCATATCGGAATCAATTTATCTCAGACGGTTACCACACAGAGAACGGGTGGCGACGATTGTAATATTTCGATAGGAAAAACAAAATTTGATCGATTTGTTGACGATGGGTGGAGGCGCCTTACCTGGCCAACAGGAACAGGAAGATGAGAAAGAGAACGGTGGCCGCGAAGCCGTTCGCCATTGAGTCTCGATACATTTTTCGAAAAGTTTCTGATTGATTTCGATCAATATTGATCGAGTGATTCCATTCACAGTTTGACTGAAAACACCTGGAATTTTGCGATTTTCTCACGACAAGGTTAGGTTAGGTTGAACGTTTCGCAAAAAAAACGTTGAAAAAGGAGAAACGAGGATTCGAGAACGCAAACCAACTGTTTATTGTTTGTTTTTTATAACTTATAATAAAGGGTAGTAATTAGTGGTGACCTAGAAATCGAAAAAATGGAATCATATGAATGGAATAAAAAATGAAAATTCAAAAATAACATCAAATTTTTTCTCATGGAGAATGAAGAAGATGAGTAGAAAGTGAAAGGAAAAAAAAACAAAATTCAGGCAACCTTTGTAGGTGAAGATTATTTTTTCTCTGCCAGCGTTGTTGAATCAAAAATATGGACAAAGACTATAAACAATACAAGAAAAAGATGCAGAAAGGGGAAATGTTTGACATTCAGACAGAATATGTTAATTAAATAAAAAATAAAATAAAAAAGTACAGCAAAAGAAAAACAGTTTGAAAATGGCTGAAGTTGGCGCGACGACACGCCGCGAACCCTTCTCGGGAACAGGATGCGCTGGGGGGGGGGGGCGGAGCTGGTTCGATCAGATCGGATCGGATCAGATCAGATCGCCAAGCTCATGAAGCAGGGGTGGTTTAGGCCCAGAATAGCATAGACAAGGTAAAAAAAAGAGTAGCAGACGCTTAATAAGGCGATATATGTCTGCTTTGAACGTGGATCGCGCCGCGACGCGATGAAGCGCGTAGCAGCGCGTCAATCGTTAGCAGTACTCTGTCAGGTTGCGTACGGTGCACTTAGTTTGACACCCAGTTAAGGTAAAGGTAAAGGTAAAGGTAAAGGTACCGGCGTTGATCAGTCCCACGAGGACGCGCCGCCGCATTCGTGTTCCATTCAAATCGTAGAGGCTTAGTGAATGCGCATTTGGCCTATACAATGACTTGCGGGGGCCAGCCGCTATACCAGGTCAGTGTCTTTACCTTCCCGGACAAGTCTGGTACCAATTTACCAGACCCCGGAGGGATGGAAGGCTTGGTTAGCCCGGGCCGGGATCGATCGCTCGACCGTGCGGGTGTCAGCAGTGCCTCTTACCACTGTACCACGCGGGCCCTCACCCAGTTAAGGTAGACTCGAAAACAGCAAATTATGGACCATGAAGTACACAAAGAAATGCGAAAATATGGAAAAATGAAAGCATGAAGATGAGGTAGACAACGAAGCCTTATACCCCCGGGGTCGGGGTAAATTGTTACCATATTTGTCCGGGAAGGAGGAGACTGGCCTGTACAGCGCTGGTTCCAGCAAGTCATTATATAGACCAAATGCGGATTCACCATGCCTCTGCAATTTTAAATGAAGGACGAATGTGTGGCGCGTCCTGGGGTAAATGACCAACGACTACACTTAACATTTATCTTTGTCCTGTGAATCCAGTCCTATTGCTTCGTTTCAGTGGGTTACTACTAGGTACATTAAAAATGGATGCTATGATGGTGCTAGGCTCACTGCAAAAATCGCGGATCAGATGGGATTCGAACCCGCGTCTCGCTCCTATCGTTGCCTTAACCTTTACCCGGTGCCCGAGGCGCTGTCGATGGAATTTTAACTTTTCTGGTCATCATTCTTGAAACAAGTGCAAGGTTTCGAGGCTGTGGTCGAGTTCCTCTGGTGGATTGTGGCATTCGACATCAAGGTCGGCAAATGCGCCGAACAAAGGGAGGCGGGGACGGTCGGGGTGGAAAAAGCCGCGGAATTCGTTCACCTGGCAAATTCTTTTGAGAGAAATTTCTCATAAAAACTACAGAACAATAGCAGGACTGCTTTACAACCAAGCTTATTCCCCACCCACCCCCCTACCTTTGAATTCTCCCGAATAATAACGGAGGATAACGTGAAAAAAAAAACAAAATGCCGTCAAAAAACACTCTTTTAGCCTATGAGATCTACTCGTTCTATGTAAAACAACAAAAAGCGCTAAGGGTGAAGGTAAACTGGACGGCGCTGATCGATTTTATGAGGTTGCGCCATGTCCTCGTCATCCACTGAGTCGAAGAGGTATGGCGAAAGCATATCTCATCTATACAATGCATTACGAGAACTAACCACTATAACTAGCCAGTGTCTCCGCCTTCCCGAACAAGCCTGATACCAATTTCTCCGAGCTAAGAGAGAAGAAAGGCTTGAATAGCCCGTGTGAAGATCGATCGCTCGACCGTGCGGGTGGAAGCAGCGCCTCTTACCAGTGCACCGTGGTTTTCCTAGTATTCTTCTATTCATACAGTCAAGAGAGAGGATTCGTAATATAACAACTAACGTCGGCGCATAAATGGGTAAGATTATGGTTAAATGAGGTGAAGAAAGAAGTAAGCCCGGATGATAAGCCTAAAATAATATAAGTTGAAGAAAGATTCAAAGCTGGGCAGGGTAGTATGAAGCGTATTGGGTAACAGAGCAGACCATTTAAGCGACAATGGGTAACGCATGGGTGTAAGGTTCGGGTAAGGTGCTGAAAGGCAGAAAGATGTGGTTAGGATAAAAGTGGACCAAGAATCCTGGAATACGAAAGATTTAAGACTCGGTTAGCTCTGGCGATGATCGATCGCTCGACCGTGTGGATAGAAGTAGCGGCTCTAACAACTACACCACGAACACCATAAATGAACGAGATGAATAAAAGGGTAAAATTAAGGGCCGTTCAGGGATGGAACGGTGTCGGTTGAGCGGTCATACCTGGGTAAAATTGCCGAATTACCGTCCGAGAGCGAAATCGACTTATTCAAATAGGACGGCTGGGTTGCCAGGTGACCCGTCGCCGTCCGGACCTGTTTCCCTAATTCAATCAAATTACAACGTTCCGACGAGTGTAACTAGGGTGTCGGACACAAAAGCAACAATCGCTGACGTCACATCAGGTAGGACAGGTAAAATAATTAGGCTCGCCGCCGGTAAATTTTCACCCGCCAGGTGACGTTTGACAACTGGGTGAGGTCAATTGGTGCCAATAAGGTGGTAGTTGGCGGTCGATCATCTATTTGGCACTAATTTACCGTTAAAATAAGAACAAAAAGACAAAAAAGAAATAATATAAAAATAAGTAAGTAATACCAAAAATATGTCGGACTGGTTCTGAAAGAGATTGGGAAGATAATCAATAGGTTTTCAAAAGGTATGGAACCTCTGAAGAGTACTCGAGGAGCGTCGATGAGCAAGTATTTTGATTGATTCATATAAAGCTGTTCTAAAATTAATTAAAAATGAAATATTAGTTGAATGTGGAGTCCCATGGGGACGGTCGCGTGGCGCGAATAGTGGTTTCAACTGACGTGGGGCGGAGGGCGGGGACCGCGCACCGAAGGCGGTCGATCGCCACGGGGGGTTGTGATGGCGAAGGTGGCTACTACACGAAATTCCAAGTCGATTATCGATCGACTTCTGGTCGAATATCGATGGTGAGATCAGGGTCTGCCTAGTTGAAGAAGGTCGCGTGGTGTTGTTCTGAAAATCTAGACTACAGAGATTAATAATCTTTATAAATTTCCAATTATCATTCGACAGGCTTACCATCCTGGTTTACCATTACCCCTCCCTTCACCTCGTTTACCCGGAATCTTACCCATTTTTTGTTAATACGCCGATTCCGATTGCTCTGAATCTCTCTCTTGACTGTCTGAATAAAAACATTAGGGAAAACCTGGTTGGCTTTCAATTTGACCACCCGTCGTGCAGTGGTAAGAGACGCTTCTACTTCTACTCGCACGATCGGGCGATTGATCCCCGCCTGGGCTGACTGCGCCTTTTATTCCTCCGGGGTTGGATAAATTCGTACCAGACTCGTCTGGGAAGGTATAGACACTCATGGCATAGCAGCTGGACCCGGCAGGTCATCGTATAGAAAAACAAGGCATTCACTAGGCCATTACGATTCTCATTGGATGCCGAGTGCGTGGCGCGAACTTAAGGTTCCGATGAGACCACTCAACATTCAGCTTTCCAATCTTCCAGTCTTTCTGGTAGATGGCATAAAATAATAAAATATCCTTAGAATAATAAAATAAAAGAAATGCAAGAAAACAAACATGACCATTCTTCGGCAACCCGTTGGGTTAATCGAATTATTGCCCGACTGGGAGATGTTTGAGGTCTTCCCTTCGTTTACCTATCTAGACGAAACATAAGTGTGATTGCTGGGTAAAAAGCCGTCGAAATGGTATAGGGAAAAGGTAGAAACTGGTAACTGGCGAAGGGTTTTGACGTGAATGGGCGCGGCACACTTGAGTAAGAAGAACACGACGGAATTCGATGAAATACCAACAGCAAACGTCTCGATTAGAAGTTGAAGCAGTACTCCTGTTGCGTAGGCAAAATAAATCGTGAATTTTTGCAATTTTACAAAATTATTAGAGCACATGTGGTGCTGTGGTGAGAGGCGTTACTGATAGACGCACGGTCGAGTGATCGATCCCCGCCTGTGTCACCCAAGCGTTCCATCGCTCCGGGATCGAGCAAGTTGGTAAAGTGTTTGAGAAGGTAAAGACATGGACTTGGTATAGCGACTGTCCCCCGCAGTTATGCGTTACATAAATGCAAAATAGTCATTCACCGTGCCTCTCCGATTCTGAATTGAACACGAATGCGTGGCGCGTCCTTGGGGACTAATCAACGCCGACACCTTTACCCTTCACCTTTACCCTTATTAGAGCGTCTATAAGTACGTTGTTTTCGAAGCGTAAGGCGTGATTAGCATGGAGGAAGTTGAGGAGGGAAAGAAGGAAGAAGACGATGACGAAGATGACCATGGAAAAGATGAAGAGAGTGGATGGGCGCGGTCATCTCAGGTGTGGGCGGGATTACCGCGGAGGAATAGAGGAAAAAAGATAACAAAAGGGAAAATGAGGGATGTCGTGGGTCTCGACCAGGAGAAAATTTGCCTGCCACGCGTTTAGATGGAATAAAGATATAATCCGGCCTTGACCGTTGAGGGCATCTCATGGATGTCCAGTTCGAGGGGTACCAGTAGGTTAACTGGCCTCCTGATTTCCCGTTTTGAGGGCAGCGTTACGAGGGCTTCCCGTACGTTGTTTTCCGAGTCATGGCGCAACTCCTTAATTCGTCCCATTCTCCACGAATGGCGGGGTTGGCCAGCGTCGCAGATTAGCACAATCTGCCCGACTGTTGGTGGAATCCGGGATCCTCGTGTTGTTATTACTTCGCGAACGTGGTGTTCGCGTAGTGACGTTAGATATTCGTGCTGCCATTGGTGCCAGAATTGGTTGACGTTGCTCGTCGAACTGTTGACTGCTTCGACGAGCTGTTTTTTAGTGAGAGATTGTTGCTGGGCACCCGGCAGCTCGTAGTCCGGATCGTCGTTACCATCCTGCGTTGTGTGTAGGGATGGTGCTACTTGGAAGGAGTGCTGCAAGAGGTCGATTGGACGAAGAACGTGCTGTTCCGTATCCTCTGATTCCACATAGACCAAAGATTCTGAATTGAAGCTAATCAACGCCGACACCTTTACCCTTCACCTTTACCCTTATTAGAGCGTCTATAAGTACGTTGTTTTCGAAGCGTAAGGCGTGATTAGCATGGAGGAAGTTGAGGAGGGAAAGTGGAAGGAAGAGGACGATGACGAAGATGACCATGGAAAAGATGAAGAGAGTGAATGGGCCCGGTTACCTCAGGTGTGGGCGGTTTGGGGATTACCGCGGAGGAATAGAGGAAAAAACCCTATCTTGATAACAAAAGGGAAAATGAGGGACAATGAGTCCAGGATCAGTACCTGATCGATTGTGGTTACTGCTGCCAGCTCGTTCACGATGGAAACTGCTAACCTAGCTGCTAGCCTGAGTGCACTGAGCTCTAGCTTCGGCACCGTGATCTGCGATTTCAACGGTGGCAGTTTTGCTTTCGCCATGACGAGATGTGCTGTCTGTGGCGGTGCTGCCAGGTAGGCGCATGCGGCGTATGCCTCTGTGCTTGCGTCGGCACAGATAACCAGATGCGCGCATGAGTGCTTCGGGAGTACGAAACGTGGTATCTGCTTCCGGACACGAATGCGTGGCGCGTCCTTGGGGACTAATCAACGCCGACACCTTTACCCTTCACCTTTACCCTTATTAGAGCGTCTATAAGTACGTTGTTTTCGAAGCGTAAGGCGTGATTAGCATGGAGGAAGTTGAGGAGGGAAAGAAGGAAGAAGACGATGACGAAGATGACCATGGAAAAGATGAAGAGAGTGGATGGGCGCGGTCATCTCAGGTGTGGGCGGGATTACCGCGGAGGAATAGAGGAAAAAAGATAACAAAAGGGAAAATGAGGGACAATGCGTGAGGCGGAGCCACTCGACCATCGTTGATATTGATCTTTATCGATGTTTTGATTATAGTCGATATTTTCGATTAATCTCGAGTAAACATCTCCATAGGGAAAACTGGCCGTGGCAGATGCCATTCTTCGAAGGCTCGACGCCAAATTTGAAGGTTATCGCATTAGAATTTGGCGGCGTCGGAATTTCGATTAAAATGGAAATTCTAACCGAAATTCGACGTCTTTATGGAATTTGTTGTGGGGGAAATTCCGGTAGAATCTGAATTTCGCGAAGAAAAAGAGAGAAGTTCTCCCGTGCAACGTTCACTTTTCTCGAAAAAAATCAACGAAATGAGCTGCATAAAAACAAAATGTGTGTGTGTGTGTGAAAAGTATAAACATTTATTAATATACGTAATTATGAAAACAAAATCACAGAAATTATTACTATATATACCGGAACTACATAAATATACATACTATATAAAATTGCAATGATTATTTTCACCTAATACTAAAGTTAAGGCAAAGATGTTAGTGTTGCTCTGTATTAAAAGGACTCGCCATGCATCCGTTGGGGTAGTAGAAATAGAGCGAACTGGTATTTGGCCTATACAATGACTTGCGGAGGCCAGCCGCTATACCCAGTCAGTGTCTTTCCCCTTGCAGACAAGTCTGGTACCAATTAACCAGATTATGAAGGTATGAAGCCGGAGCGGGGATCGATCGTCGAATATGTGCGTGGAAGTTGCGCTTCTAGCCACTGCACCATGTGCATTGAATGCGAGTAAAGATTACTTGAGTAATCGGAGCCTGATAATCTGTAGAGGTGACCGATTCTGTATCAGAGTGATCACCTGGTGAGGTACAGTACTCCTGGTGTGAGAAGCGCTCCCATGCCTCCCCGTTGAAGGTCGCACCAGGTGACAACGCGTGGGAACGACATCTTTAATAAATTTATGTCGCACACTGGTGTGACTTTGATCATTAACAAGTAGACGAAATGGGTCGATCGGCGGTGCATGGCGCACTCCCATCGTCGAATTGACTTCAGTAATCGGCGCTTTTCCCGAGCTCTTTCTACCGATACTCTGCCCAAAATGGACCCGAGAGATAGACCGGGTATCTCGTTGCACTGTCTTTGCCTGAGATGAAAACAGTGAGTTGAAGTGAAAAGAGGCGCCGCTCCCACGAGCGCGGTCCAAGCTCGACCCCATACCAAGCCCTTTTCCCTATTCCAATACAAAACTCGGAGAAAAACCGATTTCGACCCAAATGCTGCTATATTACTGGCAGGCATACAATGGAAAGATGCCTATTAGATTTTGTATGAAATTCATGTGCATGGCGCATCCTCCGAGATCGTTCCAAAACGGTTAAGCCTCTGCTTCGCCCCTATGGCAACCTATTTTGTGGTGGACGAATTACCTCGCCCTGAACCGTATACTTTCAGCGCACAAAATCGCCTGTCGTAACGACGTAGCGTGGATGTTCGAGCAGTGGGACGGTGATGAGAACGGACTTTTGACCAAGGTAACTCGTCCGGATATACAACTTTTGTATTGAGTTTGTGGGAATCGCACTAGAATAGAATATTGATCGATTTCAGGAAGAGCTGATGCCGCTCGAGGGCAACGGACGTGAGCAATGCGTGGCACAATTCATCGATATGTGCGGTGAGTAACTAAGCATAAAATTGTGTTCATAGAATTTTTCGGTGGGCGTGGTTACCGCAAGCGAGGGGTGGAAGCTTCGCAGTGATGGCCAAGTTCCAGTGCAGAAAAACAATAGAACGACAGAAAAATAGAAAGCAAAACAATTTTCCACATACCTTTTCTACGTAAATTATCGCTCTGGCGATCATTGGGGCGTGGTTACCGTGGATAGGGGCGTGGGTATGCACATGAGAGGCGGTCCTCCACAGTTTTGGGAGAGGCTACGACGAAAAATAAATAGGGCCAGGAAGGAGTAGAAGACGTCGAAAGTAAGAGGATTTACTTGCAGTCGAAGATGAAGAAGAATAAAAGCTGGAAAAGGGAAATGGCTTTAATAAATAATAGAAAAAAAGTAGGATAATTCATGTGCGTAAACTGAGTTATTTGGCGATGGGCGGGGTTGCCGCAGATGACGATGCGGACCTGCAGCGGACTAGCGGTTGAAACGATGGATACATGGGCAGTAGAAGAAAGGAAAAAGAGGAAGAAACTGGAGAATGATGTATTAGTCAAGCATCTAAGCTAAGTAATTCGAGGAGGGGCGGGGTTTACGCGAGAGCAGCTACATTTTGGAGCAGTTAAACGTTTCTAACGTCTGGGAGTCTTCTGCTCTTCACGAGCTGCCGAAACTGCCTCCAAGCCGGCGAGAAGCATGATGCATTGGGTGCTGTGCAAGAGGAACTGGTGGACATTTCACGAGCGCTGAAAACATCGCTCACTCACGGGAACTTGGTGTTGTTTGCCGACGTCAAACAACAAGCAAACATCTGTTGGTCAGCCAGAACCAAGCGAAACTCGTCCCGAACGTTGCCGAACGTCGACTAGTCAAGTCGTGACATAGAAAACACCTGCTGGACGGGGCCTCCAGGGTCAGAAATTACTACTAATTAAAGGACCAGATAGCAATGTACACTTACTGTACGGTGTGATAAGGGTTACTATTATCCTGGTTCACTTTTTTGCCCCATACGGGGTAGAAGTTGAGCAGGAATTATACTTTATTATACGGCCTATATAATTACATAATTAAATCGATAGAAAAAGATTGAAATTCCGACGGTTTATGGTCGAAAGCATTTGCTCTATTAGAAAAATTCTTGAAACAACTCAGATTTTTTGAATTGTTCGGGAGTGAGAGCTTGAAGGAAATGAATTCTCTCGAAGAAAATCCATCAGAATATTAATTTAACAAGTTGCAAACTATGGCAGTTCTCCATAGTGTACAATGTTGAATTAGTAGCGACAAACCGCAGGTGAAAGATCTGCTGGGTGAGCTCTACCTACCCAAGAAAATCCAAAACCAATTACATAGTTTTTTTAACCTGATTTTTTATTAAAAAACTGCGGGCTAGCGAAGTGTTTTTGGGTTTGAAGCTACCAACGAACCTCAATTTTCCTACATATTAGATGAAGGCTCTTTTGATAGGAATTTTATAGAAAGAAAAATCTTTGCTATTTCTTCCGTGGTTGAAAGTTTTATTCATCGCTACCCGTAGGTTTTAGCTCTGATTTTCCTTTTTATTTCATTCTGCTTAGTTTTGCTGCTTTACTGACCACCTCGGCTGTTGGCGCATCTTTGGATAGGCTTAAAATTATCCAGTTGATTGAATAATGTCACAAACGTATGGCGGCTCGGACAGGATCCAAACCTTCGTCTGCGTCCTATCGGATCTCTGTGACGTTAAACCACCAGCGAGCAGCTCCTTCTCACCTTGTCGGGTCTCGTCTGCGCTAACCGGTCGAGTTCAAGCCGTTTTCATCGATGACGTGACATTTCACAAGTTATTTTTAGAGTCAGACAAGTGGCGTCATGATTTTACTATGCTAAAAAATGCTGTAAACAAAATTACACCACATTGACGTGCTAACTCTAAAAATTTCCACCAAAAGTTACGCAGAATTACAGCGGCGGCCAGAAATAGCTGTGATTCGTACACTTTTTCTAAAAAGTTTCCGTACTTATGTGAAATCTGGCATCTGTTTGTAGGTTTTATCTTGACCCACTCAGATGGAGGTTTCGGTTAAAATAGACCCGAATTTGATCTGCATTGAAAGGTTTGAGAGCAGATACCCTGGAAAATCATTCCTGTTCTACGCCCCGTCCTCGATCCATGTATTGTCTAGCAATATCGTCAGCTTTCTAGAGACCCCCGAACAACCCTTGACCCCCAAAGTCTGAGTTTTTTGGTTTTCAACATCTTGGTTGGCTGGAATTGTAGCACAACAACACCATGTTCAAGTGTTACGTCGCGTAATCAGTATGTAAAAGTGGAACACTGATACGGACTGATTGATGAGGTGATGGGCAGCGACACCGGCACGCGGCCAGTTGTTTGGTGGGCAATTTCAAAGAAGTGCTCCTAGACGACTGTTTGCCGGCAAAATGGAAAAGATTCGTGCGGAAACTTCGAGCAAGGGACCCTTTGGACGAGTTTCCTAGGCAAGCTAGGTAGAGATGATTGCGTCGCGACGCGATGAAAAACAGGGCATGATCCTGGATGAGGCTGTAAACTTCTCCATCTAGCAGAGCTCTACCATCACGGACGTAGAGAAGAGGGTGTTGAGGGCTGGGTCGCGTCGCGGCGCGATCAACGGCAAGCTTAGGGCAGGAATGGCTCTAGGGGCTCCTTGCAGCTGCAACTGAATTCTGGATGGGACTTTCTTTCCTGAGTTTTTTGGATTTGAGCTATCTAGATTTCTTCCATGATATTTTTCAAACTTTCCAGATGACATGGTTGTCGACGGCAACATCTCTGTTGATGAATGGTGCGACTGTTTCTCGTTCGCCGACGATCTCCGCCACGAACCTCCATGCCACAAGCAGAAGCACTCCGTGGACCCCCATATGGCTGGTGAGGGTAATTCAAAACTATTTTCACTTTTTTGCAACACTTTTTCATCACAAATTCATCACTTCATCAAAAATTTATCCGTATGGCACTGAAGGTCCTACGACATTTGATTCGAAAGGTATTTCCAAGGGCGCGCATGACGCAGTGGTACGAGGCGCTAATTACAACGGAAGGATCGAGTGATCCGATCCTCGCTCAGGCTAATCAAGCCTTCCATTCTTCCCGGGTTGGATAAATTGGTACCAGACTTGTTGAAAAAAGTGAAGACACTGAGATGGTCTAGCGGCCAAATTGTAAAGGCCAAATACGCATTCATCATGTCTCTCCGATTCTGAATGGAAGACGAGTGTGTGGCGCGTCCTTAGTACACCTTGGTTTTTACCTTTTACCTATTTTATTACTACCATCGATGAGATATCAACTTTCCATTTGATGGCGTCGCGACGCGACCGAGCCCTTTACCATCTTCTCTATGTCCGTGATGGAAGAGTTTTGCTCAATGAAGAAGTCTACAGCCTGGTACGGGACCATACCTTGGTTTCCATCGCGTCGCAACGCGATCATTTCTACCAAGTTTGCCTAGGAAACTCGTCCAAAAGTTCTCGTGCTCTAAGTTTCCGCACGAATCTTTTCTATCGGTTGGGCTGCTCAAGGCCAAGGAATCTAATCTAGAGAGAAATAGTAGTCGGTAAGGGGTGGTGATTGTTTTGCGACGGTGGGGGGTCCGTACAGTGCATGGAACTTTGTTTACGACAGCGGGTGTCGAATTTTACGAGGATTTAATCGCGGATTGGCGATTAACATGACAGACGGACGGACGGTTGATGCGCGCGACGACCGGAGAGAGATGGCCGACGATGACTCTCGGCCGTCGGATGGAGAGCACCCGAAAGGGACCACGATTTTTGAGCTTTTTTTTCGGGTCAAAACGACATCTAGAGGCATTGACAGAGGTACTGATAGTTTCCGAATAGTGAGTAAAAGGTAAATGTAAAGTGATCGGCGTTGATTAGTCCTCTAATCATCGCGCCACGCATTCGTGTCCCGATCATAATCGCAGGGTTATGATAACTCCGTAATTAGCCTATACGGTGACTTACGGGGGCCAGTCGCTATACCTGGTCAGTGTCTTTACCTTACCAGACAAGTCTGGTACCAATTTACCAGAATCCCAATGTATTGAAGCCTTGGTTAGTCCAGATAAGGATCAATCGCTCAACCATACGGGTAAAGGTAGCATTTCTTACCACTCCACCATGCGCGCCTAACTATAGAAGGGATTTGCCTAAATATTTTGTCGAGTATCTCTCATATAGAAAGGACTAGCTAGAATGCTCTATGAATGTTAATATAAAGATGTTGTATCCTCAATCCTTAGGGGTGCTCGTAGTGCAGCGGTAAGAGGTGCTACTGACATCCCCACGATCGAACGATCGATTCCCGCTCGGGCCAACTGTACCTTCCATCCCTACGAACTAGTATAAATTTGTACTGGTTTTGGAAGGTGAGGAAACTGAGTTGGACAGCGCTGGTCCCTGCAAGTCATTGTATAGAAGAAATACGCATTCACAGTGCATCTGCAATTCCAAGTGGAGGACGAGTGCATGGCGCAACTTCAGTGAACTGATCAATGACGATCGGTTCGCCTTTATCTTTGTTGCGTTTTGAGGGAGAAGCAGAATATGGTAAAGATAGAATGATCGCTGGGGACTAAGCTATACGTGGCTGAAGTCAACAATGCAGACCACAGCCCTAAATGAGGGCTATAAATCTGCCGGAATAGTACTCTTTAGGGTATAAAGTGCCCCAGAGGAGGGGTGGATTGCTGTCCGGTTACCCGCAAATAGTCCCTCATGGCTGGAAAGCTTGACTGATGTGGGTCGGAAGGACACAATGGTGCATTAAAGGCAAGCAAGCATGTTAGGTGTAGTCTAGGTTGGGTATCAGAAGACATTCGGTACATCTTTACTGGAGTCCGGGGATTTTCATGGATTTTTCGGTGAATTAAATGCTCTTAAACCGAGAAACCATTATAGAAATATTCGTTGAGGATCAATTAAGGAAATTGCTGATTAGACAAGGCGAAAAATTAACGAAAAATCTAAGGATTCTTGCACACTGCGTAAACGAGGAAGGAGGGTTAAACTCAGTTCGCAACTCCGATAAGTTTACCCAACCCGATGAGAGGATTGGTTTTGCTTACCCATCAACGGCCCTAATCTCGTCCTTGATCTCACCGAGTCGTTTTTCTTGTTCGTTTTTCCGTTTCGCTTTCGTTATCGCCACGTATGTCCGATGCCCTTTCTCGGGTTCAAGGACGGCAGTTCAAAAAGTGCCACATTGCTGTTGATAATTTCTGATTTTTTAAAGAAAAGTTAAAAATCGATCCTTTTTGTAACTTTTTTTGTTCAAGAAAATCCGACTTCATAGAGCTATGGTAGATTGCACGAACTGGTCATTTTTGAAGGTTTTTCTTGATAGGTCCCGTGAAAAAAGTGGTTATTGATGGAAGGAACTCGACATTTTGCTACGATGTCAGTATGAACAAATAATAAATTCAAGTACCGGTTTAAAAAAATGCCGAGGCGAAATTAGTCAAAATTCGTCACCTGTTGAATGATTTTCGCTTCAAGTGTGGGCCCACGCGGCCCAATGGGTGGGCGGAGCGATGGTCGCCGCCGCGTGCGGCGTCGCGTTCTCTGTGCGCCTTGCCGCAGTCTCGTTGCCTCCGATTTTTGATACAATAATCATACTGCTTACAGTTTTCTCAAATTTTGCACGACATTATTTTCACATTTTTTACCAAATTTTTGAAATTTTAGGCGCATTCCTCCCTCGTTGCGACCTCGAGGGCTATTTCCGCCCCGAGCAGTGCCACAACGGTTTCTGTTGGTGTGTCGATCGATTCGGCAGAGAATTCGATCATTCGCGTACCAGGGGAGAACTGCCGGACTGTGGGCAGTACGGTGGGTTTTCACTTATTTACACTTATAGTAAAGTAAGTAAAGGTAAAAATAAGTATAAGCACAAATGAAAATTGGTGTAACGTGAAAAATATAGGGTCCGATAGGTGCAGTTGTAAGAGATGCTTCTGATACCTGCACGGTCGATCGATCCTCCCCCGGGCCAAACAAACCTTCCATCCCTCCGGGATCGATAAATTGTTATCCGACTCTCCTGGGCAGGTAAAGACACTGAGTTGGTATAGCGGTCGGCCCCCGCAAGGCATTGTTTAGGTCAGATGCTCATTCATCATGCGTCTACAATTCTGAATGAATGGCGAGTGCATGGTGTGTCCTCTGGGGACTGATCAACATCAACCACTTTACTTTTACCTTTTACCTGAAAAGCTAAACGAGTAGGGAATAAATGTTGGTAAATAAGAACCAAGGTTAATGAAGTCGGCTGTATATTCCTAGGTTGACTGTTACTCGCGAAAATCTCAGGAGATCGAAAGCCCTCATCATAAGTTTACCCAGCTGGTATAGATCTACTAAGTGAGATATTGAATAATTTCGCGGTATATTTCTATTCCGGAAAATTCTTCGAAAATAGCTGTATCATTTTTTTCACGAATTTTCTGAATCATCATGATTTCAGCCAACGAACTCACCGAAGAGGACAAGTCCGACCTTAGTCACCGTCTTTGAATGCGCTTTCAGAACAGCTCAACTATCAACTTTCAGACGCTTTGACGTACACCACTCACTGCCTTTTTATATTAGTTTTATTTGTAACGCATGAGGTAATAAATCGTCGCTCTTGATTTTCTGTTTTTTTTCCATAAATTGGTGAAATCTAGCCTGTTTGTGAGCGTCTGGGGCGACCGGAGTTTTTTTTTTCATGAATTACAGCTCTTTTGGCAACTGCGTTAAAAAAGAGAAAAAACAGCAAAATTCGAGAAAAATCGATTTATTCAAAGCGACACCCTAATGGAGCGCCTCAGGCAAATACGGCCAGAAAATCAGAAATTTATTATGTGGGCAATATTCGGCTAATGGACAGCGGGTAACAGTGTACAGAAGAAATATTCTTTACAAAGCACACGACATGTTTTTTTAGAACGCAAACGTTTTCCTAAATTATTTTTCTGGGTGCGGATGTAGATGTAGGGACGCTGCTGCGTTTAGACTCTGCTGCGGCAGCAGAGCGCGAGAGGGGCGGCGACGGGGCGTGGGCGGGGCTTTTAAGACAACTACGAGGAGGCGTCCTTGCAGCAAGGCGTCGCAAAATTCCAAGAAGAAATCAAAATTCTTTGCGAAATTTCATGTCCCTCTGCGTCTCTGCCCCACGCTACTGCTGCATTGCTGCCGCTGCAGAGTCTGAACGCGGCGTGATACGATAGTGGGCGTCAAGGAATAAACGGTTTCTCGGCTTCGCAGTGCTCTCCACGCTCAATTTCCTCGTACTCAACGTTCTCGCCGAACATGCCCAGCTGCTCCTTCGACACTTGCCAGCATAGAAAACCGTCGCTGTGTAGAACTCGTAAAAATAGTGGTACGTTGGTCAGCAGGAAACATAAATTACACACGAGTGACATTATAAAGTAGAATCTGAAATGATAAATATTAGTGGGTGTTCTTTTGCAATTATTTTGGTTGAAGCTTTTAGAACTGCATTCACACTCAGTTGCGGCAGTGAAGCTCTCGCGGAGGAGTGGGCGGGGCCTAACTCCGCAACTGCGGCGCCACTCCACCGCCGTAGAACGATCATTCTGCGTATCTACCGCGCCCTTAGAGGGTTTAAGCCTATTTTTGAGTACTGTTGCTCTTCTTTTTTTTCTGGTTTCACTCACGTCGACATGTTATGGTAGTTGACTATCGTCCACGCGATCAAGTACGCCTGTATGCAGAATCGAAACGGTATAAATAGAATTATATTTATATACGACACAACCCGGTACAACTCGATCATCGATGTCGACGATAGTTTGCTCTGATTCAGCACAGAGCGAATATTGAGGAATATTGTCGACACCTAAAAGTTTATTCTTGTTTTCTTCAAGTAAAATGTTTAGCATAAGTCTTAGAAGCTCAGATGACTGTAGCCGACACGACGTCGCGTCGCGGCGCGACCGAGGTCTAATCTTGATTTCAAACAGAGTGGACCCCGGGGAGTACCTCGGGCCGTTGTACCTACCTACCATAACGATTTACTAATGCTTTTTTGAGAAAAAAATGCCAAAATCACCTACCTCCATAAGCAGTGCCCAGTACGTGTAGAGAAGAAATTTGTGCGATGCGATAACTATAAGAAGGAATGATACGCTTACGATATGGTGGATCATCATCACCGTGCTGCTTACGTTCACCCTAAAATGGCCGTTTATACTCAGCAGCAGCGGTAGCGTGGACGAGTTTAGAGCGCGCTAGACAGGGTTTGCGTCATCAATGCAAACTGACGCGAACCTAGCGTACCAACCCGTCCAAGATCGCGGCGGCAGATACATCATAGGGAACAGCTTGTGCTGCGATCCACTCGGGATGGAATGCGTGGGAGCAGTTGTCGCTCAACGATGCGACGACTATTCCTGAAGCGCCCGGTGGGTCCTGGTACGACGATAAAGGACGAGTTACTCACGTGTCATGGACAACCATATCTATAGAGTCGTAGATGAAGTAGCCGGTCGAGAGGAGCACGATTTGCATTTCAAGGAAACTAAAATAATGTTGGGGGGAACCGAACATGAGTCGGGCGTTGCGGCAAGTATACACGAGCAGGAACAGCCCGATAACCTGAACAAGGTAAGAGCTATCCTTGGGTAAGTCTTACCCCAGAAAAATCCCGCTCACCGCCGCATGGGTGCCAGAGATGGTGTTGTTGATGAGGCGTCGACGTCGGAAGCCTTCTTTGTACGACGTCCAGCAGTAGATGCTCACCATCAGGTACAGCGAGTACCAGGCCAGAGAATAACCCACCAAGGGTATCAATACATCTAACGTTAGAAGAAGCCGATAATCTGGGTATGTTCTATCGATCACATCTGAAAAATCAGTAGCTTAGCTGGATGAAGGATCGACCGCAGTTGAGGCTGTCAGGCTGTCTTGCACGTTCGCGCACAATTTTCTACCGGAGCTTAATGCATGGCGCATCCCCAGAGAATCAGTCTGCCGACTCACTCTTGTCAGCAAATTGTATATTGTCGTCGACGACGAGAAATGGAAACGGTTTAGCGTAGAAATTGCCCGGAATGAATGGCAAATCGGTCTCCATTTACCTGCAATTACCGGTAAAGTTTACCCAAATCAGGTATGAATGCTTGGCAGATCGGAACAGGGGAACCTCACCTCAGAGCTACATCTATAAAGAGCCGTTCTTGGCAGGGATCAATTTGAAAATGGAAATCTCCGGCTGCTGAGCAGTAGTATAAATAGTGTTGGTTATCTTACCCAGAGCTAATCACTCTGATAGGGTGGGTACGATGTTCATGCCTAAACCAGCAGAGAGCGGTTGGTCATGTTTAGACTCGATTCGCGCGGTTGCTGCTCCCTCCTAACCCCTGAGGATATCCGTGCCCTACCTGTCTAGACGATTTCGACTAAAAGGAGGTAGAGTCGTGAAAATGAGAAGAGAAGTAGGACCGTCCGCTGAGAGGTCAGCGGTGGGACTGACTTGGTGATCCATAAAACGACCGCTCGATGGATCGAAAACGATCAATCCAAATTCGATTGTTGATTCTGAACTTTTGTAGAAGACCTGCGTCCTTAATTTGGCCTATTCGGGTGAGTGAAGTGTCGGGCAGTAGATCTGTAGATAAGCCGAGCACCATGGGGTATCCATGGGTACAAGTGATCAGAGGGTGAATGTGAATTCCGTAGGGTAAAACTAGGGTAAACCCCGTCCAAACTTTTCCCTGGTAAGATTTCCCTACCCAGGCTGGACATAAATTGAAAAATTAAAAAAATAAAATAAATTACCAAGGAGGCCCTTGTCAGAGGTGAGGCCCTTGTCTCCGACCACCACGTGATGAAAATCGGACTGCAACATCGTGTTCAGGACCCCGAATACCCCCCCCCCCTATGCAAAGTTTCAGCGAAATCGGTGATCCTAACTGGACCACCCAAGTAGCGTGGTGAGTGGTCCCCGACCACCATGGCGAAAAATGGACACCAGATTCGTGACCAGGGCCCCGGATTACCCCCCGATACCAAATTTGGGCGAAATCTAACGAAGGAAAAAATTTTTATGACTGGTGTCCAACAAGTGGAATAGTGCCCTATCCTTACTCTACGAGTACGTCGTTCAAAGCCTTGAGACCTGGGTAAACATACTCCTCGAATATTCTAACTGGACCAAACTACTTCAAACTAGAATCTAGCCGTCAGATTAGGCGAGTGGGACGTAGTTGCGTCCAGTGCGCCGCTGCCCACGCCCGACCTGAAATTCGAACGCTGGCGGTCGACCCGCGTGCCGTCGCCACGGTCCTTTGCAAATCCTGTTGTTTACCTTGCTTTTTGTCTTAAAATTTTTAAAATTAACTCGATGAAAACATAGGTTTGGGTATAAGCAGTGGTTGCTGGTAAGGGTATCAGTCAATCCACAGGGATGAACTCATCGCTATTACCAATCGAGTAGTTAGTGCACTTTTGTGTTCAGTAGGATTCCCCTTTCCTGAGCTCCGACAGTCCTTCTGATTACATTGTGGACGACACAAAGATGTTTTTCAGTCAAACTTTTACCACGGCTTTTAGTTAAACTTTTACCTAGCATCAAAAGTCGAGGTTTGTCAGATTGGGTTAACTGCGGATTTTGCTGGATACAAAAAATTCGTTGACAACTTTAGCCGAAGACATCTTTTTGGTTAAAAACAATACCAAGCCCGCAAAAGTGTCTGTCCAGCGTGTTCTCTAACGAGTTCTGCATTTCGGGACTTTTTATCAGTGTTACAGCGATAGGTTGGGCCCGATCTCGTTAGGGAACACGCTGTAGTTTTTTCCAAGTAGTGACGCCAAGGTCCCCCATTTTATCGTTTTTTGAGATTGAGAAGATGCTAGAATTCTTCTGGTTTGCTGACTCTACGTAAACTATCTAGCATTTCCAGCCATCAAAGTGATGGTAGCGGTTTTCTTGAAGGTTTGAAATATTTAGTGACAGTTCTTCAAAGTAATCATTTCTCTCCTGGAATTCCTGTTCGCAGAAAACTACGAGGTTCTAGGATAATCCGAATTGTCGATGAGCGTTCCTGGGAAGCATTTGTACTATCGGATTGAGGATTTGTTTCGGCTTCTCGTTCTAATCGCTTATCAGTTGATGATTAGATGATAGGTCGACCAGCTTCACCCATTCAAGTCTCCTTTGGGTAAGCATCGTCAACATCCCGTCATCGTCACGTAGAAGTTCCTAGTTTAGTCAAACAGGCTTTTTCATTGAAACTATCAACTTACCTATCAGGTGGTGTACGTTCCACATTTGTTTTTTTTGATTGCCAGTAAATTATACAGACCTCCTTTTTCTTTTATTTTATTTCGGAATTCAAGGTGTTTCAGTATAGTTTAAACTGCCTCAATTATATTGTACTGGCATTCCTGTGGTCGGAGTAAACGTTTCGTAATTTCAACCAACATTCGCTCATAGAGTTTATTTCGTGTGCTGAGTAATCTTTGGAAGATCTAGTGCCTGCCTTAGAATAGCAAAACTCAAAAAAGTCAAAAATCGCTCTTTTTTTATAAAGATGTCTAGACCAATACACTGTTTTTGCTGATATCTCGCCTAGAGGGATCTCACATATCTGGTGCCCGTACTTCAAGTTTCGACAAAGATCATTTTTATCGATAAGTAGTTTGGTCTAATTGGGTTGATTTACTCACTGATTTAATTGAAACTTTGTCTAGAACGGTTTTTGGGCATGCTGATTACGAAAGTACCCCATTCGTCTTTAAGCTAAACTAAGGCCATTTTCTGCTAAGGTGACCAGAGAGTCTCAGGATTCAAATAATAACAAGAAATTCTTCCAGATTCTATTGATCCAGTAAAAATTACGCAAAAAAGCTTTGTGGCTTGCAGAGCACACGAATGAAATTGTTGACGGATCAATATTTAAGTTTTGTTTTGAACGGAAGCAAGATTTCTCTTGCAGTTTAATATCGTTTCCCGTGTTTCAATATTTAATAACTCCGTCTTCCTAGGTTGTGTGAAACTATGTGACCCATAAGCGGTCAATTATTCTCCTTGAGAATTTATTATAATTCGATCGCAGTTTCCCCACCAAAATTTCGCAGGGACGTTGGGTAAATAATCTCGCAATGACGACAGTACTCCTATTCAAATGGTTACCTTTTGTCCAGAGTGGATCCGATAAATGTTGACAAAATAGGCGCACAGACACAGGGGGCCAAATAAAACCTTGATAGCACTTTGCAAATAGAAGATGGCAAGATTACCTGGTCTAAAACAGCCAATTTTAAGATTGAGTTCAGTTTACCTTCTGGTTGGGTAATTCATTGAGTAATGAGTTCCGTTAGTTCATCGTTTGAGGTAATGGTCTTCTAGTCTTTCTGGTCGGGTCATTGTTACGTCTTTTACCGTAAGTCTACGTTCAGAATGTTTTCGCCCCTGAGTTTATGATTGCGCAATATATTCACAAAATTATAAAAATCAAAATTGTAAGAGAGACTAAGGTACCGTCAGACAAACGAAGGATTTTGTATGGGTAAGAGAAGAATTTTCAACTACCACCCCTTCCTTTGCTTCCACTTTTGTACTCATTTCGAATTCAGTGTTTTTTTCTGTAATTTCGGTGGGAAATTGTAACAGTAGCGTCGTCAACTGTCAGCGAGCGAAATTCGTTACTCATGGATTGAGTATTATCGGGCGACCAAGGAAGATGGGACTACTAATAATAGGAAAAACACGAAAAGTTATATCGTTCGATAGATATGTTCCTTTGTCTTTGTTGCTTTGATTTCTGCGAGGGAAGTTTTGGTTCAGTCATTATGTATGAGTTATTGAGCAGCTTCTAATATAGGGTTTCATCAAAATGAAATCAATATCTCTGGATTTTGTCGATGAATGTCACATTTAATCCTTGGGTAACGATGAAGTCGGGTGATTTTTACGGGCTGGTGTACCGCAAATTGTCCGGCTGTCATAAGGTAATCGGCCTGTCGTCGTTGATGGCTTTCGTTGCTAGGCTGACGATGGCTGATCGGAGCCCCCTCTGGCTCTCGTCGGCTCCCCCCGTCGTCGTCGTCGTCGCCCGTCTGGGTCCTCCATCGACCAGACTCTGACACTGATTAGAGGCCATCGGGACTCCCAGCTCACTGGACTCCACGGCTGTCGAGTCAGCACCCTCTTGGGACATTTTTACTCGTTTTTTTTTACAAAAATTCGTTTCGTTAGAAGAATACTTCGTATTTCATAAACTGCCATATTCCAAGTTCCGTGAGTAGTTTGTTGGTTTATAGGTTTATTTTAAAAGGTCCGCATAACTCCCCCCACCAGGAGGTGAGTCCACCGGTGTTTTTCTGGATGTTCTGGATTTTCTGGATGATGGATGTTTTCACTTTTTCGAGTACTTATTTAGGACATCGGTAAACAAAGATAACAGAGACTAAATGCTGTAGGAAACCTTTTCAAAAGTGGGGAATATGGGAAACGTGTTCATATATTTACTCCAGATTTCCATATGCCATCGCATTTTCGCTTTAACTTTCCCTTAGGGTTTTATTTCATCTATGTTTTTCACTATTTGTCAAAATATATTCCACCTAAAACAACGTAATCGAACAGGTTTATTATTGCAATCATTAGTTTTTAGCATTTTATTGGCATTTATCGAAGTTTTATTATTTCACTCCGCTATTGATTCTTCACCATCTATGTTTTTCACTATTTGTCAAAATATATTCCACCTAAAACGACGTAATCGAACAGGTTTATTATTGCAATCATTAGTTTTTAGCATTTTATTGGCATTTATCGAAGTTTTATTATTTCACTCCGCTATTGATTCTTCACCATAAGGGAAACTTGTTTACTGGATGTATCACTTGTAAAGCGGATTGTAGGCTGAGCTGCGAGACAGTAAAGCTGCTCAGGGGTTGACTGATTCCTGAGTTTTCACGACATTCTTCTCTTATTCTGTGATGTAGGATCAAGGTTTTGGTTTGATGATCTGACTCAAACGTTCGAACGATCGATCCTCGCTCGAGGTCAGGCTGACCTCTTGACATCCCGTCACCCGAGAAATCAACTTCAGACTTAGATTGTGAAAAGGAAAGGTGTATAGGCCGCACTTGATGTGAAATTTATTCAAAGCGTTAAACACCAGGCCCAGCTCAAGACTATCGGTAAGCGACCAGCTTACCTATACTACCTTCACTGAGGTAGAATTTTACTCGGACGAGTATAAGTCTAAGTCAGGATTGTTACTATTCATGATATTCCATATGTTCATGATCTTCTCCTCGTGATGGCCGTCACGGCTTGATTTGTTTTTGATTCATTTTTTAATGTACGTTTAAATTACGTTTTGATGTACCATCTTTTTTCCAGGCAATGTCAGATTCGGAGGAAGAAAAGTTAGAGAAGAAGGAGAAGAAGCAGAAGAAGGAAAAGAAAGAGAAGGTTCGTCAGTATCTTTGAACTTCTGAAAAGTTGTGGTGCCAATATGCAATGCTTCTATTTTAGCCAGAGAAGCGAAAAATTGAAAGCGACTCCTCGTCTGATGAAGGAGTGGAGGACAAAACTCCGGTGAAAAAGTCGAAAGGCGGTGCTAATCGGATCAAGAATGCCGACGGCGAGGAGGTTTGACTATGAATTTTCTTTAGAATTTCAAAGTTTTACCCATTTCTCAATCCACTGGCTGTCAGGAAAGTTGGCCCTTTCTTTGTGTGTGTTGTTTCAAACCACCTTGGCTAAGGTTTGTTCATCTTCGAGGGAATTATTGGAAATTTGCAATTTTGAAGTTTATTATCAAAATATTTATTGTATTTCCTGTCTCGCATTGGTGAATAGTGTTTTATATGCTAGCTTTTCTATTCCGTTTCTATTCTTTAAGTTGTACATGTTTGCTCTTTTCTGCAGATGATCGAAATCGGAAATATGCGCTACGTCACGGTGAGAAGTTTCCGTGGAAAATCTCTCGTTGACATTCGCGAGTACTACTTAGATAAGGTATGTTTACATTTTCCACCACCTCTTTATTTATCTATTTATTTACTTTTATTTGTCCCTGTTTACTCTTCCTGTAAGCGCTTTTCAGGCTTCTGGTCAGATGCGACCCGGAAAGAAAGGAATCAGTATGAGTAAAGAGCAGTACCAGAATTTCAAGGCCGTTATGAGCGAGATCGATGCAAAACTCTGAGAATTTTCCCGTCTTTCATTGTTTAAGCGCAAGTGTTGATTTGTTTTATATGTTGACATCATGTTGAACTTTGTTATTCTGCATTGTTTCTCATTTTCCGACGTTTTAGATCTCAATGAAGAGCTCTTACAATTTATCGTGTCTTTCTGAAGCGGTTCATTAACCAACCTATTATCGCTACTGACTATGTTATTATGGTGTGATTTAAAATTCATTGAGATAAATCGAATAATTTTTCACATTCGTTTCAGCACCTCATAATCGATCGATACGGTTGAATTTCCGCGACTACCACGGGACGCAGGTTGTCAAATGTCATCTAACGATGGATGTAGCCGAAGCGTTGAGAGTCTTGCTGGAGCCGCAAGTGACGAGATGAGGAAGCAACAAGCGGTACGTTTATTTATTTATTTATTTATTTGTGGGTGTCATAACGATACAGAAACATACAAACAACTGCAAATAACCAAGTATAAGTATAAGGAACTGATCAACAAAACAACTAAAATATCAGAAGATATAAAGTATAGGAACAGAAAATCAGCTAACATCAACATACTGGGCAAACGTTCGTTTGATTTACTTTTTTTTTTTACCTTTTATTTATTTATTTATTTATTTATTACATGAACAAGCCATGCATCGGTGATATGATAAATAAAATGACAGACAATCAACATCAACATTAACTACATTTCACAATTTTGAACATATGTTTTCAGTGAATAAGATCAGTGGGTTGAGGTGTGTTCAGATGACAGTCTAACAGGTTAGAGAAACATTTTAAATCACTTGGTATGGATAATTTTTTACATAGCTTAACCATATCAGAACCAGCACGAACAGAAAAGAATTGTGGGCGGAACCTAGTTCTGGCTTTCGTACTTTACTTCGTACTTTTGTTTACCGTTTGTTTATTTGTTTGTTGATTTTCACCTAATTTTCACTGAACTAATAGACTTAAATACCGTTTCGGCGTGTAGGGTGGCCGTTGTCACCAACCTTCTGATTTTCTAAAGATGAAGGGTGAAGGTGGTTGAGAGGTAAGGAGTAGGGTAGTGACGAAGAAGCGTCGGACGCGTCGAAATGGCGCCTTTCTCATCCAAAGTCTTTTTCAGACAAAAAAAAACGTAAAACTCATGTTGTCGAGAAATAGAGAATCTTATAGAAAAACTACTATTATTGTTGTAAAATTTTAGAACGTGGTCATATGTTCTTCAGGTGTCAGCTCTTCACGTTGAAAATATGTAAATTGACTCCTTCAACCGCATCAAAGTTGTGGCAAACCCTATACAGTGCGTTTCAAAAGTATGTATCCACCTTATATTCGGTAATTTCACGCTTCGCGTTCGTTTTCACGAACCGACGTTTGTTGCATTAGATTCCTCGTGGTCAAAAATATCTGGGTTGCTCTTCCCAGTAAAAATAATCACCTCCAGCAAAAACAGACCGTTTTTGAATTTTTTTGTTTGTTTCAAAATATGTATCCACTTGCAGAAAAAACAATTTCTATCTAATTTTTAATAGTCGATCGGACCACCATTTTCTCTTATGACATCGAACACTCTATTACCCATGCTACCCACAAAGCTTCGGATCACCTCGTCGCTGACGTTGTCCCAAACTGCCACCACTGCCCTCTTCAGCTCTTCATCAATCAATCAATTTATTACGTTGTTTAAGACAAACGTAAGACACGTTGTTTAAGACAAACGTACAGACATCGCTACTGAACTGCTTGTTGTCCGCGTAGACCGGCCGGACAACAATCCTCCACATGTTCTACATATGGTTACAGTCAGGAGAATAAACTGGCCAGTGCACTGTCCGGATGCGGTTGCGCTGGAGCCAATCAGTAGTCGATCTAGACACATGCACCGCAGCGTCATCTTGCTGCAGAACATGTGTCTGCTTCCTTCTGCCTTCCAAGAAGGGAACAAGCCTGGACTTCAGCACACGTTGGTACTCCAGTCTGTCCATTCGACAAGACGAAAAGCTGAGCTTCAACTTTCCGCTGCTGTAGAAGCCGCCCTCATTAACGAGCCGCCTCCAAAGTTTCGTCGAGCGAACACCATGGGAGGTTGTCACAGGTCTCTCCAGTAGTGCCGGAAGCCATCAGGACTATCTGGGTTGAACTTTTTTTCATCATTGAAGCCTTGCAGTGGAACTCCGCCAAAACTTGCGATGTTAATGTGGCGAGTATGTCGCTACCTCGTCTCGCTGTGTCACCATTTTCTTTCGCGCACAATCCAATCTCCCCCGCTTACAGAAATCCATGTGGCGAGCTGCCTCTTGCATGGTTCGTCAGCAGATGTGGTCGTTCATCCGCATTGAGCGGTAGATCGTCGTTTGCGAAGCAGCTGGACCCGTACTGGAACGAATTTTGTTGACACCCCATGTCGACACCATGCGACCAATTCTCCGATGATCCTGACTCGAAAGCAGTCGTGGACGTCCAAGTGAAGGTGCTGGTAGATAGCCGACAGGATTCCGAAGATCGAATCCATGCGAACGGCCGAGTTGGAGAGCAATGTCGCGATTTGACAAGCCCGTGCCCTTGAGGGCCTGGATGTGAGCTTGTTCCTCTAATGACAACGCGCTTCCATGAATCTGCATCGTGGTTATTTTGTAGTGTTCGACAAGAGCACTATTCATATTCCTACTTTTCCGCCAAAACGAAGCACATCGTTTGAGGGGGGAAAGTGAAAGCGCGCGGAGTCTCGAAGTGAATACATATTTTGAAACAAACAAAAAAATTAAAAAGCGGTCTGTTTTTGCTGGAGATGATTATTTTTACTGGGAAGAGGAACCCAGATATTTTTGACCACGAGGAATGTAATGCAATAAACGCCGGTTTATGAAAACGAACGCGAAGCTTGAAATTGCCGAATATAAGGTGGATACATATTTTTGAAACGCACTGTATTTCTGCCGTTGTGGAAGCCACTATGTAGATTACACACTATCATTCACCATCTTTCTGATGGTTTTTGGTAACTATTCAATACGTTTCTAGTAGCTGTGGTAACTTCTCAACAAAATTGAGAACCGATAAGTTAAGATTTTCACCAATAAAGAAAACTTAGGAAACGAAAAGTCAAGCTGCTCGTGTTGGATCAATAAATAAAAAATAAACGTGCTTGAGTTAACTTTCCAATAACTTTCCAGGAAAGTATAACGTATGGACCTACTTGTTGTGATTTTGCTCATTATTATGAATGTTCGAGTATGATTTTGGGGACGTTTTTATTCATAACTTCGACTTCTTTACCGGTTACTGTCTGTTGGTAGCTATTGGTAGGAAGTTGATATTCCTTAAAACCATCGTCTTTCCAAGAAGTAATCTCTTAAGGTGGTTTATGTGATAGTACAACCATTGTCTTAGAAGCATTGTTTAAGGAGAGGAATCGTTCTGTCGACAGCCCGTTGGGCCATTTGGATCCGTCCAGAATCACGCACATGGTTGTGGATCAAGTGGGACTTGCCGGTCATGCCGTTCATCCCGACAACGATGGTTTTGTTGTTCCGGGGCCTCCCTATCAGGTAATAATAGTTCTGTTTCATTATGAATTTATAGTTTTATTACCGCGTTTTTTGCTGTTCACTAAGGTATACTAGAAGTTGTGGTGGTGCTGGAATCGTTGCAAAAATCGCGGCACAGCCGGAACTCGAACCCGCGTTTGGGGCCTTTATGATGCTTCGTTCTTAAAATATTTGTTTTCTTCCAATTTGAGAACGTTACTCAGATCTCCTTTTAGTTTGATTCGGAAATCAAGGAATTTGAATGAAGTTTGAACCGTTTAAAACATATTCTTATTTGACATTTATTTGCAGCAATGGCCACGTTCTTCTCCAGTCTCGAGCCCAACTGTGATGTCTTCTCCGTCGAGAGGTAGGCGATGCTTCTTATCTTTGTAGTTTAGACATTTTTCACTAATTTTCGAATTTATTGTATCGATTTCTACAGATGGAGACCTTTCTTATTAATTCGTGGAAAATTTCGCTAAAGGTACAAATTCCATCGAGGACGTGAAGCTCTAATACGGGAGTCTTTTCACATTTGCAATACAAACGAAAAATGTTTAACAACAACATCAAATATGGAATTCACTAGATGGATAGCGATAATAAGGTTTATCTATTAAATCTACATTTTCTCTCCTATTTGTCTTACCGGGCGCGTGTGGTACATGGGCAAGAGGCCTTTCTGGCAACCCACGGTCGAGCGATCCATTTTAGCCCAGTTTAAGCAGGCCTGTCATACATCCCGGCTTGGGTGCATTGGTACCTGACTTGTTTGTGAAGGTAAGGATACTGACGTGGTATAACGGCTGACACCCGCAAGTCATCGTGTAGGCCAAATACGCATTCACTATGCTGCCACGATTCTGAATGCACGTGGCGCGCTCTTAGGGAGCTATTCAACGCCGATACCTTCACCTTTTGCCTTTTAAATGCTTCTGGTGACCCCTTGAAGAACTCATTCCATTGCTTACTTCTCTCCTGGCTCAGCCAAGAAAAAATCCCTCTCGCCAGACAGCCAGTCGGCCACCGCTGACCCCCTGCGCGACGTGCCGTTCGTTTTTAGGCTGGGCACACGCGCTATTGGTGGGGGGGGGTGAGCGACGAGAGTGAGAGGTGAGAGGAGAAAGTGGGGGGGGGGCGGGTATGGTGGGCAGTAGGGGCACAGTGGGCAGAGGAGATGCCACCACACCCCACCACACACAGAACACACACTCTCACCCGGCCGCACGACCGAGAGAGGAAGAGTGCGCGGCAGACACGCAGGGTGGGCTGGATTGGATACTTCTACTGGCCCCGTGGGTGGTTGAGTGGCCCCCTCAGTTGTGGTCAGCTGCAGGCAGCCCTGCTGGCAGCTTTCCAATGGGAACAGTTTCTATCGGTTCCCTTATGATCGATGTCCGTCATCCATGCGATTGATTTTCGCCTTTTCCGCTCATTTTTTGTGGTCCCTCTCGTTTATTTGTCGATGTTGTGGTCAACGGCAGGCAATCCTCCCGGCAAGTTTCCAGTGAGAACTGTCCTCCGGCCAGGGGTTGATTTACCCAAGATATCTTTTCAGGAGCTCTCCGATTTCGGATGAGTTTTTTTTTAAATTTTGTTTTACTTATCCTCTATTTGTCGGTGTTGGGGTCAGCTGCGGCTGCTGTGGTCAGTTCTGGCAGGATCGATAAACCCACCACCACCTTTTCAGTCGGTGTCATTCTTTGGTGCGATCGTTTCCCCTTCCCATCTTTTCTTTTTTTGCTTTATTTATCCTTTTTTGTCAATGACTAGGCAACCGGAACAGTTAGACTCCGGTGGTTTATATAGTTTAGAATCTCAACTACACCTGAGGTCGGCGTTTCTACCATTTTTTACATCATGTGAACCTTTTGTAGGAGTTGAGAGCTGAGTTTGGCCTCCTTTAGCCGATTATTTTGGTCAGAAGCTTTTTATGAAAGTCATCCGATGGCATATGTCCATTCTATTCGGCCAGTAAAGGCCTCGGCTGATCAAAAAATCAAAACGCGAAAATCAACCTAAAGCTTGAAATAGTGGTTGCTCAAAGTCTATGGGTAGGGTCGTAGTTGAGCCGGGTAAGTCTGTATTCAGTGGGTGTTTCTTCGATTTATTTCTCTTTTTACCGGTGCACTCTGACCATCAGTCCCGCACGGTGCTGCTGGCGGGCTTATTCACGCCCCGGCCGACTTCGATCTGTCTGGTGACAGTTCGCTCATCGACGCATCGATTGCTTCCGGTCAGCCGGCCGGCTCGCTTTCTAGGAGGCAGTAGGTTTTTAGGTTTGGTGGAGGGCCAGAATTTCTCCTAAGTTAGTGGCAGTAATACAATCTTTATTTTTTTTAAACCCTACATATTTTAACGCTTTTACTGCGTGTGATTTTGGTGTCTTGTTATTGTTTTATTACTTGTTATTGTTTTGGGTAGAATTTTCCTGAAGTTAGTGGATGAGGTTGAGCAGTAATACCATCGGGTGCGGGTTTCCCACCTATTATGCCCCTATTCGTGCGTTGCTTATTGTTTGATTGACGTTCAGGTGTTTTTCAGAGCGAGTGTGGTATATTCCTTTCATGTGTTCAACAGATTTTCAGACTCCTATTCCTTGAAGGCCCTTTTTACATTTGTTGCTTTTATTATTATTTTGATGTCTTATTATATTATTATATTGTTTCGTTTTTTTGGTTGACTACGCATATTAAGTGGACCTAAGTTCAGGCAGCAAAATGGAACCTTATATTGAAGTTGTTGTATTTTGATAAGGATTAGAGTCTTACTCGGCTTATTCACAAAGAAAGTTACCCATACTTGGGATATCTTTTTACCATGAAGATTTTTTTAAAGATTTCAAAGGTTTATTCCGATATTCATGACGACGTAAGTTGCCGCAGGCTGCCAGCTAAATATTTTTCGTATAGCTCTCTAAACATAGTTTCTTCAATTCCTCTTTCGAACTCGGCTGAATTGGTGCAATTGCACAGACAGGTCTAGGACTTGAAAATGTATGGGGTATATGAATGGTATAATAAGAAGTTCCGAGCAAAAATACTTTCTACTCGTATTTGTTTATGAAAAGTAGTTCGTAAGGTATATTTCGCGAGAAACATTTCTGACATTCTATTAGTAGTGCTAGGTTTTTTGATGAATAGAAAGTATTTTTGCGTCGAATTCCTTTTTATACTTATCCTCCTTGTATGCCCCCCACACCTTGGGAGGTACCGGCATTGATCAGTCGCCTAAGGACGCGCCGCGCATTCGTGTTCCATTTTGAATGGTAGAGGCATGGTGAATGCGTCTTTGGCGTTTATAGTGACTTGTGGGTGCCAGCTGCTATACCAAATCAGTGTCTTTACCTTCCCCGGACATGTCCGGTACCAATTTACCCGAATTCGGAAGGAGGGAAGGATTGGTTAGCCCGGGCGGGGATCGACCACTCGGCCATGCGGGTGTTAGTAGCGCCTCTTATCACTGCACCACGTGTGCGCACCCCTTGGAAGCGAGCGGTTTTTTGGATGAAAGTGCTCAGTCGCTGGGAAAGCGACGATTCCAAGAAGTGCGGCTCAAGTTAGGCTGGGGAATATCGTCGACCAACGTCTTGAGGGCAGCGTTGCCTGGGCGTCGCATCCTGTTGGGCGCGCACCTCCACCACCCCACTACCCATGTTCTCCGTCGTCATAAAACTGAGCACTTGCCTGCTTGCTTCCGCCGCCCCATTGTCATTCCTTGGGCTAGGAGTCCTAGGAGCTCCTAGTCTGCGGTAATTTTATTTTTTGTAAAAAAAAATTCCACCATTTCTCACCACCGGGCCGATAAAGATAGCCTGTCATGCTACTCCATTCTGATCTTGGGGTCCTATGTTGTACTGCATTCTATTTCATTTTGTCTATGGTGCTCTTTATTGATTGATTGTTTGATTGATTGGTTTTCTGTACCCAACGGCACGCTAACCTACCACAGTTCACGAAACCCAGAACATCGGCATACAAAGTAAAATGGAGCCAGAAAAACAAAATAACCAAATTAAATGGTTAGTGAGACACTGGGTCGGGTCTAAAGGTATCTTAAACATGGGTAGTTAATCTCCTAGTTTATCTATATGTAGTCTATAGGAGATCTTAACTTTCTCTAGTTTCTTTCATCCCTCCCATCGTGAGAACAATGTTGCTGGAATGTTTCGATTCTTTGTTTTATTTGTTAAATAGACCATGTTGCATCTCACCATGTAAAATATGTAACTATAAACGTAACTGTAAATTAGACAACATCCTCATTTTGCTATCGCGTGGTATCGGTCTCGCCACCTGAGTAGAATTTCGATAGCTCTCCTAAACGTTCTGCATTTTCAGTGATGGACGGCTGTGGACAGATGCAACCGCGAATGGGAACACCGACGAATATGATGCATATGCAGCAGGGTGCGTGTTTCTCTGTTATCTCATTTTTCTGTTAGAATTTTTCTTTCACCTAGATGAAATGGTTTTGCTCTATAATATCTTTGCTTACATTGCCTTTTCCTTTTGTTTTCTTTTGGATTTCCAAAAATTGGCTTTATAAAGGTCAGTTGAGTCTGGTTCGTGCAACTTCTTCTCGCTCTTGTCTGTAAGTCCTTGTTCAGAATGTAAAGTTTGGTTTCTTTAGCTCTTTTGTGACATCTCAGAGCTAATCAAATCCAGATAGGTGTCCCCTGTACTTTCTAATGAATTTGATTACATCAGTAAAATAGGGCCTTCGAAGAAGGTCTGCCCGTATCCAAATTTCGAATGAATACGAACAAGTCGTCGACCTGGAGTGCTGCTGGGTAGTTATTTTCAATAAACCACCTAAATTTTTCAGAACTGCCAAGTTACGATTCAGTGATTAGAAAGGATATGTATGGTTTAGAAGCAAGAAACACATTTCAGAGAACATATTTTTTTGTTGGTAAAAGAGCCGAAGAGCAAAAGATCCTTGTTAACATTTCGAATTTGGTAATGGTGTTCGTTCGTACTTTTGGATTCAATGCTGTCTTGATCGCATAGTTTTTAAGCCTCCATATTAGTTTCAAAGTCTTTTGAAAGTCAGTGGGACATCAATGTGATGGATAATTTGAGGTTTTTTTGGCCAATTCCACCAGTAAGAAGGATCAATATGAACTTATCCAACTGAAAGGTGCCACTTGCATTTAATCATCAGAAAGGTGTTAAGCACTAGCTTTTATCACTAATCTTCTAATGGAGATGATTACGGCTAATTCAGTTCTTCCTCTCCTTTTGCTCACTCCATTCCATTCTCTATATAATTCTTTATGTAAATCCAGCGTCTGTGGAGTTATACAGTCGTCTTTTCCTAGTTGTTTCCAGTTGTTTCAAAGGAATTTGGGAATTTTTCAAATTGTTTTTCTTCAGTTTTTGCCCTCTGTAAAACGTTTGGTAGAGTGCAGTATTCCTTTCCGGTCCTTTAAATTCTCCTTGATCCTGAAGTTATTCTAATTTTTTCTAATTCTGGCTAATTTTTTTCTAATTTTGCCCGATTTCCTGTGGTTATAAGTGTGCTTCTAATTTCAATTTGTCGCCAATTTTAGGGACCATGGGAAGTCCATCGGTATGCAGTGGCCCGATGACCCCTCAGCAGCAGCAGCAGATGGTTCAGCAACAGCAGCAGCAACAACAGCAGCAACAACAACAACAGCAACAACAACAAGGCATTATGCAGGGCCAACCAACACCCACTGGACAGTACGATCAGGGCGGATTCACACCACAGCAGCAGCAGATTCCGCAAGGCTATCCACAGGGGATACCTGAAAGTCCAGGTAGATTTTTGTTTTTTTTTCATTCCATTTTAGAGGAGGTTATTACTGTTAATGCAGCTTTTTTGTTGTACTTTCATGTTAGTTCCATAGATACAGTACCGGGAGTGCCTTTATACTTCATCTTCCTGGCAAACTGACAGATTTATTGTTGGTGAAACTATAAATCAGCACCAAAGTTAGTAATTGTTGCGCTCCTAAGCGCCTTCGGCGCCATTTTATTCTCTAACCAAGTTCGTTGCCGACTGTAGGGTATAGAGTGTAGTGGGTACACTTATACCTTCTTTCACTTATAATACATGTATTACCTGCATTAAGGTGCGATGCATATGCAGCAGCAGATGATGGTAGCCGGCCAGGGTGATGGATCCCCGGGAATGTATGCCCGACAGCAGCAGATGATAGGTCAGCAACAACAACAGCAGCAACAACAACAACAACAGCAGATGATCAGCCAACAGCAACAACAGCAACAACAAATGATGGGTCAATCGTCAGCTATCATGGGACAACAGGTGAGAGTTTGCGGTGGACGGAGTTTGAAAGCTTGTTTTCTGTCTGAGCGACATTTTTGGGGAATTACTTGAATTGTATTTATCTATCTATCTATTGGATAATAATGTTGTAGATGATGGTGCCTCAGCAAATGGGCATGATGCCTGGCAACCCTCAGCAGTACTATGCCCAGCAGAACCCGCAGTGGACTCAGCAACAGCAACAGGTAGGTGTTTTCTCCTTAGTGGAAGTTGCTCGTAGCGTAACTTTTACTTTTTTGAAGTTTTCATCATTGTTAAGTTATTAACTGAATCATTTTACGACTGAATTGTCAAATTCGCCTTCGGTGTTTTTGGTAGTGCTAGGGTATTCGTGAAAGTCGAGGCTTTGGTGGGGTTCGAACCCGTGAATCGTGAAATATTTGGGATTGTGGTGGTGCCAAGCGTACTCTTGAGCCTATGTCATTATTTATAATATCTGTATCATTATTTTATCATTATATAGAGCATCAAACAATGCAAAATTAGATCCGAAAGATGGAAGGTCTCTGTCTTCCAGAGCTCTCGGGAGGGCTTTTTCCTGCTTTGCAAGGGCCATTTTTCTGGGAAGTATGTTAGCTTAAACCTTTTCTGGATAAAATCTGTTCTTTCATCTTTTCAGGTTAATCTTTTCCAATCCAATAAAAGTGCTAGTTTCTATGTTCTACTAAAGTTTACCCAAAATATATTTTCTATTTTTTCCATTTCTCAGATGCAGCAGCCTCATTTCGTCCGCCAACCTCAGATGATGGGCGCAGCACCTGGACAGCGAGTGATGATCCAGCGCGTTCCCTACCCACCGGGAGCAGGTATGCCTGATAACATTCTATCATTTTGTTAACAGTTAGTTGCGCTCATGGCTTCATAATTCGTTCATTTGAAACGTTCCGATTAGTTTCCTACAAAGAGTTGAATTATTTTATATTTGCCATATTCCCTTAATTCAGCCCATTTTGGTGGCGGTTAGGAAGCTAGGAGCGCGACTCGACTTTTTCTGTTTTTTGTTTTCTTGTTCTGTCTTGTCGTTAGCCATGTTGCTCTCACAGCTGAAAGGAATAAGTGGAGTGTCAAATAAGTAATTAAGTAGAACAAATACAAATGAGGTTGTTCAACCATTTTTCCTTGTATGTGGAATATTGTACTTTGTCCTGGGGAAGAACAGGTTTACAAATCATGGGTATTGTATTCTTTTATTTTCTGTCAAATTTATCCAGAACCTGCTGTCTGTGGGAGAGCATCCGTATGTTTACATTTTTCTTTTTTTCAATTTAGTTACAAAGCGCAAAGTGAAGACCTTATTAGTTCGCTCTTTTGGAGACCAAATTCCCCGATACTAATTCGTTGCTTGGAAAGTCGTGGGACATATTTTAATCCATTGACGACAGTGTGTCCCGCCGGCAGGACACACCTTATGATCCGCGGTGGACTGTGTGTCCCGCCAGTGAGATACATCTTTTGTACCGCGTGTACCCGTATAATCCGGGCCGTGTGAGCAATGTTACAATGTTGTACTACCCACGTAGCCTTCGGCGAGCCACACTTTAGGGTCACGTGGGTCATATAGCTCAGCGACGGGCTACACTTTTTGGTGTCGTGGGTCGTGTATCCCAACGAGTGGCTACGCGTCCTCCTTCTTGGGGAGGCTCTCAGGATAGGAGTGTTCATTTGGGCAATGTTACTACCCATTCTAAATTTTCCGTTTTATCAAAGTTTCAAGATATTCATCAAGTGAACGACCCTTCAACAAGCTCAAAAAAGGGTCTGAAAGTCGTCTACTTCTAATGGTTACATGAGGAAGTTTCAAAATCAGCATACACAGGAGAATTGTTTTTATGATTATTTTGAGGTAAATTAATGCTTCTGAGACAATCTCTTCACTGCACGTGCGCGCGGTCCCCTGCGCCAGACACGCAGGGAGCGCGCGGTCGTCAATGGGTTAAGAGAGTTGTCTGTCCCTTCATCTTCTGTGGTTATGAACGGAGGGAATATCGATGATTTATGTTAATAATGACGGGCGAAGAATTTGATATAAATCCGCGGCCGTAGAGGAGAGTTGATTCATTGCACTTGCATTGCAATTCAGTTGATTCATTGCACCACACTTATGCTTGGCTCGCTTGTCCACCCTTTTTGCTTATATTATTTTCCAATTTATTTGTTTTCAAAAAGGATGGTAGTTATTAAGCCATAATAAGTAAGCATAGTCGCAAAGAACTCAAAAAACAGAATGTCAGATTAACAACTTGGAAATGAAGAAGTTATTTTGGCACTCACTGTACCGTGATAGCATTTCCTAGCCGACGTTTGTTACTCTGCTTAGTCGAACGGCCAGCCATCCACACTTTACAATCGCGTTTCTCATATTCTCCGGTTGCGGTTCGTGCAGCAGCAGCTCAGTTTCGTTCTCTTTTCTGTTTTTTTGTTCAGATTCTTCTGAAATCTGAAATCGGGGACAACTCGCGATCTTCGTGCGTGAATGGAATACGAAAGCAGGCTGATCCGTGATCCGTTGATCATTTCACCCTTACCCTTACCTTTAGCCATAACCGCCTAATGGGCTAAATATGGAAATCCACCGTGTTGGGGTAGCCGACTGGGATATAATGTTAGTAACATAAAAAAACAAAAAAACACGCGTAGTAACACATCAATTAAATGATTGAGATAACTCTTGATGAAGGTCCTTTAGCAGTACCGAATAGGAAAAAAAGGAAGGAAACATATTGATAGGATTAGGTAGAGTCCTGCTATGTTAACGCTAGTGTTTTGGGGCTTAGCGAAAGATGGCTTGAATGACAAAAACGTTCAGATGCTAGTAAATAGCTCTGTCTTCTTCGTTTTTCGATGAGGAGATCAGAATTTTTCGAATTTTTATCTTTCTAAGGTGAATTCACTCTTATAAGCCCTGATGGATTCACTTCGGCTGACTTGGTGTCTCGTTTGCGACTATAAGTAGCACGTCTTTCCTCGCTAAGATCTGGACGCGGCTTGGTGTTTCCGTGAAACCTGATCTTCCATCTGCTGAGGCTTTTACGAGGTGCGTTGCGCGTTGTCTAGGCCGTCATGGTTTCGAGTTTGCTGTTTTCGTCTTACATGTCGTTGGTCGTTGGGAAAATGGTTGAGTCGAATGTGTCCGATAATGTTCTGAGGTTTTTTTTGCTATTTTTCAACGGACTTTGCTTCTGCTTGTCCTCTGGTTCTTCTTACTTTTTCGTTCTTATTAGTATGCCTGAACACGTCCTGTCCTATTTGTCATTCATTTTCTTGTATCTACCTTTTTTTCTACGTACTATACTGTTACTGCTTTATTAATTATAGCGCCTCAATTCCATTACAAATTCTCTCCGTAACTATTCATTTCCGTAGGTATTCGTCAAATTGCGCTGTTATACATCTTTCAGAGGGCATCGTTCCAATAGCAAGAGGTGATGCGAACTTTGTTACAAGTGATGATTAATAGGAGGGAAAGTACTCCGAAGATTTTGAAATTGATGAGTCAGACACAGGTTTCAGTGAAGGTATGAAGTGCAGAGCCTAATGCACAGAAGAGGTGTTCTAATAGGCCGAATAGAGGTTCTTACGGCCCTTTCACCTATTTTCTTCTGTAACTGTGGAAATTGAGCGCAACGCTCTGTTGTTTTAGAGTTCTAGGTTCGGATTTCGAAGGATGTTTTGAACCTGTTTGCAGTTCTACTCTTTATGAATAGTTTTCTGAATGACTCGCTCTGGACTCATTACCGAAAAGCTCAGATCGACTGTTTGTTTTTGTTTCTAACTGCTCCTATGATTTTGAGAATTCTCTCGTTTTATCGAATTCTAGAAGTTTCGCTGCCACATAAGAAGATTGAATTAAGGTCATCAGAGTGAGTCGCTTTGGACCCATTATCGAAGAGTTATAGTCGGAGAAATGTCGGCTCCATGGTAGCCACTAGCCACATTAATAGGAATGACCACGTTAAATCATCGTGGAAGAGGATTATGGTTCCCTATATTTTTCGCTTCTATTTATATAAATATGTGCATTTTTATAAGTTGGTCGTGGCAGAAAACCTGACCTTCATGCTACCTTCTCCTATTTACTGGTAGTTTTTTGGCTGGTGGGTATGCACTATTCATGTTCTCAATAGTTTACGCCTTCGCTAACCCTCTGATCGCTTTACTGAACCTATCAAGATTTCCCACATACCCAATGTTGTTCTTCGTTACTCTCAGCCTACTCTCTTCTTCTGTAGGGTAGTGACCCGTCTGTGGTTTACATGTTGGCGTTATTTTTTGACTTGGAACAATGGTATGAAGCGCAACTTCTATCTAAACGGTCGGGCGATCGATCCTCGCCTGGGTTAACCAAGCCTTACATCTATCTTTGTCCGTTAAATTGATACTAGACGTGTCTGGGTAGGTGAAGACACTGATTCCGACAGCGACTCACCCTCCAGGTCGCTGCACAGACCAAAAAGGCATTCCCTCTTTCTCTACGACTGTGAATAGAGGATGAATGCGTGGCGCGTTCTTGAGAGGATCACTTTTAAGGTTAACCATATCGTTGCCTTTACCTTTTTTTGTGGTAATTTAACGTATCAGCTATGTCATCCACTGCCTCCTAGAGCCATAATTCACCTCTACGGGAATTTTCTTTGATTTCTACCCGGTGAAAATCCTGGCATCGTTGAAGTGCTGGTTTTGGCGAGTGCGGGGAAAAGCTTGGCGTCGGCGTCGTTTCGACAATAATGAGGCTATTTTGTGGTGTGTAGCAAGGCGAAGTTTCTCTCCTCTCAAAAGGATGCTTAGCCCCAGGGGACGATGGATAGGGGCGGGGCGGGCCGCTCGGTTGACTTAAGTAACCCTCGTTTCATCGTCGTCGTTTCGAGCTGTTTTGCGTTATCTCCGGGAACGACGACGAGGCCGATCTGGCGTTTATTCGCCTCAACTCCCCACCGCTCTTCATTCCCGCACTATAGATTTACCTACGAATTTTGCGATATAGTATACTCTGGGTAAACCTCCATACCTTGAAAATTCAACGCTTTACTGGTTAGGCTTCTTATGCTCACCGTCTCCGTGGTATATTCCAGTCTCTGAGTGTGCTCTGGATAATTCTCGATTAAAGCTTTTGACACGTTGATGAATCAAGGTTCCTGAGACAAACTGAGAATGTTTTGGGGTTTATAGCCGGTAGTCAGTCATCTAGGACCTGTGCCCTGAGGCGTATACGATCCGGCCCCACCGCTCTTCGCTTTCTAGTTTCTCTTGAAACTATCTCTGACCTACTCAACCATGAGAGAATTTGATCTTCGGACCACTTTTCTTCCTTTGTAGGGACCCGTTGAACCCCGCTGCTGGAGTAAGTGTATTGGAGTCGTTAACCCACTACCTGATGTTGCCACCTACTCACCCATGACTTCTAACCTTCGGAAGCCTATCATTCATTTAGTTCGTCATTAGGGTAAGCATGCAGAACTCATCCTGACCAGCTTCCTTAGATTAGCAACCTTTCCTAGTTACTGAATATTAGTATTCTCTGACCGCGTATCGGTCGATCCAGAATAAAATTTTGGTGGTGGTTTTTTAATGTTAATATTTTCTTCGAATCCTCTCTTGTTGGACCTTTTTTTGTGGGGCCTAGAAACCCTGTCGTTGAGCAGTGGAAAAGACGGAACGGAGCGGCGTTCGGGGCCACTTTTGAGTCGGACCAGATGTGAGAGCATCAATTGTGAGCCGAGATGTGGTCGTTGTGGAGGCGAACGCGGCCGACTGGCTTGAAATGCTTGTGATATTAGTTTTAGTCGTACATCTGCGAAGTGCTCCAGAACGGCTAATAGGCGGCTGCGGGCCGGTTCTCTCCCGATTCGCTGAAATCGCCCTGAGGCGCTGATATGTTTAGATTTGAAGGATGCCGGAGCGGTTCCGGAACAGGTCAAGGCTTTGCCTCTGATTCCTGTTTTTCAAAACCCTTACAGTGATTTATTATCGTATTATGATCAAATCTTGAATTTTTTATTGATTTTCACATGTTCTCCAACTCTTTCTGGTGCAGTACACCCATGGTGTCCCACCTCTCTTTCTTCTTTACTCTATTCTCTCTAAACGTTTCTGCAGTAGATGCTCGGGATGTTTCTCTTCCCTAACTTATCCGTTTACTCCTTTTTGTTGCTGTCTTCATTCCCTGACAGCACATCTGGCAGCGAAATAGCAAGAAATCGCGTCTTTATTTTTCACCGTGGCATGCTGCCTTTGTTTACCAAGCACTGCTCTCTAATGAAATGCTACACCACAGCTTTTACGCGACTGATTCCGTTCATTGGCGTCTTGTCCGAGAAAAAGAATTGAGCTACGTTTTTTTTAAGTTACTGGGAATTTTAAGATTTCACTAGTTCTAGTAGCCTGATATTTTGAAATTTGTAGTGCTTGCTTCGAGTTCGAAGTCTACAATACTATAAAAGATCAAGGTATCTCGGTCGAAGCTGGCCAATCCCTGAAGCACGCGCCACGCACTCGTCTTCTTTTCAGAATCGTAGAGGCTAGCTGAATGCGTATTTTCCGCTTGTGATGAATGGCGGGGATCAGCCGCTCAGTGTCTCCATCTTTGTAGACAGGTATGGGTCCATGGTGCCCGACACTGTAGGGATGAAAGGCTAAGCTAGCCCGGGCGAGGACCAATCGTTTGACCGTGCGAGTGGGAGCCGCCAGCGTCTCTTAATTCAGCACCACGCGCGGAAGAATTATCACTATAGTATCGTGATTATCCAGCAAATAGACTTCCGGTGAACTATTCATCTGAACAATTTATCGATAGTTCTGTATATTAACGATAGTTCCCTAGAGATTGAGGTAAGGGCCGCTGCTTATACCAGCGAGGTCTAGCTGTCGATCCTTGCTCGGGCTGACCACGCCTGCCATCCCTAAGGGTTCGGGTAAATTTATACCAGACTCGTCTAGGTAGGTTGACACACTGTCTGGTATAGCGACTGGTACCGCAAGTCATTGAATAGGTGAAATGCGCATTCTCCTTGCCCCTACGATTCTGAATAACCTAATGCGTGGCACGTCCTCAGAGCTCAGAAACTTGGAATCCACTTTGTTTTCACGCGAACGGCAGCTGTATGGGGATGAGTGTGGTGGAATGGATCGTGTTATCGGCTATTCCAGGCTAGTCGTGCATTGAATGAATTAGAAGGATGGTTTGTGGTTTGGTTTCGTCGGGATGTTTTCGGGTTGCTCCGTGGTGGTGGTGGCTGGCTGAACGGCCGGCCGGAGTGTAGGCGCCGCGTAATTTTCCTCTTCCTCCATTCACACTATGGGCGTGTTGCGCGCGCGGCGCAAACCGCTGAAAGAACTAGTTTGTTGCGGTTCGGCTCTTCTCTACGACCCGAAACTCTCTTTTCGCTTTGTCGTTTTTCTGTACATTTTTGGATTTTTTTGAGAATTCTTCTATTTTAGAAATCCTTAGGTTTATGAACTTTTTTTTTAAATTTTATTCAAATTTATTTATTTTATTTTATTCAAAAAATTTTATTTTTTTTTAATTTCCCTTTTTTCTGGAAAAAATGAGAAACTTTGTCTTTGAGGACACGAAAGGCTGTTTTTGCTTTGTCGCTTTTCGGATCTTCGTCTTGTCGAGTGTTTCTGTGGGGGATCCATCAGTTTTTTTTCAATTTTCAAACTTTTTTTCGGTCTCTTCGACGATGCGAAACGTTTTTTGTCACTTTTCCATTTCTCTTCTTTCTTCATTCTTTTCGCGGAGTATTTCTGATAAAGAACCTACCAATCCAGAGAATCGCTGAAGATTTTTCAATCTCTCAAGTTTTCCTACTTATTTTTGGAGTAGATAAGATAGAAGGTGAATCTGGGACTTTCGTCTTTCAATCATATAGAGTCCAAGCGGCCTATAGCTTTGCTGCTGTCAAACTATTTATCTATTTTTGTTTAGAGAAGTTGGGGAAAGCAATCCTGTACCAATTAGTGACTTCTTCTCTGCTTCCCTTCTTTTTTCTTTTCTTTTTCTTGTTTTTCGATTATCCTCAAATGGCACGCCACTCTATTGAGGCGTGTTTTGGTGAGCGATGCACTGGAGTGCTGCAGAGAGGCCCGCTTCCACTGGGAAATACGAGTGATTCATCCGTCCGTATTTTAATGGAAATTGTTTTCAAATTTATAGGTTTTTTGTCGGCATCTACGACGTTCGATTTTCTTCTAATTTTCATAAGTTTCTTGGAAAGTCGCGAGAAGAGTTTTCTAGAAACTTGGTACGATTTATATGTCTGCATTTTATTTATCTATCTATCCGAGGTCAAGAAAGAAACAAGGGACGGTTCGTGCGGGGGTAGGATAGTTACGGAGTTTTTTATTTTCTGTTCGTGTTGAAGTGACCACATTGACCTTGTAAGCGAACCTTGACGTCGACACGGAGGAACATTTTCGGCGTCTAAGTCACTTATGGTTCGGACTTGCCGCGGTCTCCCCGGCACCTCCGTTGATGCTCATTTTTTTCGATTTTTCACAGAACAAAATCTTTTTTCGATTGTCCAACAGGGAAGAAAGGCTTTCTCTTCAGACTTAGGCTCCCTTATGTTCCCGAGAGCTTGATGTTTCGAACGAATGATTGCTACTACGACGATGACAAGGTTATCGGGAACGCGCCCCGTACGAAAAAATTCACGCCATTTTGAAGGTCGGGGATCGAAGACCTTCCAAGTGTTCTTTTTCGTTTGATGGTGTCGGATCTGAAATCGATAGACATACCCACTCGCGGTTATTTCGAAGGTTTACTGTGTAACCCATCGATTTTCATCTTTTTTACTCTCGATAACTTCGATTATTTCTGTTGACAGTAACAAAAAATGGCAGATGGAATCCGTTGTTCGAACGCCTTGGGATGCGCCATGGTTCGTCTTCCAGTTAGAATCGATTGGTATACGAATACCTAGTTGGTGGTTACTATAGTATGTTTATCGAAATGCAGCAAACGTGAGAATCAGCATCTCTACATTCACTGAAGGGTCTGGTATCATTTTACCAATATTGATCGATTGCTTATCAAGGAGAACTCTAGGAAGTTTTCTTCAAGGAGATGGTGATTAGGCACCCTTGCGGTTGGGAAATTGCGAAACGAAACCTCCGAAAAGAATTAAAGAGGTAAAGGTGAAGTGCTCAGCATTGACTAGTCCTCAGAGAATGCGCCACACATTCGTGTTCGACTCGGAATCGTAAAGGCATGGTGAATGCGTCTTAGCAGTGCACCACTCGTGTTCACGCAAGCATAAGCAAATTTCAAAAATGTAAAGTGTGAAATCGGCGCGTTATGTTGCACCTTTTAAAGTAAATTTGTCGACGATCGACGATGTCTTGTGGTGGCCGGGTGTCAAGGTCGCCTTCCAATTCCGAATTGTCATACCTAAGAAGTTCACAGGTAGGTGAAAGACCTGAGCGAGCGCTCACAGATGTTCGCTTTTTCTAAAACATACTGGTCTGCGGCCCGTTTGAATTGTCGATCCGCTTCTTCTCCAGACTCCTTTCGGGTTTTATTTAATGAGGAAATATTGATTAAGACGAAAGCTGTGCTGAGATTAGCCGCGAAACCTGGTGAATCATGCGCTTGTCGGTGATGTTTCGACCTATTCACCTCTTCTTTTTTCTTTTTTCGCTTCTCTATGATCTAGATCCTCTTTGTTCCTCTTCATCTCACTTTCGTTTCTTCCCGTCTGAACCATTTCTCGGTGTCAAATTGTCGTGTAGCCTCATTTCCGTCCTTTTCCGTTGCTTTATGCCCTGGGGCGTGATGTATTCGTCTGCGTATGTTCTTTTCTTAGCAAGGAGGAGAAATAAACAGTCAAGGTGTCCCTCAGAGCTCTAGATTTTCCGGAATCTACTTCCTTTCAAGAGCGCGCGCGGTACAGTGGTAAGTGGCGCTACTAACACCAGCTGTTGAGCGATCGATCCTCACCCAGGCTAACCAGGTCTTCCATCCCTCCAGGGTCGGGTAAATTGGTTCCAGACAAGTCTTGGGAGGTAAAGACACTGACTTCGTATAGCGGCTGCCTCCCGCAAGTCATTGTACACGCCAAATATACATTCACCAACCCTTTACGTTCTTGAATGGCGGACAAGTACATGGCGCGTCCTCAGGGGACTGACCAACGCCAAGGATTTCACCTGCCACCTTTACTCTCTTTTAAGGAGATCGAATGCTTAACTAGTTGATACGATCGCGATCGATCGTCGGTGACACTATGGAACCCCGATATTGTACGATTTCTCCCGTCTCCCAGTCGCCGGAGAAGTGGTCCCATTGGAGACTTTGACTTCCTCCAAGGAAAGGTATGAAGGTGGTCGGTAGCGACATCGTAGTGGGCGTTTTTACCCTCGTTCAGAGCGCCTCGGTTAGTCAGTGGGGTTGGTGAACGTCTTTTTTTTCGTCGTGCAACGAATTAGGAGGCCGACGCTCCTCTAAAACGCCGCCGACGCCGCCGCAATCGCCAAGTCGAACCGAACGCCCTCGTTCCCGCTGCTATTCAGTCGAGAAGAACATCTCGGTATTCCCTTATTTTACTCGTCTCGATACCTACAGTATACAGTAGTTCTTACAATATACCTAGGCTCTGGGGTTTTAGGTCTAGTGCATCTATATTGATTCTAAAAATCATTTTGGTCAAGAAAGGCACTGTAATTTCTTCGAGCAGAACTTCTGGTAAAGATTCTCACATCTCCCAGTCGTTCGGCTGATGCGGATGAAGAAGCTTTATGCTTTTTCGTTTTTAGGTTCACAGTATGGGTGCGAAACATTGGAAACTAGGATTTAAAATAAAAAAAATCAAGTGAGTAAGCCCCATGCTCTCGTCTTTGAACCTCGCCATTGACGATGATTTGTTAATATTAATTATTTCTGACGCACGACGTTGTAAGGTGGATAAATTAATAAATTAATTAATTAAATTAATTAATTTATTAATTATTTATTTAATTTAATTTATTAATTTTAGTAATTAATATTAACAAGTGAATAAGCAAGTAGGTGAAATTGGGAAAAAGGGAAAAATAGAAAAATCCGAGCGTGTCGCATTCAGCTAAAAGGGTAAAGACAAAGGGTTCGGCGTTGTTTAGTTTCCTAAGGATGCGCCATGCCCTCGACTTCAATGTGGAGGCATCGTAATTGCGAATGTTGCTTGCAAAATAACTGGCGAGGGCCAGCCGACGTGTGAAGTGATAGTTTTACCTTTCTCGGACAGATCTATGTACTACCAGTTTACCCATCCAAGAGAGGAGTGAACGTCCGGGTAAAGATCGGTCTATCGTACGTGAGGATGGAAGTAGCATCTCTTACCACTGTCATCAAGTTTCTACAAAAGAGGCTTTAAGTTTAATGCTGTTGTTAGAAATTAACTTCAGTTCTTCTCCTGCTCTGTCTTCTATGAGGTTCACTTTTATTTTCTTTCCTTCTCTCCTTTCTTCAGCGAAATCTCGAAATGACCGAGAAAATGACTGCGCTCCATCTCTTCCCGTCATTTTCCGGGCAACAAATTGGAGTCGTCTGGTTTTACAGCGATTGGTTCCAGACCCGTAGCGGCCGTTCCCACTTCGTTTATCTAATGTGCACTTCCCTTTTACAGCTGTCCTCGAATAAGCGAACGACCGTTTTCTTGTGTTTTAGCGTCGACGCGCCTGTCACAGGTGGCGTCATTTTCTTTCCTGGCGCCATTTTACTATATGGTTTATGTTCTGTATCGTAGGGATTGCCGATTTTTTTTGCGTTTTTTTTTGTTCTCGTGAAAAATCAATTTCGTCTAGTCCGTAGCTTCCGATGCAGCTGCCGCTGTGCCTGTTTGCCTGGTGAGAGGCGCAATAATAACGCTTTTTCGTCGAAATAGAGGCGTTGCGTGAACGAGTTCTGCCGCCGAGCTCTCTTGAGCACGGCGGAATTGGATGCATCTGAGAAGAGCGTGAGGAGTCTAAAGCCTCTAAGCCGCAGTGTTCAGCTCAAGGAACTTTAACGCGGGAAACCCAAAGTTAAGGACCTGGCGCGACATCGCGGACTCATCAGCGTCGACCACCATTTTACCTTTCCAAACTAAAGGGAAAGTTCGTGTTCAATTCAAAATCGAAGAGGCATTGTGAATGTGTATTTGGTCTATACGATGCCTTGCGGGGCCGTCTCTATACTAAGTCAGTGTCTTTACCTTCCCAGACGGATCTGATGCCAATTCACCCGACTCCGAAGGGATGGAAGTCTTGGTTAGCTCACGGTCGATCGCTTCCGAGGTCGATCACTCGACCGTGCGCGTGTCAGTAGCGCCTCTTACCACTGTACCGCACGCGCCTAAGAACATATGGATGGAATATTCTATAATTTCCGATGTTCATACCTTCATATGCCCTCTCGTTGTCCGTGTTGAGGGCGTGGTGGTGGTTCATGTCTGAGACTGGACTATCATACATAAAACATAGTCATAGCGTGCTCCGGGACTCGTTATTCGAAGGGAGTTTTCTGCTGGAAAATTCTACAGAACTTTCTTCTAGTTTAGTTATTTGAAAGGAATTTCCTAGAAAATTCTGGAGAACGTTTTTCTATATAGTTTAAACCGATTAGCCAAACTGCTTCGAACGTTTTTTTTGCGAAAAAAAAACTATGGAAAACCTCCGGCTGCCATGAAGATGTGAAGATGTTTTAGAGGATGTTTGTGTGTGAGCGAATAAATTGGACGAGGCAGAGGTGGGAATTCCCTTGAGGGGGTGGGGAAGAAGAGGTGTGCGTTTGATGTCTAATATGAGGCTGGGCGGCTATCCGGCCATGGTGAACGAGAAATTTCGCTGCATTTGCATTTGCGGCCGGGCGCTGTTCTGCCCGACTCTCAGTTTCATCAATCCCCTAGCCTTTACATGCAACCGGAAAGCGAAATTTATAGTCGCTGGACGGTTTTTGGCGGCCAAAAGCTCGTCGATCAACTATAAAGAATCCTCTGGGCTCGGAAGCTCTTTGAAAAGTTTCGCCAAATGAAAATTTTATTGAGCCGGAAAGAGAGATGAGAGTGAGATATTTATAGGACGGGTGTGTGTGTGATATTGTGCTGTGTGTGTTGTCATAGTGACTGTTGCTGCTTATTAAATCGTCTCAATAAATTATAATCTTGCCACCTTCTTCGGATATGTTCCATCCAGATCTTGAACGCTGTGCTTTCGACCCGAAAATCATAGCTAGCTTTCGTTTTTCTTCTTTTCTTTTTTCCTGCTTCTATAGGCGTTTTCCCGGCATTTCTAGCGAGAAACTGTATTTTTTGGTCAGTCTTATCTAGCTTCCTCTTCTGCTTCTTTGGATGCTTGTAGTTTTTAATCTTGGCATTTCTAGCTGACAACTGCCGTTTTTCAAGTCAGTCTTACCTAGCTTCCGTTTCTACTTCTTTAGGTGATTTTTTTTGCATTGCTAACCGACAACTGTCGTTTTTCTAGTCGCAGAGGCGTTAGAATAACAAAGTGATACGAACTGATGTTTTTTCTAAGCGGTGAAAATCGAAGTTACCTGTTCTCAGAGAGAACTTCATTAGCATCTAGTGGGTATAATTGGAGGTTACCCTGAGGTGTAGCAAACTCCACTCACTCAAGGCGGGGTATCGCATACCTAATTGTGGCAAGGGCAGATTACCACCTGTATGAGACCGAGGGATTCACCGTTGTCTCACACGGCGTCAAATCAGCTTCTTGCTATTGGTTACCCTATTCTTCGTGAATCATAGACGGCGATAAGCGGTGGAAAACCTCGTGGTGTCACAAACCACCAGCTTTGTTCATGAATCGGGGTGAGGACCTAGGATCAGAAAGGAAAGGTGGTCATAGTATGAGATAAGTCTCCTACGGCTGTCTCTCTTTCCCTGTCAAATTCTCCAATTTAGTAATTTTAATAATTTAGTAAGCCTAATGATTTAGTTGTTTAATTGAGTTCTTGCCGGGATGCTGGCTCATTTTCAAACGTATGTGTGCAGCAGAAGCCAATGGGCATTGGATGACTGCGTGAAATTTGATAGATGATTGTCGTCCGGCGCGTTCCCAAAGCGGCCGTCCAAGGACTACCTCGCATACCCTCGGGGTATATTTTACGGTTTATTCAGGATTGGATTTGTCGGTCACTGGTTTTTCTTCTCACTCTTCAGATCTCTCTTCAGGCATTTTTGGCGAAAAGTCTTTTCTCGCTCAGGTAATTAGTGTATTAAATTGATGCTGGTTACACATTCGGAGGCGGAGAAATTTAAAAGTTACCAACCGTACAGGATAATACTAACATACATAATGCAACGGATACCAAGAGGTAGGTCGACGTTCCTCAATGGCCCCTGAATGGTCACCAGGTAGCTTGCAGGACTCTGTGACTTACCCGATGGGCTCAAACCATTGCCAAGCTAGTAAGATAGCCTTTAGGGCCCGGTGACTTACCCTATTGGTTCAAAACATTGCAGAGCTAGTAGATTATGCAAGACCTCGTATTAACCCGGGATAAAATCCTCATCGTTTCTGACGAATCAGGATTTATGTTGTGGTTCATTCTACCTCATCTCGTTGTCTTCTTTCATCGTTTAGTCGTGTGTGGGTGGGTGTGTTGCTTCGTCCGTCCGACACTCTCTGTTCGTCGTTCTCGGCCGCTCTCGTTTGTATTCGATTATGTCCGTCACATCGTCGCGTCTGTCGTTTTTGTTGCCATTGGACTAAGCTCTGGATTATTTCGGTTTTTTTTCGGCCGCCGCCTCGACTCCTTCTTGGTCGTCGGGAAGCGCCGGACATAGTGGAACTAGGAACTTAAATTCAGGAAATGCAGTGGAAAGCTTTTCCTTTGAAAAACTTCGAGTCCGTCTTAACATGGAAAATCTGCTATATGGCTTGCATTTAGCAAGTGGGTGCCGAGAATACGAGTTATTTGTCTTCCTTTTTCTACTTGGAAAGTTCTTGTAAATCTTAAGAGGCGCGACTGTCACCAGCACAGTCGAGCGACCGATCCCCGCCCGGGCTACCCAAACCTTCCATCCCTTCGCGTCGGGTAAACTGGTCCCAGACTTGTGAAGGTAAAGAAGCAGACTTGGTTGCCACCGAAAGTCATTGTATAGGCATTCACCATGCGTGTACGATTCTGAATGAAACGCGAATGCGTGGCGCGTCCCTCGTCCCGCGTACGGGACTCAGCAACGACGGCACCCTTACATTTACCTCTTAGCCATGATTCTGGAGCAACGAAAAGAGGACAGCTGTCGGTTTGGAATTCCAGAACCTTTGGGTGTTCAGTGTATTGGAGGATTTCCGGAAGAATCCGTTGACAGCTTGACAGCAGCCAACTCCCAAGCGGTCTGTCTCGTGTTAGCGCTCGTCGTCTCTTCAGCGGCTGCTGGAGCAAAGAAAAAACCCGCTGTCCTTTTAGAGCGTTCCTCTCCGCTGTGGCTAGCTTGACTGAGTTAATGTCTTGATGGATGAAGCTGCTTCTCTCTCATTCGATAAATAAATTAGTTTCAATGGATCTTCACCGGCCAGTACTCCAAGAGAGTTTTCAGAGGTTCAGTCGAAACCAGCGGTGCAGTTGGATGACTAGTTTCTGCTCTTGTTCTCTGCGGAGCAACTTGTGCCTTAGGCAGTTTGAAGGTTTATAGAGCTTTCTGCGCAGACCTTCGCGTTTGTGCTTCCGCTTGACCGCTTCTGACGTTTTTCCACGTTATACTCGTGAGCATTCCGAAAACCTTCTATCTCATTAAGAAAAGTAAAGGGTTTCTGGTCATGTTTTTGCAATTTTTTCGTATACACTGTTGATGATTGGTGGTTGATAAGGGTCAGAAGCTCTCAAGCGGAAGCGTAAACCGAAAGGCCTATTCCTGAAGTTTTAGAACGTTTCAATCCCCTGAGCCATTGAGATTCTCGGCGGAAAGCAAGAGCACAACCTAGTCATCCAACTGCACTTACGGTTTTGGTTGGACCGTTAAAAAGCTCTCTGAGCTATTGCCATTGCAGTGGTAAGAATCCGTTGAATCTAATTTATCTATCGAACGAGAAGCTGCACCCATTTAGAAAGACATTAATTTGGTCAAGCCAGCCGCAAGAAGGCTAGAAGGGAACAGCTGGTCCTTTCTGGCTGCTGAAAGGGTGAGGAAAAGATGGAAACAGGGGGAGGACAACGCTCTATTCTTCTTTACTTGGACAGAACTTTGGTTTATCTGACGTGCGTGGTTCAGTGGTGAGAGGCAATACTTCCATCCGCACGGTCGGATGATTGGTCCTGACCAAGGCCAAGCCCTCCCTCCCTTCGGTGTTGGATGACTTGATACCAGAGTTATCTGGGTCGACATTGACTACTCCCCTAAGAATGCGCCGTGCATTCGTCCCCTATTCAGTGTCGTGGGTGGTGAATGCATATTTGGCCTATACAATGACTTGCTCTGGACAGCCGCTATGCCAAGTCAGTGCTTTCACCTTTCCAGGCAAGTCTGGTTCCAATTTACCCGACCTCGGAGGAATGGAAGGTTTCGTTGGCTCTGATGAATATCAATCGCTTGACCATACGAGTGAAAGTGGCACCTCTCACCAGTGCACCATGCCCAGGAATTTATCGTGGTTTTCATGCGTATCTTGCTGGTTGAAGTGACGTCGGCGGACGTATCCGTGCATTGAAGCCGCTGGTGCTGGTGCTTTTGCCGCTGCGGCAAGAGCGGAAGCTGGGCGGCTCAAGTTCGTCGTCTTTTCATTCGCGTGTGTGTGTTTGCGTCGGCAAGAACTATGAATGTATGATGAGAGGCGGAGGAATGTGTTGCCGCAGCCATCGCCGCTGCCGTCTCGCAGCAGCTTCATCTTCTGCCGGCTGGCGGCCAGCTTTTCAGTGGCTGGCATGGCCGTACGTCCGTCCGGACTGACTAGATAATAGCTGGCGTGTCAGTAGTGCGGAATTCTTGAGATGATTGCCCGTGTCGGGTGGCCTGCCTGCCGGGTGCTCATTCACTGCTGGCTCTTCACAGCTGGCTACCCCACCGAGCTTTTGTAAGAGTGCCGCTTGAACTTTTCCAGCGAGGTTAACGAACTCCTGGTAGAGATTGAACAGAATTAGCACGTTTGAGAAAGGGTCTACCTCTCCAATAATATTGTACAAATAATGATAATAATAATGTTGTTTTTGCTTTTAATCCTTTCTTTTTATTGCTACTTTGTTGTATTTTCTTCTCTATTTTTTCATTTTTGATTAAAACTTTGAATCTTTTTTGAATGCTTCTGTGCCGAACAAGGTGGTAAGGTGGGCCAAACGTTATTTTGGCCTGACCTGCTAACCTCGTTCGATGCATTCAAAACATAATGCCAAGGTTTCAAGAAAAGAGAACTTGGGAAATTTTAAATATTTTCTCTCACCAGTGTCCGTGCTAGCTAATTATCACTCTACTATGGTATACAATAGGGTTTGTACTATCGATCGACGATAAAATCTTCATTTCCCACTAGTGCAATTATATTTGTGCTGATCATCATTTCTTGACGAAGACAGGAACTCCCAAAGATCCTTTCTATAGATGATGTTTTCCTTATCAGCAGCGCCAGAAAGCGAAAGGAAGCAGTAGATAGATAACTGAGTAGAGTCCTCTTCCCGTTGTTACTGACTCTCAGGGTGATTATTTATCAATTTTTCTGGGAAATCTTCAAAATCTACCTTAGAAATGTCACAAATATTCGAATTGAAGCAGCAACTCTCTGGGCCAGCTGCTTCATGCGCCTAGAATGTGTTTTATGCTGTCGCTATTAATTTCAGCGCTGGTTTTTTTTGTTGGCAGCGGCATGCCTTTGAGATGTTCCTCGGAAGACGCAACTTATTCCATCGAATTCTCTGGAAGTGTTGGAAAACGTTGGAGTTTTTGAAATTTTCTTTGGCGCTCTGGAAATGTACAAATATTTTCCGTTGGGAACTTCTTCCCAGTGCGCTCTCGGGCTTCGGCGCGGACGTTTCGTGCCGTCGTCGTCGACGAAAGAATAATAGAAGATAAGAAGCGCCTCTGTTGCTATAGAGCTGCTCTTTCCTTCTGTTGCTTTGTCCCGTTGTCCAGAGACTTCACCACTATCATCTTTACTTGAAGAATTTATAGTTTCTTCTCAAATTATATTTTTTGAGTGATATTTTCATATTTTGTTTCAAAATAAACGATTATCTTACGCAATTGATCTCTTTATTGGTTCTATTCATTTAATGCTATTTATTGATTGTTTTGCTACGACTTTCTATTAGAGAATTGCTATAATTTTCTTGTCGGAAGGTGAAAGGACTTTAGAACTCCGGCTTGATACATATAAGACGCATTGGATTTTATCATCAAAGGTAAAAGGTCAAGGTGTCGGCGTTGATCAGTCCCCTAAGGAGGCGCCACGCATTCGTCTTCCATTCAGAATCGCAGACGCATGGTGAGTGCGTATTTGGCCTATACAATGACTTGCTAGGACCAGCCGCTGCACAAGGCAGTGTGTTCTCGTTCCCGGGCAAGTATGGTGCCGATTTACACAACCCCAGAGGAAGGGAAGGCTTGGTTGTCTACCTCAGCTTTATGTTTTCATTTTCCATATTTTTACGTTTTTGTGTACTTTATGATCTATAATTTGCTTTTTTTCGAGTTTATGCCATCTCGGCGTCCAACTAAATGCACCGTACGCAACCTAGGAGATCACGGCCATATCGATTGACGCGCCGTTACGCGCGTCTTCGCATCACGGCCCGATCCAAGTCTAATGCGGGCATAGATTCCCTTACTAAGCGTCTGCTATTCCTTTTTTACCTTGGCTACGCTGTTCTGGGTGTAAACCGATGTCAATTACCGTTGCATTTTCCATCATTAGGAGAAGAAAATGATTTCCAAGTGTTCACATTCGCCATCCTATTCGGAGCGTAGCGGTACCTTCACTTTGGTTCATTTTGACCATTTTTTCCTATTTTAGCCTCTCGTCTAGCTTGGCTTAGGCCCTTATTTTCCTGCCTTTCTGATAGTCCGTTCAGTCAATGTGGAATAATATTTTATTTATTTTCCGGAACTTTTTGAATTGTTTTTCGTTCTCGGGGTAGGGTTCGAGCTGTTCTACTATCGGCTCATCATCGATTTTATTGTTCGCCTGTACTACTTTGATGCTGCAACTGTTGGATGTGCACTTACACCTGGACAAAGAGCCCCGGAGCCTGCTGTGCTCGTTTTCGTCGCCCTTTCCAGCGCCAACAGCCTTCTTGCGGGTCTTTCGAATGGTTCCTTTATCGTGGAGGCAACGGCAACCGACTCACTGAGCATTCAGGGCTTTATTTGCACAGATGTTCTTCGTAGCAAGCATCTATTCATGCGGTGTTGCAAGCCAGCAGCCGCTATACGGCCCGCCGGCTTTGGTAGAATTACAGAAATCTATAAATTTTCACAGATTTCAGAATTTTTGTACATTTATTTATTATTGGAACTGAGAACATGGCTACCAACACGCTGAGCCACTGTTCGCGTGCTAGTAGAATTACCCTAGGTAGTTTACTCACTTCATTTCTCCATTTGTGGTGTTGATCGTGGTTTTATATGCTCCCTCAAGTTTTATAAATATTCGCATATTCTTACAATTTCGATACATTTCTCCGCTATTTGAAATGTTAGCGTGGCTGCGCGACTTTCACTAATCCAGTTTTGAACAAGAGCACTTTACAGTAGGCGAGCACTCGTGCGCGTTACTCCGGATGCTAACACGCTGCGCGACCGCATGCGTGGTAGTAAAATTACGAGGTGGAGTGGATTACTCACTTCATTTCTTCGTTTTTGATAGTTCTCGGGTTTTCATGTGTTCCCTTGAGTTTAAACTACCTGTTTCTTGTTGCGATTTTGCTTTCTCAAAAAGACTCTCCGAAATGTTTCTCAGGATTTTCATTGGTCACAATTATTTTCTGTTGGGAAAAATACTGAAGATATTTTTTCTTTGCTGAAGTGCACATTTCTTGAGAGTTTTTTCTCTCAAAAAGAGATTATATCACTGGTCATTGCTGGGTAATTTTTTTGGAATTCCCTCTAGACTTTGTTTTTCGGTAACATGATGCCAGATTTGTTTGGGAAGGTAAAGGCACTGACTTGATATAGCAGCTAGCCGCGCATGTCATTCTATAGGTCAAGTTTACCAGACGTTTACGATTTTTAATGGAAGAGGAATGCGTGGCGTGCCCTTAGGGACTCATCAAGCCGATACACCTTTTACTTTCATTAGTGTGATTTTCTGCTTTTGCTACCACATTTTGGCGGGTTACTCTAGCATTTAGTAGGGGTAGATTCCGCCGCATTAAGAAGAATGATACCATGCCGTCTGTCTTTTTCTACTATTTTTTAGAATGTTTTTTCAAAGCCTACTCTTAGTCTGAAAGTGTCGAAGTTGAAATGATATGGACACCTCATTGTTGTCAGCGATGGCATTCCTTCGGAGCTGTGAGAGAGTCGCGTTCAGTGTAACAATTGTGGACGTTGTTCAGTTCACTGAGCTTTTTCTCATGGCTCAGTGAAGCTGGCTGGCTCACACAGCTGATCAGCAGTGATTGCAGGCTATCCGTCCGGTATGCAAGGTGTTCCGCCACAACAGCAGCAACAACCGCAAGGAGTCGTGGCCCAAGCCGGCGGACGTCCGCCCGGAGCTCCGCCGCCGCCGCCGCCACCACAAGCGCAACGTCCTGCCTATCCGCCCGGCGTCGCACCGCAGGGCACACCTCAATACGCCTATCCAGGTGGCCAGCCCTCAGGCTATTCACAGCAGCAGTCTGCTGCCCAAGCGGCTGCCTACCAGCAACAGATGTACCAGCGACAGCAGCAGGTTCGTTCGATCTTTGGTGATTCGCGCGAGGGAAAGTGTGTTCTTCGTGATGCTTTTTGATGCTTTACAACCTATTTTCTTCTTATTCATTTTATTCATTCAAGACATTGGTCGACGCCTCGCTGAGGTTGAACATTCAACGAAAGTAATCGCTCAAAGTAAAAATTACGTTAAGTAAAAGGTAAACGTAAAGACGCCGTCGTTGATCAGTCCTCGTAGGGCGCGCAGCGCATTCGTGTTTCGTTCAGAATCTTATAAGCATAATGATTGCGCATTTGATCTACACAATGGCTTGCGGGAGCCAGCCGCTATGCCGAGTCACTGTCTTTACCTTCCTAAGCAAGTCTGGTGTACCCTATCCCGGACGGATGGAAGGGTCGGTTGATCTCAGCCGTGATCGATCGCTCAACTATGCAGGTTTCTTAGCGCTTTCACGACATTACGCACGCGAGCATGCTAGTAGGTTACCGAAATCACGCAGAGGAAGTCTCAAGACCTCTTGATTTGGTTTACAAAATGCTGTTGAAATCTACGATGGTGCTGTAGTTGAAGAAACTTGAAAACGTGTTCTAGTGATGGAGGATTTTGTACGGTTTTAGGTCATATTTTGTTGAAGTTGTAAACAAAAATTTTCCTTAGAAATTTTCTCCAATCCAATTAGTTTTTATGTTGTCGCTGTTCAAAGGTTGGCATGTGTTGCTGCTGCTGCTGTCAGCTGCAATTGTTCGAGAGACGTGTTTCTCGGTCAAAATTGCACTTCGCCAGGGTGTTGCAAGATAGTGAAAAGAGGCCGGTTTTCCATCCAGTTGCGCGATTTTAATTCTTCTCGACACTTCTGAGAGAATTATTTGCTGCACGATAGCTGCTCACCGGCAACAGGCGCTCCAGATGTCTGTTCGAGAGACGATATTTCTCCTGGGGCAGGTGCAGCTCAGAAGGTCGAGAATGTGGAGCTGCTGGGAAGCGGAGGTGTGAACACGGAAGCGAGCTATTTGTTCAAAAACTTCAAGGCCAATGTTAAATAGACGGACAGCTGACGCAGTAAGTCAAAATTTCCTCTCCGCACCTGCAAAATAGCTCTAGTTTCTAGAGACCCTAGTTGAAGCCCAGTGGTAAGAGGCGCTACTGACACCCGCACTGTCAAGTTATCGATCCTGGGCCTGGATAACCAAGCCTCCCATCACTCCGGGTTGGGTGAATGTCTAGAAGGATAAAAATACTGACTCGAACAACGACTCGCCTTCGCAAGTCAGAGGCTGAATATCACCAAGTCTGTGCAAATTTGGATGGAAGACGGATGCGTGGCGCGTCCCTAGAGTACTGAACAACGCCGGCAACATTCCCCTTATCTTTTTAGTTGAAGAGCGAAGGCCATCAGAACCTCCGAGGTGGAGCGGGTTGGTCCGCCGGTAACTCCGCCCACACATTCCTGCTTTATCCACTAAGCCATTCGCTCTTAATGGTTTCTGTCTGTCCAGTAGAGGGTCAGTTTCTGCGGTGACGCCGCCCCTCAAAAAGTATAACCGAAGACGAATGTTTCTGTATGTGATCTTCTCGTTCTCCTTTTCTTATTAATTTCATACGTTCGTCAGGGGCACGCCTACATTGAAATGTAGAGGATGAAACTCAGACAAACGGAAGCGCAAAAACTATTAGAAATCGCTAAAATCGTCTAAAATTCCAGCATATTCTCGAGTTTAGTTCAGAATGCGACGATTGGTTGTCGAGGCGGGCGGACAGGCTCATTGCCGAGTCGTGCTTAACAGCATCCCAGCACAGGCAGATGTCATTTACATCGATATCGTTTCATTTTATGATGCGGACTGGCAGCCGCCATTAACTCTGGCAGCTCAGAGCAGTCGTTAACGATTAGCTGACATTTTCGTCCAGGTACTTAAGTTGTGCTGCGAAGAGCTCAAAGCCATTTCCCTGGTTCAGTTTTGCTGTCCTACTTTTAGTGGATGTTGCACACCGGCTAAGTGCTGTCGCAGTCATTGAGGTTGTATTTTTTCGTTTCTGCGACCCGTATCTGGTCTTTGCTAGAGAAATTCCGATTATGGAATTTGGGCGAAGTTTTCCGAAGCTCAATGAGCCTAGTTGATCTTAAGAAGACGATAATGATAGAGGCCTCAGAAAGACGCACGCATGGCGCGTCCTCAAAGACTGGGCGACACCGACCACTTTACCTTTTTCTACTATCCTACTCGAAGATGATATACATAACTAAATGTAAAGCGCGACGTTGTACAGTCCCCCAAGGACGCGCCGTCCATTCGTGCTCCGTTCAGAAACGAAGAGGCACGGTGGACGCGTATTTGGCCTATACAATGACTTACGAGCACCAGCCCATGTTCATGTTTGAATTTGTTGATTGGATAACCATGAATAAAGAATGATATGTCAGTATTTTTACTTTCCCAGACAAGTCTGCTACCAAACTACCCGACCCCGTTGGGATGGAAAGTTTGGTCAGCCCGGGCCGGGATCGATCACTACACCGGGCGGGTATCAGTAGCGCCTCTTACCGCTGCACCACGTGTGCCGTACAATGTACCAATACCCAGGGGCGCGTGTGGTGCAGTAAAGGGGGGCTGCAAATACTCTCACGCTCGTTCGATCCTCGGTTAACTGGTACCAGACTTTTCTGGGAAGGGAAAACACTGACTTGGCATAGCGGCTGGCCCCCGGGTGTCATTGAATAAGGCCAAATACGCATTCACCAACCCTCTACGATTCTGAATGGAACACGAATGCGGCGGCGCGTCCTCAGGGGACTGGTCAACGCTGACACCTTTACCTTTACCCCAAAGTAAAGCAGCGTAACCCCTACTAGAAGCCTATCTGAACTCGAGTGAACGATAGGACGTTGTTGTTTTGAGAGGCATACTTGCCGTCGTATACTGGAATTGTATGTATACACAGCGATTGAGTTCACGATAGCGCAAACCTCTCCCGTTGTTTGTTCGTTCGCCAGCGTCGCGACCCCGAATTGTCGGTATTTCGGAGCTGTTTTCGTTTTGTTTATTTTATCTCCGAAACTACGTAATGAAAACTATTATAAATTGGAACGAAGAAAATAAATATTTATAAGCTTTAATAATGTCTATAATATTTTGCTAATATTTACCTTTCGATTCTCTGTCGCGTCACTACTTAGTTCAACTCTAACTCTTTCAGTAAATACTGTAATTTATGTGAAGCGAGTTTTATTTACGCTTTTTTCACTGGTTGATCTTCCGAAACCTACATAATTAAAAATTTTATTTTTATTCCAAATCTTTATTTCATTTAAAAACTACTTTTATGCGGATCAAAATTGAACAAAAAATAGATGTACTATTACATGAACGTAAAATATGATTGCAGAAATTGGGCTTGAAGTAAACGATAACGCGTGAGAATGTTCATCTATTTCAGTCGAAATGTAAATATTAACGGAATACTATAGGAACAATATTAATATTTGTGGAGTAGTTACATGATTTTTGACTTTTCCTTTGACTTCATAATGAATATCCATTCACTTTTCCTTTCCTATTTATTGTGTTTTTTTCATATTCACAGCAACTATTTATTATACTCGTTTATCTACGTATTCCAGTCATTTATAAGTGTATAGCCAGGAAAGTAGTCATTCTGTGGAGCTGCTGAAATTCTGGAATTCAGAAAATTTAAATACATTTTCCATGTCTTCTAATTTCAATTGTTTGAGAAAATTTTCGAATAATATTCCGGTAATCGATCAATAAGTCGGATATTTGATATTTTTATGGATTTTTATTCTGCTAGGAGGGTAGCCTGAGGGAAGTTAAAAGACGGGTGACGTAGACCTATGCATTAATCCTATGCGGAAGCTTAATCCCCTGGTTTCAAGCTAAAAGGAATTAGTGGCGCTGATCTTTGTCCACATATCAGTCGGCTCCGTTAGGCTCTGATAAGACTGCTGAGACTATTTACTGGACTTTTTGGACGCTGTTTCATTAATTTTGATTTTTTAAATCATATATTGATGGCGTAGTCATTCAGGGAATCGGTTTAAGTGAACAGTTAAGCTGCTACTGGTTTCTGCTTCGCTCTGTTCAGATTTTTTTTTGGTATGAATTTCTTGCTGTGGCTCCGACTTAACTTTGTATTTACTTGGGGAGAAATATTGAAAATTTTATATAGAAAATTTGTTCTCTAAAGTTTTTCAGTTTTTTGTTTTTCCAGGTTCCACAACATCAACAAATGCGACCGTACATGTCTCCACAGGGCACCATGGTCACACCGTCGCATCAAGCAGGTCGGTCTTTTCTGTTGCTTTTCCTTTGTTTTTTTTTCTGGAGGGTCCCCGGCTGTTGCTGGGTCAGAGCGGCAGGTTTTTTTCGCCGGTAAACTTACATGCTCCCTCCTGAGGAGAGGGTAAAGTGTTGTGTTGGAGTGATCCAATCAAAAGAGGTGAACGTCAACTGTCTACAAACTGTATTTCTTCCTATTTATGATTTATTTCAAGTTACGCGTACCCGATTTATTTATTTATTTATTTATTTATAATACGTCCGAAGACGTGCCTAAAACAAAAACAGCAGAGGGTAAAAGAAAGAAAACAATTGAAAAACATGAACTCAAAACACAAGAAACAGTACAGAAAGACTGTACAGGCCTAATAGATACTTAGATGATGCATAACATTACCAATTAAATTCCGAGGATTTCACGTGGGACGATCCTAGTGAAGAGGTAGTTTTTTCGTCACTATTTTGTGTTTCATTATTTTATTTTTTGTGTCTATCTGTTTTCCACCGGGATGGAAGTATCGGTACTGTTCTTAGCTGTGATCGGTGGTCTGTAGTGGCCCCTAAAGCGCGCGGAGCGTGTTAAAGCGTTATCACGGTAACGTAAGATGCTCTCCTTAGCGCCTTGAATTCGGTTTTTCCTCGATTTATTTTTGTTTCTAATTTTTTGCGGAGGCGAGATTGCGGTCCCTCAAGCACGTTGGTATTTATTTAGTGGAGTCTAGAACGTCTGTCTGCGTCGCCTGAGGGCATAAATGACGTTGAAAAACGGTCTGATGATAGTTTTCACCAGAGTACAACACACAGGTTGCCATAGCAGCTGTTGGCTGGCTGTGTCATTGTCGTCGGTGGCGGCCCTCATTTGTACTTTTCCCTATCGTATCGCTTTATTCGCTTTATATCCATCCCCCGCGGCTCGCTACCCCTTCCCCCTCTTCTGCCCCTCCCTCCCTCTCCTTCCTCTCCCCCACTCTTTCACCTGTCTGGCGTCTACTCTTCTGTATTGAGATTTAGAGAGATTTTCCCCTCGTCACATAATCCTATCCCTTCTTAAAATAGCGGCTTTTGTTAAAATTCCGGAGATTCCGGAGGTGTCCTTTGAGCACGTCGTCATCAGATCGGCGAAGCTAGAGAGCTGATTGGCAGAGGAGCATGACTTCTTCAACATCTCCTTCCTTTTTTTACCTATTTGGGATCATCGTCGGGTTTGCGGCAATTGAACGCCGTGCGCGACGTCGCGCTTACGTTTTGGATGCGGAGCGGCGAATGGCGTGACAGTGGTAACGATGTAGTGGGACCTATCCGCTCATTTTTGTTCTTACTGGACTTTCATTGAACTGAGGTGTTTTTATGGGCCCCTCATCATCACAGTCGTTGTCATCATACTTCTCTATACTATTTGAATATTTTTCGAGAAATTTCTTTTTTCTTGTTGGGGTCGTTTAGTCGTCGTCGACGTCGTCATCGCTAGCGGTTAATCGGAAGCGTTCCTATGCATAGGTGCGTGCGGAATATCGTGGGCGACATTCATTCGTGTCGATTTGATTCACTGTTCTTCTTTCCCTCGAATAGCCCTCGAATAGCTCAGTTGTCAAGAGCTCGCGGTTGGTGAACTACAATCGCGTCGCGTTGCGATGACATTTTCCTAGCCTATGGCTTGTACCCCCCCCCCAACGTTTCCACCAAAATGATTGGCGTTTGGGATGTTTTTTTCGTTTTTTTTCTTTGGATTTTCGCCGGGTAGGGCGAAAGTCTAGAGTGGTTTAGGTATAGATCAGATTGTTTTGAGAGAGCCCTTGGTCAGAAATCTTTTCTCCAACACCTGCAAAGTCACTCACTTACCCGTCGAATGTGATGTTTGTTTGTTAAAACTGCGGGACCATTGAACGCTTTCACTGATGAGATCGTGCGATCGTATCGCTGGCGTCTTTTTTTCGGCCAATCTTATGATGTTGAATGGGACTGGCTCGTTCCTTTTTCCATTTTTCTCTTCCCTTCTTCAAAATAGCAAATTTCTCTCCTGTGATTGGTCGTTCGATTCGCCAACTTTAACCGTTTCCCTAATTCATTGGGAGGTGATTTCTTCCCTTATAAGTGGTTTTTGGGACCGGTAGATATTGATCGATTTCATTTGGATGCGCCGGGCATTTCTATATCGTGCACGAATCGTAGAGGGTATGTGCGAACACAAATCTGAGGCCCATTAATTAAATGTTCAAGGAATCAATGTCGAACTACCGTATGGGTAAAAATGGCGGCGTCTCTTACCACTTCGCTCCATACCTGTATTGTATATTTAGATTGTGTTGAAAAGGTTTTTTCAATAAACTTTAAGAGCCCATTAAAAATCATCTACGCCGCTTTTCTCCGTTCATCGGAACGCAGTCGGTAACATTAAACCGTGTTCGCTGCGCTTATCTACCTTTTACAACAACGCGAACAGGTTTGGGTTGGTCGGTTGTTTTCTTCAAAGGGAACTAGTCATTGTTTCCAAGTGAATTTCGTTGTTATCGATTCACGATTACTCCTATTTTTCCCCAATTATTCCAAGCATTAGCGGTCCTCGAAAGAACTCTTCCAACGTAAGTTGCTTGGAGATGTTCAGGGTTTCATTGGGGAGTGATGCTTGGCTTTTACTCCACTACAATTGTTATTTTTGCACGGTAGGGTCATGAGAGGCGCAGTTTTGACGCGCACGGTCAGTCGATCGGTCCTGTCTTAGAGCGACTAGCTCTTCCGTTTTTCTTTGGTGAGAGAATTGGCTGGCTTATTTCACGGCGTTAGAAGGTGTCGTTGTCTGGAGAAGTACGATCATTGATTCATGGCGAAGGTCAAGTGCATGGCGCATCCGAAGATCTACATGAAATCACTAATTGTCATGTCAACGTAGAAGTTGAGTCAGATTTAGGCCGTGGGTTTTTGCCACTACAAAACAATTTTTTCGTGAAATGTGAATAATTGCCCATTTTTTCTTTTCATCTGTTAGTATTCAAATGTAACTATTGATCGACCTTGTGTGAATGTTTCTATAAAGGGCAGTAATTGTGTTTCTAATAGAGCTTTTGTAATTGAATCGTTTGCACTAGTAACAGTTGTCAGCTGGTTCAATAGAGCTGTTTGGCGGGTTTTGGAATGGGAAAATCGTCAGTTGCTCCCATGGAAGCCAATGTTCCATGATTTGGACATTTAGTTTCACTTGCCGCTTGTTTCTGGAACAGCAAAAAATCAATAAATTAAAAGGTGTCTGTCGGAAACTTGTGTCTCCTGTGGCATCTATATACCTCATGTGTTTTTTACCTCCGATAGTCGTCTACAGGTCGTTTCGGGTGACATTTTTGCTTTTTCTTCCTCATACATCTTCCTGTTATCATCTAGAGGACACTCAGAGGTGTTTGGTAATTTCAGGGGTCTTTTTGAGGGCTAAATTAACCCCGTTGTGGTACGAATTCAGATTTTGCCGGCTTGTTGCTCATTAAGTAGCCGAGAGTATTCAGCCAGAGATCCTTATCGTTGGCGATTGTCTTCAAGGTCTTCTTGCGCTTCTGCAGTTTTACTACAGTTTCTTTCGTAGAACCTTTTACTACTTTGCCCCCCCCCTCATGTTCCGCTTTTGCTGACTGCTCTGGGTATAGGGTTGTTACAAAAGGAAAGAACGTTACACTGGGTTTGAGCTGGGTTTTTTGTCCAGCCCCTCACGTACCCGTTGGCGAGATTTTAGTTTTTTTTTGCAAAATTTTCAAATAAAAAACCAAGCCAACACTGCGATATTCTGGGCCTAGTTTCATGACGGGTATCGGCACAATGTACCCGAGAATAAACTCCGGCCGGCGAGATTATTCGCATTCATGAACGCGCCGCGGAGTGGAATAGACCCGCGATATCCCCCAAATAAACTCCGCGGCGCGTTTATGAATGCGAATAATCACGCCGACCGGGTTTATTCTCATGTATATTGTGCCGATACCCGTCATGAATTTAGGCCCTGTTCATCTGAAAGCTTCCACTCCTGTCTTCTTTCTTGTCTAATAAATAGATAAATAAATGAATAAATAGATATGCATTTAATATGGAGTAGGCGAGCTGAGTATGATATTATGTTGCTGATATGCGTATTGGTACAGATGTGCTTTCTCACAAACTTTTATTTTGTTCTTATGGTCGCAGCGCGACGCGACTGAGATATACCAACAAAACTACGCTCAAGATACTTTATAGGCTGATTTTGCCGTCCTCCGTGGTTAGCATGGTGATTGAATTGCACCAGAAGATTACTAGCGGGAGTAGAGAATATTGTCGCGACGCGATCGGGAGGTAAATGAGGAGATATTCAAAGCGGACACAAGGTCAATAGGCTCATTGGTGTCGCAGAGGTTATTGAGAGCTTATTCGAGTAGGCAGTAGCTTACTTATTATCTGAACTGCCACCTCTAGAGAGCACTTGCAGCAGGTCGACTTCTGAAAATAGTGTTATTTGGGGATATTTTACGTGATTTTGTGGAAGAATGCATATGTTCCGCGAGGGATTTTCGTCTATTTGTCACCGCAGAGAAGCTGGAACACATGGAAATCGACGGCGAAAATAATCCAAACGAAGACAGTTGTGTAAACTCGTACGGCTTTCGTAATCGTGCGCGTTTTGCAGCTGCACTTGCTGACGATTTCCGTTCAAAGTCGCTGTTTCCCTATTTTTCTCAGATTTTGACAGAGAAGTCCGTTTGGTGCAGTGATAAGAGGCGCTACTGGAACCCGTACTGTCGATCGATCGATCCCTGCCCGGGCTAAGCAAGCCCTTCGTCACTCCAGGGTTTGGTAGATTGGTTCCAGACTTGTCTCGGAAAGTAAATACACTCACTTGTTATAGCTACTACGTCTCTGAATGGGACACGAATGCACGGCGCGTCCTTAGGGGACTGATCAACGCTGACATCTCTACATTGACCTTGACCGTCTGCTAGAAAATTTCAACCATTAATCTATAAAATTTTCTTACAATTAGATAATGCTCAGATTCTTCACGAATGACTTGTTGTCCTTGGGAAAAGTAGAAAGTTTAGATCAAACCGGGCGAGTTTTTCTCATCTAAGGCGCTGATATCCGTGTGACTGTGTGCTCGACACCCGATATATTGAATTTACGCCCCGCACAACAGCAACAGGCATGTAGAAATTGAGAGAAAATCCGTCTCTAGCGCGGCATTTTCAAGGTTTCTGAGGCATGGCCGTTTAAGAGCAGCTGGCTGGACTATCTCAATCCAGAGGAATCCCCTTTAGAAGCGTCATTTTGGCTTTTTTCAATGCTCTTTAAACCTTCGATCAATTAAACCTTCGATTTTTTGGACTCCTTCATCTGAGCATCTTCACGTTTTGCCTACGTTTGAATATAAGAGATCTTGGGATTTTTTCAACAGTGCTTCCTATTTTTTTGAAAAATATTCCGTTCGATGGACTAACTTGATTTTTCTTAAACTGATAAATTAGTGTGATGCGTCGGGAGTGTGTCGAATTCTGAATTCAGTCCTGAAATTCTGAAAGACGAAATAGAAAGCGAAACAGTGGTGTTCGTTTGTCACCTTCGTCAAATGAGAGTTTTTGCCTGAGGCTATGTTTCGGCACGTTACCCATTGAAAAGTTCTAGTTATGATCTATCGTGGGGAACAGAATAGAATTCCACCCTATTGTGGTTTGTAATTATTCCCCAGAACAGTTATTTTATATCAAAACAGTATTAATCAAATATCTGAATTGTGATCTGTACTCATTGGAAATTCGCTTAAGACTGATCGATCGATGAAAATTATTATTACTGGTTCATTCAGGTCAAATGTTGTAGTGGTTTGTTGAAGTGCTTCATCTGTTTAACGTGATAACCCTATTGTCGAAGCATACCCATTTTATGTATGGATGAATAAGTAAATAAAAAACAAATAAACAAATAAATGAACACTCAATAAGTATCGTAATCTAAAACTGGTGATCAACTAGTGATCAGTCGAAACCTTACCTTTTCAACTTTTACCCTCTTTTTTATTAGTTTCATCTAATCTGTGCTGGTTGGAAAGTGGTTGAAGGGGCTTCTCCATGGCATAATTAACCTTACCGTTTCAAAGGGTCTGTGTTTTTACTTGTAGAAAAACTGAAGTTTTAGTGAATTGAAAGCGTAACGTTGCACCTGCAGAGGTTTTTTTATGTCATAATTAACCTTAGCGTTCCAAACGGTGAGTTTTTACTTGTAGAAAAAAGTGAAGTTCTAGTGAATCGAAAACGTAACGTTGCACCCCGTAGCGGCGGATCTGTTCGAAGAGTGCAGTTGTGAAATGTAATTATGTGGTTTCCACTCTGAAAAGTTTACACACGCGCACGGATTTGCTTTGGCGTCAGCTCGTCGCTCGTCAACTCGCTTCCTTTTTTCCTCTCTAATTCTTTTCTATCCTTTTTTCTTTCTTCTATTCCGTTCATAAATTGAACCTCTCGTACATCATCGTCCCCATGTAACGGTCACATTACCGTTTGTGCCATTTCACAGTTTCCCGGACGCGACGATACAGCTGCAGTTTTACATTAGCTGGAATAAGTCACACACTCGTCTTCTATTCAGAATCTTGGAGGCTTGGTGAATGCGTCTTTGACCTATTTAAGGGCTTCATCTTCCCAGAAGACTATGCCACCCGTTTACCTAGCCTCAGAGAAAGAAAGACTCGAAAAGGGTTGGAAGGCTTGGTTGATCTGGCTGAGGCTCGATCGCTCGACTATGAGGGTGCTGGTAGCTCCTCTAACCACTGTACTAAGCGCGCCTTCCGGGATGTCTAGACTGATTTAAGACTTCAGTAGCTTATCGTCGTCACGCCGTCGATAAGCTTCGAAACTTTCGGACTATGACGACATCCCGCCCTCGTCTATTAGAGGAAAAACGCTCAACAACAGCAACCCTTCGAGTGCGTCGAAGATTTTCGAATTTTCGAGAATCGCTTTTCTAGATGAAGTCGAGGCGCGATCTTAGCTACTCCTACGAGCTGCTCGATCGGTTCTCTCTGGTTTGCGCCGTGCACTAGGGTTCTTTCAGAGTTGTAGAATAGCAAGCAAAGGCTCTTGTCAGTCGATATGATGTGGAGTCCTCGCCGGGCCGTTGTTTGACATCTTGTTCGTTCATTTCTGATGGAATACGCTTTCCGTGTTCGACAAGTTCAAGTGTTGCAGACTGCGCCCTGCTCGCGAAAAAAAGTGACATTTGACAATTGTTCACTAATAGGCGTATACAAGGGCAATATACACTCACCCTTCCATGTCGTGATGTGTTAGATGCTGTGCTGATGCAGAGAATCGACGAGACGACTAGGAAAAACTTGAAATTCTAGTCGTAATCTCCAGACGATAATTCAATGAGCGGCCTGTTTACACTTGGAAGTTCCACTCTGGAGGAGTTTTTCCAGCTCAGCCTCTGACTAGTCGAACGACGTCAGAAGTGGAATATTTTTCCGTTTTTGACGTCGCCACCAGGCTAGGCAGACATGGACTCGTTCTCTCCTTCCTATTACACAACAATGTCCAGAACTGGAATTAATGTTGCATAGAGCTTGATTTAGGACTACGAAGCCTATGAATTGATAGATCTGGGTCTGTTTTGTCCTACAAATGGGCGTGGTATGATAGGTTGGACGAGTTGTCGCTGAAGAGTTGATCTTGTCGAGGATTCCTCCGTCGAAGATCCACGTAAAGGGAACTGGTGAGTTGGTTTATCGGGACAGCTTTAGCCAAGAAGTGGACGTGGCTTTGTAGCGATGTTTGAATAAGGATAGTTAAGGCAATGGTTAAGGTTCTCTTCACCTTCAAAAATGACCCTCTTCGTTGAGTATGATAAAGAGGTACGAACACGGTACTATACCCAAAAATTTTCTTCTTGCTTCTATGCCATGGTGGTGATTTTCCAATTTCTAGTTTAATAAAGTAAAATAAAACAAAAGAATCGAAAAGAGGTGAGGACGTCCGTTAAATGCGAATTTCGGAATCCTGAGAAGCCATTAAATTGAACAAATGAGCACGCAAACGTCAAGAAATGACAAATAGATTAGAAAAAGGGCTGATAACAATGTTTGTGATTGATTTAGAGATATAATGAAATGTTCTATGTCTATAATAGGCACGCACACAAAAACTCTAAAACGATCCCATAACTCCCTAGAACGACACGATTTCTGTGAGATTACCGTTGAATGATATATTTTATCTGAAAAAAATTACAAAAACTCACTTCCAGGGAGATTTATTGTTCACGAGAGATTCATTGTGTTTACTCGTTCAAAAAAAAAAAGAAATAAAAAAAGCAAACAGATCCACCTTTACCATCATTTTTCGATGTTAATTCCAGTCGCTTTTTGCTGTTGTTCTTTTTTTGAAATTTCTCGTCAGAACTGCTCCCGTTGAGACTTCATCGATGACGTTTCGCTGTTGTTTTCCCGTAAAGGTCGAAGCACTGCACGTGACATTTGGAGGGAAAAATCGTTATCGGTGAGAACTCGCTCCCCCACACGATGATGTGCTCTATTGAAGTGAGTGGTGATTAAAATAGCTACAAATTCACGTCACTATGAAATTGTTCTCCGGTTGATTTTTTCTTTTTAGTTCGATATTTCGTGTTTTTTCTATTTCCCAAGTCAGAACTTGAGAGAAGCTTAATAGTTTCTTCGCATTTATCTAGATTTTCTCGTTTTTTGAGTAGATCGCGCATTGTTGAGGACTATTTTAGACCCATACAAAATTTGTTGGTGTGGTGCAGTGGTGAGAAGAGATACTGACACACGCACAGCCGAGTGACCGATCCTGGCTCGGGTTAAGCAAACCTTCCATACCTCTGGGGTCGGGTAAATTGGTACCAGACTTGTCTGTAATGGTAAAGACACTTACTTGGTATAGCGGCTGCCCGTGCAAGTCATTGTATAGGCATAATATGCATTTGCCGTGCAACTACGATTTCGAATGAAAGACGAATTCATGGCGCATTTTTGAGGGCTGATAAACGCTGAATTTTTACTTCAATTTATCTTCTAATTTCGCTCATCTAGCTTCAGGCTCCAAAAATATTTACCTGATGCTGAGCTCTACTTTCTTGTGTTGTCTTGGTTTTTTTCAATTTTCTTTCCTTTTCTTCTCTTTTGCTGTAGTTTTCCTTTTCCATCTAGAATTTCCCGCTTCTAGAAGTACAAAACGCGTTTCCAATTGTCAATCAATTGATTAGAGCGATACTGGTGTAACTAATTGGCCGTTAGATCAGCACTAATACCTTCATCAGCTGTGGCGTAATTGTAGCAAATTCTAGAAGAGATTTCTGGCTTGGCAGCTCAGAAATCCCCTCCGGCTACGTAGACTACCTCATCTTTGAATCGTGAAGACCTCGTGGAAGCCGGTTTTTATCCGCCGATGACGACCAGATTATCACTACTCGTTCAGCCGGAATTATTCTTATCTAAAGTAGTTCTTCGCGGAAATCGATAAAGAGGTGTTAATTCAGCTATAAAAAGGGTGTCTTCCTTCCGTTTCGATCAATTTTGTAAATATTTATCCTACTTCTGAAGACCCTTCCGTGGGAATAGACGACCGGGCTTTTCGCTTCCGACCCGTTGTGAATTTCGATTCGTTGTTAACTGCTTGTTAACTGCTCCCCAATTTATTCACTCCTCTACATTCTCTTTATTCCGATCATTCTCTGATCGAATTCCATCGGCGAGGTCCACCTCCATAGTAGCTGGCTGGGTTTTTCTCTTGAAAATAGAACAATCTATTTGTAAGAGCCTTGAGGTCAGTTTAGGTCATCGGGAGACCTGGAGTGGGCGGAGATTCGGTTTGAAGCCATCCGAATTGTTTTTAGAAAGCAAATCCTTCGCAAGCAAAACGTTACTGTTTTCTATGCGTGAAATGCGAGTAACAGCTCCAAGTTCGATTTTATTTTGATCTGCGGTCTCCATAATGCTGCTTCCGTCTTTCTATTTTCAATTCCATCATTTTTATGACCCTCGTGATCCACTGGTAAGAGGCGCTACCGACACCCGCATGGACCAATGGACCAGCGATCGATCCCGGTCGGTCTAACCAAACCTTTCATCCCTCCGACGTCGGGTAAATTGGTAGTAGACTTGTCTGGGAAGGTGAAGACACTGACTTCGCATAGCGACTGTCCCCTGCAGGTCATTATTTGCATAGGCCAAGTAAGACTTCACTGTGCTCAATGATTCTGAATTGAACATGAATGCAACTAAGTGTCCTTCGGGGACTGGTCAACACCGTCACCTTTACCTTTACCTTGACCATTTGATAGAAAATTTCAACCATTGTGCTCTGAAATTTCCCCTGATGGAGCTCAGATTCTCCAGGTCTCGAGTGTCGTGTTCTCGTTCGGAAAAGTAGAAAGTTTAGATCAAATCGGGCGAGTTTTTCTCGCCTGAGGTGCTGATGTCCGTGTGAATGTGTGCTTGACACCCGATATATTGAATTTACGCCCCGCGCAACTGCAACAAGCATGTAGAAATTGAGGAAAGATCCTACTCCGGTCGTCTACCTTTACCTTTTTCACCTTCTGTCTGTCTGTTGGGAAATCATCGGTCTCGACGAAAGTGCTATGTATAAGCGGTAGTTGCTTGTGCTAATTGTTATGAGGTTGGCATTGGACAGGTGCGGCTGGCTGGCTGCTCATTAGTGTGTGCTTACTTGGCCGCCCCGTGTGGGGCTCTGTGAAAGCGCTGATAATGATTGTGGCTCGATGATTGTCGCCTTCTCTGTGTGTATGGGGGGACAGGTAACGAGCCGTCGTTGTCGCCGCCGCCGTCTGCCGCAGCTTCAGCTTCACCCTCCTCAACTGGCCGCACAGCAGCCAGTTACCCGGCGGCTTTTTTTTACCCCGCCAGCCCGCTTGTCTTATCTCCTCTGTTTGCTCTACGGGTGGTATCAGTGCTCGGGTAGATTGCTCGCTGAGCGTTTGTGTTGTTTTTTTTTTCATTTTTCGAGCTCCCAAAAGCTCCCGGAGCTCTGTCGATTGAAGTCGAACCTTTCTCGCTGTGTAGCTGAACCATTGGTTTCTCTTTTACGACAGACTAATGGTCTCCGCTCTTCGGTTTATTTTACCCCTCGTCGCAAGATTTCCTTCTATTATTTTTGTGCTGGTGGAAACCTTGATTGGAGGGATAGTATCTGTTGCATCTCTTGAATAAAAGCGAAAACGTTGAGATTGCGCCGTGAATGCGCTCATTAGATGAAATTCTGTTTACGCGATACGTCGGACACAAATTGGCTGCAGAGTGTTGATATAGCATTACAGAATCAATGGAAGTACTCGATGTTACAATGGTAGTTCTCTAGCCCACAGAGAATCGTTCAAAAATCGAGGCTCAGACGGGATTTGAACCCGCCGGGCTTATCTCAGCAGCTCTTCTTGCCCCTGCGCCATGTATATACTAGTTGGCGTGTAGCTTTTCCATTGAATCGTTCTGGTCTCATCACATATCCAAGGGCTGCCGAGCAGCGGCTACTCGAGTGCAACTGCACTTGAGTGAAACTCGCCCAACCTTCTACGACTTTTGCTGTTTGTCCGAGCAGCTTGATCAACTCCGGCGTTGTTGATTTCAATAGTCCTCGTTTTTCCTGGGATAGAAACTGGTAGAAATTACCCAAAACCGTTTCGTTTTCACTTGAAAGCGACTTTTTTAATGGTTGCATCTATTGGTGTAGTACCTTCGTCTATTGAGAAAGAGAAACTGGAACGAACTAGAGGCTGAAGTCTGGCCCCGCCCAGTAGAGGTCCGTACTAGATCCAGAATAAAGGGAGTTTCTTGCTTTCTTCCTCCGAAGTGTTGCGATTCTCGGGTAATGAACTGGACAATATTCTTGACCCAGCAGCTTTTCACTTTATTGATGCGCCGCTTCTGATTGAAAAGCGCTTTACCGTCAACAGATGGGATTGGTCACCCTTCTCAAGATCCGCCACGCACTCGTCATCCATTAAGAATCTTAGAATTGTGGTGTATTTGGCCTCTATAATGACTATTTGGCTTATTTGGCTTGTTCAATGACTTAGGGGAACCAGCCGGTATACGAAATCAGTGTCCCCAAATTCCAAACAAGTCTGGTACCAGTTTAGCCGACGTTGGAGGGATGGAGGGTTTGTTCAGCCCCGGTGAGCATCGATCTCCTGACCGTTCGAGTGGAAGATCCTACCACTGCATACGGAACACACCTGTGACTGTGACTTGTCCAGTCGTCATCTGGAGTGAGTTCTTCTTCTGGTCGTCGTCGTTGTCGACTGACTGACTGAGAACTGGGCGAACTGGTCGGCGGTCCGGTTCTTCTGGTGGTGTTCTTCAGTCATACAGATGATGCGATTCGAAAAGGCGCCACACCAAAAAGCACCCAGCCACCACCACCACGTCGTCATCGTCAAGTTCTGGTTCATTCAGCCACAAGCTGAGAACATTACGACGTTGCTGTGGTTTCCTTATAGTGGACTATCTTAGCCTATACCCACCGTGCTAAATATGCTCTGTAAGACTTTTGGTCTTGGAAGTGATTGAGAAATTGTAATTTTGTAGGTTCTTCGGAGAATATTGTAGAATTAAGGAAACAAATGTTAAAGTTACTGGTCACTATCCTCGCTATTGTTCGTTTTTGTTTTATATGTTTACTTAATATTGACAAAGTGACAAATATGTACACATTGTAACTCGTAACGTGTATCCAAAAAACGTTCTGAACACTTCAGAACGTTCAAGCGTCTTTCCTTTAATTTTGGGTTATTTGAGAATTTGAGAATACGTGTAGACACCTCTTCTCGCCCTGACTTCAAACATGCTGTTGGTTTTGTCATATCATGTCATATCATGGTTTTGTCATGTAAATGATCCGGTTACAGGCAGAACTCTCTGGGGTTCCGCTTCTTATTTTACGACCCTCCGAACCATGCCAACGAAGGGTCCGCCGGATATGCTACCACCGGGAAAAAGAATTTTGTTGAATGTAATATTTTTGCTCTTTTTGCTAGAATTCAAAAAAACTGACTACATTTTGAAGTCAGGGCAAGAAGAGGAGTCTACACATATTTTCGACTTCTCAAATAACCCAATACTAAACGCTAAAAAACATTTTGCAGCGTTCAGAACGTTTTTGGGACACAAGTTATGAGCCGTATTGAATGAACTGAAGGGCCTTTATTCGAGTGTGTTTTCGAAAGAAATTCTGTTTTTTATCATTTAAATGTTAACTGATACTTTTATGTCTCATGGGAATTCTCTATTTTTTGTTATTTTTTCCATTATGAAATGCTTCGCCTTCCCATTCGTGAGAAGAGTTTTATGTAGGAGTGTTTCGAGTTGACACAGCTGTCGCCTCAAGAAAAAGCTGTTAGCAGAGTAGGAAGTGGCAAATTAGCGGTTTGCTCGATGGTGTATTATTATGAAACCATATAAGTACAGAGTAAGCAGAGTAATTAGATCGACAACCGGTCCGAGCTCTGCTAGTTGAAGTCTGACGAGAGAATGATGGTAGGAGGGCCAGGGAATTGGTTCTTGAACTGTTGTTAAGGAGCTAAAAGTGATACTTTGGGTAAACCTCTCATTTCTCATTTTCTCATATTACAGAATATTATAGAAACAAATGCAACGTGATTTTAATGGCAGCAATGTGGCGAAAGCGCGACTTTTTTGGTCTTTTTTCGATCTTTTCATCTGCATCGCATTCACATTCTAATATATTCATGACAGACGTCTACGTTTACGAATTATGAAGCGCCATGCATAGCGTCATCTTGCCGTTTTGGTTGGCGGCTTCCGAGCTGATAGTTTGAATTTCAAAAAATTGAATTTGGCAGAAATATTGATCTACGTCAAAACTCAATCTCACTGGAATTCCTGGCTGATCTTCTTTTGGTATAGCCGAGCCTGGTGCTGGGTAAACTGGTACCGCACCCTGTGAAGGTAAAGACACTGACATCAATATCGGCTCTCCACAGTAACCTATTGTATAGGCCCATTCACTATGCCTCGACGATTCTGTATGGAAGATGAGTGCGTGATGCGTCCTTTACCTTGTTTTGTATGTGAAGCACTATCCTCATCGGTCCAATATAGTGCTGTAGGTGCTGCGGAAAGCCTTTTATTATAGTGCATGGACACGTTGTCCGACGATTCTCTTCTCTGTCTGTGAATTATATTTCGATTTAATATTCGTCGCCGACGGGCATCGAAGCTACCAGAATGGCTGCCGCTTAGATACTAGTCCTTTCTAACATCCTTGGTCCTGTGTGTTTTGTTTCGTTTTTTGTCGTTTTTTCTCGTCTTATTTTATCAAAAGTTGCCCGTTGTACAGTAGTAGGCGCTACGGACACTACCACGGCCGAGCGATCGATTCCTTCCCGGGTCAGCCAAACCTTCGATCTCTTCGAGGTCGGGTAAATTGATACTGGACGTGTTTGGGAAGGTAATGCCACTGACTTGGTAAAGCGGCTCGCCTCGTAAGGCATTGTGCAAGCCAAACACGCAACCATCATGCCTCTACGATTTTGAATGGAACACGAATAAGTGGCGCGTCTTTAAGGGAATGGTCAACACCGGCAACTTAACTCTTCTTTATTGTCAAAATAGTGGTCAGAAATAGACTAGTAAACGATTTTTAAGCTCTTTCTTTGCTTGGTCGTCCCCTATCTTGTCGCTCTAGCTTTTTCTGTGAAGGTAAAAGGTAGAGATGTTGGTGTTTATCAGTCTCGTTAAAGTGCGCCACGTACTCGTCATCCATTTAGAATCGAAGAGTCCTGGTGAATGCGTATTTGGCCTACACAATGACTTACGGGTTTCAGCCACTATATCGAATCTGTGTTTTCCCAGACAAGTCTAGCACCAACTTGGCCGACTCCGGAGCCATGGTAGGCTTGGTTTGCCCGGGCGGGGAACGGTCGCTCGACCATATCAGTGTCAGTGGCGCTTTTCAGCTTTTCACATGAGGCCAAAACTTTGCCAGCAGCTTTTTTTTTAGCTAGAGATGCAGTTTCTGTGTTTCTATTCAACTTTGGGTTGGGTTTCCAAGGATTTTCACTTTTGCCCTTGTTCTTTAAGCGACAACTCTAGGCACAGACAATGAGGGTCTTTACGATAGGGTGCTGTGCAATTATTCGCAGCGGATTTCTGCGGGAATTACCGTGTTTAAGCCTCTGGAGGTTTGCATGAATTTGTTCATTATTTCTTTATTTTTTGATTTACAGTTTGTTTCTTAAGAACTGCTCACCTTGCGCCTGAGGAGATTGAAAGATTTTCTATAATTTCCTTGGAAATTTGTGAAGAATCAGGAAGTGTGTGTAAGTGTCCGAACAGCCAAGGATTTCACACTTTTTACCTGGTGGCCGAACAGGTTTCCAAGAAGCCCGTGAGACTGGAAAGGCTTGCGTCAGCTTTTATGTCGACTCGACGACTTCGTCGACTATAACCTGATTGTAGACGTTCTGCATTGAAATTCGTAGCCGTAGAATTTTCCTCTCATTATTCTTTCTTTTTTCTTTTCATGGGCAAGGATTTACTGCTTCTCATAGCACTCAGCATTGTCTGTAAATGTTGGAAGAATTGGACTTTGAGCGTTGAAAAAGCCTTGTTCTTTCTCTTTTTTCCCCCCTCTACCCGGTACCTCTCGATTTTTGAGTGTTTTCTCACCCTCTCCAATTAGCTCTCTTTTTTTAATTTTCATCTGCACGTTTTTAGCGGAACTATTGTCTGCTTTGCAGCCGAATAGTCGTTTTCGCTGCGCTTCACACGATGTCGCTGTTTAATCAATTCCAATTGTTATGTGCTGTGCGGGGACAGCAGACTGTGCATGTATGAGGTAGGAATCATAGATACCTTCGGGGATATTAATCCAACCCCTTGGGAATGATGCCTCCGGGGTAGGATAAATTGGTACCAGACTTGTTTGGTAAGGTGAAGACACTGGCTTGAACAGAGGCTGGCCCACGCAAGCCATTATGTAGGATAAATTGGAACTTACATGCCTCTACGATTCCGACTGAAAGATGAGTGCATGGCGCGTCCTTTGGGGACCAACTAGCACCGATCACGTTACCTTTGCCTTTGCTTCGATGGAATCTCCGAGAGGGGTGCGTGTTCGTCTGGAGTGTGGAAATAGAGTTGTAGTGATTGATCGCCACTTTCGGAGTACGCCATGCACTCTACACATAGCTGTAGAACTTTACGAGATCAAAATTCTTGGCGCCAGATTTTTTCTAAATTCTCTGATTTCACTTTTGCTTAGGTTCATGATCGGTCAAGACACCGATGGATAGAAACCGTTGCGTAAAGGCTGAAAACCACGTAAAAGCGGAGAGGATAAATCAACTCGTGCTGATTATCGTTCCTTATCAATCGAATGAGTCAGCTCAAAGATTCGCACGAAATTCCGTGGCTCCTTTTGTCCGTTAGAAGTCGAAATGTATTTCTAATCGGTGCCATTATGGGTTTGTTGTCGAGCGACGTCGGTCTGGCATACGAGATTGCGATTATAGTTCCTCCTAAGTTTCTTCTGAATCGTCTCCCAACAGGCAACAACACTGCTAGAAAGGCTTCAATGGAAGCTATTCTCGTATTGAAGAGTTTTTCGAAAGTGAATTAACTACGCAGAAAATGTCGAAAATAATACAGAAATACAAGCATATGAGTTAGTAATTGACCGCAAGACCGATATCTTTCTCTAGCTGAAGGTAAAGATAAAAGGTGTCGGCGTTGATCAGCCCTCTAAGGACGCGCCATGCATCCGTGTTTCATTCAGAATGTTGGAGGCATGGTGAATACGTATTTGGCCTACACGATGACTTGTGCGGTGAAGTCAGTGTCTGTTTTTGCCTTCCCAGACAAGTTTTTCACCAATTTACCTGACCCCGAAGCGATGGAAGGGCTAATTAGCGCGGGCGAGGATCGACCGTTCGACCGGGCGAGTGTGAGTAGCGCCTCTTATCATTGAACCATGCGCGCCCTTAGTTGCTAGTTAGGCTTTTCTTTTTCATATCGTTTGCTAAAGCAGTAGTCCGCTGTTGGCATCTGCCACGCCATCTCGACTTTTTCCAACGGAATGATGTAGGATTAGCTTTGTTAGCTGAGCTGAGCCGAGACGAGCCGAGCCGAGCAGAGTGCTGCTGGTGGTGGTGAAGAGTTGCGAGCGCAATTCGTCAACTGGACAAGTTGGATCCGGCAGCGATTTATTCTGCATGGATTTCGTCCTCTATCCGTCTGTCTCGAGACTGCTAGTCGACTTTGAACGCCTCGACGATGACAACAACCGCCATCGACGAAATTCATTGCGCGCTCGTTTTCCCTTTTTTTACCAATCAAAAAAGCCATAGAGAAGTTGCTGTTCTTGTATCGTAGCTTCGTCTGAGTTTTTGACTGACTTTTTCGATCATCTTCGGTTTAATGTACTGAGTCAATTCTACCCCTCTAAAGTTTTAAAGTTTGACGACTCCAGAGATTGTAGGAGTTCCGTAAATCAGGATAATCGTTGGAGAATATATTTTGGAGAAATACTTTCGAGATACCTAACACGGATTTCAATTCCCAGTGTCGAGAAGGGCTACTTAGACCTTGCAATCTTAATTGACATTCGGATAGAGGGATAAAGTGATAAAGCTTATCGGTGAGACTTGTTTCCCGGCTGTTTTCTCGCCACTAGGCGCTTAATCTGAGTTTCTTGAACAGGCGATGTAGATAAAGGGCAGAGGTCAAGTGGTCGACCTCTATAAGATCCCTGAGGATGCGCCATGCACTCATCTTCCATTCAAAATCGTTGAATCAGTGTTTCGATAAAAACGACATTTTTTGGCACCAGTCGAATCCGGGTATTTGCGGCGCTAGAACCTTTGAATGGTGCGGGCCGGCTCAGCGGTAAGGGGCGCTACTGACACCCGCGCAGTCAAGCGATCGATCCCTTCTGGGCTATCCAAGTCCTCCATTCCTCCGGGGTCGGGGAAGCAGATACCGAGCTTCTGTGGGAAGGCAAAGACACTGACCTGGAATAGCGGCTATTTCCCGGAAGTCATTGAATAGGTCAAATACGCCTCTACAATTCTGAGTAAAAGACGATCGCATGGCGCGTCCGTAGAGGACTCATCAACACCGGAACCTTCGCATTTGCCATTCACCGCTGTTCTTCGTCTTCAATTCATTATACTCTCAAACGTCTACGTTGATAAGCAGTGTCAGTAGTGATAATGTGATAGTCATTTCTTTGGAAAACTAGTTTCGTGGCTATTTTCTCGTCACTCGGCGCTGACGTTGAGTTTCTGGAACAGGCTCGGATATGTATGTATGTGAGTGTGTGTTTTTGAGAAGGTGTGCGGCTGAGGAAATCGTGTTGGGCTTGTGGAACAGCTGAAAATCTCATTTCGCATTGATGAAATGAGCTTCTCAAAGTGATTGGATTTCTCAGCTGTTCGCACGGTGTTCTGCTGCTGCCGCCAGCATTTCTGATTATAGTTTCTCTATTCGGCTTCGCTCTCTCACGGTTTTGATCAGTTTCGGCTTATCTGGGTAAGGTTCGGCTGGGTTACGTTAGGTATGATCATCGGCTTTGGAACGGACAGCGATTACCTTCTGATGTACTGCTGCTCGGTTTGAATCCCTCTTGTTATGTTTCGGACTGTATTGTTGGTTTTGGAATAGTCCGTCGTCTATCTTCCGTTGGCTTTCCATCCATTTCTGTCTTCTTTCCTCCCCTTTCCTCTCTCTCTCTCTTTCTCTCGTTCTCCCTCCCTCCACCTCTCTCACCTGTTGCCCTTATGGCTGTGCCGAACCTTTTGTACGGGGTAGACGCATACCCGTTGAATCGGCCTCATTAGCCATTGGGTATAGATATTTGAATAGCTTTCCGCCATGCTTGGCGCTTTCATTGTGTTCGTTGTCGTGCACTTCATCAGCGGCTTGCTCCACCCTTTTATAGTTCCCATCTAGTCTCGCTCGGCATACCTTCCTGCAGACACCTCTATACCCCTTTTGTTGATTTTTTTCTCTCCTTTTGCTCAAAAATTGCCTCTACACATCTTTGCTTGCTCGAAAGTTGCGTCAATTTTCCTAGCAGGTGGCTTACATTGCGCCGTAAGTTCGTCGGACTAATCTAATTGTGTTCTTGAACGATTTTCTCGCCGTTGCAGATATGCATCACAGATCGTCCTTACCGAGAATGCCTCAGTTTTCATTCCTCCTATCTACCTAATAGTAGATGATTTTACAGTCATTTAGGATATACCTGGGAAATTGAGAACTTTCTTCGTTACTTATGCCCGCCGATTTTCCGAAGTTTCCGGCTTGCTCTCATGTCGTCGTCGCCGCCGCGATGCCTCCGTGAGCGTTTATACTTCAGATGTACTCGCACTACCCGCGTCAGTTGTGCGTGGACAGCTTTGGCGCGGCGGCTGCGTCGCGTACGCTCATCACCTACGAGGTGGTCGAAGCGCAACACGACGATGTGATGCGAGTTGGCTCGGCGGCGGCTCAACCGCCAGTTCGCGCCGTGTCCTCGCCGCTCGACGACAGCGTCGACTCGACGGATTCGCAGACGGAAACACCGCCGCCGCCGCGCGTCAGCCCACAGTACCGCCGCGCCGCAACCGCCAACGCACCGCCTCGCGCACGCACGCGCAAGACTTCGGCGCGACAGACTGTGCTCGACGAGGAGGAAATGCTCAAAGTGCCGAGTCCGGAAGTGCTCAATAATATGATGCGCGGTGTGGAGTTGAACGGTGAGCGTTTTCTGGTGTGGTGTTCTCCGCGGTCGCATTGTGGTCTGTTTCGCCTTTTTTTTTATTTTCATACCACCATTGCTTCCGGCGGTGATCGACGAACCGCTGCAGCATCCGAGTACCTTATTAACAAATTAAATTCGTTCTGCTCTATGTTCGCCACTTTCTGAACGTCCTCGGCACCGAGGCTCACAATGGAAGGCGTTTTTCTCCTTTTCCCTCCTTTTCGAGATGTTAAAATGAAATTAGGAAAGGGGAAAATTTTATTAAGACTGGATTCTTCGAAAAGAATGTGCACCGAAATTTCTAGTCTATGCCGCGTAGGTTCTATAGGTTGTGTTTCAATTTCCGCTTCTACTTGTTGCTCCATCCAAGATGTTGGTTAAGATTTTTCTAAAACATGGGTTTTTTTCGAGTTGATTCTAAAAATAATCTCGGTCCGAAATTTTTAGCATTTTCACTGATTCCATTCGCCGTATCCGCTTTCTGGAGGGTTGGTCAAAAGGTCCCTTCATACTCGGCACCGAGGCAGCGCAGCAGCTGGAGAGTTTCCACTGGAATCGCGGTTCCCTCGAACAAGAATAATGGATTAGATCCGCTGCATCCACATAACAGTTCCAAACGTTTCGTTATCATATAGTATTGACGGAAAATCTGACCCGTGGCACTATCCTTGATGCTGCGTCCTCTGCGTCTCTGCCCTGGGTGGGTAGAACGGATTAGTTTGAGGTAAGTAGTTCTGACTAATGTCCCTAAATCGGTAGTTCTAGCCGGGAATGGTATTCCTTTGGTTCTTTTTGTTGCATTTCTAGCTCTTGAGTTATTCCAGTGGTTCCTAAATTTTTAACCAACCCAGGTTTAGTTACCCAAGTTTGATCCTCGGGCCAAGGCCGAATCGCCCAATGTTTATTTTATTAATTAATTGTGTTTTAAATGCACTATTATGTTTGCCAAAATGAGACAGAGTACATCCTGTGCAAACATACAATTACAAATTACAATGGAAAATTAACGAACAATGGTACGGTGGACTTCATTCTCCTGCAATTTTTGAATTATTTCAAACCCAGACCGTCTAGTGGAGAAGTCCGTATATTCGGCCTATTCGCCAACCTCACGCAGCACTCCGGGCAATTTCGTCGAGAAATTTCCGACCACTAGTGAGGCTAGCTGAGCGCCGGTTGACGAGCGCGATTAGGCCATTCGCCGATGGCCGGCTGGCCGGTGAAAAGTGGCGTTTTCGGCTCGACGCAATTTCGGCTGATGATATGACGGGAGAGCCGGGCGTGGTCCTCCTTCCCTTTGGTTTTGGCTGCTGCTGGCCGTGATGCTCGTGCAGCTTTTAATTATGCTCATCATAGCCAATGGCTCGTCTATAGCGTGTCCTCCCAATATTACTTTGGCAGTTTTCTTGTCTAAAATCCGATTTTTAGGAAGTTTATTACATTTTTTACGCCCATTTGTAGAGTTTTCACCTTTTTAATAGCTATTGGTCTCTGCGTTCTTTGATTTTTATCTTCAATTTTCGTTGGTAAAGTTTTTAAAACTATTTCATGTGACGCGTTCTGTTAGCCGTTCGTGTTTGTAGGGAGTTTGTGTGGAAAAGTGCGCGTCTCCATAGCGATACGATTTCTTTTTGAAAATAGCCGTCTAATGATGTTCACACGGAAAAAATGAATGTAATCAGCTAGCAAATAATGTAGAGCGTGTAGTGTATTCGAGAGCCTGGAAGGACATCTGTTGAACAGCCGGCAGGATGAAGGCCAGGGGGATTTGCCAGAGACGAAAAAAGTCGATCGAGTGGTCTTTGCTGGGGTTAATTTACCGCAATTTACCCGGAGAAGTACGCTTAAGATGTCCTACAAGGTTAATGTGAGCAAAGTTGTAGCGCCCAGAGACGTATCCTCCAGGCAGAGTTGCTCCCAAATGTGGGCGGAGCGATTATGATACGGCTTTTGGAGCCGCTGTTTCATATCGCATCGATAGTCACTAATTTATTCCTTCTAAAACATTGTCTTCCACTCCTTGCATTCATCTTATTTTCCTACCAAGCTGGTCGTATACCTAATGGGAAGTGAATCAATTGAGTTTGTAAGTGATAGTAGTGAAAGTAAAACATACTTAAGATGAGCTCTCCTAGTTATCGTTCCTTCTTCTGTTTTCGTTAATTTATTTTTCTATTCTTTTTTGACTCCTTCAAAATTATTGAGAGCTTTTCTTACAGTTTTTCTTTTTCCTCCCTTCAGATGATTTTGAAATGGGACTATTATACACGAATGAGTAGATTTTCTATTCTCCAATGATACTTCCGGAAGACTCTTATTTGAACTGACGAAAGCAGCCCTATGTTTTTTTTTCCAAATTTGGGCACTTTACCTATTATTTTACTGGAGTATTTGATGATTCTATTTTGAATTAGGATAATTTATTTGTTCTAATTAGTGAATTTTATTCTATATTCTATAGAGGTAATGGAGGAAAAATTACAAGGATGTAGATAAAGTTGGCGTTTCCTCCTTTGACGGACAGATAGTTCTTTACGCCGATTCGGTTAGCGCATGGTATGGACGGTGTTGAGTGTACCGCATTCCTTTTCCTTTTTGTTTTTTTTTTCATTTTGATTTTTTCTGTCATGAATGTGTTTCAGTATACGCTACGGGAGCCGCACCACAACCGCACACGCCACAAACTCCACAGCCGCCGTATACTCCAAACGGTGGGTGGCTTTTGCATTAATTTCCTAGTTTGAATACTTTAATTTCTTTTTTCTGCCTGTACTCTTCTACTTCGTTATTATTCTACTTAATAGTTGCTAAGAATCATGAAAAGCTCGCACAGAATGCTGAATATCTTAGTCGAGTTTTTCTATTTGAAATGATTTGTTCCATGCAAATCAAAGAAGGTAGTGACAGTCGAGGTGGAAAAAGACGAAAAATGTGAAGTTCTATGAATTTGTTATTTGAGTGAAATGCACCGAACAGGTGCAGTTTAATTTGCTTCGTGGTATTTTCACTTCGAGTGTTTTTCGTTCATGGGGGAAGCTTCTCATCTGCTTGAAATTGGATCTGAAAAGCTAACACAGCGTGAAACTGTGAAATGCAGGGGAGAAATGTACGCTCGGGGAATCGCAAGATGAGGTCGTAGTTGGTGAATTAGTGGCTTGGGATGGAATCAGGATCCTCTGTTTTTCTTGTTTTTTTCCTCTCTTTAGCTCTTGCCTGCATAGCCGGCGTAGCAGAACGCGTTCAGCTCACGTATAGAAGAGGTCACCCCGTGGACGATATTGGTAAAGGTAAAGATGCCGGCGTTGATTAGACCCTCAGGGGCGCGCCATGCATTCGTGTTCCGTTCAGAATCTTTGAGGCGTAGTGATGCATATTTTACCTATGGATGACTTGATATAGTGGCTGGTGGGGGCCAGCCAGTATACCAAATCGCTGGTTTTACCAACCCAAACACGTCTGGTACCAATTCACCCGACCCCGCAGGTATGGAAGGCTGGGCTAACCCGGGCGAGGATCGATCATTCGTCCGTGTGGGCGTCAGTAGCGCCTCCTACCACCGAACCCATGTTATCCCATACGTACTATTAAATATTCTTCGGCTTGTCGTTTGTGGTTGAGACGCTGCGAGTCGGGTTGCTCATAGAGTAGCGTTGCCGATTGTTATTGTCAGTTGCAGCTCGTCATTTTCTCATCTTCGTCGAGTTATTCGGCCGTGGGAGAGTAGGCGTCGTAGATTTCATATAGTCGCGGGCATCAGATGAAGCTGTTGTCTTTTTGTTCCTATCTACCTTTTCCCTTTTCTATCCTATTTAATGGCATAAAATTCATTAACATTCATTACCTTGCTCTTTGCAGGTGAAATAAATGCCCTAGAGGGTGCAAATATAATAAGATTTTCGGCACGAATGTAGGTGTGATCGCTATTTTTTCGTGGTCTGCAGTGGGAAATTTCATTGCAAATTTGAAGAGTTCCATTCCATTTCTCTCTGAAAAGACTTCGTATAGTATTTCTTACTCTCCGGATGATTTTCCGCTACGTTACCCATTCATTTATTATCTTAGAATGATTGTTTTTTTACATTTTTTGTTTTGTTTCAAAGTGTTATCTATACAAACTTTTTGACTACGTTGGAAGTTATAATATTTAATTCTGAAAAAAATCAAAGGATTAAATTTAGACTTGACTTTAGGGTCACGATTTTCCCAGCCAACTGCTTCACCTCACTACACGGCCGACATGAGGTCGCCACCGTTGATGTCTCCGACGCAAGCGCCGATGCCACCACAAGCTGCTATGCAACGACCGATGAGCAACGGTATGTGATACGGTAGATTGGGTTCGGTGGATTGGTCGTTGTCGGTCAGGTACGGTTGGTCAGGTGCGGTAGATCGGGCACAGAAGGTCGGGTACAGTAGGTCGGACGTAATAGCTCGGGTACACTAGGTCGGGCGTAGTAGCTCGGGCACACTAGTTCGGGCACATTAGCTCGGGTACGACTTGTCGCGTTCGGTAAGACGGGTACGGTAGGTCGGGTACGGTAGATCGGGCACAGTAGGTCGGAATTAGCAGCTCGGGCATACTAGATCGAGCGTAGTAGCTCGGGTACACTAGTTCGGGTACGATAGGTCGCGTACGGTGGATTTGCATGGTAGGTCGCGTAAAGTAGGTCGGTTACGGGAGGTCGTGCACAGTACGTTGGACACAGTAGGACAGGCACGGTACGTCAGGCACGATAGGTCGAGTACGTTAGGTGGGATGAGGTAGATTGGGTACAGTGGATTGGGTACGGTAGATCAGATACGGTAGATCGGGAACAATAGGTCGACTACGGTAGATCGGGTGCGGTAGTTGTAGTGATTCTGATCGTTAAGTCTTTTCTTTTCTTGATATGTGCTTTGAGTTTTAAGTTTCTGGAAGGGAATTCAAGTGTTCCCATGGATTTGTCAGCAAAGGGTTTCTTGGCGTTTTTCTAAGCTTCTCATTTGCTTCTCTTCATTAATTTAATGAAGTTAGGTAGTGCCATTCTAAGTTCATCTATGTCTCCTCGATGATAATTTGAATTTCTAAAAGTGAAAATCCATTTAGTTTCATTCCGCATCCTTACATTCTAATATCTTTTGTTTAGGTGACATCGTTACGCAGCCGATTCGAATGGTTCCAACACCACAGCAGCCGGTGATTCCTAGTCAGTTCTTCACCTACGAACCGAATCTGCTCATGAATGGTTTGTTTTTCCGAGTTATATTCCTTTTTCCCAGAAAATGTTTCTCAGATTTTCCAACACCGCTACAATTTTTCAAAATCTCTTCGGTTTTGAAAGTTTTTTTTTAATTCCAATAAAGAGACCCTACGTTGGTAAAGGGCCCGCGTGGTACAGTGGTAAGAGGCGCTGCTGACACCCGTACGGTCGAGCGATCGATCCCGGCCCGGGCAAACCAAGCCTTCCATCCCTCCGAGGTAAATTGGTACCAGACTTGTCTGTGAAGGTAAAGACACTGACTTGATATAGCGGCTGGCCCCCGCATGTCATTGTATAGGCCAAATACGCATTCACCAAGCCTCTGCGATTCTGAATTGAATACGAATGCGGCGGCGCGTCCTCAGGGGACTGATCAACGCCGGTACCTTTACCTTTACCTTTACGTTGGTAAAAACCGTGGAATCCTCCTCTTTCCATTTTCTTTTTTGAATTTTTTATTTTTTCAGTACATCCAGACATTTGCTTGGCCGGCTGCGTGCTGCATATGTTCGATATGGATCGAATTTTCACCGATAAGTTGGATTTGCCGAATATTGTTCTGGCCATCAGAATGCATGGTGGTGATATCGAATTCGGTGCGAAAGCCTACGCAGAGAGAGCTCCAGTGATCACACATGTGATCGTGGAGTCAATTCGAACGCAGCATGCTCATCTGGTAAGGAATCTTATGAAAATGTTCCTTTTTCTATGTTTTTGTCTCGATTTTTTTCGCTTCACCAGTTCCTTCTCATTCACTTATTTCTGAGAAAAAATCTTCTGTGTAGCTGAAAGTCTGAATTTATTCTCCTTTTTCACGGAAAATTTACAGCTCCTGCATTGCTTTGACAACTGCAAGAGCACACATCATCCTAATCACCACGTCCTTTTCCTTCTTCTTTTTCCTGTTTTTTTTTGCGTTTATACTTTGTCTTAACGCTCACTGCTAGCTATGATATGACTATCCATCTTCCAGACATGTATTTATATCGCTGTTCGAAATTTCTTCTTCTCTTTCTCAGTTGACTTCATCTCATTCACATAGTTCTCACAAACATTCTTCTGTCCAGCTGAAAATCTAACCTTTCTTTTTTTTCTGATGAGTTCACTTTCCAAGCTTCGAGTGGGATCCTCGGCAGGAACTAAGTGGGTACATAGGTACTCGGCGGTAACCACGCCCACTGGGCGCAGCTCCGCCTACAGGGGTGAAGGTCCGCTCGTGATTTCTTTCTTCCGACCTACCAGTTTTCTCTTGATTTTGAACGTGGAGCTGATAGAACTACTATGCCAGATAGATGGTCCATATGCTTTTTTTCATTAATTTCGTTTTCATTTCTTCATTAGAAAAGAGGTGAAATGCCCTTCCAGGCGCTGAAGGACCGCAAACGACTGGTGACAATGCAGTGGTTGGTGGATGTGCTGATGAAAAAACAGATGGACGTCCCTTGGCGACACGCGCATCTCCCATCGGTGTTCATCGACGGATGTCGGCCGCTACTTGGAAAGGTCTGCTTGTTTTTCCTGTTTCTTTTTTCGCTAAAATTGTCAAAAAATACTCAAAAATAAGGTGAAAACGTCGGCCTTTCCAGCTGATTTCCTTCTCTGGCTTTGACGAAAGCGAACGAGCCGCGATGAAGTTCATGGTGGAGGCGATGGGAGCCCGATTCACACCGTACCTAAGTCGCCATAACAGCTTGTTAATTGCAAAGGCGTTAGTTTTTTTCACTTTTTTCTAAACTTTCGCTTTTTGTCTGGAAGAAAATGTAGTTTTTCATTCTCAAAGAGGAGCTGAGGCTCTGCTCATTCCTTCGTCGCCTCGTCGCCTAGCAAAGGACTGCGACTTCAAGGCGATCGATTGATCGATTAGCTAAATTCCTTCGTTTGTCGGTCGCTTTTTGCAAAAATAATATTAATAATTAATCCAACTTTGAAAAGTACCATTTCCTCAGCTCTCGATATTTTACAGTAGACATCAGTCGAAATCGCGTCGCCTCGTGACATTAGTATGAACGAGGCTTGAAGTTGAAAATAAGCCCGACCAAGCTATTTATTCGGGTCCTATGGTAAAGTGGTAAAAAGTGCTACTAACACACCCACGCGGCCGAGCGATCGATCCCGACCGGGGCTAGCCAAGCTTTCCAGCTCAAGACACTGATCTGACATTCAACGCGGAAACTTTACCTTTTTGCTCTTTTATTCATTTGTTTGTTTATTAATGACAATGCTTATAATTCATCTTCAGTGCTGGCGTTGAAAAAGTGGACAAAGCTCGAGAGTGGGACATTCAAGTGGTCAACTATCAGTGGTTAGCCGATAACTATGCCGGTCAGAGGGTGGACGTTAATGATCAGCGATATCAGGTAATATTGAGCTTATTTTTCAACGCTCATTTTTCTATTACTAAATTTTTGCTACAATTAAAAACTAAAAACTTCGCGACCACGGATTGCTAAAATAATTAGCTGTCATGATTCTCAAAGGGATAGCTGGAATAATGAAGTCGATAATATTGTTGTCATCCCTAATTTACCTGCTGGCTAAGCTATTTTTTCTATTTTGTTTCTTTTAAAATTGGTTTATTTCTTCCTCTTGGAGTTCAGTTCCGTGTCGTCGAAGGGTCAGCTGTATTCGTTCATTCATATTCTGCGTATAATTTTATGTTATTTATTTATTTTGCCCATCAATCATGTTTCAATTATTTTCACTGATTAGTACTGCTTTATCTTATACATATTTGCTAGTTGCCCTTCGATATGACCTTAGTCCATTAATCAAATAGATGAAATCAAGAATTGAGTTTATTCACCATTAAGGATTTGGGAAGGCTATGTACACATGAGTCAGGTCCCGTCAAAACAGAGAACGACTAGAATAAGAAAATTACATGCAAAAAAAACAATTAAAAGTAGATAACATCATCGACAAGTAAATCAATAATATGTTAGAAAAAATCAATAATTTCGAAAAAGCCGTTTTTCTTGGCTTAAGTTTCCTCTTTATAGCTTGGCCAACCATGTGAAGGAGTCTCACCAGGTCCGTACGCTCTGGAGATGATCAACGATCAGTTCAAGCAGCTTCTATGTCAGTTTTCCGCCCTTTTTTATTACTTTATATTGATCGATCGATTGATTGATTGTGTTAATAGAAACGACCGAGTTTCAGTGGCTTGGAAAATGCCGGTAATGGTGTCACCAGAGCAATGGCGTCGATCGTTCGAAACCAAGCAAGCGGTAGAGAACGACGAGGGAGTGTTTCCAAACAAGAAATTGAGGTGAAAAGTTTTTTACCTTTTTTAAATATTTCTCTTATGATTCAGATCTTGTGATATTTAAATTTTTGAGAACTTTCGATTATTCTAGGCCTAGTCTTTCACGCGTTTTCGGCACAATAGAAGCGCAAATTATTCTTCGAACTGGAATTTTTATTTTTTTAGCGTTTATAGTTTAGTTGAGCAGCAGAAACCGAACTGTGCTTCAAAAATTGGAACTTATTCGACTCAAATACTCCACGGTTGATTTAGGCGGGGGGCAGACTAGTCTAGTCTTCGTTTTTTTTCCGGATATTGCTTTTTCTTTTTTTGGTTTCTACTGAAGAGGTATAGGGTCTGGCGCGACAACCGGGATAGTTTATGACGTTTGATCTTTTACCGCGCTACTCAGAAGTGTGAACGACTGTTACAGTAGGATTTTTATGACGGATTTTCTTTTTACTAGGCAAAGCCCTTGATCACCGGGTAGCGGGGCTATTTGTTCGGTTGATAGACGTCCTGATACGGTAATCTAATTGGGAGAGATTTTTATATAATTTTTTGTGCGATTTAAACTCCAATCATTAATCTGTCAACGATTGATTTATAGAATGCAGTCCGCACCTCCAACCGAAGCGGAGATCGCCGCTAAAGCGCAGGAATGGAAAAAAGCCGGCACCAATCATCCGGCATACGTGGTAGCTTTTAGCGGAATAGATGACGAAAACAAACATGTTCTCACACAGGTATGTTCTACTTTTTTTCTTTTTTTCCTTTCCTGCAGTCCATGGATAGTTCCCTTTGAATATTTCTGATAAATTTGCTCTCAAAATCTATGAATTACCGCTTTAAAAAACCTTCCATGAGAGCAGAGTGGTTTGTTGTCGATTAAAGAGAAATCTTGGTTTTCTGACGATTTTTCAAAAATAAACATCTCTTTAATAACGTTTTCAAAAAAACAGCCGTTCTGAATCTCTTGAAATCCAGATCTTTAATAACGTTTTCAAAAAAACAGCCGTTCTGAATCTCTTGAAATCCAGAGCAAACTCTTCACTCAAAGATCAAGAGATTAGACAAATGGAAATTTTGTGGGAATCGCAGAGAGGGTAAATTAATTCAGTGGGTCCTTTGCAACGCGCGACGTCACGCCTGCAGCGTGCAATCGTCGTGCGACAAACATGTCTACACTAACAGCGCCATATTTACATTCTTTTCCTTCCATTTTAAGTTTTTTTTAGAAGCTGCGATACTTAGGAGGTCGAGCATGTGAACAGGTCTCAGAATGCACCCATCTGGTCACTCCAAACGGCCGGCGAACGGAGCGATTGTTGGAGGCGATTTGCCTCGGAAAAAACATCGTCAATCCGTACTGGATAGTACACGGATACGAGTGCCGGCAGTGGATGGGTGGGTTTTCTATTTTATTTTTTTGCTTTCCGTTCAAAAATTCCATTTTCTATTCGATCAGAGCATTCTAGTGGTTTGTAGTTTTTCGAATTTTTTTTAGGCCCTTCATGCCACGGTTCGTGGAAGTAGTTATATTATTAGTTTTAAAATATATTATATATATTATTATATTATATATTATAGTATATTTGCTCGGACCCGCCTACATCTTCGTCTATACTTCTGCAGCGCTACACCATAGTAGAAATGTAACCGATGGATAAGATATCGATCGGCTGCGCGGCATATTTGTAAACCCACCGTTTCGTAAAGTCGCTAACTCGCTACACCATAGAGCCACTTTTTCGTGTTCATGAGTCATGAATTTATTCACGAGTCACAATTTCTAGGCATTTTTCTTCTTTCTGATATTGTTTTTATTTTTCCATTGCTGTTTTCCCTGAGATGTTTTTTTTCATATTTTCTATTTCTCCTCTCGGTTCAGATACGTTGGATTACTTTCTGCACGATGAGGATCAGGAGCGTCATTTGGGCTACAATTGCAAAAGAAGCGTCGTCAGGGCTCGTCACAGGAAGGTGTTTGAGGTCGGTGGGATTTTTCATTTCTTTACTCATTCCTCATTTTCTATTTGTTTTTTTGCAGTTTTTCGAATTGAATTTCACTTTTCTTCAAAAGTTTTTTCTTCAATTTTTCTTCAAATTACAAAAATGAAGGAGTATGATAGAGAAAGATAAAACTGTGATTAGAAAAATTGTATTACACTTTGCTCTGTTCCTTTGTACTGTCGGTCAAGCCCTTTGAAGCTTGAAAATTTTGGATATCTTTCCTATAATTCTTATCAGTACCCTTTTGTATAACTGTGCTTTTGACACGACAGTTTTAATCTTGGTATCAGAAATTTTTAAACTTCGTAAGATTCCCCGAATTTCAGGATGTACAATTTTACATCACTCCGTCGGTGGAGCCAAGTCGAGCGGTTTTAACAAAGTTGATTCGGCTCGCAGGTGGTGTTGTGCATGAAGATCGGCCAGCGCCTAGTGACATAGGTGTGCGAGATGATTTTTCATATTTTATTTATTCTTTTTGTATTTTTACATATCTCATTGATTTTCTCTGAATAATTCCGATTTCAGCGAGATGTATAGAGACCGATGCACCGTACATAGTTATCAGCTGCGAGTGTGATTTGAGAATGGTGCAGTACTTATTGGAGTGCAATTTTCGTAAGTTTCCCAGGGTTCTCTTGTATTTATTATTTTTTCTGTTTTTATTGATTTTTTTCGAAAAATTTGATCACTTTCAGCCGTCTATAACACTGATATGGTGCTGATCGCTCTGATGCGACAGGAGCTCGAGCCACATCCGTTGTATCGGGTGAATACGGCCTCACTCTTGGCTCGACCTGCCGCCACCCCCCAACAGCAACCGCCGCCCGGACATCCGCATTTCCGTCAGATGCCGCCGCGGCCGATGATCGAACAGCCGCAACCCCACCGAGTAAAAGCCTAAACCCCCATTTATACTCTTCTCGGCCCGATCGATTATCGTTTTCTTACGCGAGCGACATCCACGCACAGCGCTGCTAAACGTGCCAAATTTTTCAGTGGAATTTTGCTTTTCTTGATTGTTTCAGTGATCTCCACACACTCCGTCACAAATGCTTGAAATTTTGGAACAAAAAATTGCTCAATTGCGGGTGCATTTTGATATGTTGTACATATTGAGGAATGTGTATAAATATTGACGAAAAAAGTGTTTTTTTTATATTTTCTCACTTCTCTGGTGATGTGAGTTGATCCCGATGGATCATTACTTTCAGATGTTACGTTCGGTTATCGAATGATCGTTTCCGTCGAGAGATCTGCATGCGTTGTTACGTGTATTTGGAGAAAACTTAATGGCCGATCGATTTTTGATTTAGTCGATTCGTTGCATGCTTTCTACCCAATATATCGATTGGTGAAATTTTTCGTGCTAGCACAGATTTTCATCGAGTGGGTGCATGACTGTTGGTTCAGGACGTCCATTTTCGATCAATCAATAATTGGCTAATGCGTCTTAACTGCTTTGTCGACTTAATCGTTGAACTTTTTCACGCCTTTCAGCTATCGAAATTTCGTTAGCTCGTTCGTTAGTGTTTTTAACGACAGTGGTCCAATAATCTAATTTCCCTTCCTTCACCGTTCAGTAATCGATAATTGATTATTTTACAGGGCGAACTAATCGATACTGGATCAGGGCAGTAGGTTTTACTAGGGCAACTGCACGCTTTCACAGTCGGGAATAATTTTTTAGTGTTTGGTACCTAGCGGTTAATGTCTAGATTTCTTTATGTTCTGATCAATCGACTGCTGAGCTAAAGATTTAGCTTGATCTATTACTGATCGACAGCTGATTCAGGGTGTCGATTTCTCATAGAAACTAAATCTAATTTATTACGCTTTCTTCTGAGATTCAATTTTCCTTTTTGGCGGTGCCGTTGCTGTGAGCTACGTACTTCTTGCCACCTTTGCTGTAGTAGCTGATGTTGTAGAATCTGAAAAATGTACATGGTTAGATGTGTTACCCTGAGGTTTGATGTGCGCGCGTGCTACAGTGGTAAGTGGCGCTACTGGCATCCGCACGGCTGAGCGATCGGCTCCTACCCGAGCTAACGAAGCCTTCCATCCCTCTGGGCTTAGAAAATCGACACCAGACTTGTCGGGGAAGGAAAATACACTGGTTGGGTGTGGCAGCTGGTCCCGCAAGTTATTGTATAGGCCGTACCCCCTTCCTAAGCCTGAGGTTAGTGTCCATGAGGTATTGGTCAATGCCTATCACTTTACCTTTACCCTGGTGCTTACCCAGTTGCAGTTGGTGGAAAAAACGAACGAGCGGTGCCTTGCTCACTAATAAAATAATAGTAAGTTGATTCATTGAGAAATTTGTAGTCTTTCATGACTTGGAGAATGGGCTACGGTCTGGAATTTTCTTTAGAAGTTTATCGGTAACCCGTTCCTGTTCCTAGGAGTATCTTTTCACCCTGAGCTGATACCGGGTAAATTTCCTGGATTTTTTTTCTAAATTTAGTTTCAACTCACCGAATCCACAGCAACAAATAGGTGACGAGCATAAACACTCCGATCGACCAACCGCGGAACGTGACCGCATACTTCTGCTGGATGCTGGTCACCGACAAGAAGCCCACATGCAGCTGCGCGGCAATCGCAACCACGAACTATAAACGGGTCGCTCGTCATCACTTAGGATCGATTTAGCAGCGGCGGAACTAACCTGAATCATCTGTGAGGTGGTGATGATCTGAGCTACCTGTGGTGGTACGCGAACTCGAAGCGAACGCAGGAGATAGTAGCTAAAAATTAATTTTTTTTGCTTGAACGGTTCCTCAATATTTCTCTGGGTTTCTTTGTGAGAAGTGGTCCATTGGGCTCCAGTTTTCAATAGCTTTACTAGTTGCAAACGTCTTTATGGAGGACAAAGTGGCCGAGTTGTTTGGTCCACCTGCATGAAACTCGTTCGACTATTGTAGAGCGTATGAACGCTGTATAGCTTTTCCCTCATCTGTTGGAAGTTCCTTGTGGCCGCCGACTCGCCCTAATTCAACTGGTCCGAATTGACTTGTGCGACAGGGAAGGACCTCGAGTGGGCGGAGCCACGGGGACAATGGGCGTGGTCTACCAGTGCTCGTTACTTCATCCTTTAAATTCCGTTATTCGGTGATTTGTTGCTTAAAACAAATTAGAGGCGTCCATTGGCTTTTTTAATTTCGAGTTTTTTTTTGTATTTTCGGGCTGTAATTTAGGAGGGTAGCACTGTTAATAGTGTAGAGGTTCCATTGTTACCACTGTTTGACCTCCCTTTTCTTTTGGGCATCTTTGTTGGATCCGTTGAAGTAGGATACTGTATTTCTGGAGAATTTCTTCATTAATGTTATTGATCGGAAGTCTAGTTTGAGCTTTAATCTCACATCGATAGCCGAAAACCGCCCTTCAAGTGACACATTTCACCGGAAGGACTCAGATTCTCCAAAAAGGCATCTGATGGTGTTATCACTGTGTGTGTGTACTTTGTCTAGACAAAGTACAGCCAGGTGATAACACCGTCGGAAGCCTTTCAGAGCGGCAAATCAGAAGTTCCTCAGTGAATTCTAATATTCTGATCTTGATAAATTCGCGAAATTCAAAAAGTATGTGAAAATCAAGAAAGGAGAAAAGTTGAAATGTCTCACTGTTTATCTAAGTTTCAAATCATTGGTTCGTTTGCCAGAATACCCGAGATGTCGCAGACCGCAACGCGTACGCTCGCATGTGGAACCTGGCTCACCTGTACATGGCTGCATGAATGCCGTAGTTCATCCACACCACCCAAAACATGTGCGCGTTGTCCTCGTGGTAGTTCACGATCGCGTAGTAGCCGGTAAGCGCGTGATGGTACCTGTGGATTTTTTAATTTTTAAAGACTGCAGAAAATATTTGAAAATTCTCTCCAAAATTCTACTACGAATACTTTTTTGTGATGAGTAAGACGTTTATCGTTATTCTCGAATGATGCCCGTTCATCGTCGTTCCTATTCGGTTTTTCATACAAGAGCTCTAGTGACCGTCTCCCTTTCTAGAAATCGATGCGATCGATAATCGATTCGCTCACCAGTGCATGAACATCAGCGGCCGTTTTCGAAGCACAATGAAGATCGTATCAACGAGCTCGGGAATTTTCGACAACACCCACAACAATACCCAGTAGCCGCAGCTCTTGTCCGTGTACACTTCGGAGATGTGCAGGTGCGTGTCTGGAATCGATTTATTGATTTGTGTAGCCGAGAAATTCAGTCGATGTCATTTACCCGTCGTTTTGTTTTTTTTTTCGCGACTAAGGAGAGCAATCCACTTCTTTTCGGACTCGAAGCTGCAGCCCCAGTCTCCGCCCTTTTATAAATTTCTACCAATCTTAACCCAGACTGTTTTTGATCAATACATTGATTATTTCTGTTACGTAAATCAATTGGGTGAGAAGGTACGGGGCGCTATCATTCTTTAACTTGCCCCTAGTTTGAATTTCCTTCTCCTATACTAGGGTTGGTACTAGGGTGGACAGATCACTGCCTTTTTTCTAATCGATATATCGATCGGTTTGCTTTCCTTCCCTTAATCAAGGAGCTCCATCAATAGCAGCTACCTGTTGTAGTATCTGTTTATTTCTAGACGTGGACTGTCAATTTTCTACATTAAGGTGTTCATGAATAATTGTGCTAGCTAATTATCACTTTCAAAGCCATTATCACTTTCAAAGCCTATAAGCCATCTAGTTTTTCTATGGAAAAGTTGGGAATTTATCAAGACTTCTGACAAATTTAATCAGTTTTCCAGGACAAATTTGGTGTAAAGCTGCCCAAATATATACACGCTCACACTCGATGGATATGTCAATCTTTCTAATCTTTTAACTTGCGAACCTCTGTTTTTATTATCTCAGTAGATTTTACTCTAGAGCGATCAATATATTGATTGATTATTGCCGTCCTAACTAACCAAAACAACCTTAGTGAAGCCTTGTTGGACTGTTTCATTTTTTTCATTCCTAATTTTTGAGAAAAAAAACTCACGCGTAATGCCATACTTGTAGGCGACCCTCAAGAACACCGGGAATGTGTAGAAAAATCCGAGTGCCGAAAATAAGGCCAACATTCCGTTCCATATGTTCAGAGGCAATTGCAGATCGTAGGCTTTCCGATCGCGCATATAAAATTTAATCGAAAATATCGTCACTATGTAGGCCACAGCGAGTTTCAACGAGAAATCCTCGATCGACAAGCAGTACTGCTTGGCTCGTTCGTAGTCGAACTCGCCAAATATCACTTCCAAGCTCATATCTGTAACGGTTTTTAGTTGAAATTGTTTTTTCTAAATCTTACTATGGTCAGAAAAATCGGGAAGAATTTGGTTAAGAATAGGTGAAAAAAAACAGGTGTTAAACAGAGAATGGACAGCTGCACGAAGCGAGCGGGTCTGTTATCGGGTTAAATAGGGGAACGCCACGCTAAGGTGTGCTGAAGTCACACCATCTCGGAAGATCTCACCTGCCCCAGTCGACTGATAACGATCCCCCTCCCAAGTGCTCCTACACGTGCTATGGCTGTCTTGCTCATTGATGTTGACCAGTGAAAAAATTCTAAAAATCAATTACATAGAAGGTATAGTGGTAAAAGGCGCACCTGACACTGATATGCTCGAGCGATCGATCCCGACCTGGGCTAACCAAGCCTTCCATCACTTCCGGATCGGGTAAATTCGTACCAGAAGGTAGAGACGCTGACCTCGTAAAGAGGCTGGGCCCCGTCAATCATTGTAGAGGGCAAATACGTATTCACTCTGCCTCTATAATTCTGAGTAGAACACGAATACGTGGCGTGTCGTCAGGCGACTGGTCAACGCCTGCTTCACCTTTACCTTTCCCTTTTACATTGAACAATTTATTGTGAACAATTTTGTTAACACGTTGACGACAGCGCCTGTTTCGCGTGTCTGACGCGTGGGACCAAGCGATTTTCTACCGCGCCGAGGCTGTGGCATGATGCCGGCATATGGCGAATTTTTTTGAAAATGAAGGTGAATAGTAAATCTCGAAGACTACATATACAGTCCTGTAATATCGGGGATTGTGACTATTCCTTTTTTTGCAATGAAAATAGAAAAATAACATCTGGATGCCTTCAGAATATCCTTTTTCCCTATCTAAGTTAAAAGAAAATTGTTATTTGTTTATTGTTCATTATTTGTTTATTCTAATAATGAATATTTGTTTGTATTTATGTGTTTGTTTCAGTAAACAGTATTTGTCTGCACTTATTTGTTTCCTGAAATAACCATTATTTGTTTTTACTTGTAAGAAAAACTAGTGCACAATCGAAAATTCCAGTAAATCGGAAGCTAAGCATCATTTTCATGGACCATGCCTACAACAATGTGCAAAGGTCTACTAAAAAGTGGCACAAGAACATCCTCCGAAATTTTGAAATGTATCGAGAAAAATACAATACAAGACCGTGGCGTGGCATTGCGCCACACTGTCGTCAACGTGTTAAGAAAAGTACACGTTAGGCCATGAACTTGTCCGCTATTAACACCCCAGAGCTCCGGGTGGACGCTTCTTATCGGATTTATGACGCTTTTTTCGGCAGTTGCACGGGGTGACTCGTTTTCTTTTAACGCTTTTCTTCACGTGCCGGAATCGTGCCTTAGGAGACGCATTAGAACACCACCTCCGTCACTCTGAAAGTAAGTCTAGTTCATGGCGCATATCAATGGAAACCGACATCACCGCAATGACACTGTCCACTAATTTCTTGTTGGCGATCATTTACGATTTATTACAAATAAATTAGATACATAATCAATATGACAGAGAATAAAATGGCACGGAATGAAATATTGCTACTCACAATAATGTGCTTCCTTATCTTTCCAACAAGCCCTAGAGGAAACTAGCTAGCTATACTTCTCTCCTTCACTTCAAATTCTTTCTTTTTTTTCTTAAATAGAAAATTCAGAAAAAAGGACAAAATATTGATCAGCTGTGCTGTGTAACTAGCTAAGAAGGGCTGTGCTTATAACTGAACAAAACGAGCCGCTCGTAGAACCAGCTGCATCGCTGCCCATGCGTCTTCGGCACTGTCATGACCGCAGGCTGAAATTTTGGGAAAAAATAAGAAAGGAAAATGATCATAAATTTCAGGAAGAGTGCTTTTCATATTGACCCCAGTATCGATTGATTATTAATATAGAGATTATTAATATTGAGTCGATGTTGATCGAGAAAACTTGTGAATACTAGGAAAATTTGTGAGTAGTAGAGAAACAATGGAAAACGGGAAATGCTTCATGTCCTTCGAAAGGATCCTTTTGATTTTTTCTGTTTTTCTTGACGTTTTTTTCTAAGGCAATGAAAGGGGTATTCGTTTCTCTGGGTAAATGGAGTTAAGGGTGTAATCACTTAGCTTAACCTTTCCCATAGTCCTCCTTTGTTCATAGGTATTCCTACGAATATATTAAGGTAATTATTTAATTGAAAAAAATTGGTCAACCGATAGTAGAAAACTCACCCTCAGTTTGGATTTCCATGTCCAGATTCTGCAAAGCCAACGATTTCAAACTTTGCTTGAAACAACGACCTTCGTTAGGAGAACGTCTGAATCGGTATTCAATATAAGGATAAATATATCATCGAAATGAAATTATTAGCAATTTCGAGGTGAAATTACCCAAAAAAAAAACAACAGAAAATGAATGGGAGATGTCTGTGCTAAGTGCTTATTTGGTTACAGCATCCTAATAAAAAACTTATTTCGGAAGAAACTCTTTCAATAAATCGTTGCATAAATGTAGAAAGAAGTAACATAATTTATAACAGTTCAAGCACTTTACCATCTTCGCATTATCTCCATCTTTGGGCCTATTTTAATGTTTCAATTTTAGTTCGTGTGATTATTAACCCATTGACGACCGTGTGTCCCGCCGGCGGGACACACCTTTTGGTCCGCGGTGGACCGTGTGCCCCGCCGGCTTTCGTTTACTTCTAATGATTACATAAGGAAGTTTCAAAATCAACAGGATACACAGAAAATTATGCTCTCTTCTTATGATAATTTTGAAAACAATTAGCATCACTATCATCCCTTCACGTGCGGGCAGTACTCCACGCAAAACACGCAGGGAGCGCGCGGTCGTCACTGGGTTAAGAATTGCCCTCTTCTCCGTACGAATTAGAGCGCCTTTTCCGCACTGTGCTGGGCAACGACCGGGCTATCCTTGCCTTTGGTAATGTGGCGGGTTCGCTACCTAGGAAGCTGGGCCCCCATTATCCCATATGGGACCCCAAATGTCAACGATCATTATCATCCGCATTATCCTATACGTTTTATAACTGGGTGGGTTTTTTCTGTCAAGTTAAGAAATCTTGTTCATTTCCTTAGAGAAATTCGTATGCATTTTCTATCTATCGCCTTCGATTTCGCCTGCTCAATTAATTGTCGTATTTCTCGTCTCCATTGCCGTCTTTCCTGCCTTCTGTTTTTTTTCTATTCGTCGTTATGCTGTACGGTATCCATTGCCATCTCCAATTCTCTTCGGAAATTCGCTAGTTTCCTCTGCTCACTTAAATATTCGTGTACTGTTCCACTTTTCAAGCTTTGGTGATAGCAAACTCGGAAGAATTTTCTCCACCTTATCTGCACCATTCTTCCCCATTCCTGAGGGTATCTGGCGTAAAAATCGTGGTCTGGATCTTGGCCTAGTCAGTTTAGGATAAGGTAATACAGGTTTATTGAGCTAGAGCTAGCGATTTTCCTTTAATTTTTCAAATTCTCCCAATCAATTTTAGCCAGATGCTTCCTCATGAGCTTATCAGGAGATCGCGAAGCACGGTGATTTTATCTTCATTAATAATGCTGTGCGCGAGGATTCGCGCTTCAAAATAAATAAATAAATAATTCGTCGAAAGTACAAGCCTCCATTGCCCCCCAAGTTATCTCTAGGTTACGTTTGGGCAAAATTGTATTTTTTTTTTTGACGAATCATTGGTGCCGAAAGTTTATAAGAAATAAATTGAGACTGTTTTGAATTTTTTCCTCACAATCACTTAAAAAACTCTAGGAATACTTACGAGAACAGTACTGAAGTGTCGATGACGTTGTCATGAACAATACGCAGCGCTTTCAAATCGTTCTCAAGCGCATGACCAATCAGAAGGGTTTCCGAGTTAATCAAGCCGAATAGAAGAGCACGAATCTGAACGATATCGCTGTAATTATTTATCTTCATTTTGTATTTATATGTAGCAAATGCTTTCCCGATCAATACTGGACTTTTGAAGTGAAAAGCCATTGCCGGTTTTCTCCAACCTCACCGTTTAGATAGTTTTTTTCTTCTGGCACCGCTGGGAAGGTGACTATATATGTGTAATTCTTTCAATTTTGTTAATATTAGGTTGGTAAGAAAGTTCCCGCCGTTTTTTTTTCAAACAACTGCTGTAAGTTTAGTTTGGAAGCTTTTGCAGAGTTTGACACAGCATTCGAAGGAGAATCATTTGCTCTTCCGAGCTGTGTACTTGGAATTTGTGATAACTGTGAATGTCATTGTTTTTTGGCTAGTAAAGTGAAAAGCGAAAAAGTGAAAAAATAACCTCATCGACATCTATCCTTTACTGCTCAGTTCCAAAGGCATAAATAAAAGTTGATATGCTGTTCGATACACAATGATTTTCTCTACTAGACCGTACATCATTTGTTTTTATCTGGCTTGAAAATTACAAAGTTTAAACCACTGAATTCCGACCTTAGAAAGGCAAGAATAATTTTCCGATGGTGCTCCTGGTTTTCTTATGAACGCTCAAGTTGACCTCTGTAGAATTTTTTGTACAAAATTTTTTGCTCTATCAGAGGATATGTTTATTTTTGAACAACGCTCGATTTTAAAAAAAATTTCCTTGAGAAGGGCGTCTTGAAGTTTCTCGGCAGAGCAAACCTCCAGTTTCAATCTTTTAACCAAATCTCATACACCATTCGAAAGAGGACGATACTCTCTACAAGATGGTTTATGAAGCGTTTTAAACCTTCCTGGTTTTCATTGTTCTTTAGGCCGTCAAAGTGGACCTAAATCGCAGGCGCGGCGCGTAGGGCTCGTGCGGCACGACGTCGAATCATCCAGGAGTGCGGATTTAGGCCCACTTGGACGACCTAAAAAACAATGAAAACAAAGACGGTCAAAAACGCTCTGTATACCATCTTGTAGAGCGTATATTGCTCTTTCGAACACAGCATGAGATTTGGTGAAAAGATTGAAACTGGAGGTTTGCCCTGCCGAGAAACTTCAATACGCCCTTCTCGTCAAAATTTTTCTAAATCGAGCGTTGTTCAAAAACAAACATATCGTCTGATAGAGCAGAAAATTCTGTACAGAAAACTCTACAGAGGTCAACTTGAGCGTTCACAAGAAAACTAGGAGCACCATCGGAAAATTATTCTTGCCCTTCTAAGGTCGGAATTCAGTGGTTTAAAATTTTGTAATTTTCGAGACAAATAAAAACAAATGATATGCCGTCTAATAGAAAAAATCATTGTCTACCGAACGGTATATCAAGTTTTATTTATGTCTTTGAAACTGAGCAGAAAAAAATCGATGTCGACGAGGTTATTTTTCACTTTTCCTGTTTTCACTTTACTAGCCAAAAAACAATGACATTCAGGGTTATCACAAATTACAAGTATACAGCTCGGAAGAGCAAATAATTCTCTTTCGAATACTGTGTGAAGCTCTGCAAAAGCTTTCGAACTAAACTTACAGCAGTCGTTTGAAAAAAACGGCGGGAAGTTTCTTACCAACCATATATTTGCTGATCTTGTGGTCACCGAGGCTGGGAAGATGTAGCGATTATACAGTAAATAAACAAATCTGTATAATAAACAAAACGATTGAAATAAATTAATAAATAAAAATATAAAAAATGATTCTTTTTTTCCTCGGAAATAAACCATTTAATCGTATGGCTACGGATGTAGCTTATACGGAGCTGTTTCGAATGTTCGAATGGAATATTTTATTCATTTTTTATATTTTTATTTATTAATTTATTTCAATCGTTTTGTTTATTATACAGATTTGTTTATTTACTGTATAATATGTGATTTATACTCTCCAACATGACTGATACAGGGTGCATTTCTGCTGATTTCGAAAATTTCTGACTTGAAAGAGCGATAATGAAAAATAGTTGTTTTAATGGTTTTTCATTTTTGTTTTTCAAAGAAAAATGCACTTACATCACCGAGTTTTTGTGCGGTGTTTTCCAGTTCTTTGCTAGTCAAACCCGAATATCGAGTGTTCGGATCGACAAGCTCGTGTTCGGGCTGAAATACGCAGTCGATCACTTCCTTCCCGCAACCATCCACCACAGTCATTCGTGCGGCCTCCTTGCCGACGGTGGTGTAGACGAACTCGCAGTCGAGCGCGTAGAACTGTAATAAATACTCCTAAGTCCTATTGTTATTGTTCTCCTATTGTTTTCGGTGCGTCCTCGGACGTAGATAAATAAAATAAAATAAAAAAGTCAGTTGGGAGCGAGTTTTCCAAACATGGAAATGACTAAGGCCTATGGTATACTCCGGCAACGGACCCGTCGCAGCGGAGCTAAAAATGCATGACTCGCCTCTATGCTGCACTGCAGCTGAGATTTTTGTATGCTGCTGTGTGCGGGGACTCGGATAGTTTACCGCAAGAGCAAAAAAGATGGTGCAGATCCTCTCAGGACAGTACTGTGGCTTTTGTCGCAGCGAGCTGCGACGCCTGTCGCAGCTAGCTGCGACGGTCGCAGCGCAGTGCGCTGCGATCAGCCGGCGCGAGCTGCGACAGGTCGGGCAGCACTGCCCCGAGTCCTCGCACACAGCAGCATACAAAAATCCCAGCTGCAGTGCTGTATAGAGGCGAGCCATGCATTTTTAGCTCCGCTGCGACGGGTCCGTTGCCGGAGTATACCATAGGTCTAAAGCTCTGTTCATACTCTGGTGCGGCAACATAACGGTATCTGGGAGGCGGCGCGGTCGCTCTGCTGCAGCGTCGAGCAGCCATCAGCACTGTGAAAAAGACGCGGTTTCAGCGAAATGTCAGGTAATTCCGGCCTCTTTGCTACTCGCCTGCTGCTGTAGCAGAGCATGAACGAGTCTTTATCTGTTATTTATTAAATATATTTAAATTTACCGCTTTACTGCGCGGATCGAGCGGTCCACCGGGTGCGGGCGTGGCGTGAAATTCTCGCAACACCGACTCTCTCATCGTGTCCGTCACATGGAAATCGGAATGCTGACAACCGACCGAACCTTGTGCCCGGCCACAACACGGATGAATTTTCACATCTTGAAAATCGATAACTTATCGATTGCCTTTGAGTTCGCGCTCTCCCCTCACCGCTCACCTGACGAGTATACTGCCGGTTCTCTGTGATGAATACAGAAATCGACGCGTTTCCGACCATCGCCCGGTAATCGATAGTGGGCGTGGCAGCGGACACATTTACGTTTTGTGTCTAAAAATTATAATTTAATAAGTCAGAGCTTTTTCGGTTTGAGGTAGTGAAGAAAAGTATTTCAGCGGGGTTTTGTACCGTTACCTGACGAATCGTTCGATAGCAACGTATATGGTGTATGACTTTTATCGACCATCAGAAAATACGCTTTTGCATTATATTATTTTCAGAATTTTCAAAAAAAATTCTATAGAAATGATAGAAAACACCGGGAACATCACTAAGATAATTTTAAATTACAATAGTTGTGAAAGAAATGACCTTCATCGGGAATGAACTCTTTCCGCCCGATTAATGAATCAAAGAAGCTCGGCTCCACCACCACCTCGTTACGTTCGGCGTTTTTCCAACGTGGAAAACTAAATATTTCGAAAATTTTCAAAGTAATCCGTTATTTAAATCCTATTAATGAAATATATTCTGCCGAAATCGACTCACCTATTCATGATTAGCTGCTCTTCGGTCAGTCGCATTCCTCTCAGAATATAAGTGAGCTGATCTCGTCCTTCGAGATTTCCGTTCTCGTCGTTGTTTTCATTATTATTGTTATTAAATTTAAAATGCTGAAAACGGCTCAGCAAATCGGAAATCACTGGACTTCCACCGCCACCGATTCGAACCGGTGTGAATTTCGGAGTAGAGCCAACGACATGCAGATGTAGAAGCGACTGACTGAGGCGATTTGCTTGTCCTGAACTGGAGTATCTTTAATTTTGAATAGCTTTTCTTCAGAAAATTAGGGAAGGTGATCAAAATTTAAGTAGCGTGCGACTGTGTCGCGTGCTTGCGTCGAACAATGCGAACTTTGGGGCCCTCTTAGAGGGGCGGCAAAGAAGACAAAGGGCATTTTGGTGTATATAAAAAAAATCGTAATCCCTTCTACGACTATTAATAACCTGAAGAACTATTCAGGCGGGAGTAAAGGATTCTTCACTCATTTTATGCCTTTTTATACCCCGTTGCGTTGTCAGCGTTGAAGGTGAAATAGGGCGACTTCTAGGAAACTACGTGCACCTACTAACTAAAGAAGGAACATTCATATGAATGATTTCTGCTAGAGAATATTAACTAAAGGAATATATTTAGAACATAGTTACCTGGAAACGGGATGTCCGGCGGTGGAAACGGCACGAATGGTGGCAAAAAGAGAAAATCATTCGTGTAACCCATCATCGTAACAGTGTCGTTTACTGGAGGTTGTCGATGATTGATCTGAAAATCGATGAATCCAATCGATAGCAACTCATCGATCGTTAATAATGTATAAGGAAACAAAAGAGAGCAATGAGTCGATAAGACAAGGTGTGGCCTATTGACCCGATCGCATCCTAGGGAGGTGAGTGTTAGCACCTGGAGCTACATGGGGCCGATCGGAGGTTCGGGCCGGCTCACAGTAGAAGTAATGAACGACCAGGTGTGCCCGGTCGCTAGGTGCTAGCCAAGACGCGGGATGAGCCATGGAAAATGTGAAAATCGATGTCAGTTTTAGTGAAAATTCTCCTTTACCATGAATCGATTAAAGTTTGCCCTCTTCCCGGGTTCCTGTGGGACTTTCCTCTCATTCATTTTCAATATCAATGCAATTAGTTATTCGTAACTTATATATTTCATTTTTCAATTATTCATTTGACGTTTTATGTAATCATGTTCAACTTAATTGTATCACATATCTAATTGTATGTGAAAATAACATTTTCTTTCGATTTGCCTATTGCTGTAGACAATTTGGAGCAGCTAACTTATTTGGTCGAAGAGGAGTGATATCAGCATTCACTGATTTCAGTAGAATGAGCGAAATAGAATACTTGAAGAAAAATCGATAGGCGCTAGGACAGAGATGAAATGACCCATGATATATACCAAAGAATCGATACCGTTTATTCCCTTTCGATTTACTCAATTCTGTAGATATTGTGAGAGCATTTTCTCGTGATATACCTTTTAGAGAGAGTATTTGGTGTTTTCCTGTTCATTTCAATCGCCGCAGCTATAATTTGAAACTAAATAAATAATAAGAAGCCAGTTCAATCCGGTTGTGGAAACTTCTTGGGAGGCAAAGGATATCATACTGTACGAGGGAAAACTATGATATGAGATCTAGTATGGAATGTGAGAAACAGCAGTACTCTTGAAGAAGAGCTAATAATGATGAGAAAAAGGAATCCCATTGAAAAGCTCGATTTAATGCTTCGTCTCCTCGTCTGTTCCAACATAAATAATGAGTACATCTCGAGAAGATATCACTAAATGACTTCAGAGAAGTTCAATTTTGTATATATATTATATTATTGTATTATTTTGTATATTTTATGCTTAATTATCAAATCTAAAACAAACATATGCACAAAATATCACCGCAATGCAGAGAAAAGGTTAGATTTAAGAGATAAATGTAAAGACAAAGTCAGAGCGTCGTCAAGCGGCTTTGCGTTTTTCGCGCGTAAGAAAATTGAACTTTATAGCTTTTTTATCGAGATTTTATTGGAGTGATCAAATTCCAAAAAACATCTTCAAATCTATATTATACTTTGTATTTTTGGAAAGTTTTCTGAATATTTGGTACATATATCATATGATTATTCTATATATTATTCTATATTTCTAAATACCATTTCTCTGTACCATTTCTATTTACTGCTACTGTTCTATATGTCCTACCAGAAGTTGAGAAAAAAGGATGTTTTTCGTGCTGAATTGTGCTTTGGAATTTTCATTTTATTTGCCTAGGCAGTGTACACCGGGAACTCTGGTGAGTGTAAGAAAGCGAAATAATTTCGGAAAATTAGGAAAAATTAAGAAAATCTAAAACAAAATTGCCTCATTAAACTCACCACTGAAGGTCAGTCGAGAGCCTTGCTGTTCGATGCTGGATATGGGTGTGAGTAGAGTACGCCGTATTGGATTCTTCTGTCCTCTCTCTTAGATTTGTGCGATTTGCATTTATCACTTCCGATTGTGTTTTACCTGTCAAACAACGGGATGCTCATTAGCTCTCATCTAATCCGGCGGCTATTCAGCCGAACACAATAGATTGGTGTTTTACGTTAGACGGATTATGTTCTTACGACAATCGTGGCATTTCACACGTGTACACGAGGAAGCACGTCATTCGATACAAAAAACTGCCCGCCCGATCAATAGGTAATGGTAAAGTTATCACGGTTGATCAGTCCCCCGAGAACGCACCGTCGCATTCGTGTTCATTTCAGAATTGTAGAGACTTTCTGAGTACGTATTTAGCCTATACGATCTCTTGTGGGGGCCAGCCTTTATACGAAGTCAGTGTCATTTACCTTTCCAGACAAGTATGGTAACGATTTACCCAACCCGAAGGGATGGAAGATTTGGTCAGCCCGTGCCGGGATCGATCAGTCGTCCGTGTGCGTGTCAGTAGTGCCCCTCATTACTGCACCACGCGCACCCGGCAGATCAATAGACTCAATAAATGTAAGCAATAAAAACCGTCCTACTTAAGAAAGGCGCTGTGAGGCGCAGAATGTGCCCGGATACGCCCGAGACACAGGTTAGAATCCCGCCTCAGCCATGATTTAAGCCATAATCCTAGCACCATCCTCACAACACCTAAGCAATAATAATTAGCTATCTCGAGTAATTTGATGGTATGATGGCTACGGGAATAATCGATAGTTACCTCCACCTGAGACTATCTAGATGATAATGTGGACTGTGATGTACTTTTTTGCTACGACTTGTGGTCCATTTATAGTTCTCGGTCGGCGAGACGCGAGTGCACTGCTGCGGTAGGCAGAGAAGCAGAGGACGCGCACCGGCAGCAGATGCTGCAGCATTGAAGTGTGAATTCTAATATATGTTCTTCTCTTTTCTCTTAGGTAATTAGTAAGATGGCTCTCCCTTCTAATTGTATCCTTTCCTGAGAATTTCCCCGCATTTTTCAACTACGCAAATTGCCACGCCGCGTCGTTTGGCTGCCGAGTACAATTAGACCTTTAGATGTAAAGTATCATAAATGAGAGGCGAGAACAAAGAAACCATGCCCAATTATTTTTTAAGAACAGTATTAGGGAGTATTTTCCGAATTTACATGTCGCTCTTTTCCAGCTTTGATAATATTGCGATAGGAAAAGATTAAAAAGCCGAATATTTTCAGATGTAATAAAAATTATATATTTAGTCACTAGCCGTTCAATCTTAAGCTTTTGGAATTCTTAGGTGGCGACGGATCGGGAAGAAATGATGTTTTTATCAGAGTGATTCATTTGCAGCTGCTTGCGGAAATTTCTGGCCGGATATCTCACGAAATTAGACAAAAACGGAAGAGAAAATAATATGAAAATCGCTGAAATTATGACAAAGCCTTAGGAAAGACCTGGTGTTGGAGCACTGAGAGAGTTTTATAGGAAGCGTATTGACCTTAATCTATGGATTCACGAGACTTCACAGAACATATTCTGCAAGTGGCGACAAATACAAAAAGCTTTTGTTATTGGAGGCCGGCAAAACTGTTTTGTATTGGAAACAATACGATTTTTACTATTCGTATGCGGCAGAGATCAGGTTAAATCCCCTGATTTGTGAAGATCAACGAGCACCATGGAAAAAATTTGAATGTTTGGTAGAGAATGGGAGACGGACATAGAGAGAGACTGGGAGTGAGAGAAAGGGAAAGAAAGAACAGGAGATACGAAGAAGCAAGCGGAAAATAATAAAAGAAAGCACATGCTATGCACACCCGTGGTAAGAGGCGCAGCTTCACCTGCACGGTTAAGCGATCGACTCCTACGTGAGGCGAGCCATGACTTTCATTCATCGGGGGAATGTTAATGATGTTTTAGTTGTCTAGAAAGACGAAAACACTGGAGAGTACATAGAGATACTTATTCTGTAGCCAAAATACACTTTTGGAATATGCCGTGCTCTTGTCTTCCATCCATAATCGAAGTCTCCACGATTTTGGTTGAAGGTCGAGTTCATGATGCATTCTATAGGAGCTGGACAGCGCCGACCACTAGATCTTTATAAAAAAACTTTTGCTCATTTTTAGAACTATTAATAATAACTAAAATCAAAAACCTGAGCAATCTTAGTTCCCCAGAATTATTATTGATTGACGGCTTTTTGGGAGAATTTCTGTTCAATAGATGTGAAGCGGAAACAAAAAAGGATAAAACTTAAAGTGAAATTGTTGTCTAGAGGCACACACAGTTGTTTCTATGTGCTCTATAGACGACGAAATGTAGAAAGTATTTCGAAATATCCTCGATACCTTTTCAATCGATTTTATTAAAAATAACAAGCGATGATCGGACAGGTAACAGCAAAAATTCAATCAACAACACTGTTCGTGAATCAGAGATCGTCACATCGTATTTCTGGCAATAGCAAAGGCTTACCAGATTTCGAATTGAGACGTATTGAACCTAATCCCACCCACCGGGTGTGAGGTAAAGGTAAGTGTATGGTTGGTCGGGGTTTTCCAGGGATGTACCACGCAGTCGTCTTCCATTCAGATTTGTAGAGGCATGGCATTGCGTTTTTGGCTAATTTAATGACTTGAATAGGGCATACGCTATACGAATTCAGTGTCGTTACCTTCCGACACAAGTGTGGTACCAGTCTATATACCTGACCCCAGGAGGTCGGTCCAGCTGGGTTTTGGGTGGAGTTGGCGGTGAATTTTCACTGCGAATTTCTGTGGTAGGGGAAGGTGGAAATTTTGTCGATCAGCAGAGTCTAAACTAAGCGCTGCAAAAGAGAACGGACACATTTAGTGGCTCGAAACTAAATTTTCACTGCGAATTTCTGTGGTAGGGGAAGCTGGTTTACAGTTGGCGGTGAAAGAGCGAATTTCTGTGGTAACGGAGAAATACATTTAGTTGGCGGTGAATTTTCACTGCGAATTTCTGGCTCGAGTTGGCGGTGAATTTTCACTGCGAATTTCTGTGGTAGGGGAAGGTGGAAATTTTGTCGATCGGTCTAAACTAAGCGCTGCAAAAGAGAACGGACACATTTAGTGGCTCGAGGACCTCGGTTTACCGCACTCGGTCCAGTCCAGGTTTACCGCACTCGGTCCAGCCAAAGCGCGGCGAAGCCGCGCTTTGGCTGGGTTTTGGGTGGAGTTGGCGGTGAATTTTCACTGCGAATTTCTGTGGTAGGGGAAGGTGGAAATTTTGTCGATCAGCAGAGTCTAAACTAAGCGCTGCAAAAGAGGGAAGGTGAGGACCTCGGTTTACCGCACTCGGTCCAGCTGGGTTTTGGGTGGAGTTGGCGGTGAATTTTCACTGAATTTCTGTGGTAGCCGCTAAACTAAGCGCTGCAAAAGAGAACGGACACATTTAGTGGCTCGAGGACCTCGGTTTACCGCACTCGGTCCAGCTGGGTTTTGGGTGGAGTTGGCGGTGAATTTTCACTGCGAATTTCTGTGGTAGGGGAAGGTGGAAATTTTGTCGATCAGCAGAGTCTAAACTAAGCGCTGCAAAAGAGAACGGATTACCGCACAGCTTTTGGGTGGAGTGGCTCGAGTGGTAGGGGAAGGTAAATTGCCTCGGTTTACCGCACTCGGTCCAGCCGCGCGCGGCGAAGCCGCGCTTGGCTGGCGGTGAAATTTTGTCGATCAGCAGAGTGTTTGAAGGTGGAAATTTTCACTGCGATCAGCAGAGTCGATAAGACTAAATCCGAAAAGAGAACGGACACATTTTCACCTGCGAATTTCGGTGTGGTAGGGGGGAAGGTGGATCAGCATTTTGTCGATCAGCAGAGTTTGGCTAGTTGGCGGTGAATTTTCTAAGCGATGCAAAAGAGAGAACGGACACATTTAGTGGCGGACACATTTAGTGGCTTTTGGGTGGAGTTGGCGGTGAATTTTCACTGCGAATTTCTGTGGTAGGGGAAGGTGGAAATTTTGTCGAGGACCTCAGCAGAGTCTAAACTACCGCACATTTAGTGGCTCGGTCCAGCTGGGTTTGGCTGGGTTTTGGGTGGAGTTGGCGGTGAATTTTCACTGCGAATTTCTGTGGTAGGGGAAGGTGGAAATTTTGTCGATCAGCAGAGTCTAAACTAAGCGCTGCAAAAGAGAACGGACACATTTAGTGGCTCGAGGACCTCGGTTTACCGCACTCGGTCCAGCTGGGTTTTGGGTGGAGTTGGCGGTGAATTTTCACTGCGAATTTCTCGGGGGAAGGTGGAAATTTTGTCGATCAGCAGAGTCTAAACTAAGCGGCGAGAACGCCGCGAGGACTTTGGGTCTGGGTTTTGGGTTTTGGAGTTGGCGGTGAATTTTCACTGCGAATTTCTGTGGTAGGGGAAGGTGGAAAGATTTGTAGAGGCATGGCATTGCGTTTTTGGCTAATTTAATGACTTGAATAGGGCATACGCTATACGAATTCAGTGTCGTTACCTTCCGACACAAGTGTGGTACCAGTCTATATACCTGACCCCAGGAGGATGGAAGGCCTGGTAAGCTCGAGCGAGAATTCATCGCAGAACCGGTTGAGGTAGCACCTCCTACCGCTGCACCACACCATAGCATAATATTACGAGAAAAAACAAAATGATTATCATGTTGTTACCCAACATTTTCAATACGAATCTTACATAAACCCATATTTGGAGCTTTTTTCGATACCGGGCTGTCACGCGCCATACCTCTCCTCCACCTAACCAGAAATGCTCTTTTATCACGGGTGCTATGATATCAGTTGATTGACGTGGGCAAAATTACGGCCGAAACGTGACCATCGAATTACAAGCGCACACCTGCGCAGGTGACTTTCATGGGGTCTCCTTCGATAATGACAAACTAGCCACGTTAAATACTGGGAAAAGAAAAAACAGGTTATCAAAGGGAAATGGCGTCCTATCAGTTGAATAAGGGAGGTTTGGTAAGAGGCGAATGAGTGATCGATCCTCGCCGGAGCCAAATACATATTCATTGTACTTCTACGAATCGGAATGGGACACAAGTGCGGGGCGTGTCCTAGGAATGATCATCGCCAAAGCCTTTACCTTTAGAATAAAGTTACCCTTGAAAATCAGTTTTTATGTTATGGTTTTGTTTCAGTTTTACTTACCATGAACAGAATTTCTTGCTCTGTCTGAAACTAAGAAACTGATTTTCTATGTTCAGTACATCTATTTTGCTCTAAATTATTCTGAAACTTTTTCAAATTTCTGTGATTCTTTTCGAGTGACCGTAGCTTTCGTAATAGTTAGTTATCGAATTCGGTCGAGTCTAGCACTGTTAGAATTGGCACATTTTTGCAAATCTCTTCCGCTTATCAGCTATCAGCGGAAAATTGGAGATTAAAGTCCGATAAGATCACTTCATTTTCTGGTCGGAAGGTTTTTTCTAATAATTGTATAAGTAGATTAGTGACGCGTTGACAATTGCTAGATGGTTAGAATGCTGCTAGTTCAGACTGATTTCGATAAGTAAAGAGCAAATAGAAAGCGTGGTTCTTTAGAGAAGGAAAAAAAAACTGGATGATCCTCCAATAACTCGTTCCCTTTCACCTCCGCTTCCCTTCTACTCTCCAACTGTCATTGACTATACATTTTGTCAAAAAAATCGAAAAAGAAACGTTTCCCTGAGTGCTACTAGAGGACAGTAAGATATATAAACCCAAGGTAAAGTAAGCTACTGCGGAAAAGATAAGGACCGGTAATAAGAGGGAGGGCGTATCTGTACGGAGTAGAATTTCGAAAAAAAATGGTACAGAGGAAATGTGAGAACTCTCATTTTGGGCAATTAAAATGAAAGTTTCGACGTTTTCACTTGACTTCGCATTAAGTCGATGAGAATCGAGCGAAACAAGGTCGATTGGAGTTTAGTAGACAAGTAGAATGTCACATGTCTCCGGCGGCCCCGAGTAGGCGGAGGATTTCATGTCAGAAATGATCGGAAATGAAATAGGTCAGAAACATACCACATGGCTGCAGGTTTGTTAACCGATGGACAGACAGACAAACAGACAACGGCGCTCAGTAAGCGACAACGGGGCTTCGAGTCGTAATGAATGCATGTGTGTATGATGTGTGTTGTCAATTTGTCAATTGAAATTAACTGCTATTGACAAGCGATTTTTTTGAAGATTGTCTATTGATACTAATCGTCATCACAGAAATTAGTGTCATTTCAGTCGGTAAGACTAGTCATCGACTAGAGTCTGAGGCAAGAGAAAATTTTTTTGAAAAAAGTATTTATCCGAATTTCTAGTGTTATTACCGCGTTTTTGCGCCTTACTGTTATTACACTGTTATTACAAGAAGTAGATGTAATGGTGGTGCTAGGATCAACGTAAAAGCATTTCTGTTTTGCCTTTTTCCTTTTGTGTTTGAGTGATGCTGAGAGATGTAAAAATACGGGCGGCTATTACCAATTGATTAGCATTTGGTTGCCCCGCGGTTTTTGTCTATTTGTATGTTATATTTTGTTTTGAGCACTGTAGCACTGTGTGAATACTCCTATCGTTCGACTGTACCCTCGGGGATTGTAAATTAAAAAAAAAATCAATAAGGGGAAGAAATGAAGAACAAAGTTCTGCGTTTGTAACTCTCGACATACTTGGCACCAAGACAGTATCGCGTACTGATGTAGGACAGGGACGCAGAGGACGCGGCGCAGCAGAATAGGAATAGCTTGAGCGGTATCAAATTACAATGTAGTTCAGAGAAATTAAGTGATCGAATTATGAAAATTCTGATGGAGAGCGTGGACGCCATGGTGATAAGTGGCACTGTTAACTATTATGTTTCCCGAGGGAAATTATTCATTCAAATGTATACGAAAAAATGTCCTCCCTATCTATTCAGGGTAGGAGATAAGAACAATAGACCTTGTTTTTTGACTGCGGAAGTTAGCGTGAAAAGGTAAAACTAATAGAAATGGTAGACCGATCAATCATGGAAAAATGGAGGAACTTTTGTCGAATTTCAAGGAATTGTGAACGGAAACTAAAACAGTTTACTTGAAGCCCCGCTAGACCATTATACATTTATATTACTCCTAGACATTCTCAGAAGTTCGTGGTAAACTGTAAGCTAGCTTGCAAATGACAAAAGAATAGAACGAAAATGAGGAGGAAATCGGCTGAAGGGCGGTCCATCTAGGGTAAATGTTGTGAGAATGACAACCAGCCAAACTCACCCAATAGTCAGTAGTATAGCTCTTCTCAAAAAGGAAAACCGAATCGCGTAATCGGTGCAGAGAACGATGGAGCCACGACGTGATCTAGCGCACGCAAAGCGGTCGGCAACGCGGCAGCGTCGCGGTCGTGTGCGCGCTGGGCGCGTAATCGCTGCTAACCAATTCTTAACTTTTTAGCGTCTATTTAGCTTTTTGCAACATTATTTGTGTTCTGTGAATGCTTAGGAATCAGTTACAACATGCTGATTAGAAGTTCCGATTGCACAGTCTTGCTCTTGGGTTAATTTTGTACGCCGAAAAGTTGTTGTATCCAATTTGTGTTTATGAAGTGAGAAGAAGTGCTACTTTTCGTGGTTGTTTTTGAATGAAAAAACTGGAATTTGAGGGAAAAATTGCGCCAATAATCATATTTAATATTCGGTAACCGTATCAGATATCCAGTGCGCAAACGAAAATTCTCGTAGGTAAGGTCAAAACATACCTGTGTGGAGCAGAGCCACCAGGTGACAGGGCGGCGACCGACCGACTGAGCAGCCGTCGAGCGGAATTGTAAGCCGTTCGAAAAGTTTCCGTCCGGACTTGTCGTTCCACGTCAAGCGGCGATCAGCCGCGCCTCCACTGTGCAGCCCCTTATATAGGGCCTTGGCTTCATTTTCATCCACTCCACTTGTCGTCCACGTCATCACCGGTCTACACGTGCCTGACACGTCGTGTCTTGCTCATACCTGAACTGAGCCATTGCCCCGTCCGGTTATCGATTGATCGCCTGCTGCTGATACGAGCGCGCCGCCCTAGACCGCTATCGATTGCTTGCGACCGGCGCGCTGCGGTGCGACTGCGGCATGCAATCGCGTTTGAAGGGATTTCATCATTGATTTGTCGCCTATTTTTTATTACTATTATTTTTATTTTATCGCTTTTAGTAGGGTAGTTACTTTGTTTATCCTATATATTCGCTCTCTTATTACTTAGGGCCGAACTTCAATTTTTTCGGTATGTTTTTTTGATTGAATCAGCAATAGGATAGCTGTTTTTCTCTTGCTATGATATTTCACCTTAGCCAATTTTTGAAATTTTTATAGTCGATGGCGTACCGGGTAGCATCGCATCACCCCATGGTGACCTGTGATTCGAGTTCTTTTTCCGTTGGAGACGGGATTTTCGTCAGCAGTCCAGAACTACCAGAATGGATATGCTTTTGATTTTTCAATTATTTTCTCGCATTTTTTCTTGATTTGGCTTTTATTTGTATTTCGTGTATAAGATCTTCAGTGATTTCGATATTTATATCTTATTCTTTGCGTAAGGCGTTTTGAATGTTTTCACGGTAGACTTTTCGGTTTGAACCCATGTAGCTTTCATTTTGAGCTTTGTTATTTTTATATTTATTTATTGATTTTATTGCGCCATAAAAGCCCGCGCCAATTAAAGTGCAGTTGTCAGTAACTAACAGACCGTGCCAAATGTGAAAAGGATTAATGAACAATAACTAGCAATTAATGCATATTTGCAACGTTCAAATCCTTTCTGGCGTTTTGATCGGTAAAATCAGTAGTTCTTTTGATAACAGGCGACTTAGCTAGGAATTCGTGCCTGCTGATTGTGATAGGACTAGGGAGAAACGTTTACTGACGAGTTGTTAGTTGAAGTTCTTTATAGATCTGATCTTGGTAGTGATCATTGACAGTTGGAAGTTACCTTTACCTTGAAAGGCTTCCGTTCTGCTAAACCCAACTGCCCACACCTGTATCTTCTCTGGCTTTCTCTCAATTCCTGAGGAAACCCGCTAACCTGATAGATGTAGCCTAACCATTGTTTTCTATGAAAATCGCCTCAGGCGCTCTGCGCGCGATTCCTAGTTCTATTATTTCGAAGGGAAGGCGAGATACCCGAAGAAACTTCAATCGTTCACCGTACCTGTCGTAGAAATTGTGCGTTCAAAGCAGATGAGCACGCACCTGTAAATCTAACACAACCGTACCGAACCACTTCGGACCTATTTCTCACCGACGGGCCTAAATTTGGGCGCCGTTTTTTCCGGCTGTGGCTGTTCTTCATTTCCCATATTACCTAGTTTCTTTACCGGTTTTTTGGGTTTGCGGATCCTTCGTACTAATTGGTAGGAATTTAATACCCTCGTTTCAGATCGAAAGTAGCTTCGCTGGCGCCCAATCTCACGATGATGGTGCTGAACTTTGAGGTTTGCGGGGATTTTCGTAACTTGAACAGGAGTTGGATAAATTGTGATACTGTTTGTTACTTTAAACGAAATTACATTTTTGTTGTAATTTTTAGTCCTATGGAGTCGATGGCGTAGCGGATGGTCACGTCATTCCTTGTATGTAGATCTGTGATGCGGGTTCGAATCCTGCTCGAGCCGTGACTTCACCAACAGCACAGGTTCATTGGAATGAGGTATGGTTTAACCTTTTTTACGCTGATATATTGTTTTGTGGGGCGTTCTATAACTAAAATAGTAATTGGGTTGATTCTAAGAGCGTCACTCCATGGAGATATGGGATTCGTGTTCGAGTACTGCTGGAGCTGGGATTTTTGCTAGGAGCTCAGGACGTCACGATGAGGTATTGTTTTGATTTTTTGAATCACGTTCTCATGTAGTTTCACGGTCGTCGAGATAAGTGAGCCCCAAACAGGTGAGTGTGCACCTGTTTGGGGCTCACTTATCTCGCGCTTCCGTATCGTATCATTTTGAACCTTTCTCTCACCCATAGGCCTAAATATTGATTTGGGCAGCGATAGCTCCGCTTCTATGCTGCCTATTTTTACCGCTTCAACCGTTCTTAATGTCTTATTGTTCGGCTTGTTAACGTTTCATGGCTTGACCTTTGCTTCACGTAATAAATGGCTCCGCTAGTGACCAATTTCACGACGATAGGGCTGAAATTCGAGTTTTGCTCTTTTGCAGCTAAATTAGTAGTTGGATTCTAGAATTACATTCGCTGTTCGTTTCTCAATAGGAAATTCAATTTTTTGTCATAATGTTTAGAGTTGATATGGATTTTCGATGGCATAACGGACAGTAATAGGGTTGCTCAGTGGAGGTCTGCAACTGGGGGTTCGAATCCCGCTCGAACCGGAGTTTTCGCTAGCAGTTCAGGATCACCGGAATAGGGAATGGCTTCTATATTTATTACACGCGCAAGGAACAACAAAACAAACGAAAACAATGGTGCAGAACAAACACTGTTAGTGCTAAAATGAATACAATTACTGATTTTGTCACGAAACAGTCCCACAAAACTCAAAATAATCATAGATCGGTAATCACCAAATCAGCTAAGGCACCTCTTATCAGAACAATAATTTAGTTTGCACGCAGAACTCTCAGAAAGGATCCGACGAGAGCAATTCTGGAAATAGCAAAGCTAAATATCCAAATAGGCCCAAGATAAATTCTCCTGGGGCCGTATGCTCGTCTCTCCCGGCCGGGCGATGGGCGCCCTTCGCCCGGCAGGGTTATGACGAATAGACACACTGAGTTGTGTCTATTCGTCATAACCCGGCCGGGCGAAGGGCGCCCTTCACCCGGCCGGGAGAGACGAGCATACGGCCCCTGTGCTGACTCCGTGCAATTCACCCACTTCCTTTTTACTGGAATGAACACAGGGGGCCGTATGCTCGTCTCTCCCGGCCGGGCGATGGGCGCCCGAGCCCCGCCTACTTTCGAGCGAGCGCCGTTCAAAAGTGGGCGGGTTCGGGCGATGGGCGCCCATCGCCAGGCCGGGTGATGGGCACCCATCGCACGGCCGGGAGACACGAGCATACGGCCCAGGAACAGCAAGCATTGAAAGAAATGTGAATCTTATCGTCACAAGTTTAAAAAAAATCAAGAATTATCTTAGTAGGTAACTCCCGAAATATTAGACGTAAATTGAGCCCAGTCCGTTGGCAAGACCTGACAAGAAGTTCATTCTTGGATGTGCCGTGGTGCAACTTTTACAGGATGTAGGGTCCTTTGTAGGTACTCGGAAACCGTAGTTCATTTTTTCTCTAGGCACCTCTGTGACGGGAAAAACGGCTGCGGAAGAAATGGAAGGAGCGCTCACCGCATACCGCTCATATCGAGAGGATCGTGGCCACTTGGCGCGGGGGGTAGCGATGTGGACTCTTATGCGGAGCTTGTGAGGTCGGTCCTGCATTCTGCTGAAATGTTCGCACTCATCCGGCTGTTGTTATTATATGCTTGCGTAATCACTGGATACAATTTCAACCTGACTAATGCTTTTTGTAAGTTTGTAAGTACATAGGACGACGTATTGATGGGTTTATATGAGCTACTTTCCTATGAATCGGACCTGCGCGTCAAATCACCGTAGATACCGCAAATGCACATGAATACTCGAACTGTACGTGTTTAGGTCATGAATTTGACTAAAGTGACTATAACGAAGATGTCTTTTTCACCTGGACGTGTGGTCGCTCGACTTCTGTCGGCGTCTGTCAGTGTTGGAGTCAGATTTCGCTCCTCCTGCGAGGAGAGAGATTTCAATCGCCGATGGCTTCAAGCGCCTCCTTCAAGAAGGAGTATACAGCGATATCAACTGTGTGGAAGGGGATGAAGAGATGCAGGTTTACATGAGTTTTATTGTCCAGGAAAACTGAATTTAGATTACCTTTCTTGCTTTATCGGCTTGGATGAGGAGATGGATGATGAATGGACGGCTGACGATGACGGTGAGGAGGCAAATGAAGGACAATCATCACGAAGAACTGTTGTTTCTGACGACGAGCGCGTATCAGAGGAGCAGGTACTACGGGATGGTACCTGCCGTCTGGAATCTCACGGTGATGTGACTCGTATTGCAGATGCAGCAGGCCATCAACTACTATCGTGAGACAAAGACGCGGAGAGGTCCTCCTTCATCAATGACGAGGAGATTTTCCTGGATAACAACGAAGAGCCATTTGAATAGACTCCGAGAAATAGGAAAAAAGAGGTTCGAATGTTCAAAAATTTTCTCGTCTACAATAAATCCAACGGTTCTTCCAGATAGATGCAGAATTCCATCATTACGCCTTTATTCCATTGCAGATCGTAAGTCAGACCTACAGGCAGTTTTGTGCCCAGTGTTCCGTCCATGTCTCGCATTTCCGTGAGTGGCAGCAGTACACGTTGATGATCACCCAGGGCATTCACTACGCCAACGGATTACGCCTTCAACAAATTGGAAGTGGCGATGTCCTGCCAGGAAAGGCAGGAACGTTCGTCTCTATCGTTCGTAGAATGCTGGTGCAACAAGCGATTGTGTTTTGAAAGTTTCATAAAGCTTTATTATATTTGTTGAATCCCATGATTTGCTATAAACACAGTTAATTGATTTGAGCGAAGAATTTTTCATTAAAAAGAAGTGGGCGACTCGTATAAAAGCAGAAGTACGTGCTAATTACCCACAAGAAACATTAATCAGGTTGAAATTGTATCCAGTGATTACGCAAGCATATAATAACAACAGAGCCGAATGAGTGCGAAGATTTCAGCAGAGTGCGGGACCGAACTCGAAAGCGGTCTGTGGTGAGCTCGCCTTCCATTTCTTCCGCAGCCGTTTTTCTCATCACAGAGGTGCCTAGAGGAAAAATGAAGTAGGGTTTTCGAGTACCTACAAGGGGCCCTACATCCTGTAAAAGTTGCATCATGAAAGCTTGGCACATCCAAGAACGGACTCCTTGTGAGATCCGGTGGGTCAGCTATTAGCCGTGGGGCGCACGAAGCTTTAAATTATCCGCAGTGCGCCAATGCCGACAACTTGTCCTACATGGCACTGTCGAATTACGGTTACGGAAATAATAGCGTAAATTTTACGGCTGCCCTGATGCTAAACCACGGTGAACCTGTGAAAGTATCCACTCTTACCTTCTAGTTCCATGAGAACAACTCGAGAGAACTGAATTTACTAATGGGCCACTGAAATTTGCTTTTTTTTTGAAATATTCGCAGTTCTCGCAAATGTTTCGATGATCCACGAGTGGATCTGCAAAAAAATCACAAGTTTAAAGTTACAGTCGCTATGAAAATATAGTCGCTTTCTAACTATCTGAGAAAAAGCAGGCGAATTTCAAAATTATTTCAGGTTTGTTCCTGTCTAGGGCTTCAGGTTTATTTGTTCTGGATTTATTTTTGGACTACAATTTACAGGCAGAAACCCTTGCTTAGCTTAGAAATAACTGAAAAGGTGTTGGTACCAGCGTCAGGCCCGTGTGACAGGTCGGCTGATGGAGAAAAACTGTCACGATCACAAGACGATGGTCGCATGCGGCGCTCAAGAACCTGTGATCGAAGACGATATGGCCACCTCACGAGGAGCTCAAGACTGATTGTGAGGCAAGATGCCAGTGTGGTACTCTCAACGAAGCGAGAACAGCACCGAGGAGAAAGAAGACGAGGCGACTACATGAAAGACGTACCTCGTAACTGATCGGGATGGAAACGTTGTGGAATAAATAAATAAGTGAACTGCAAGTTACTTGGCTGGGATCAGAATAATATGTTCTGACGTACTGAGCACTTTGAAAATACTGGTAAAGTTAGGCCTACGAGGTGGGTTAATCACCGACAGAGGTGAAAGGAAAACGAAAACGTAAAAGGAAAACGTCGACGTGGTAAGCATGCCCTGAGGGTACGCCATGCACACGTCTGCCATTCAGAATCATATAGGCATGGTGCATGCGCAGTTGGCGTTTACAATGACTGGCGGAAGCCAGCCGCTATACCAGCCAGTGTTCTTGCTTAGCTTAGATGCTTAGATGGCCCGGCTTCACTGGACGTGCGGGCCCCAACACGACTTCCATTCGCTCATCCGTCCTCGCGATCGTCATCCAGCTTGTTGGTCGGAGTCGACTGTGACGAAGGCGAGAATCAGCCGTTCTGGAATTTTATTCCACAACGTTTTCATCCCGATCAGTTACGGGGTACGTCTTTCATGATAGTCGTCCCGTCTTATTTCTCCTTTGGTGCTGTTCCCGCATTTGTTGAGGTGCCACACTGCCATCTTGTCTCTGTCTTGAGCTCCTTGTGGGGTGGCCATATCGTCCTCGATTGCATGTTGAGCGCCACTTCCTTGCATGCGACCATCGATCCGTCTTGTGATCGTGACAGTTTTCCTCCATCAGCCGACCTGTCACACGGGCCTGACGCTGGTACCGACACCCTTTTCAGCTACTTCTAAGCTAGGCAAGGGTTTCTGCCTGTGACGGGATTGAACCCTGATCATCGGGATCTTGAGCCTAAGCTCTTAACCTCTCGGCCATCCCGCCCCCAATCAGCCGTTCTGGAATACATAGTCTTAATACGTTCGACGAACACATCAGACCATCTGGCAGGTGGTCTTCCACGAGGCCGCGTGCAATCGCGCGGCAGCCATTCCACCGTTCTTCTTGTCCAACGGTCGTCGTTCATTATGTGACCGGCCTATCGATGCTTGGCTTTCGATGTGTAGTCCGCAGGGTCTCGCAGACGGGACATCTGCCCTAGATCGGAGCTGCGAAGTCCGGCTCGGTGTTGGGATAGCCGGGTGAACTTCGGAAGACACCTTTCCAACGCCATGTGTGTGACTTGCAGGGACTTCGCCGTGGCTGACGTATCAGACCACGTCTCAGCCGCGTAGCACAGAGCAGGAAGAACTGTCGAATCGAACAAATGAGCACGGAGGTCAGCATCATGGAGTTGGTCGATTGCTTCTTTGAGAGACCCGTAGGCTAACCACGCGGCTCTCCTTCTTCTGATGAGTTCTTCCTCCATGTCGTTGTCCATGTTCATGGAGCGCCCCAGGTAAACGTAGGACTTCGTTTCGGCGATGGGAGATCCATCGAGTTCGATGGGACCCCATCACATCAGGAGTTCCTCATGAACTGTGTCTTCTTCCGATTGATGCGCAGACCAATCTTCCTTCCAGCTTCGTCTAGCTCTCGGAGCATCGTCTCTGCTTCAGTTGTACTTTTCGCGAAGATGACGATGTCGTCCGCAAAACGAAGGTTCGAGAGGGATTTTCCGTCCACACGTATCCCATTTTCGTCCCAGTCGAGCGACTTCATCACCCTCTGCAATGCGGCAGTAAACAGCTTGGGCGAAATAGTATCGCCTTGCCTGACGCCCTTCTCGATGGGGATGCTGACTGGACGTCGGAAAAGCTGTACTGTCGTAGAACAGTGGCGGTAGCAGTCGGCCAGCGTTCTTATGTAGGACGAGTCCACTCCTTGATCGACTAACGCAGACAGTATAGCATTCGTTTCGACGCTGTCGAAGGCCTTTTCGTAGTCGACGAAGGTTAAGACGAGGGGCAGATGGTACTCCAGACGCAGATTTTGTCTGGCCCTGGAGCCGTGCCGCTCTTCATACTCCTAATCGCGACTCGTACCTCAGATGGGAGAATCCTTGGCGGTGTTTCACCAGCGGGGATATCGGGGTCTGGTACAGGTTGTGTAGAACGGAACAGATTGGTGTGAAACCTTTTTGTGATCGATTCCATCTCGAAACGATAAGTGGTGATGGTTCCGTCTTCACGTTTCAATGCCGATAGCGGAATACTGAACTCGTTGAGGTCCCGTCGACATTTCTTCAGACTTCGTCTTTCTTGTGCCGCTTCCAGAATCCAGAGCCAGTGTTCTTACTTTCCCAAATGAGCTTGGTAACAATTTCTCTGGAGGAGTGGAGAGCTTGGTTAGCCCTGGAGAAGAACGATCGCTCGACCGTGTGGGTGTCAGCAACGCTTCTTACCACTGCACATTGCGCGCCCTTAATCACCGTTACTTCTTCGAAACGATAATGATCAGTCGACGTCTAGGATTATACAAGACTTTTTTCTAATATCTGTTGCTAATCTCGTAGATCTGCACTAAAATCTAGCAGGGATCGGATTCCTCAAGAGCGATACGATCTAGAGAAAGAAAAATTGGACCAATTGTAGAAAATATTTGTCCACCAACAAGCCATTGCCATTTGTTCTTCACTAGATTATTCATTATACTTTTCAAAATCGATGGAATATGTATCCAGTCATGCCTATATTTCCTGCTGTGCTGCGCTAATCATTGTAGGCGTGCTGCAGTTCCTGGCAGCTTTTACGGTCCAAAAGGAATTGGAATCTACGATGTGTAAGAATTCCTGTTAGGTTAATCCCATTTAAAACATAATTTCAAAAAATGTATGGGCTGGGTAAGCGGTCGAGATGCACCACACCTGTGCGTGTTGTTAGGCTATTGGAATCTTTTCCCGAGAACTTTCGATAGTTCTGCCAAGCACCTCGATCCGTGACAATCTACCTCGGAATGGCGCGAATGGTAGTGAATAAATATTCGCATCAACGTTCGACAATAATAGGCGAATGCAGTGCAGCGGTACAAGGCGCTACATCCACACGCACGGTAAAATGATCGATCCTCATCCGGTTAATCACGCATTCCATCTTTCCGGATCGGATGAATTGGTGCCAGACTTGTCTGGGAAGGTAGAGTCCCTGACTTGCTATAGCGGCTACTCTCGCAAGACATTGTTTGGGCCGAATAAGCCCTCACCTTGCCTCTACGAATCTGAACAGAAGTTGAATACATGGCGCGTTTTCAGAAGACAGAACAAGGGAACCTCTTTCTATTCGAAAACTCCCAAAATTTCTAATAAAATCACTCTTCGGAAAACCTATACCAAACCATCCACATTGCGGCTTTTTTAATCGACTCTTAGCCCACATAAAGACCCTTCCATACTTGGCAGCAAAGCAACTGAGCTGTAGCGAAGAATCAGGGGGCAGAGACGCAGGAGAATAACCGAGTAGTGAATGCGACGGGTAAAGATCTTGGTAAATATTTCACCAAGATGGCGCGGTTTTTGCCATTCCCAAGGATTATATGGATCCTATTTTCACTGCAGATTGACCTGTAGATGGAGCTTGGAGCTCAGATGCGGCGCTGCACTGCCACCAAATATGAATGGTTCTCAAGAGGATGAGATACTGGAAAATCAAGTAAAATATTTCATAATTTTTAAAATTTAGACCAACTCTTGGCTGACGGCTTTCACCAAAAAATCAACGTCTGCCTGCCATTTTATGATCTACTCGACTTCTATACAAAAATCGTCGACGGCAGCCGAGGAGAGCTCAGAGGGAGCATATCACCAATAGCAGCTTATGCTTTCCCTAATTATTCCGTCGTCACTTTCGACACGAAAGACGAGACACCAAAGATTAGGTATGTTGTTACCCGAGGATTATCCTTAGTTTAGTTTATCAGAATTCGGTTCCTGTGATATGCCGAGTACTGTCCCTGGGGAAGTCTCTCCAATTCAGTGTCCATTCATACTCGGCGGCAAAGCAGTATAGATTAGAGACGCAGAGAAGGTTGCACTGCAATGATTAGATGATAATGTTGGACGCTGTGACTGTGGACTGGGAGAAGGAGAAACGAAGCGAATGGAGCCAGCGAAGTGCCGCTTTGCTGCCGAGTATGAATGGACTTTTTGGAGTTGGACTGAAGTTTCCAATTATACCAGCTTGAATTTGAATTTTAAAGAAAATTTTCAGGCAAAAAGCCTATTGCTGGTACTTTGACAAAGACGGACATCAACTTGGACCACCACTGGAAACCATGACTATACCCAGGTTTACAGCGTATTGTTGTCGACGAGAAGGCGTTCATTATATGAGCATCAGCTCTGATAGAGCTACCGTAGAATCCAGATATGTACCAGTTCAGGATAGAACGAGAAATGGTAAGTTTTTACCATGTTTCCGATTCCAATGATGGAGAATGAAGAAGCGTTTACGATCGTCTAACTAAACTTCATATTTAGTTATTTACTTATTCATTTAACTACTTATCATTCCATGTGCCTGTTTGGCGACACTCCCATGGGGACGCGCCACGCATTCGTGTTTCACTCAGAATCGTAGAAGCATGCGATGCGTATTTGGCCTATAAAATCACTTGGGGGGGATCAGCAGCTACACCAAACCGAACCGGTGTCTTTACCTTCCAAGACAAGTCTGGGAAGGTAAAGAGGTAGAGTCTACGACACCCAACTCCCAAAGTATGAAAGGCTTGGTTAACCCAGGCGAGATCGATCACCCAGTGGTGCGGGTGAAGATGGCGCCTTTTCCATCGAGTTCCGGCGACAGGCTCTGGTGACAGGCCGGCCGATGGAGAAACATGTCACATCAAATGGAATGAAGACGCAAAGAATTGATGTGAAAGCTACGGCGTCCGCGGGAACCGGCGCCCACTCACGGAGCCCGGTGAGTGGCGGAAGTATGCGAGGGTCCTCGATGCAAGGACGGCATCGAGGGGTAACCAAACTAGTCCACGAGTGTCTGAGCGAAGTTGTCCCGAAGCAGGAAAGACAACATCGAGGGTCAAGCAAGCAAGCCCTAAAGTGTCAGAGTAGTATGAAGACACGTGTTGCAACGCTGGATGTCGGTACACTAACAGGTCGCTCGAGCGAGTTAGCTGCCACTTTGGAGCACCGCAGAATTGACCTGTGCGCGTTGCAAGAGACGAGATGGTCTGGCACTAAGTCAAGAGACATCGGTCGTAGTTTTAAAGTTTTGTACTTTGGCAGTCCCATGACCTTAAATGGCGTCGGCATTGCCGTATACGAGCGTTTTCGTGATTCCATTTCGGAGGTGAAGCGCTCCAGCGACCGTCTCATGAAGATCATGGTAGTCACGAAAAATGAACGACTTCATTTTTTTTACTGCGTATGCCCCGCAGACAGGCTGCTCCGAGCAGGTGAAGGAGGAGTTCTGGACACTGCTCCATGAAAAGACAGCCGAGGTACCTCAAGAAGAAATGATTGTTGTTGCTGGAGATCTGAATAGTCAGTGCAAGAAAAGATGGATACAAATGCCATGGTGGTTTTGGATACGGAGCACGGAATGAAGATGGCGAGCGCATTCGCGAGTATGCATGCTCTCACGATCTTGTCATCACGAAAACCACATTCCGTAAGCGTCCGTCACACTTGATCTCGTTCTTCAGCGGAAATTCGAAATCGCAGATCGATTACGTGCTCGTAAGACGTCGCGATGCTAAGCTTGTCAGCGATGCAATGGTTGTGCCTTACGAGTCGGTGGCTACACAACATCGGCCTTTGATCTGCACGATGAAATTCACTCCGCCAAAGCAAACGAGGGTCGAGCGGTGTGGACGAGAACGAGAAGAAGAGAATGAGAACACATCAAATGGTGGCGTCTTAAGGAAAGAGAAGCCGAAGTTATCGGTGGAATACGATTGCCCCCGATTGTGGATGTCGACGGCACGTGGCAGGATATGAAAACCGTGGTCTACGAAGCTGCACGGTCCCAGCTAGGAGTGACCAAGCCAGGTCGACGTATGATTGACAGACAGACGTGGTTCTGGACGGAAGAAGTCAAGAAAAAGGTTCGGGCGAAGAAACGCCTCTACAACGTCTTCCTCTCCAACAAAACGGCCGCAAACCGGTCCGCGTACCGGGAAGCTAGGAGGACATCTAATTGTAAGAAGGCCGTGGCCACAGCAAAAGCTGCTCACCATGATGAAGGTAACAGAAGGCTTGAAACGCGCGACGGTGAACGGCTTATTTACAAACTTGCGAGGACTCTACAGCGGCAGTGAGAAGATGTTGAAAAGTTCCACGGTGTTAATAATGAGCACGGCCGGTTGTTAATGGACACCAAGAAGGTCAGGGGAAGATTCCACATCCCTCGCTTCCTCACGCTGAACCTATAGCTGGTCCAATCCTGCCCATCTCGGCTGAAGAGATTGTGCGGGCGCTGGGAAGATGAAGCCTGGTAAGGCAACGGGACCGGATGACGTGGGCGCAGAACTGTGGAAGTCACGCCATTGGAATTCCGCCAACTGGCTCGCTAGGTTTGTCAACCAGATCATAGCGGAAAGGAAGATGCCAACAGATTGGCAGTCAAGCGCGACGATTCCTGGATATCTGGAAGAAGGGTAGTCCAGCTGACTGTCTTACTTGTAGACCAATTCGTGTGCTTTCTCACAGAATGAAAGTGTCTGAGCATATAATTGACAGACGAATCCGAGACATCGTCGAATTATCCGTGAATCAGTGCGGCTTTGTTGCCAACTGTAGCACCACCGATGCCATCCATGCGGTTCGACTTCTAGTAGAAAAGCACAGGGAGAAGCAAAGACCTCTGCATCTTGCCTTCCTAGACCTAGAAAAGGTGTTTGATCGCGTGCCGCATGAGGTGATCTGGTACGCACTACGGAAACAGCTCGTTCCTGAAGAGTTATAAATTGGGTACGGATATTGTATACCGACCCGAGGAGCAGAGTCCGGGCAGCTGCCGGAATTTCGGCAGAATTTCCAATGCGCCCACAGCGAATATTAAACAAAAATAATGATCAGGAATGATAGATATTGATCGGGTCGATCAGAGTTCCTTTTTTCAGCTCCCAAATACAGGCTTTCACATTGCCTCTCCCCGTTGTATGGAAATGAACCTAAGTGGTTGGTTTTCACCGAGTTCATCGAGCATTATAAACTTATGGGTGTGGAGCATTTCTATATCTACATTAAGGATATAGACGGCTACTCGAAAACAGTGAGAAACTTTCGATTTTCTAATTTTATCATTTTTTTTTGATTTCCTTCAAAAACGATCTCGAAAAATTATCGCGATTAAGGTGTTAGATGACTATCTCAGAACTGGGGAAATCGAGACGACTCATTTACAAGACATGGACAAATCAGGTGGAGTGTATCTACGCGCGACTATTCCGGTAGGATAACATTTGGTATGAATTAATCCACCTCGAACAGACTGAGGTTTTTGAGCATTGAGAACGGCCCGCTATAGCGTCCTTTCCCCTGAAAGCTACTGTTCAGTGTGCGTTAAGTTAACTTGAACTCTGAAAAAAAAACAGTCTTGTTTGAGCTCTGCTTTTGAGAATATGACGGATTAATCGGCTACAACTTTAATGATCTTAACTGGCCGAGAAAATATCTTAGACTGAAGTTGATACCCTTCAGAAACTCGAACTGTGTTTGGTATAAAAATGGGTCAAAAATCTCATAAATCACAACAAAAACCTAATAATTCATTACTTGAGGACTGTCTTCTACGCAGCCGACACCACTCTCGATATGTCATCTTCGGCGATCTTGATGAAAGAATCGTTCTTTCTGGAACAAGGACTCTTGCCGATTACGTGGCGTGGGTAAACCTAAAGCTGACCTCTCACACTTACCACATGGACATATCAGGATAGTGATAGTAAGGCTTTGGTGCTATGGTTAACCGATACCGGACCTATCTGTGAAGGCGAAGACACTGACTTGGTATAGAGCCTCGCCCCGTAAAGTCATTGTATGGGCCAAATACACATTCACACCTCTATGATTGTGAATGAAAGACAAATACGTGACGCAATCCTAGGGGGCTGATTAACGCGAACTACTTTTACCTTTAACCCTTACCTTTATTTCATTCCTTTTTCTAGCAATGTGATGACGCTTCATCCAAACGTGGGCTCAGTCAGATTCAGGTCACGATATGTTCTACAGAGTAGAGATCTCCCACGTTTTTATAATGTAAGTTCTTTCATTTTCGGTATTTTTTAAATTTGCATTATTTATCTCATAGCCAAATTCATTGTTTTAAAACAAAAATAAGTGGGCCGCAAAGAAAATTTTCCAATTGCAGGGAGCCACTACTCTGATAAAATACCTTCCCACGTTGATATTCCACAATACAACACCGGCTCAACCCCATTTCGGCAACAAGTGTATAGTAGACCCCGTGAAGGTGGGGTTTAAATAGGATACAAATATAAATAACTTTATCTAATTACTAGTTTTGAGAATGTGTCAGTTTTCTTTCAGGTAGTGGTCATGCAGACGCATATGCCGACTGTATTCTTCCCAAATTACAGGACATTTTATGCTCCTTTATCCGACGGTTTCATCCGGTAAGCACAACTGGTTAGGCTGTCTCGTTTACCCCAAATAAACCCTCAAACACACCCTGAATAGACACTGAATAGCGTGCAAACCGCGATTCGTCAACGTATTCACTTTACTGGAATTGTTCACGGTTCATTAGGGATTTATACGAAGTCTGACACCCAACTCGCGAAGGATTCGGAAACATCGAATGGCGCACAAACCGTGATTCATCAACGCGCTCTGAGTTTGTCAGGTCTATTTGGGGTTTATATAAACGCTGCGACTAGCTCAACATCTACAGGCCCTCACCATGCTAGACGCTAGTAGGTGCGTTGAACCTAGTACAGAACAAACCATTAATAACCCCCGAGCGCGTTGACGAATCGGGGTTTGCGCGCTGCCGGTGATTTGTTTCGCGGCCTATAAATGGTATACTATTCATGAAAGTTTTCGATTTAGGCACTATCGCTACCCAGACAAGGATTGGAGAGAACAGATGAAGTGGTGGATTTCAAAATTTGGAAAATTTACAGAATCGAAATACTCGGAAGATCTCATGCGAAAATTATACCAGCGAATGAAATCTCGACTTGATCGAGTATTCTATGAAAATCGATACCTAACATCAAAGGAATCGATATCGAATAAAAAATCATCAAATTTCTCGCCTAGGTGTGATTTCTTTTGTTCGAGCTCTATTTCTGTTATGTTTCTGACAGGATTTTTTTCTTAGACATTAGTTTGTTTACTGTTAATTCGTACAATTTTTCTATTACTATTTATTTGAACAATAAATAATACCCTGAACAAATTACGTCCACAGGAAGTGTGGTGGGTTAATGCCCTGGGGGTTGAAAGGCCTAATTGATTCTTCGGGAAAATTCAGAAAATCCCGAGAACAAAACATTCCAAAAAATTACATGAATCAATCGATAGAGCTCAAGCTGCTGATCTCAAATATAAGTTCTCTCCTTCAGGTGAACAATTTTCGAAGAACATAATAGGTTGGTGCAAAAGTCTTGCAACACTTTTCAAAATAACAGAAATTTATTCAAACGAAATCTCAGTCAACGATATAATCACCATTCAGATATATGACTCTTCCTCAGCTTTTGGACAACTTCTCAATTCCTCTCCGCCAGAACTCTGAGAGCTGTGACAAAAAAAATTGGCCGACCTCTATTTCCATTTCATCTCGGTGGTCGAATTCCATATCTCGAAGGTGTTGCTCTAAGGACCTGAATAAGTGATAATATAAATCAGCAAGGCGAGGAGAGTACGGTAGGTGCGGTAGAATTTCCCGTCATGCGATAAAAACGCCCTGAAAGGGAAAAGTCTACCTTTTGAATGACAACGCTCGTCCTCATGTCGCAAGAGCAACTCGTGAGAAAATTCAGGATTTAGGCTGGGAAGCTCTATCGCACTCACCTTATCCTCCAGACCTTGCTCTTTCAGATTATCACTAATTCTGGTCCTTAGAGCAACACCTTCAAGATATGGAATTCGACAACCTAGACAAACTGGAAATAGAGGTCGGCCATTTTTTTCGTCACAGCTCTTAGAGTTCTGGCGGAGAGGAACTGAGAAGTTGCCCGAAAGATGGGGAAGAGTCGTGTACATATATGAATGATGATTATATCGTTGGCTGAGATTTTGTTTCGGTAAATTGTTTTTTTTGAAGAATGTTGCAAAAGTGTTGCAAGACTTTTGCATCAATCTAATACCAACATTAAAAGCGTCAGAAAAGGTAAGGTGGAAAGTAACGGGCAAAGGGATCAGCATTGATCAGTCCTCCAAGAACGCGCCATGCATTCGTGTTCCATTCAGAATCGTAGAGTAATTTTGGATGCGTATTTGATCTGTACAATTACTTGCGGGGCCAGCCGCTGTACCAGGTCAGTGCCTTATCTTCCCAGACAAGTCTGATACCAATATACCCGATCTCGGAGGGGTGGAAGGTTTGGTCATCCCGAGCAAGGATTGATCGCTCGACCGTTCGGGTGTCAGTAGCGCTTCTTAGCAATGCGCCACGTCCGCCCTAAGTGGTACTAGCGATGTTATCGCCGCATGGCCAAAATAAGTGCCTGGTTCAGTAATTGAGTCGACTAGTTCTCGAGCGTTTTTTCAAACTGAATTGCGCTAGCGATTGAATTGCCGATGTTGTATATCCGTGACAGGGACAAGACACTTTGTGAGAGAGATAAGATCGGGAATAGGAGAAAAGATTTGATAAAAAAAGTGCAAAATGGAAAGTGCGTGAACTAGTCATCCTACTTCACGCTGCCTGTTCGCCAGTGGTTCAATTCAGAGGCTAATGAAACCCCAGGCACTCAGCCGTCCGTCTATTTTCTGCTGTGCTGCTCTGGTTCTAGGAGCGCTTCATATTCTGGCTGCTTTCACGATGCATGGCGCATCCAAAGCTATTATTGGTAAAAATTTTACGTTTCGTTACCTCAAAAACTACCAACTTGACGACCGTTATTCGATTCTTCTCCGAACATCATCTAAATTGAAGGAAAAGATAAAGTCGTCGGCGTTGATCAGCATCAGAGGACGTGCCACGGACTCGTCTTCCATTCAAAATCGTAGAGGCATGATGAATGCGTATTTGGCGTATACTATGACTTTAGGGGGCCAACCTCTACACCGAATCAGTGTCTTCACCTTCCCAAACTAGTCTGGTACCAATTTACACGACCCCGGAAGGATTCGGGCTTGCTCATCCTGAGCGGGGATAGATCGTTCGACCGTGCTGGTGTCAGTACGGCCTCTTTGCACCGCACCACACGCACCCTGGCTGTACCTTGCGTCCAATAATCTAGTTAGCATAAAGCACAGTCCATAAAACGAAAATACTTAATGCACCCTCAATAAAGGGCGCGCGTGGTGAAGCGGTAAGAATCCTCACCTTGAGCCGCACTGTCGAACGATCGATCCTCGCCCAGGCTAACCAAGCCATCCATTCCTACGAGGTTAGGGGAATTGGTACCAGACTTGTCTAGAAGGTAAAGGTATTGACTTGGTATAGCGTCTGGCCCCGCAAGTCACTGTACAGGTCAAATACACATTCACAATCTCTCTACGATTTTGAATGGAACACGAATGCATGGCGCGTCCTTGGAGGACTGATCAATTCCGAGCACATCACCTTTCCACTTTATCCTCTTTGAAGAAGGTTTTGTTGTCGAATTAACATAAAACTAAGTAACGATTACAATTTAAAAGGTGTTTCCAGTATTTATATACGATCAAAGTCCCTCTTCTCTAATTTTTAATTTTTTGTGATTAAGGACCCACCTTTTCTCACGAAACAATCAGAACCTGCCTTCCATTCTACGCTTTGCTCGATTTTTATATGAAAGTCGTGAACGGCGTCAAAGAGGACCTCAGAGGATCTATGCTGCTAATAGCAGCATATGCATTCCCTGATTACTCTGTTATCACTTTTGACACACACGACTTAAAGGGGTAGGTTATTATGATAAACATGTTGTTTAGAGGATAAAAATAAACAGAAAATAGAAATGAAAAATCATTCAATCCTCCTATGTAGTTTTCCTACGGATTAAATCGTTCAGTGTCGTCAAACGTCACCGTCATAATATCCCTATTCTTTAATATCCCATTTTCCTATACTTTTTATTTAACTTACGGGCGGTCGCGCGTGGTGCAGAGGTAAGAGGCGCTGGTGATAGCTAAACGGTCTAGCGATCAGTCCTGGCATAAAGGAACTAAGCCTTCCGCTCTGCGAGGTTGGGTAAAGTGGTATCATACTTGTATAGTAAGGTAAAGACACTGACTTAGTATAGCAGCTGGCCGCGCAAATAATTGTATAGGTCAAATTTATTTATTTATTGCGCACTATACACGTGCGCCACGTGAAACAGATGCGGATAATCCTAAACAATAGTTAATAACAAACAACTGAGTAAAGTAAAAAAAGACAACTTATGCTGCTCCTAGTTTTCAAAAGGAGAGACCATCGCCATAGTGTAGTATAGTACCAAATACAAGTTCACCATGCCTGTACGATTCTGGAGGGAGGTCGAATGCGTGGCGCGTCCTTCGGGGTTTAATCAACGACGTCACCTTCACCCATAAACTCGATCCTGTAAATATAGGATATCCGTAGTGAGCCGAAACGTTCGAAATGAACCTTGGACCATTCTATTTCTTTCTCCACCTTTTCCTTTCTTTCTTACCCGAGTCGCCTGCGTAGAAAAAGAATTTCTCAAAAAATAGAAAAAAAGGAAAAAGAATGAAGTTTTACATAAAAAGATTAGCGGGTAATCCCACCTGCCTGGTTTGATTGGTGCTTACCGTTCTACCTTTTTCAGCTGTTTTAGATATCAATTTCATATATTCCTAGAAAATTTTCAGACAAAAAGCCTACTGTTGGTACTTTGATGAGAAAGGGGATCAAATGGGACCACCATCAGAGACGGTTACTCTACCAAGGTTTACAGCTCACTGCTGTAGACGTCCAGGTGCTCATTTTATGAGCATCAGCTCATACGGGGATCGTCCACCTACCAAATACGTTCCAGTACAAGATCGGACGAAATATGGTAAGTTCTCAGATTTTCCTAACGATGGCAAATAAAAATCGTCGGAAAAATACGACTAAAGCTGAACCAAGAGATGGACGCATACTTTACCTTACACAGAATCGATTCCTATTTCTCTATTTTTTTTTCTTCTATTTCTCCTACGCTTACCAAATGAACCAAATTTTCACATAATTTTTTTAGTCCAGTTTAACTACCGCAACCTTATCTTTTTACAATTATTGTTTATCATGGACTGAATATTTTGAATGAAGGGATGAACGAATGAATGAATAGAGAAGATAATGAAGCAAAGATGTGTCCTTGGAAATCAGTGAAGAGGTCATATTTGGCATGATAGCAGCGAGAAAGATGGACGGGTATAATTAAACCATTCGATCCCTGTGTTCAGAAAAATATTCTCTGTCCAATGTAGCGCAAGGGTGGCGTACGGAGCGTTGATCACCTCGGATTTCGGAATCTTTAGGGTGAATCACTTTGGGTATGGGTAAGGTAAACGGTTTGTCTTTCTCGCGGCAGTCCTGTTAACTTCAGCTGAATCGACCATGGGTATGGTAACGGTGCAGGGTAGATTTCACTGATTTCACCAAAGACGCGTACCAGGGGTGACCTACAATATCAGAAGAAGCCGTACGCAAATGGAAAAACCAAAAACGAACAGAGAAGATAGGAAATGTTGCTTGAGGCAAATCCTTGCTTTATCAAATGAAAATCGTTGGAAAAGTATGGAAAAGTACCAAATAACAAGAGAAGGACAAAAACTTTACCCACACAGAATCGATTTCAAGTTCTCCTACACTTACAAAAAAAAAACAAATTTCTCGTACATACTCAAATTCAGATGTACTAACGCCTCGGGCGTCCTTAAAGTTACCAGAAAATAAACCTGCTGAAGGCTACTTTCAACTATTTAGCAAAAATTCAGATTAATAAAGAAAAAGCAAAATGATGTACTATACGTCAATTTTGATATCATCGCTTCTCGGCCTTTTGGCTAAGATCGAAGTTTAGTTTCTGTTCTTATTGAATATCAGAGCCTTGGAGCAAACATTTGAAAAATAATGATCAGTTATGATAGATATTGATCGGGTTGGTCAGAGTTTATACTTTTCAGCTCCCAAGTACCGACTTTCACATTGTCTATCACCTTTGTATGGAAATCGATCGAAATGGTTAATTTTTACCGAGTTTATCGAGCACTATAAACTTATGGGTGTTGAGCATTTCTATGTCTACATAAAGGATATAGACAATTACTCCGAACGGGTGAGGAATTTTTGATTTTTTAACTTTATTGATTTTATTGATTTACTGCAGGGGTGATTCTAACATCGCTGATTAAGGTGTTGGACAACTACGTGAAATCTGGCGACATAGAGACCACTTACCTACAAGACGTCGGCAGACCAGATTTTCTATACATACACACTACCATTCCGGTGGGTTAACAACTGGTATAAATTAACCCAACTTGAACATACATATTGAGATTCTTGAGCATGGCAAGTAGACCAGCTCCGGCTTCGTTATCGCTACCCCTGAAATCGTCTTTTATTTAGCGGGAGTTTGAGATGGTTTAATTGAACTATGTGGATTGTTGAAACTGCAGAAACTATAAAAATGCCTAATAAATAATACTAAAATACTAGAATATATACTGATAAGAAATAATAATGATTGAAAACCACTTAAGGACTGTCTCTATCGCAGCAGGCATCACTCTCGATATGTCATTTTCGGCGACCTCGATGAAAGGATAACTGTATTCGGAACAACTCTTGCGGACTACGTTGCGTGAGTCTTCTCATCGAATTACAGACCGATAAATGCAAATGTGGCGTAGTGGTAAGACGCGATACTTCCACTCGCACGGTCGAGGGCTCGATTTTCACCCAAGCTAAGCAAATCTTTCATCTCTCCGGGGTAAAGTAAACTGGTAACAGAGTTGTCTGGGAAGGTGAGAACACTGACTTGGCAAAGTGGCTTACTCCGCAGATCATTTTTTCAGGACAAATGCGCGTTCAACACGTCTACACAATTCCGAATGGAAGTTGAGAGCATGGCGCATCCTCTAAATACTGGAAAAAATCTTCGATTAACCTTTGGCTTTGATACCATACCAATACCCATGATCAATCGTTTTCCTGTCGAGGTGTTGAAGCATATACCCTGCGACAGCTAGCCCCGATAATGCATCCCCGCGGGTAGAAGTATACCAACAAATAGAAGATGGGTAAAGGTTCAAAAATACTCGGCGGCAATGGGAAGAAATATGTCTTTGCCTTGAATAATAAGAAATATTGAAAAAAATTGCACTTACTCTCCGCCGTGGCGGCTGTTGCGGTGCCACAACTGCTGCAGCCGCAGCAAAAACTATAAACAACCCTTGCTCGCTGCTCGCTCTTAGTCCCTGCCCTATGCTTCATCTGTACAGCGCCGCTTTGCCGCCTAATCTGAACGGGCCTTAGGTTCTCACTTTTTTATGCAGCAGGACACCTTCCATGGGTGGTAGAGATACTAAATATTTTTGAACATTTTTCTGAGTAATTCTATCACATAAAATATAGCAATTATTTCAGAAAAGTGTTGACACTTCATCCCAACGTTGGTGCGGTGAGATTCAGATCACGATACGTTCTACAGCGGAAAGATTTTCCACGTATTTATAAAGTAAGGTTTTCCTAAAACAAAAATAAAAAACAAAATAAATAGTAAAAACAAAAAATCCTTTCAGAAAAGTCAAAAAGATATTGAAATATAAGAATATATAAACATATAAAGGCAAATTCTCTAATTTCAGGGAAACTCCACTCTGCTGAAACACCTTTCTACGCTTGTATTCCACAACACAACACCGGCTCAGCCTCACCATGGCTCGAAAACTGTGGTAGATCCAACAATGGTAAGTTTCAACGGAGACAGACGGCCCAGGGTTAATTTTTACCCAAAGTCATTTTTTTGGCAGGTCATGGCAATGGAACTGCATATGCCGACGATGTTCTTTTCATACTATAAGACATACTACGCTCCGACGACGGATGCATTTATTCGGTGAGCATTTCGAAGAATAATTTGTTAAAAACACTAAAGAAATAAAAAATAAAATGATATAAATAATAACATCAGCATTCATAATATAAATAAAATAATATAAATAACAATCTTCGGAAATAGTTCTTCTGTGGCCTGGGGATGCGCCATGCGCTCGTCATCCATTCAGAATTATAACGGCATGACGAGCGAGGAAAAGCCGCTATACCAAGTTTCAGGCTTGGCTAGCCTGTGCGAGGATCGATCGAACGACCGTACGAGTGTCAGTGGCGCCTCTTACCACTGCACCACACGCGCCCTCAATGGAGTATTTAGCTTCTAATGAGAGTAGAATTTCTCCCAAAACGACCTATTCGCATCTGTTACTTTAAGGCTTGCCATTTTTTGACAAGAAAAGAGAAGGACCAGCCATGTGTACCCGTCCTTCTCACCATATAATCGGTAGATTAGCGATCTCCTCCTTTCTACCGCAGCACTTACAGATAAAAGTAATTATTAATAACTATTTGTAGCTCAGTGGTAAGAGGCGCTACTGACACAAGCATGGTCGAGCGGTCGATCCTTGCCCGATGTAACTTCCATCCTTCCTACATTAATACCAGATCTGTATGGGAAGGTAAAGACACTGGCCTGGTATAGCTCGCGGCTCGCCGCCCAAGTCTTTATATAAGCTAAACTCTCATTCATCATGCGTCCACGATTCCGAATGGAAAACGGAGGCATGGCGCGACCTTAGGGGACTGATCAATGCCAACTTCCTCAGCTTTATTTTCCAGGCATTATCGCTACGCAAACAAGGAATGGGTTGATCTGAAGCTATGGAGGATTCTGATGTTCGGCCAGTTTGAGAAATCAAACTATCCGGAAAATCTCATGTCAACACTATATCAACGAGTGAAATCTCGACTCGAACAAACGTATCACTCAAAAATTGTCGGAATTCGATAATAAAAAATTAATTTTAAAGTCAAGTTGAAATACAGTGGATTCGTAGGGTGTTTTTCTTGAACAGAACTTTTTGATTCCATTTGGTTTGGAAGACTGATAGTTAGTCAAAATTCAGCATCAATTTTCCATTTAGTGGACAGGGTGCAGTGGCAAGACGCGCTACTGACGCACGCACGGCTCAGCGATAGATCCTTGAAACGGCTAACCAAGTCTTATATCCCTCCGGGTTAATTGTTACCAGATCTATATGGGAAGGTAAAGACACCGACACTGATATAGCGGCTGGCCACCGCAAGTTATTGTATTGTAAATACGCATTCATCATGCCTCTACGATTCTGAACGGAAAGGGAATGCGTGGCGCGTTCTTAGGTGACCGGCACCTTCACCTTTAATTGACACCTTAAGGGTATAAATCGAATAAATCACCAAATTCCTAGATCCATGGACTGTTCACTGTGACGAAGCCGAGTTTCTAGGGTGGAGCTCTTCAGTGACAGTGTAATGTCAACACACTTGTCATTGGCGCGCTCACCGGGACCCCTCTTGCTCCGCTCAGCTCACTTCCACCTACCTGCATCACCTTGAAAACTCTCCTCAGATCCTTCCCTATCCTTTTATTACTCTTATTGAATTATTGAAGAGGGTAAAGGGTAACGTTGAGGGGTTCATCGATTCGCTAGGACGCGCCGCACATTCGTCTACCATTCAGAATCGTAGAGGCGTGTTGAATGCGTTTTTGGCCTATACAATGACTTGTGGTGGCCAGCCTCTATACCACGTCAGTTTATTCGCCTTCTCAGATAGGTCTGCTATCAATTTAATCGACTCCGGTGGAATGGAAGACTTGGTTAGCCTGGTTCCGGATCGATCGATTGACGGTGCGGGTGACAGTAGCGCCTCCTACCTCTGCACCGCGCGCTCCCTCTTGAATACTGTATAAAAATTCTGTAATTCTGTGACATTTTATAATGATCCCGTGCAGTTCTTGTATAACATTTGTTTTAAATCGTGTGGGGTCGCTTCAGGTTTAAACCAATTCATTTAGCAAATGTTTACCATTCCACTGTCCTAAATTCGTCCGTTTTTCTCTGAATTTACATAGTTTTCAACCGAATAACAAATATTTTGGACTGATAGCCGAATAAGTAAATAATCGATAATCCGCTTTCTCAATTCCCAGATGTCGTGGGATCCGGAGACGTCGGTCCGCTACGGCGGTGCACAGGCGGCAGGCAGTGACCTGGACGAGGATGAGGTACGCTACCAAAAGGGCACTTGATTTTTGGTTTTATGAAAAATGTAACTAGAAACTAATGATAGGAAAAGCGATCCATTTCTACCTCTGAGCTGACACGAAAATCAATATGCCACAGAACTTTCCCCCTATTTCAAAATTTTGCAAAGATCAATAGTTCATAGCACGGATTCGTAGCTCCCATTTGTTATTTCATGTTTATTGATTTATTGATTTATTATTTTTCTTTTATCGACTTTTCCGCGATAAATACACCGGGGCGCCGCTGGTGGTGGCCGACAAGTGCGGGGGATTTTTGTGTTTGTCGAAGTGCTCCAAACATACCGAGAGAGCCGGATTTTGGATGCGCCGGGCGGATGTGGGAATAACCACGGAATCACCGATGGTGTTGAGGGGGAACATGTCATTTTTCTATTTTTTTCAGGAAATGATAGAGAAAAACGTGAATAGAAAACACTCACAGCTTTGGAAAAGTAAGATTCTCAGAATTGTCGAAAAAAAAACAATGTCTCGTTTCGGAGAAGGAAAGGAGACCAGAGATCCTGCTCTCTTTAACACCGAGAAAATGTGAAAAAAGCTCTTCGTATCCTTAAAAAAAGGGGGTATTGAAATTACACCCACATACTACACCTAAAAATTGACTTTCTAAAGGACGAGACGTCAAAAGCAAAACTCAGACGAAAACAAAACAGAGAAATGAAATGAAGAGAAAGAGTACAAAATCGATAGACTCCAATGCACCGAGGAGGAAATGTTTTCTCTACTTTTTCATTGGTAGATGGTCAAAAATAGCGAATAGGATAGAAAACTGAATTCAAAAATACAGAACGTCTATGGGAGCATGGAACAGACAAGAACTGACATCACAGATTATGGAAATTTCAAACCGAGCAGTCTCAAGCCAGTTAATAAAGAAATACGACCCATAAATGGTGAAAAATTCGAATCCAGTGAAGCTGAGAAGACAATTTACGTTAAACTCCATCAAAATCACAAAATTGGCAGACAGGTAAGTTCGTTATTGAAAACACTTCTCGGTCATGTACTTGTTCTAGACTCTTCCCGCTATTGGATCGGCTGAAGTGAGTGCCAGAGGCGATTTATGTTTCAGTTATTTTACGTTGAAATTTTCAGTTCCTTCAGTTATATCCGGATGTTTAGTTAAAAGGCCGCAACAACAACATCAATGTCGGCCCACCCATTCAGTTCAATGAATTTGAATGCTTTTAAATAATCAATATTCTAATCGATTTAGGCAAGAAAGGTGGCTGAGCGCGAGCGCAAGAAGGAAGAAGTGCGCAAACGTCTCGAAGAGGCCAGCCGAGCGAAAAAGGCCAAGAAGGGTTTCCTCACACCCGAGAGAAAGAAGAAGCTCAGAGTGAGCAGTGATTTTTGGAATAGTTACTAATTTTACAAATGTAAAGATAGAATAATATTCCTTATTTTCCTCAGAAACTGCTTATGATGAAAGCCGCTGAGGATCTAAAGCAGCAGCAAATGCTCAAGGAACAGGAACGACAGCGTGTGCTGCAGGAACGAATCATCCCTCTGCCGGATCTTGACGATTGTGGTAAGCAAGATTTGGGTCGCATTCATACTCAACACGGCGCGCGGCGACGGGGCAGAGACGCAGATGATGCGGCGCCGAGCAGAGAACTGCTCACGCTTCTTGCTGAACGAAGAAACGACCAGAGGGCTGTAGAGTATCCTGTATTAATGACTTTCTTCAAAACTTTTCCTAGCAAATCACTTTCTCTAGGAAAAAGATGATATAGGATTACGCTGATTCAAGAAATAATCAGTAACAAGACAAGACCCTCTTAGCTTCTGGATGAACTGATAGGAGCATTCGTCTCAGGACAAAGGTAAAATCAGTTAGAAAACCTTGACAAAAATTTAGAGGAATCAGTAGGATTCTTTACAAAGAATAGAGAGAATTCTCCTTTTGAGAACATGTTTTTAAAAATCAATAATCGATCGCTTCCAGATTATCTCGAAGAGGTACACTACCATACATTCAGGAAAAAAATATATTCAGGTGAAATCGTACCAAAACTGGCAAAAACTTGGGCGGACTAATAAGCCTTGTTTAAAGGAATGAGCAGAATTTTTCTCTTGAGAACTGATTTTTTTCGAGAAATCGATAATCGATCGTTTCCAGATTATCTCGAAGAGGTACACTACCATGTATTCAGGAAAACGGTGAAATCGTACCAAAACTGGCAAAAACTTGGGCGGACTAATAAGCCTTGTTTAAAGGAATGAGGAGAATTTTTCTCTTAAGAACTGTTTTTTTTTCGAGAAATCGATAATCGATCGCTTCCAGATTATCTCGAAGAGGTACCCTACCATATATTCAGGAAAACGGTGAAATCGTACCAAAACTGGCAAAAACTTGGGCGGACTAAAAAGCCTTGTTTAAAGGAATGAGTGGAATTTTTCTTTTAAGAATTGATTTTTTTCCGAAAAATCAATAATCGATCGCTTCCAGATGATCTCGAAGAGGTGTACAATCAAATGCGTGAGCGACTGATCGCGTTGGAAAGCGAAAACTACGACGTCTCCTACACGGTACGACAGAAGGACTTCGAAATCAACGAGCTCACCATCGCTGTGAACGATCTTCGTGGAAAATTGTAGGCAATTTTTATTGTCATCTTTTTTCTTTTTGGAAATTCGGAAAATTTCCAGCGTGAAACCGACACTGAAGAAGGTGTCGAAAACCGAGGGCAAATTCGACAAACTGAAGAAGAAAGAAGCCGCCAAGGTCGATTTCCGTTCCAATTTGAAAACGATCGACAAAAATCAATACGCCATGGAGGAGGTGAGTCTTACATTGGAAAAAATCAATTCACCATTGGCTGCCTATTGGATCGATCCATTCGGAACTCATCAATTGGCTCCTCGTAGGATATCGAGTAATTCCGACTGTATCGATTGATATCGATCGATCGTCTATGTTGACTCCAAGCTACTAATTTCAGGAAGGCAAGGAAAAGGCAAAAGCCGACTGGGCAAAGTAATCGAGCGGACGTCTGGAACGTGTTCTACATATCGTCGCTTATGTAAAATCTAATACAACTATCATTGTGTTCAATAAAGCATCCCCTGGTTGAAAGGATAAAAAAATTTAAGAATAAAAAATAAATAAATGAAAGTTATGTTAACGTGAAAAATCGAACAGTGTCCAATCCTATTGCCCCGCGTGACTTCAGGGAGGTTGCGTCCCGTCAGGGAATGAAGTAAAAGTAATGTGAAGGTGAAGGTGTCGGCGCTCATCAGTCCCCTATAGATGCGCCACGCATTCGACTTCCATTCGGAATAGCAGAGGCATGGCGAATGCGTATTTGGCCTGTATAATGACTTATCGGAGACAGCTGCTATATGAAATCAGGGTTTTTACCTTCCCAGACAATTCTGGTACCAATTTACCCGACCACGGAGAGATGCATGGCTTGGTTACCCCGGTCGACGATCGATCGCTTGACCGTGCGGGTGTCAACAGCAGCTTCTACCCTTGCATCATCACGGAATGGAATAGTCGAAAAAAGAATAGAGATAATGGCCCCAGAGGGATTTATCGAGATTCTACTTTTTCTATCGATCCCACTGTTGACATGATAGATCCGTTCCAAAATTCGATCGAGCGATACGATCGAACACAATAAAAATTTGTTCAGAAACTGTCCAGCCGACATCAAGAAGTCTCCAGGATCACTGGATAATTATTTATTTATTTACTTATTTATTCATTTATTGAGTCTAATGAAACTCATACTCAACCGCCGCTATATTTCTTACTGTGCTGCGCTGGTGATTCTACTAGGACTCAATTTCTTGGCTGCTCTCCAGGAACAAAAAGGGTCTCCATCGACCCCGAAGATGGGTAAGAATTTCACCTCTCGGTACCTCGAAACTTATCACTTTTTTCGACAATATTCAAGAAAACGTGATAAATTGGGCTTTTTCTCAGACAACCTGATAGAGCAAATCATCAGCTTCGAAATTACATGAACGTAAAGGTTTCGGCATTGATCAGTCTCTAAGGACGCGCCACGCATTCGTGTTCAATTCAGAATCGTATACAGGGTGTCTCAAAAAAATGTACCTCCTGTTTGAAATGCCATAACTTTGGCGAAAGTGAACCAATCGAAACGAATCATAGCTTGAATGAAAGCTAAGAAAAAAGAAAATTTTATGGTATGTGCTTGGTGAGGATTGCGCCATGTACTCGTCCGAGGCCTCAGATTTTGTACCTGATTGATAGTGCATGGGAGATATGCTTGCTCTACTTTGGTCGTAAACAGGTGATATTGCTGCTATGAGTTATATCTGAGACACTCAACATATCGACTTGCCACAGCTTTCGGTTAATCATGGAACAGCACCAATATCGGTCAATAATAGTAACCACTGTTTGAGATGCTAAAGCTCTTCCAACCGTGATGCAATCATGAGAAAAGAATTCAGTAGGATGTAAAATGTATGAACCACAAAGATTGCGCCATGCACCTGCCCAAATCGTCGGATTCTAAACCTGATTGAAAGTTCGCGGATAACATGCTTGCTCCACTTTGGTCGCCAAGAGGTGATATCGCTGATACGCGTTTCTCGTGATGCAGTAAACATAAAAACATCAAGACATAACAAGTTTAACATGCACTCTGAGAGGCACTTGCACAATACGACAATGTTTCTCTGTTCAGATCAAAATGAACACTCAGTGATTGATAGTGATGCTAATACGTCTCTATCCGAAAAATGAGATGTTTTGTTCGCTGCCCCAAATGCAACGCAATGATATGACCTGATTGCGGCCAAAGTAGAACGAGCATGTTATCCGTGAACTTTCAATCAGGTCTAAAATCTGACGATTCGGTCGGATGCATGGCGCAATCTTCATGGTGCATACATTTTACATTCCTCTTAATTCTTTTCATATGATTGCATCACTGTTGGAAGAATTTTAGCTCCTCAAACAGAGGTTACAATTATTGATCGATATTGATGTCGCACCATGATTAACCGAAAGCTGCGGCAAGTTGATATGTTCATTGCCTTAGGAATAACTGATACCGGCAATATCACCTGTTTACGACCAAGGTAGAGCAAGCATATAACCAATGCACTATCAATCAGGTACAAAATCTGAGACCTCGGTCGAGTACATGGCGCAATCCTCACCAAGCACATACCAGAAAATTTACTTTTTTCTTAGCTTTCATTCAAGCTGTGAATCGTTTCGATTGGTTCACTTTCGCCGAAGTTATGGCATTTCAAACAGGAGGTACATTTTTTTGAGACACCCTGTATATTTGGCGTGGCGAATGTTTGGCATATACAATGATTTGTGCACCCAGTGGCTTTACCAAGACAGGGTCCCTACTCTCCCAGACATGTCTGGTACCAATTTACCCGACCCCGGAGGGAGGGATTAGCCCAAGCGTAGATCAATCGCTCGACCAGTTCGGCTATCTGTAGCGCCTCTGGCAACTTTACCACGCGCGTCCTTAAGTTCAAGATAAGATAAACAAAAATATCAAAAAACTTCACGAAAATACCGTCAAAGAAGCCAAAGGGCTTTTGGTTCATCGCAATTTTGGATAGTTCATGACTGGGTCAGCTTCAAGCCGCGATTGTGAGGCCTTTTCTACAGCAATCCAGACCGTACAATCTGTAGCAGACTTAGAGAATTTTATTAACTCTACTGATAATTTAATGTTGATAATAACTTTTATTAATGATTTATAATTTAAATTTAATGTTGAACAGAAGCTCCTTCAATTTAGATTTTATCTGTTTTTGTACCTTAGTGGTAGTACAGCCTGAAAATACGAGCCTTTTGGAATGTGTCCCAGATAAAAAATAAAAATAAAAATAAATTAAATCAGCACGTCCATCCAAAGCGGGTCACAAGTTCGATATTTAGGAACCTTACGTGAAAAAATCGATACGATTAATACTTGCCTTCCTTTCTATGAATTACTCGACATTCATGGGAAGGCCGTTGATAAAAGATATGAAGAGCACAACGGATCCATATCACTTATAGCTGCCTATGCCTTCCCCGACTATTCAGTGATCACATTTGAAACGAAAAACTTGAAGGGGTAAGTTGTAAAAGAAAAAGGAAGGAACAGAATAAAAGAAAAATGAGGAAAAATAGCAGTTTTTCAGTCAAAAAGCATACTGCTGGTATTTGGACGAGGGAAAGCACCTAGTTGGTCCACCTGTAGAGACGGTGGTTCGCCCACGGTACATGGCTTATTGCTGCCGACGACACGGCGCACACTATATGAGCATAAGCTCTAACCTTCCAATCACAGTCAACGATCATGTGCCGATCATTGATCGAACCCAAGATGGTAGGCCGCTTACTCTCCATTTATGAAGAACTAATGTAAGTCTAAGAATAAGAACTTTTTTGGCTCAAAATTGAGATGAAAATGGAACCACACTGGGAAATATCATCCCTTTCAATCCGTTCCGGGAGTGATAGCCCTAGAGTCCAACAATTCTTATATCGTTGAAGCAAATATTGCAATAGTGCTCGGATCATTGCAAGAAGAAAAGCGGCTGAGGCGAGCTTCGAACCAGATTGGGCTTATCCAGCGCCCAGATTCACGAATGGACGAGCGGTCTCCGAAACCGCGGCGCAGCCAGAACCAGACGGCAGTGTCATTGAGAGATTGCGTTTAACATAGGAAGTTTAGACGCGGTGCGGGCTATATCTCGGGGTTTATCGGGGGTTTTCCAATGATGAATCTGGGCCCAAGGCACTGAATGAACTGGACGTGCCGCAACGATAAGATGGCGCCAGCGACGCTTTCGCTTGGTGACCCGGGCACAGCCATCCGCAGTTCATTCGAGCTCCGTGCCCGACGGGGGTCACACGTGGTAGCTCCTTCGAGCCACCCCGTGGGGCCCCCTACCCCTAGTTTGGAACCCTAGGAAAGGACGCGCCGCATATTTATATTCGGCGACGAGGAGGCGGAGCATAGTTGATGGTGAGTCACCAAGCAAGGGGCTGAAACGGGAACAGGATCCGAAAATCGAGGGACTAAAAAAAATCGACTGAAAACAAGTTTCATGAATTTGGAAAAAGCGTATATGGAGGGATAGAGCTCAAGCTGCTAAGCTCGAATATGTACTTATTTTTGCAAGTAAACTAATTTTAAAGAAGTTATTTAAAAGCGGCGGATTTCGACGCTCCGAGGCGCCGCTACCACCGTTTTATCGTTGCGGCGCGTCCGGTACTGTATTTGAATTCAGCAGGTCTAGCTCTACCTTATCAAATCTAAATTTTCCATATTTGTGGAACTTGATAACAAGCGACTTTGACCTCTCAATTCTCGGTCCTTCGCCCCTTCGATTCGCATATGGCATGCGGCGTGAATGAATTGAGGTAGGCTCCGTACGAGCCACCTTCTGTGGACCCCAGAAACGGCAACTTCGGCGCACAAAAGCGCCGCTGGCGCCGTTTTATCGATGCGGTACGTCCAGTGCTGTACTTCTACGAATCAACTTTTAGCGCCCAAGTACCGACTCTCCCACTGTCTATCGCCCCTGTATGGAAATGGTCCTAAATGGCTATTGTTCGCGGAATTTATCGAGCACTATAAACTGATGGGCGTTGAGTACTTCTATGTTTACGTAAAGGACATTGACGATTATTCCAGACGGGTAAGTCAACAAATCCTTCCGGTTTCAATTATGATTATGATAACAAATCCTTCCGATTTCAATTATGATTATGATAATGATAAGTGATGCTATCTGAGGTGTTGTACGACTATGTCAGAACTGGAGAGATAGAGACGATTTTCCTGCGGACCAACGATAGACCCGGTGCCGACTACCAGTTCGCCGCTATTCATGTAAGTAGTCAAAAAGAAAAATCAAAAATAAGGAAAAGAATAATTTCGAGCATTAAGGACTGTCTCCATCGCAGTCGACATCACTCTCGATATGTCATTTTTGGCGACCTCGACGAAAGAATCGTTTTATCCGGAACCGCGACGCTCAGCGACTACGTTACGTAGGTTTCTGCACTCCATTTCGCTCGATACGCGACGCAACCGCGCGCACCACAACGCGTGACAGGTGCTCTCTTTTGCGAAGAAAATTGCTGCGAATATTCAATTTTTCGCCGGCTACATAGAATTTGCTTGAGGAAAGTGATGACGCTTCATTCTAACGTGCGTTCAATACGATTCCGGCCACGATACGTCCTTTATAGTCAATCATTCCCCAGTCAATATCAAGTAAATCATTTTAATAAAAAAATAATTAGCACAATTGCACAAAATGTAACCTACTTGGGAAACTACAGGGAGACGCAACACTGAATAAGTATCTTCCAACCCTGGTCTACCACAACACCACTCCGGCTCATCCAGAACTCGGGATCAAATGCGTCGTGGATCCAACAGCGGTGAAATTTTGTGAAAAAAAGTTCTAAAGTTGACTATTTTATGAAATCATTGTGGTCCCTCAGGTGATGACGATGGCAATACATAAACCAATTATGTTCTTTTCGAATTACGAGACGTACAACGCTCCTGTGGCCGATGGATTTATAAGGTGATCATTTCTCAACTATTAGGGGGGGCCAAAAGTAATGAGTATCTCCCTTTTTTTCTCATATAGCTCCCGACCGGGGTCTCACTGTATGCTCGTCGTATTCATGGGTCTGTATACTACTTACTTGAGACCAGGTGAGAATTCATCTCTTCCGCGTGTTTGAGAAACATGCTGAATCCTCAGGCTACCTCAGACCACTTGCGTGTCGATGTGTGCCGTGCCAATTTACGCCATTTCTCTTCTCCAAGAAGTCTGGACTCTTTCGTCACGCAGGATGAGAAGTATGTCTTCTACATTAACCCTGCCAAGCAGCTAGTCTGGGTGAGGCCTGGTGATCCGATAACGACCTTCGTACGACGAGATGAGCATGGCGATAAGCAACTTTTGAGCTTCTGGGTCTGCGTTTTGCTGGAGACTATTTCCAAAGATGGCCATGGTGGACTCCGTAACCTTAGTGAACGAAATCGAGGAGGTGGATCAGCGACAAGCACTTATTCGACCGCAACGTTCCAAAAGACTGATCCTCTTCGACAACGCCACACCTCACCGGGTAAAAGTAACCACGCAGAAGCTTGCTCAGCTGAGGTACGTCCGTGTACCTCATCCACCGTATTCACCGGACATCTCTCCATGCGACTACCACTTCTTCCTTAGCCTGCGAGACCTCTTGGCTAGAAGGGACACAAGGAGCCAAGCAGACTTTGAGAGGCATGTCAACCAATGGATCAACTCCAGGCCGAAGCAGTTCTGGAAGGATGGGATCAGAAAGCTGGCTGAACGATGGTAGCAAGTCATAGACCTCAATGGAGAATACATCCCTCAGCACAGTTGAATTGTATTTAAGTTATTGAGAAATAAAAGAGATTGGTGCATTTTCCTTAATACTTTTGGCCCCCCCCCTAATAGATCCGCAACACATACTCTGACGGTCCGCGGCGAGTTGCGCCGTAGCTGGGCAATTGTACAACTCCAGTTACTCGGCAAGACCTGCCAAGGTGGGAGGAGCCTACTTTTGAGATGCTGCCCAACTAGCAGCAGAAGCAGGGGCAGCTTCTCGGCAGCAATAATTAATGACCGGAAAGTTGTGCTGTCTAGCTGCTGCCATCAGCACTTGCCGACGATCATCCGGTCATCCTGTTCGACCTCGCAGTAGTGCTGCTCTTCTCGTCCCAGCAGTAATGCTCCCATTCTCATCTCATCCCGTATCAGCAATAGTGCTGCTCTTCTCGTCTCAACGGGGCATGCTGCTCCGCTCATCGCTCCTTTTGGTGCTATTCGTACTGCGGTGCAATCCCAGCATCTGCTCGCTGCATGCGTCGTACTAGTTCTTGTTGTAAGTTTTGGTAGTACTATTTCAATTGCTCCTCTACTTATGCTACTAGTACCCCGCGTACTTGACACAACTTTCAAGGCTATAGTTGTCAACACCTCATTTATTTTTCCAAGGCGTCACTTCCCACAGCTTGTGCTATTCACTTAAGTAATTACACTTGTGAAGAAATGATAGGTGGGATAGGTCAGTTGTGGTAAGTGACGCTTTAGAAAACAAATGAAGTATTGATAAGTATAACGCCGCCTGCCGCAGCGACGCGTATACGCGTCGCTGCGGCAGGCGGACCCATCTATTCGCTTCCACTAACCTTACCACGTCTATTTTACTATATATATATATTGACTAACTTGATAAAAATGGAGGGTACTTGTCGTTTTAAGAGATTAGGATAAGAATCAGTGAATGATGAAAGATTCTGCTTTTATGGAATAGCAACTTGAAACTTAATCGGTTCAAAACTACGGTTACTTTTGATTCATTTCATTCTATACTCTGTCACAGGGCCTAGTGGGTGCAGTGGTAACAGACGCTACTGACATCCGCACGGTCGAGCGATCGATCCCGGCCCGGGCTAACCAAGCCTTCCATCCTTCCGGGGTCGGGTAAATTGGTACCAGACTTGTCTGGGAAGGTAAAGACACTGACTTGGTACAGCAGTTGGACCCCGCAAGTGTATGGGCCAAATACGCATTCATCATGCCTCTTCGATTCTGAATGGATAGACGAATGCGTGGCGCAACCTTAAGGGACTGACCAACACACCTCTTACCTTTACCTTTACCCTTTGCTCTGTCATAGTCTCTGGTTCACAACGAACATAGCTTTGACAGCATTCAAGTTCTCAAATATTATCAGTAAAACTCCTAAGATCAATCGATAACTCATCATTCAGACATTTTCGAAATCCGGACGACTACAGTTGGGCGACAACAAAATTGTGGAGGACATTGATTTATGGAAAAATGGAATCAACGGATTATCCAAAGCATCTAATGCCCATACTATACCAACGGGTGAAATCACGACTTGATGGAGTATACCTTATGGATCACATGAACCCGATGCGGTAAATGTATGACTTATTACTATCTGCAGTCTGACTCAAGTGCTCATAGAAATTATGATGTTATGACATTGATAAACACGTTTTTTGACCAATATGCTATTTGTCTCACCATAAAATATACTATAATAGTGATATGCTCAGGTATACCGCACACACCCCAGGGTAACGGTTCTCCACATTTGTCCTTCGTGCCACGAAGGAGGCTAAAAAGGTAAAAGTAAAGGTAAAGGTAAAGGTGTAGGCGATGATCAGACCTCTAACAATGTGCCATGCATTTGACCTTCCACTCAGAATCATAGAAACATGCTGAATGGGTATTTGGCCTATAGAATCACTTGCTGGGGGCAGTCATAACACCAGTGTCTTGAACTTCCCAGACGAGTCGGGTACTAATTTACTCGACCCAGGCGGGATGGTTGGTTAGCCCAGATCGGGATCGATCGCTCGCTCGTGCGGGTATCATTAGCGCCTCTCACCGTTGTACAGTACCGGACGTGTCTTTTGATCAGAAGCCGAAAAAGCCGGCAAAACCACTCCAAAGCGGCTTTTTTGAATAACCTCGTTGAAACTCAATAACTTGTAAAAATATACGCATATTTGAGCTCAGCAGCTCGAGCTCTATCGTCTGGTGTATAAATTATACACACGTGAAAATTTTTTCAAAATATCAATATTTTGCGTATCCCTAGTATCCATCGATTGCCTCGTCGTTGACGGGGGCCCCAACGGGAGGCCCCGCGTGGTAGCTTCTTTCAGCCACCCCGCTGAGACTCCCATTTCTGGCTCGGTGCAGCAAGCGCCGCATATTTATAGGCGACGAGGAGGAGTCGGAGCCTAGTCGGTGCAACGAGTGTCGCATATTCATATGAGGGCGGAGCGGTCGTGGATCACCAAACGAGGGACCGAAGCGGCAACGGGATCCGAAAATCGAGGGGTCATATATAGATGGATAGCGCTCGAGCTCCTGAGCTCAAATATATTTACAGCAGGGGTGTGCGGAACTTCCGTGTTCCGTGTTCCGAATTCCGGTTTCCAGCCGTTTTGGCCCTTCCGTTTCGTGTTCCGCTTTGTTTTTGAGCGGAACACGGAAACGGAAGAACAAAACGAAGAGGGAGACTGAAAGCTTATGTTGACCTCGCTATGATCCATTCGAATTCTGGAAGAATAAAACCAATGGAGCGAAGTACATGCTCTTAAGAAAACTTGCAATAAAGTGTTTGTCGGATCTGCCACATCGTTGGAGTGCGAGAGATTGTTTTCTTCTGCTGGTTTCATTGTAAACAATCTGGGTGAAAGCCTCTCTCCCCAGAATCATGAAAAAACTGCTATTTTTCCATCATAACATGCTCGTTCTACGCTTTTAATTCTTTTTTGAAAGCACCCTTGTCTGTCACGCCAAAAAAGTCTGTCTTTGATTACGTAGCTGTATTCGGTTTATAATGAAGTTTATAAAGAAGAATTTCCACCGTTTTCTTTGAGGCTATCATCAAACGTTGAACACCTTCACCAAAATAATACACACTATCTAGTGGAAGCAAAACCAGCATTCTGTGAGTACCTTTAGAAACAGAAATGAAAACTTCTGTGGTCCAGTTTTGACTAAATTCTAACAATTTAGTAATTTTTGCACTATTTCCGTGTTCCGTCTTCCGCCTTCCGCTTTTTTGAAAAAAATTTCCGCACACCCCTAATTTACAGTACCGGACGCGCCGTAACGATAAAACGGCGGCGGCGCCTCGGAGCGCCGAAACCCACCGTTTTCAAATAACTTCTTCAAAATTGGTTCATTTGCAAAAATAAGTACATATTCGAGCTTAACAGCTTGAGCTCTATCCGTCCATATACTCTTTTCCCAAATTCGCAAAACTTGTTTTCAGTCAATTTTTTGACCCCTCGATTTTCGGATCGCGTTGCCGCTTCGGTCCCTCGCCTGGTGACTCACCACCGACTAGGCTCCGCTCCCTCGTCGCCGAATACAAATATGCGGCGTCCGTTCCGCCGACTTGGCTCCGCCTTCTCCTCGCCGCCTATAAGTATGCGGCGCGTCCTATCCTGGCGTCCCAAGCTAGGACTAGGCGGCCCCACGGGGTGGCTCGAAGGAGCTAGCACGTGTGGCCCTCCGTTGGGCATGGGGCGCAGATGAACTGCGGTTGGCTCCGCCCGGGTCACCACGCGTGGACACCAAAACGGCGCATTTCGGCGTTCCCGAGCGCTGTTGTCGCCGTTTTATCGTTGCGGCGCGTCCGGTACTGTTTACAAATAATTGAGTTTCAACAACGTTATTAAAAAAGCCGCTTTGGAGCAGTTTTTGCCGGCTTTTGATCAAAAGACACGTCCGGTACTGTACCATGTGGGACAGAAAAAAGAAGTTGGTTACTAGAGTCGCGAATCGACAAAGAGACCCCCGGATCCTTTCAGCTGCGCTTAAGACTTCAGAAATGAACTTTCCCAATGAGAAAATCCGTGGTTTTCCATAGAATTCACGGGTATTTTCGTAGGATCAGGTTTAACCGACTGACACGATTTTCGTAGGAACTGTAGATTTCACGTGAGATGAGGACGAGAACGAAAAACAGTAGAGATAAAAATCATCACGAGAAAAGAGCTGACGTTGGAGTTGTCCGTGAAGAGCTTATTCGTTAATCCTCCTCGATTTTCCTTGCATAATATTTTCATGATTCTTTTCGACCAAATCTATTTACAACGTGCAGAACCATCTAAGAGAAGAATAAGAGAAATTCTAAGAGGTAGTTTTAATGAGCCAATGCTCTTGGAAATCACAGGCAATCCAGAAACTAAAAACAGCAGTCGAAAACCACCGCTTTTTTATTTATTTATTTTGAAGCGCGAATCCTCGCGCACAACACATATAACTAAACGAAAGCGCCAGAGAGGAAATAAATGACATAGAACCAAGATACAACAGACATCATGGAAATAGTGCACTAAACTGAGCAACTAAAGCGCAGTGAAAAATGAATAAGAGTACATCCTAGACGCTAACAACGAATGAAAACAAAAGCTAGTTTTCCTTGATTTGCTGGTCGACATACTTCTTGAATTTACCAAGAGACACCTGAAGTACGTTGTCCTTCAACAGGGCGCGGAACCTTCGAATTGTTCTATTAGAGAAGAAATGTGATCTGATTTGGCTTCTCACAACTGTATCACTTGGTCTAATACCACCCCATCTCGTTCTGGGTGAAGAAACCAACGAACAGAATCTCGAATTGTCCAACTTTACTCTGCCTGTCAGAATTTTATACATCATTAACAGATCAAATTTCAGTCTTCTATGTCTTAAAGATGGCAATCCTAGTTGACTAGCCCTAGTGGCACCATTGGGAATCGTGGAGTAATCCATTCCATAACACCTAAGGAATAACTTACGGGTGAAGTTGTTCTGAATTCTCTCCAGATAGAGTATATCCTTTTGTTTGTAAAGATTAAAAACAGTTGTCCCGCTTTCAGCAATTGGCCGTATGTATATTTTATACGCGTTTATGAGGACCTTAGGATTTCTTGTTCTAAAAAGTCGAAAAAGATTGTATGTGCATGCCAATCCCTTATTTACTAACATTCTGTAGTGAGGTCTAAAATCTAGATCGCTATTAATGGAGTATCCCAGATTTCTGGCCTCAGCCACTTTCTACAGCATGGTGGACCTAATGGAATACGTAGTAATCGCAGATTTGTTTCCAATAACAAGAACATGAGTCTTCTCTGTGGCGATGGGTAATTCCCAATCGTCGGACCACCTACTTATGAAATTTATGGCACTTTGCACACTATCGTGATCCTCACGAGACTCTATCGTTTTGTAGATTTTAATATCATCGGCATACATGCTAATCGATACTCCGAGACTTTCTATGGATTCAGGAATGTCGAGGGTGTAAACTAAGAACAATATGGGAGATAACACTCCACCCTGAGGGACACCGCTATGAGCTTTGTAGGTGGGCGATAAAGCCCCACCAACCCGCACCTGTTGGAAAGAAAATTTCGAATCCAAGCAACAATCCTAGGGTGTATTCCGACTGCTGTCAGTTTATGCATTGACTTAAGATGAGAAACCTTGTCAAATGCTTTACTAAAATCAAAGAAGACTACATCAACCCTTTTCTTGTTATCTCTGGCTCTAGTCCAATCATCCATCTCTGAGAGAACAGCAGTTTCGACTGACCTACCCTTCATAAAACCGAATTGGGCTTTAGGAATAACGTTATTGTTGCATAAATGAGCCATCACATGTTGCTTCAAGATCTTCTCAAAAGCTCTAGCTTTCCAGCAACCCGCTCAGGCACTTCAGCTTTCATAAAGCTCAAATTAAAGATACACTCTAAGGGAAAGACAATAAAAGGAAGAACTCTCTTGATATAGATAAGAGGTACAAGGTCTGGCGTTGTGGAAAACGATGAAGGCCAATTCTCGAGTACTTTAAAAATTTCTTCCTTCCGAAACCACGGTACCGATTCCATCATGGGAAAGGACTGAAGCTCCACAGCCAGTGGTCCCATGTCATTACAGCTCGCTGCATTAAAAGCATTATGGAAAACTTTAGCTAGGAGATCAGCTTTCTCTTCGTCCAAGGCCGTCACTTTCCCTTCATCGGACACTAGGCAGGGTATCGAGCTCGTGCCTTTCCTCGAGTTGACATACCGATAAACCTAGGTGCTATCACCAGTTTGAACAATCTTGTTCTCAATGTACGTAAAGTATCTTTCTAAAGCCTTTTCAGTATTACGGTTGACAGCCTTGTAGTTGTTCCAATCGCCAACAGTGTTTCGCTGCATTGCCCTATTCCAGATCTCGGCGCGTTCTTTCATCATTTCATCTAAGTACTGTGGAAGATTTGTCTCTCCTGACTTCACCTTACTTCTCGGAACAAATTTCTCAATCGAGTGGTGTAAAACAGCGAGAAAAGTTTCATACATATCATTTACCGTGGCAGCTGTGTTGAAACTACCAATCCAGTCTATATCTGCTAGAAACGCCTCCACTTCAGAGTAATTTGCACGTTTGAAATCAAGTACCCAACGCGTCTCTGTCAGCAATGCAGTCTTGCAGAGCTCAAAACGTATAGTAGAGTGATCACTGCTCCCTAACGGGGCAGTAATAACGGCGGAGCTTACTAACTCAGAATCATTGGTGAATATCAGATCAAGAGATGAGCCGCCTCTAGTGGTGAAATGGGAAACCAGATGTAGAGCATGAGTTTCTAGCAGCTCAGCAAAAGCCTGTGGAGCACCAATGAACTTATTCGGCAATTTGATATGACGAAAATCTCTAAAGTTGAAATCTCCAAGGAGGACGCATCTGATATTGCAGGAGCAAAATTCACTTATCGCCTTCACCAATTTACGAGTATTAATAATATTGCAGCTCGGCGTTCTGTAAACCAAAATAAATCTAATATTACCATAGCCAAAGAAAATGTCGCACCAATATTTCACCAATATTTCAATACCAATACCAATATTTCATAACCGTCTGAAACTGTCTCTCCATAGACTAAGCTGTACTGGAGGGTCTTTTTTAAGATAATTGCCACACCACCACCAATTTTGTGTGTTCGATCACATCTTAATCCTACATATTTTTTACTGAGACAGCCTAACAGAGGGGCCATTTCATTGGTACTTTTGAGCCGCGATTCAGTTATGAAAGCCAAGTCATAATTCTGACTACAAAGTTCGGCCACGAATGCTGTAGAGTTTCTGACTAAAGACCTCACGTTTGACAACATGCGCAGTCGCTAAAGGGCCAGCGCTAGGAGAGGAGGATACGAAAGACAGAATGCTGGGATTTGTCGATAGCAAAAGAGGAACACTTTGACGTTTCGAGCGATCTTGCTGCTCTCGTCTTTCGAGTACTCAGCACGTCTGCGTTCCCGTTCCTCCCTAGTTAGCGAAGGGCGTATGAAGACCCCTTTGTGAGGAAACGACCGCAGACGTGGAGCTTTCTTAAGGACGTCCTTTTGGAATCGAGACGACGGCAAAACTACTTTGAGGAGCCTATGCTTACCCTGAGTGGGTTTACCTAAGCGATAAACGGATAAAGGTAGGCATTCTACGTCCAAATGATCAAGAACGTCACTAATACAATTGAAGTCGCGATGAACTCTCATAACTGCACTAGAACAATTAAGTTCGGGGACACCACGAATAACAATAGAACGCCTAAGCTCTATGTCGGAAGCTAGATTAGTAGGAGTCATAGCAGAGGAAGCTGACTCCACATTAACTATACTAGCTGGAGAAGACTTCAAAAGATCTAGTTCTTGCCTCAGTGCAGTATTCTCGCTTCGTAAATCATGTACCTGCTGCGCCAGGTCCTTATTGATGCGTTTGAGATCTCTCATCTCCTCTCTCGTCTCCGTGAGCAGATTGATAATGTCTTTGACGTAACTCGGCGTCGACGAATCCGCGACGATGCTCTTCAGAGGGCTTCCGGACACACCATCGTGAACGGGTGACGCGTCGAAATCGCCTCTGTTGCGGAGTTTCGCTGGAACATGTGAAGACCTAGTGCGCGCCATTTTGTTCTACCGAATCAGTCACAATATCGATTTGGCACGACAGTGAGAACAGTTCACCTGCTCGGGTTGCAATCGGAAAAGAATTTGAAATTGCCTTCTTGCCACCGAAGACACCGCAGAATGAAGACAAAGTCGAGCACGTCGATGTGAACAGTCGAAATATCGACAGTATCGGTAGCTACGTTGCCGATTATAGAATAATTGTACTAATGGAAGCGGACCGGGGCTTGGACCAACAACGCGGCGCGGGTACAGACGAGAAATTGCTTTGCGAATCTCTCCGTTCATCCGTCCCCTGAGAATGCGCCATGCATTCGTCTTCCACTCAGCATCGTAGGGGTATGACGATGCATTTGGCCTATACTATGACCTACAGGGGGCAACTAGTAATTAGATCAGCGTTTTTACCATCGCAGAAAAGTCTGGTACCAATTTACCGACCCCGGAGGCATGTAAGGCTTCGTTAGCTTAGGTCCGGATCGATCGCTCGACCGTGCTGGTGGCAGTAGCGCCTCTTAGCACAACACCGCGAGCGTTTATCAGTGAAAAATAGTTTTCTGGAATGATTTCAGGTAAAACAGCGATGAACTCGCAACAGCTCCACATTTATTTCTACGGAGCACTGGTGTTTCTCACCAAAACGACCTTTTCCCTAGAAGTCTCGGGAGCTTCTCAGACACAACCCATTTCTGCAGGAGCAAATGGTGAGCCGGTTACTTTTTTCAAAGAAATATAAATTTACTTTTTCTCTCCCCAATTAACGAAAATCAGTTGATAAAGTGTGCTGCAAGCGTATAAGGCATACTTCCCCGGACACTGTAGATGAAGTAAAAGCTAGGAAATCAGGGGGTCAAGCACCGGCCACAAAACGGCGACAGAAATATAGAAAGATATCTATTTAACACATGAACAAGGAAGTTATAGCGATATTCCTGACGTTGATGTATATTCAGATACACTATACATGTATACACTATAAAAATGCACCATCATTCTCATGCCTCTTGAGTGTTTTCTACAATGAGACAGTCAGAAGGGCATTAAACAAATAAATGAAAGAACTTTTTTTTGCAAAAATCGCTCATAAAAGCCTTTCAGCCGAAAATCGTAGTCTGGAAAAGGCAAGTGACTGTATTCCTTTCTACAACCTACTACAACATAGTGTCGATGGCAGAAAAGGACACACTGATGGCAGACGAGGGAACCTCACCGTGATCGCCGCCTATGGGTATCCTACCTATTCGGTGGTAACAACTGCAGCCAGTGGCTGGTTTGGGTAAGTTTTCACTGTGAGTTGGAGTAACTTTCACGACATACAACAAAATACTTCCCAAAATTCCCGTAAGCGAACTGCCGGCCGCGTCCTATGTGTCTCTACCCTGGCCCTATTTTCTGAGTATAACGGACTTCAGTGTCAGTGAACAGGGAGCGGTTCATGATGCCAGGAAAAACGTGGGAAGAAAAGAGAATTTAAAGAAGCCTATTCTTTGGAAATTTTTTTGAAGCATTAACGAACTAGATACGCTCGTTCTGCTGCACAGACCAAAACGAAATTCTTGGGACCCACCTCATTCGTAGTGACATCGACACATACACAGGCTTGATAAAATGGCCGAGGAGGGACACTTTGCCGCATCCTCTGCGTCTCTGCACCTCTTTTCTGCATCGCCTAGTCACTGAGTGTAAGTGGATCCCTGAACCGAAGCATCTGACAAGGAGAGCCTTTCTGGATGTGCCAAGCTTTCGTGATGCAACTTTTACAGGATGTAGGGTCCCTTGTAGGTACTCGAAAACCATACTTCATTTTTCCTCTAGGCACCTCTGTATTGGGAAAAACGGCTGCCAAAAAAAATGGAAGGCGAGCATATCACACAGTCAATATCCACCGTAACTTACCTTAAACGAACGCAAATTCAAAAACTAATGTTAGATTCGTGATCAGCGACCCAAATAACCCCCACATGCGATGTATGGTCCGAATCGGTTATTTTGACCCAGGCACATTACTCACTCACCCTTACCATAGCTAGCGCTCACCAGTCAGAGCTCAGGAAAGGAGAATAAAATCCATGATCAACAGTTTAGGTGACTTTCAGGCAGTTCCTGGGACGAGTGTAGTGGATGCTGAAGATTTTCTGTAAGCTAGAGTCTGAATGGTGGCAAAATATTACCAGTGGCTCACTAGAGACTGAACCTTGGGTTACCGACACCTGACACAAGGCTCGAGACATCAAGGTCATCCATTTCGGCCAAACTTCGCATGTGGGGGTTATTTGGGTCGCTGATCACGAATCTGACATTAGTTTTAGAGTATTCATGTGCATTTGCGGTATCCACGGTGATTTAATGACGTGCAGGTCCGACCTATAGGAAAGTAACTCATACAAGCCCAGGAATTCGTGCTATTTTCTAACAAAAAAGCATTATCCCCGTAGAAAATGCATCCAGTGATTATGCAAGCACATAATAACGACAGCCCAATAAGTGCAAAAACAGTCGCCGGGTGCGTGACCGAACTCACAAGTTCTACATAAGAGGTCGCATCCCTACCACTGCGCCAAGTGGACACGTTCTGGCGGATACGGCGGTTTCTGATGAGCTCGCGCAGTCTGTGTGATGTGCTCGCCTTCCATTTTTTTGGCAGCCGTTTTTCCCATCACAGAGGTGCCTAGAGGAAAAATGAAGTATGGTTTTCGAGTACCTACAAGGGACCCTACATCCTGTTAAAGTTTCATCACGAAAGCTTGGCACATCCAGAAAGGCTCTCCTTGTGAGAACTTTAACGAGAAATAGACGTCGTTTTCAGTGGAAAAGTATACTGTTGGTACAAGGAGAGAGACGGAAAGTCGCTTGGTGATCCGGTGGAAAGCGCCGTTTACCCGGAACACGCAGTGCACTGCTGCAAACGCCCTCAGGCAATCTATTTGGGTATAAGCGAGGAGGAAATTCCACCGATCAGCTATGTTCCGATCATCGACAGAACTGTTGAAGGTGAGTCGACGATATCAGGTTCAACTTCACTTGAGAATTAACCCGTGGAAATCAGAAGCAGAAGAAATTCTTGTAGTCGTCTCCAATTCGACCCGGTTTGAGAATGGGAAATTAACCCCAGTGTGATACCCGAAGAAACGAGTTATGAATTGTAGAGGCGAAATACAAGCTCTCTCACTGTCTCACTTTGCCGGCTGGGGAGAAATCGGTCTGGTTGCTACTCGCCGAGTTGGTCGAATACTACAAAACTCTCGGCGTTGAGTACTTTTACCTATACGTCGAAGAAATCGATGACTATTCACAAAAGGTCAGTTGGGTAAAGAGTAAAGGATAGGTAAAGGCTTGAAATTATCTAATAACATTCTAGTTTTCAAAGGTTTTGAAAAGCTACGTTGAAAGCGACGACGCTGAAGTGATACGCTTTCCAACAGACAACGACGTCGATTTTCAGTTCGTGGCCATGCAGGTACGGTCACAAGCAGAACTTCAAATTGGTGTATAGCATACCCTGGGTAAAAGTGAACCAAAACAGAAATAAAAATGAAAATCGAGCTTCAAGGAATGCCTCTATCGAAGTCGACAGCATTCTCGTTGGGTGGCATTCGGCGACATCAACGACAGATTTGCGATGCATGGTCGCGCTATTCTGCTCGACGTTGTTTAGTGAGATCAAAAATTATTATAATAATTTTACATTTGTAAAAAATTTTTATGCGAAAATTTCAGCGACACGACCGCTTCAAACGATAGCATATCCGCGCTCCGATTCCAGTCCAATTACGAATTTCAGACGTGGTCCCCTCCTTCGGAATACAAGGTGAGTCGAAGGGGCCGACCTTTGACTCCATAAATGCTTCCAAATTCAGTAGTTTTGAGTATAATATTCACTGTAGAATATATCAAAAGGATCTGCTGTACTAGAGGCTAAAAGGTAAAGGTGTTGACATTGATTAGTTCCCTGAGTTTGCGCCATGCATCCACTCCGAATCGAAGAGGCACGGTGAGTGGTTACACGGCCTCTACAATCACTTGTGGAGGCAAGCCGCTATACCCAGTCAGTGTGCTCACTTTCCCAGACAAGTCTGGCACAAATTTACCCTACCCCGGAGGGATGAAAGGCTTAGTTAGACCGGGCCGTGACCGACGCTCGACCGTGCGGGTGACAGTAGCGCCTCTCAACACTGCACCACGTGGTCCCTATTGTGCTAAACTGATCAAAAACTATGCAGTACACAAAAATACATTCGAGTGAGAAACGAGAGGGCTTTCATGTGGTTCTCTCAAGGGATGGAGAGGAATTGTGGAATCGCTGCCACTATTGAACTCTTGCAATGCGAAGAAGCTGGCGCCTGCTTACGGATTCACAAACGTCGTCGATCCAAACAGGGTATTTTTTATCGAAATTTTAAAGTTTATCAATCGATCGCTGATTTCCCTACTGCAGACGATAGCTGTGAGTCAGAGCGAAATACAACTGTTCACCAACTACGTAAGGGCCATCGTGGATCCGGCCGCCATTGCTCATTCGAGGTAAATCCGAGAGTTTCTAAGCTAATGATATTAAAGGAAGTAAACTAGATTTGAGTAAAAAAATAAAGTTTGAAATTTCAGACCAGGGAAAAGTTAGAAATTTCTCATCAAGTAGTCAAAAAAAAAACTCCACTCTTAATTCCACTACCATTACTCAAAGTGATGATTAATCAGATTTTTTAGTCCTACGTCACAAAGTGCTTTCGCCCTGAAAGTGCAAAGTGGAATTTCCTCTGGGATACGCCACGTACTCGACTTTCATTAGAAATCTTTGGTTTGCCATTTTCCTAGATACCTTACCATTACCTCTCCTGACATCAAAAGTTATAGTAAAAGGTGAAGCAGGAGAAAAGAAATGAGGTGCTCTATAGAATATTCTAGAGCCGGAAAGGAAGCGTGGCTAGAACAGAGCACGGTTCCCTTCGGGATGCGCCACGCACACCACTTTCATTGAATGTTTTTGGATATGCCCATAACCTATGGAAGAGTCGGTAAAAACCTATACGAGTGAAAGTTTCCAAGGTTCTACAGAAGGGTATTTATTACTGGACCCGAAGGCTTTCATGTTACACTAGTGAATTATACGATAAAATGAATAACTTTTTATTTGATTTTGTAATCTTTACCATGCAATTTTAGGCACTACGTTCGCAGCATTCCGCAAGGTTTCTTCTACGGAGCCCTCAATCAAAATAAATCGCAAGAAGATGGACTTAGCGCACCGTTTCAATGTCCCATGAGGGGCATCCTGTTCCTCAACATCAAAATTCGCCTGGACAACGTCTATGGAAACGGCTCCTAGTCGGCAGTCGCGAGATTTTATGAAAATATTTATTTATAATGGCACAATAAAAATATGGAAAAGCTCTATTGACAGGCAACGTTGATGGAATCAGGGGATATGTCAATGCGGCATTGATTGATAAAAAATAATTTCAAGAAAAAAAATGAAACAAAAAGTTCCACACTTGAGACAACCTATGTATGGACCGCGCGATGCAGGCCGTGCACGAAATTCTGGTAGAACATCAAGGCCAGCTCAATTTGTACGGGCTAAACAGAGCACAAGTAATGACTCTCACAAATGAGTGTCTGCAGTGCAACGTGTTCAGGTGGTCAAACAACTACTATAAGCAGGTCAGCGGGCTTGCCATGGGCCAGCGTCTGGCTCCGGTTCTAGCGATTGCGTTTATGTCCAAAATTGAGACCCCTGTTCTTGAACGCAAACCGTTGCTATACTGCCGCTACATCGATGACTGCTTCATTGTGTGCGCCACGCAAAACGAAATGGATCTCTGCTTCGAACTGCTTAATAACCAAGCAGAGAGCATCAAGCTCACTAGGGAGAAACCGACCGGTCGCTGGCTGCCGTATCTCAACATGTTCCGAACGGCAGCCATGGAATCCTCGAACAGCGACCAGAGGCCGTATGCTCGTCTAACCCCGACCGGGGTTAAGCCACGTCATCCCCGACCGGGGCACATCCCTGCTGCAGGGTTGGTTGGGGCTGGTCGTATGCTCGTCAGCGGGGAATGCCTCGGGGACACGTGGCAGTGTTGGCAGCATGATATGACGATAAGAGCTAAGATATCATGTCATTTTCGACTATCCTCTAGCGCTTAGCATTCATTCATTTATTTCATTGTACCTCCTTCAACACCATTTCCACTGATTATAGGAATTGTGAATTGAGTAGAAGTGAAAACACAACTATCTTATTTGAAAGCAGGGGATATAGGCTTCTTCCATACCGTTGTCCTTGGCCACCTTAGGCCCCCTAGTAAGGTGAAAAAATCGACCATTAATGGCTCTCAATTTCACCGAAGCGCGTAAGTGGACCGAGTTACGTTTGCAAATTCATTCAATCAGAGCGACTTTTACGAAGCGATTTTTGATACATTACGGACATACGATGAAGAATGGATACCATACTATGCAGAAAAAACACTGCACAGTTTTTTCACATCCAGGATCTTTCTGAAGACGGATTTCCACTTTAAGAAGGCAATGGTCTACATCATGTCAACTACAACTTTCTTAGGCTTATTTTTCTTCCCTCCTCCTTGCCAAACGATAAAGGAGGAAAGGAAAAGATGCAGATCTTCCGATTTTTTCGCTAGTGGCATGAATGACTAACAGTCCCCATGCTCTTTAAAACGGTGCTTAGGTGGCGGATAACGGTTCGCTCTATGTTGAGTTATGACGTCTTAAAATAAGGTGCAAAAGAAGCACAGAAGTTTACTTCCAACCTAATAGATTACTCGAAAAATTCTGTGCTATACTCAACCTCTCTATAGAAAAATGTCATTAAACTCTGTGCTATCGGTGGACTCCACTCCTCTCTAGTACTAATGGAAATCGATTACTGAGATTGAAATTACGATAATTGATTGCTATGACAATCTATTTCGGTGTTTTGAGCACTAATCAAACGACAGAATAGGACAAAATTTGAAAAAGGAGTCAGAGAATCCTCAGCATGTAAGGAGCTTTAATAAGCTCCAATGCTAAAATGCCGCTTTATCACGGCTTTCCTCTACAAAATGGTAGAGGGACTTATCATTGGTCGGGGATGACGTGGCTCGGGAATCATATCAACCACGTCATCCCCGGGGTTAGACGAGCATACGGCTTATCATTCATATCAACCACGTCATCCCCGGGGTTAGACGAGCATACGGCCTCTGAAGACGAAGTCTCTGCAGATGGCCAACCGTATTGCCATCGAGAATGGGTACCCCGACCAAGACATGCCAAGAGGCCATCGAACTCCGGCAGTGGCATCATGACGTAGACAGCTGAACGATAGCAGAATCGTTTTCAAGGTGCCCTTCGTCTCAGACGAAGTCGGTACTGAGATACGAAACTGCGTTCGCAAGGCTGGTCTTGATAACATGATCCGTGTAGTCGAAGTGCCGCCCTCCAATCTCAAAGCACGGCTCGTGAGGAATCGGTAATACGATTCTGTCTGTAGGACTCGCCAGTGCATAGTTTGCCCAAACGGAAAGGAGGGAGACTGCATGGTCGCGGGAGTGGTATACCTCATAAAGTGCACAGTCTGCAACGGGGAGTATATTGGGGAGACGGGTAGACCCCTTGGGGAGCGCGTTAAGGAGCATTTGGGCACGCTGTGTAGGTGCGATATATCGGAGCCGCTGGGTGAGCATCGGTTGCGGTGTCATGATGGCGCGATGGTGGAGGTGGCGGTAGCGATACTGTCACGCGAATCCGAAATCTCGGCGCGGAAGACCTTCGAAGCGCTGTGGATCGCCGTGAGAAACCCCACGATCAATAGGAAGGAAGAACGCGTGGAGGTGACACAAGAGCTGGCAGCATTCGCTGACCTGTGCGGGCTTGACCCGAAGGACAGTCGGCCAGAGGCTCGTTAGGGTGGTCACATTACCTTATGTATTGCCGGTAACTTGTGGTTTGCATTGGTGTCCTACTTGCCCAGGTCTGGTTGTGTTTACCCTATCCGCGATTCGTCTTTCTCTCTTGGTGCCTTCTGATTCACCGCTGGAACTTGAAATTGGTCTTGAGCGAGTGATCTCACAAACTCCTCTTTACTCTTCCAGGCTCTGACGAAGGCGGACTCGCCGAAACGTTAGCCAAATAAACTTGTACCATCTTGGCTATTCGGCTTCACTCAATCGATCACGTACAACTATGTATGGACCTCCATAGGTTTTAGATGAGCCTCAAGAGTCTACTGTGAGTACTACCTTTTCAATAAAGAGGTAAAAGAGGTAAAACGTAAATAAATAAAAAAACAACGTAATGAAGTTGAAGCTGTGATTCCCGGTGGCGGTTCTGGTGCTTCGTTACATTGTTCTCGTGTATCGGGGTTTGGACAATCTGGGTATTTTCTGAAGAGTTTTTTTGTATTTTACTGCTACACTAAGGCCTATGGTATACTCCGGCAACGGGCCCGTCGCAGCGGAGCTAAAAATGCGTGGCTCGCCTCTATGCAGCACAGCATCTGGGATTTTTGTATGCTGCTGTGTGCGAGGACTCGAAGCAGTGCTGTCCGACTTGTCGCAGCTGGCGCCGGCTGGTCGCAGCGCAGTGCGCTGCGACCGTCGCAGCTAGCTGCGACAGGCGTCGCAGCTCGCTGCGACAAAAGCCACAGTACTGTCCTGAGAGGATCTGCACCATCCTTTTAGCTCTTGCGGTAAACTATTCGAGTCCCCACACACAGCAGCATACAAAAATCCCAGCTGCTGTGCTTCATAGGGGCGAGCCACGCATTTTTAGCTCCGCTGCGACGGGCCCGTTGCCGGAGTATACCATAGGCCTAAGGGCGCGCGCGATACAGTGGGAAGAGGCGCTGCTGACACCGGCGCGGTCGACGGATCGATTTTCGCTCGGGCTAACCAAGACTTCCATCCCTCTAGAGTCGGGCAAATTGGTACCAGACTTGTCTGAGAAGGTAAAGACACTGACTTGGTACAGCGGCTAGCCTCAGCAAATCATTGTATAGGACAAACACACATTTACCATGTATCTACGATTCTGAACGGAAAACGTATGCATGGCGCTTCTTCAAGACACCTTAATCTTTTGCCTTTGACTGCTACACTGCTGTGGATTATTAGTGTTGTAGATCTGATCGGAATCAAGATTCTTGGCGAGCGATAAGGTCAAGGGCAGCAAATATTCGAAAAAAAACGTACAGAAAGTACTCAGCCGACTTTAAGACAGCCATTTATTCCGTTTGAAGTCGAATGGGATCTTCATCCAATCGCCGCTGTATTCTCTACTGTAATGCGCACTGCTCACTCAAACTACCACTGAAAAAGCCAGAAAACTTTTCGTTCACCTTAACTCGGTGGTCTATGACTGGGTCAGTATCTACCTGCGACCTGAGCCCATTCTACAGTAATCCCTACCGTACGCTTCATGCCACTTTTCTACATCCTATGATCTATTATTGGGTCAGTCTCCAGCGAATTAGATCAGCATGCCCAATTCGTAAAAATAAGGTAAGGTAAAGGTAAAGATGCCAGTGCTGATCAGTCCGCTAAGGATGCGTCATGCACTCGTTCTCCATTCAGAATCGTAGAGGAATGATGAATGCGTATTTGGCCTATTCAATAAGTTGCGGAAGCCAGCCGCTGTACCAAGTCAGTGTCTCGACCTTCCCAGACAGGTCTGGTACCAGTTTATCCGACGGTTAGCCCGGAGCTGGATCGATCGTTCGACCGTGCGGGTGGCAGTAGTGCCCCTTACCATTGAACCGCGCCCTTACAATTTGTGAGGAACTTACAAATATATTCAAGGACTCTCTTTCGAGAAGATCAATACCTGTCTTCCGTTCCACGAATTGCTCGACATTTATTCGGAAACCATCGACATAAGCTATGGAAAATACATTCCACCCATATCGCTGCCTACGCTTTTCCAGACTATTTAGCGATCACTTTTGAAACAAAATACTGGAAAAGGTGCGTTGCAGACGGAAATAGAAATGAATTTTAACGAAAGAAAAAACGCGCATGGAAATCTTTCCCAGTGAGAAAGTGTACTGTTGGTATCTGGATGAGGGAATACGTCAAATGGAACCTCCAGTGGAGACGAGGGTAAAGCCGCAGTATACGGCTTATTGTTGTAAACGCCTCGGGGCACACTATATGAGCATAAGCACCAGCGGGACCGCTCCAATCGATGATTTCGTGCCAATTGTAGATCGAACAAAAAACACTAGACTTCTCATTGACTTAGAAGCAAATATCAAGAAAAAAGTTGGTAATTGGTCAACTTTTAGCACCCAAGTTCCGACTATCGCACTGTCTCTCGCCCTTATATGGAAACGGGTATAAAATGGCTATTGCTCAGAGAATTCGTCGAGCACTATAAATTGGTTGGCGTTGAGTATTTCTATGTTTACGTAAAATGTATTGACGAGTATTCAAAACGGGTAAGTTAAAACAAATCCTTCTGATTTCGTGTGATGCTGATAAGTGATACTATCTTAGGTGTTAGACGACTATGTCAGAACTGGAAAGATAGAGACGATTTTCCTGCGGACACCGTTGGACCGGGTTACCAGTACCAATCTGCAGTTATTCACGTAAGTAATGAAGAAGAAGAGTTGAAAACAAACAAAGAAAAATGATTTTGACCATTAAGGACTGTATCCATCGCAGTCGACATCACTCTCGATACGTCATTTTCGGTGATCTCGACGAACGAATTGTCCTGCAGAACTCTTGCAGACTACGTTACGTGAGTTGGACTTTGGTGGGAAGGCACTTGCTGAAGGATTTATGGTACTTCCATAGAACTTTATCCGTTCCTCTCGTATCATCATATCATACCACATCATATCGTTAACATTCTAGCTGCTGTTAACATTCGGATTGATCAGCTGCTGAGACCGGCTGTATTCATTTCAATTGTATGCTGACAATCTCAACGACGGAACATACTGCGTTTCATTACAAGAAATACGAACAATAAATCAACGAAACAAATGTGCATCGCATCTTCCTCACTTCTTGGGAGATTGCACATATTCATATTCGACCGAATCACAGCAAAATGAGGAAACGAATGTCGGCTGCAGATATGATATGTCTTGCTATAGATGATATGATGATATTAGAGGGACACCTCAATTTCCAGGAAAGTACCGGATTTATCAACTACTCCGATCACTTTACCTTTGCATTTCGCATCCTTGTTTCAGAAATGTAATGTCACTTCATCCCAACGTGGCATCACTGAGATTCAGACTACGATACGTTATTTGCACTGAACACCTGCCAGTACGTAATCACGTAACTGATGTTGTTTAGAAGAAAAAAGAAAATTTTCTTGAGGTTTTCACCGCATGTGAAGTTCTGCGACACTAGCCTTATTTCTTCGAGAGCCTTTATTTGGTTTTGTTATTTTGCTGAGCGCGACGTTCTCCTGTCTATCGTAACGCGAAAGATTTGGTTGAAAATAGTAATATCGGAAAAAAGTAGTTTCTAGCAATTTGACTTTTCAACCGGCTCTTCTAGGTGTCCCTATCTTCTCTGGACAGTGGTTCCATCACCTCGATTGCAAAAATCGCCCTCACAACATTCACTGTTGAGATCAGAAGCTCAAATCTCTCAGACCTATGTTTTTTGCAGTGCTGAATTTGCTATCATAGATTGGAATCAAATAGTATCAAGCAAATCCTTCAAACAAGAAATTATAGGGTGTCACTATCTTTTCTGGAGGCAGTGCACAAGCAAAAGCACCACGGTGTGTGGATAAAAAATTTCCGCGACCCGGATAACGGTGCGCATAGCGGAATAGCCAAAATCGACCGGATAACGGATAAAAATTTCGAGGCTAAACCCCTTATCAGACTCGGCTATCACTTTGTATAACTCGATAGAGGTTTATTTGTCCCACAAAATTCACGTGGAATCCAAATTCATAATATACAGAGTTGACGACTCCTCTGACGAGCCGTTTTTCTATCATGGTGGTTGTTATCTTTCCTATAGCTATTCAAGCAGTAGAATCATTAGCAACGATACGTCATGATGACATGATATGATTAATTCAGTGAGTCACTTCCATCATTGGACATGGTAATGATTCGTCTGCATGAATAGCTTCAAGGGAAGTGACAACGTTCGTGATAGGATCATTCAATAGTCATCATGATCGGATGCGATATACGCGTTGCATATTATGCAAGTGGCCAATAATTCGTCATTCCGGAAAATCGTTGATACTATCATTGATACTAATGCTGTAGCATAATACATAGTGCCGCTTTGTCAATAGAGCACGAAATTGCATTGAGTTAGAGGCCTTGATCGATTTTTATCCGTTATCCGGCCGAAAAAACCGGATGACGGTGCGGATAACGGATAAGCCAAAAAAAAACGAACTGGATAACGGAAAACGAATAATCCGCACACCCCTAATAAGCACCAAGGCGACCAACGAGTCTCACGATCTCGACGATCAGCCGAGAAATTCGGCTCCTGGCAGAAATCCTTGTCTAGCTTGGAAATAGCTGACAACGGTGTCGGTGCCGGCGGCAGGAACAGGTGACAATTCGGCTGACGAACAACGACTGTCATAATCGATAATCGATAAAGTCTGATCGATGTTAGCAGAATCAGGAGTAGCGCAGAAGCGAAAAACGACGAGGAGACAATCAAGAAGTAAATGTGAAGGTGAAAGGTGAAGAAGTAGCGTTGATCAGTTCTCTGAGGACGCGTCATGCATTCGTATTCTATTTTAAATCGTAGCGGCACAGCGAATGTGTATTAGGCCTACATAACGACTTACGGGGCTAGCGGCTATAAGACTCCAGCGTCTTTGCCTTCGAAAGGATGGAGGTTTCGGTTAGATCGGGCGGGGATCGAACACTCGATCGTGTGAGTATCAGTAAAGCTTTCCACCAATGCACTACGCGCTACCAACGTCTTCTTCTTCTTCTTCTCCTTAGCGTTAGTCCCGCGCCGTCGCAGGGTCCGCTGTTTTCGTTAGTCGTCGCCATTTCTCTCTATCCAGGGCGTCTGTAGGTGTCGCTCCGACTTCTTTGAGATCATTCTTGATGACGTCCCTCCACCTCTTCTTTGGTGCTCCTCGTGGGCGCTTGCCGGGTGCCTCGAACTCTAGAGCGGCCCTTATTGGGTGGTCTTCCGGTCTTCTCAGGATGTGACCGTACCACCTAAGTCTCTGCTCCCTCATCTTCAGCTGCACTGGGGCAGTTCCCGTGACCGATCTGACGTCCTCGTTTCTTACCTTGTCCAGCCGCGTCCATCCACATGCACTTCGGAGCATCCTCATTTCTGTCGCGTGTACCTGTTTTTCGTGAGCCTTGGTTACTGGCCAACACTCTGAACCGTAGAGCAGTGCCGGCCTTATGACGGTCCGGTACAGTTTACCTTTTAGGACCCTTGAGCACCTCCTGTCACAGAGGATGCCGGTGGACTCTCTCCATTTCATCCATGCGGCACTGATCCTTCCTATCACTGCCTGATCCAGACCACCATCCCTTGACAGATCACTTCCGAGGTATCGGAAATCGTCTACCATTTCTATTGTCTCTCCGTCGCAGTCCACGATCGGTGCTGGACCTTCCTCTGAGCTGATGAACTTCGTCTTTTTCACGTTCAGCCTGAGGCCATTATTAGCCAACACCTTCTGCCATTCCTGGACTTCTTCCTGCAGCTCTTCTCTAGTGTCTGCTACCAGGGCAATGTCGTCTGCATACAGGATGGTCTTGAGGGGGCCCTTTCGTAAGTGGTGGACAATGCAGTCCAGGGTCAGGATGAAGAGAAACGGGCTCAGTGCTGATCCTTGGTGCACTCCAACGGTGATGTCTACCTTCCTTGTGGGTCCACGCGGTGTGCGGATGGTCGCTTTAGATCTGTCGTACATGTCCTTTATGATCTGGATAAGGTATTCTGGTACCTTCCGCTCTCGCAAGGATTTCCACAGCACTGCGCGAGGTAACCTATCGTATGCCTTCTGAAGGTCTAGGAATGCCAGGTAGCACGGCCTGCACTTTTCACGGTACTTCTCCATCACCTGCCTGGCTATGAAGATGGCATCCGTGGTGGATCTTCCGGGCATGAAGCCGAACTGTTCCTGAGCTATCGGTACCAACTCCCTCAGCCTCGCATCCACCAGTCGTTCATAGATCTTCATGGTGTGGCTGATCAACTTGATTCCTCTGTAGTTCGTGCATTCTGTGGCATCGCCCTTCTGCTTGAAGATCGGCGCGATGGTGCTATCTCTCCAGGCTTCAGGCATCTTGCCTGCTGATGCGACCTTGTTCAGGAACTTTGTCAGCCATCCTATCCCGTATGCCCCTAGTGCTTCCCAAGCCTCTACTGGTACCCCATCGGGCCCAACTGCCTTCCCGATCTTCATTTTCTTCATGACCTCTTGCACCTCCTCCTCAGTCCCCTGTTGTATTGGACCCTCCGTAGGTTCCACATCTAGTAAGGTTGCTCGGGGGAATTCTTCGTTGAGCAGGGGCCGTATGCTCGTCTCTCCCGGCCGGGCGAAGGGCGCCCATCGCCCGAAGGCGGGGCTCGAAAAGAACGGACAAGTTATGCGCCTTGAATTTCGTTTTGCGAATTGCGCTCCATTGCTAAATTGCTGCTACACCGCGGTACGGGCGGACCCTCTACTCGTCCGTTCTTTCTAAGCCCCGCCTTCGGGCGAAGGGCGCCCTTCGCCCGGCCGGGAGAGACGAGCATACGGCCCCAGGTTTCTGAAGTATTCTTCCCACCTGATCTTGACTTCGGCTGGTGTTCTTAGCATTGTCCCTTCGATATTTTTCACCGTCTTTACTACCCCGATATCCAGGCTCGCCCGATGTCGTGCCTTGGCCAGGCGGAATGCGAATTTTTCTGCCTGTGGCCCTTCCAGTTTTCCGTACAGGGCATCCATTTCAACGTTTTTCGCCGGATACTGCAGCTTTGGCCCGCCTTTTGGCGTCCTTGTACATAGCGAGATGCTCAGGTGACCTCGATTTCTGCCATAACTTGTAGGCCTTCTTCTTCTCCCTTACTATAGCGTGCACCTTCTCATTCCAGAACCAGGCAGCTCTATCGCCTTTCGGTCCTCCCTTAGTTTCGCCCAGGGTTTCCTTGGCGCTCTGTAGGATCGTTCTTGCCACTTTGTTCCAGGTCTCATCTACTGGGCCGCATGGATCCGGGAGACGCGCTAATAGCACTCTTCCTCTGAGCTCATTCCGTTCGGGGCCTCGAAGCTTCCACCAGCGGATTTTGGGCTCCGTCCTTACCTTGGTCCTCGGCGGAAGGGTTATGGCTATATCCGCTATTAGCGGCCTATGCTGAGTCGCGACGTCTTCACCTGGGAGTACCTTGACGTCTTTTACTGTTTTGAGGGCTGGTCTTCTCACCAGAATGTAGTCTATTTCTGTATTTCGCCCTCCACTGCTGTAGGTGACCTTCTGGCTCTCCCTTTTAGCGAAGAATGTGTTGCAGATAGCTAGGTCGTGAGCACTTGCCAGGTCGACAATCCGTTCTCCATCGTCGTTTCTCGTTCCAATTCCGTGTCCACCGTGAACCCTTTCCATTCCTCTTCTCTCTTCCCCCACATGGCCGGTCCAATCTCCCGCTATGGTTAGCACGTCACCTTCAGGAACAGATCTTATAGCTTCATCCAATGTCATGTAGAACTCGTCCTTATCATTTTCGGAACATCCAGTTTGTGGCGCATCTGCTGATATTATCGTCCAGCACCCTTCCTTCATATCCACCCTCAATGTCATAATCCTGTCGTTGATTCTGTGGACAGTGGATACTGAGTCTTTGAGAACCTCAGAGACCGCTATCCCTACGCCGTTTTTCTTGCCATCTTCGCCCTTGTAGAAGAGTTTGACCCCTTCACCAATCTCCTTGGCCTTCTCTCCCTTCCAGCGTGTTTCCTGCAGGCAGAGGACCTGGATGTTCTTTCGCTTCATCAAGTCGGCTAACTCTCTTGTTTTTCCAGTCAGCGTTCCTCCATTCAACGTTCCAATTCGAACTAGCTTCTTTAACCGAGGCCGTTCATGCCTCGGTAGCCCTCGCATACTGAACACAGGACTCGGGCGGGGGTCCTGCGCGCCATTTACGGGTGACGTCCTAGCATTCACTCGATTACTTTGGCGACTGTCAATCATAGTTATGTGACAGGGTTTAACCATCAGCCGGCCTGTCAACCTGGGCCTGACGCTGGAATCGCTGCCATTTTTGCTACTACTGCACGGCATGGCTTTTGCCTCAGTGTGTCACACAGAACCACTTCGCGATGCTCCAGAGCGTCAGCAAGCTCGCTCGAGCGACCTGATAACATGCCGACACCTGGCATCTTCAGGTTAGCCTGCCTACCTCTCGATGTTTCCTTCTTGCATCGAGCAGGCTGTACCCTCACCTTCTAGGGCCCGTGTCCATCGGCGGGCTCCTCAAAAGGGCCTCTCGCTGGAATTTGCTGGTCCGCGATCAGCTCACCCCAGACTAGCTGGGGAGTTTCCTGTGGCACCAACTAGGAGGAACGGACCTCGCCACCACGCGCTACCAACGTACCCGGATGAAAAATGTAGAATAAAAATTGCAGGAAGACGAAATCTTGAAGCAGCACCTTCCAACGCTAGTCTATCACAACACCACTACGGCTCAACTGGTATTCGGAGATAAGCGCATTGTTGACCCAACAGCGGTAGTTTTTCTCGAAACATTTTTCAAAATCAATAACATTTGATCAGGGCTATATTCGCACTACAGTTAATGGAGATGGGAGTCCACAGGACGCTTTTCTTGTTTTCAAATTACGAGACGTTCTTCGTGCCCGTCGCGGATGCGTTTATACGGTAGGCGTTTGCTGGAACATGTTCAGCCTGGCTTCATTCGTTTTAATTAATAAATAAGAGAACGAATTTTCATCAGTTCACAGATACGGTTGATTCAGCGCATGTACTGATCTAGCTCCACTGACTTCTTAACGACGTCAGCTCACAGATTTCTCAAATGCAAATTTCAAATTGAACTGATAGACTATAGCGCACCAGTATGCAGTAGTATACCGAATTCAAGGGACGCGCATGCTACAGTGGTAAGAGGCGCTACTGACACCCGCGCGGTCAAGCGACCGATCCCTGCTCGGGCTAACCGAACCTTCTATCCCTCCCGGGTCGGGTAAATTGGTACCGGAGTTGTCTGGGAACTGGTACTGGGTTCTACCTTGTCGAGATATACCAGCTTTTAGCGGGAACCGGAATATACAATAGGGTAAGGTCCGCCAAGCCTCCGACTGGTTCATCGTGACTAAGGGACCCAAAGTGCCCATGCCCGTGGTGGAAGGCGCCTCCATGGACGACAGGAACGCCCCAGAAGGCTATCCTGTGGGACGAAGAATGCTAAAACAAGTTCCTTATCCTGCCTTAGTCCCTTGCAGATTGTCACTACCCATTTCGGTAGCGCTGGAACTACAAACAGTCAAAGGCGAAGAAATCTCAGGGCCGCAGGCTACCACCGGAAACGGACAAGAGCGAACCACTTGACTGCGTGTACATACAACTGTCGCAGCATCAATACGGCCGCTCAGTCATCGACCGTGACAGTCATGCACATGAGCGATGGAACCGCTGTATTTCTCGGATCACGGAAGGCCCAATCAACATCAGGAGGAGTTGGTTTTATAGTGCTGCCCCGTTTCGCGAAGTATATAACAAGCGTCACTTTTCACAGTCGCCGACTCGGCGTGCGCACCGCTACCCTGTCGAAAGGAACGAAAAATTTCACGAGGAGCTGCAGAATTTGACCCGATCATAGAAAAGCAATTGTATTTCAATATGAGCTGGGCTGCTTTCAGTTCAGTAAGAGGTGTGATCGAAAGAGTAAAGGACCACGCACTGCGCACTAACATCTTTAACTCCAAAGTGCTTCCTGCACTGTGTTGCTCGTGCGATACGTGGGCCCTAATGATGAAGACCGAAGATCAACTGCAAAGAATTCAAGCAGCACTGGTGAGAAAATGGTTGGCATTTCTCTGCACCAGCAGCGAATGTCCATAATGCATAACGACCAGATAGGAGCTATGTCTAGAGTACGGGACATCGTAATCCATGCAGATAAAGCGAAGCGTCATTTCGCACCGTACCTTTTTATACGGAACTTATTTCGTCCGATGCGTAATATACCCCGATTCGCGTTCGCGAATGAGAGCTCTGATCTATTCACCAGTTTACATTCGCTGTAAGTGACGTCAGCTTCGAAATTTCATGGAATTTCTCAAATGTAACGTCTGAATTTCTCATATATGACCTAGGCATTTAGGCATATGCGCTATTCTGATCGACGTTGGAATAAAAAACAAGCTGCCGACAATTTTATCGCACGGTAAAATGGAGACAACGAATTATCCAGAACATCTAATGCCTGTGTTATACCAGCGTGTGATGGAGCGACTTGAAAGAGTATACCTTGTAAACGGCACCACAACACAACGGCTCTTAGCGGCAACTATTTCAACCCCATAGTCGGCATTTCTGTGCTTTCTCGTGTTTCTGCGTTTCTAAATAATAAAAAAGTTGATCTGAATTCAAAGGAACTAGCAGACAGGGCTTCAAGAAGAATTGAATTCTCAAAAAATTCAAATCGAAAAATCTTCCCCTAAAATTATTCAACGACGATGAAAACGTAGAAGACACCATAAGAGTCCATCTGAAGGACGATAATCCGGGGAACACTACAGTCGATAACGTCTCACGGGTAGTTTTCTTGCACACTCACAAGTTTTACGTTTGCGCCACGTACTCTTACAACACCGAGAATTTCCTGCTTGATTAATAGGTTTTCAATAGGCAAGCATGCTCTTAATCTAATCGGTAAAAATGCAAAAACCTGGTCCTTTTTTTATTTAAAGGGCAGGCACGCCGATACCCCGTTCAAGCGATCGATCCTCGCCCAATCTATCAAGCCTTCCATCCCTCCTGGGTCGGGTAAATTGGTACCAGATTTGTGTGGAAAAAGACACTGACTTTGTATATCGGTTGCCCCGCAAGCCATTGTATCGGCCAAATATGCATTCACCATGCATCTCTGATTTTGAATGGAGAACGACTGCATGGCGCGTCCTTAGTGGACTGATCAACGCCAACCACTTTGCACTTACCTCTACCTTTATTTAAGGAGTCATTGCTCGAAAAAAAAGATGATCAAAGACGGATAATCATCGATTGAATTTTCCACCAGAAGGCGCGAGTTTTTGCTAAACTACGTTAGCGTACGTGACTAAATGGTATATGCTTGCCTATATAGAGTAAAAGAAAAGGTAAAAAAAGATGGTGCAGCTGCTCGAAAACTTCCAGTAGACGCGATCTGCAGGCTCAAAAAGGAACAAGGTAAACGGAAAATTTAAAAATCTAAGGCCTTCTTGCAGCTCAGAGCGTGGTCTGGAAAGGAACTAGATGTGGAAGGAAAGTGGAAAATCATGAAATGACTGAAATTATAAAAAGAAATAGGAGCGAGGAAAACATGCGCGTGCCGACAGGCAGAAGGTCGATACTGGTCGAAGCCAGCCGAGCCGAGTTGCCGGTAGCAGGCGACGATCACCAAAATCGATCAGCTGGCATCGATCTTATCGAATCGATCACCACCTAATCCTCCCCGATCATTCAAGGAGAAGGAAATAAATGATCATCTCCCACTCATCGACAGACCTGTCAGCTCATTCCTAACTTGTTTTCTCTTTCTTTTAAAAATGTCTACTATGCATCGACAAGAAGATCAAAACCGGACCCACCCGGCCACTCAGTAATGCTGACGCCGGTTACCCCCCACCCCCTCAACCCTCCTTACCGATCAATCTGTCATAGACGGTTGAAAGAGAAAGAGAAGGAGAAAAAGAAAAAGAAGGATCTTCAAGAAAATTTGAATTCTTAAAAATTTCAAATCGAAAAATCTTCCCTCAAAATTATTCAAAATTAAGCCACAACCCAAGATGAGCAACTTTTCCTACTTTTCCGACACCACGAAAATCTCTATATTCATACAAGAAAGTGAAGGTGCCGTGCCCTGACTAGCTCCCTAGCTTGCGCCATGCACTCGTGTTCCACTCGCAATCGTTGAGACATGGTGAATGCGTAAACCTATACAATACTTGCTTGCGGGGGGGGGCTGTAAGAACAGTGTCTTTACCTTCCCAGACATGTCTGGCAACAATTTACAAGACCCCGGATAAATGGATGGCAGCCAAATGAGGGTCGATCGCTCGACCATGCCGGTGTCAGTACCGCCGCTTGTCAATGCACCAGTCGAGCCCTATATATTCTGGGTTCAATCTACAAAATACAATGTAGGAAGATAAGTGGTTCGGTATATCAAGGGTTAAAACTACAGTACTTTGGTACGCCTGAGAAGCGTTCAAATCCCACCTAAGCCGCTTTTTTGCAAAACTATTTTCTTACAAAATCGATTTTCATGCAAAATGGAATTATCAAAAAATTGAGACTCACTCACACTATTTATCGCGAGAATGATCTCGGCCGTCTTGGTGCCGAAAATCGACCAAAATTATTGACGAAATCCCATTTTTTAAACGTTTTTATTTCAAAAATTACGTGCATAATGTATTTCTAATGTGAATCGTTGTTTTTAGGTTTGTTTTTAATGTGTACTATACTCACAGTTTTCCACGCGTGGCTCTGGTCTAGGTCCGAAATAAATACATAAATTTCAGGTAATTTTTGGGCACAAACGGACGAGTAAACGCCAGCGAACTGTAAAAGGTTAGCTCCACACAAAGTATATATGTACCAGCCAAAGCGCGGCTTCGCCGCGCTTTGGCTGGACCGAGTGCGGTAAACCGAGGGCCCTGAGCCACTAAATGTGTCCGTTCTCTTTTGGAGCGCTTAGTTTCAACTCTGCTGATCAACGGAATTCCCTCCTTTCCCTACCACAGAAAATCACAGTGAAAATTCACCGCCAACTCCACCAAATCCCAGCCATGGACCGAGTGCGGTAAACCGAGGGCACTGAGCCACTAAATGTGTCCGTTCTCTTTTGCAGCGCTTTGTTTAGACTCTGCTGATCAACAAAATTTCCACCTTCCCCTACCACAGAAATTCGCAGTGAAAATTCACCGCCAACTCCACCCAAAACCCAGCCAAAGCCAACCGAGCCAATTAGAAATTCCCGTTTCAGTTGAGTAATATATAATAGAGACGGACGGTGGAGGTGGGGTGGATGTGGAAGTTAAAGTCCGAGGAATAAGTTAATGTTTTGTCAGCAGAGTGTTCATTCCATCTCTCCAGGAAATTTGGGATGTGTTTGCTCGCAAATTTTGAAAGCGTGCATATCGTTTCTGCCTGCAAAGATAGGCGATATTGAACTCTAGGATAGTGTCCGCGAAACAGCTTTGACCTCATTGTGCAGTGCTGTGATTGTGCAGTGTGCCACAATTATTTCGCGATTTTAGAACGCTCCGTGATTGTTAAATTTGTTAGGGAAATTTTGAAAGTGCGCAAAGTAGACCTTCCGCCGAAAGAGGGCCGTAGCGAGCTGGAGAAACCACCATGCAGAACCATACTCTGCTTTCTGTGTAGTGCATTGATTGTGCACTATATTCCACCTTTTTCTTAACTCTTCAGATTGTTCTGTGATTCTGGATTTCTATTCGCGAATTTTGAAATTTCTCCTTCTTAAAAAGGGCAATACCAAAGTATAGGGATAGTTATGCAATGAAAGAGTTAGCTCAGCTTGTAGAGCTGCATTTGATCAGTACTTTCAAATTTTTCTGCGATTTTAGGGCGCTTAGTTTACGAATTATAGAAGTTTTTCTCGATTTTTCGCAGCCCCCAAGTCAGGTTTTTCTTCTAACAAAGGCAATAGCAAAGAGTAGAAATTTTTATGCAAAGGAGCTTATTGCTATATGTATAGAGCTCTATTTGGTCAGTATCTCCCGTTATTTTCGCTAGCTGCCGATTTTTTTCCGCGACTGTGTGATTTTATTTGTAACGGTACGAACCCGGTCATGTTGCAGACAACTGCTGAGGTTAGACGACGACGGACCCCAGCGAGATAGCGTTGCCTGGGAGGAGAGCCTGAGTCAGCGTAAATAGCAGTGATCGCGACAGCGGTGTGCTTCGCCGCTGAGGACGGCGACGGTTAGAGAGACGGGAAATAGCGTGTAGAACGGTTAGTGCGCGAAGGGCTTGCTCGAATATAGGGTGGGGGATATATGTATAGTGTTATGCGAAGGTTTTTAAAAATATTTTTCTAATAATTTTACCCTCAGGAACCGCATCGTCAGGTAGTAAGGAGTAGAAGAAGGCCGGTCAAATCTCTATTCAACACGAAATCTCATCGAAACAAATCACAAATCTGTTTATACTTTTTTTATTCGCCAATAAAAAGATATTTAAACAAATATTCTTAAGCTAAATAAATTATAAAAATATGAATATGAGTAAATAAAAAGTATATAGTAGTGCGATAAAATATAACGAACGGATAATTATTGCAATCTCGTGTTTTGCAAAAGAAATCACGAAATATGTATTGTTGAGCTGAAGTCAATGTAATCGATTGGTAAGCTATGGAAAATCGATAAATCGATTGTCACCGATTACCACCGGATAGCATATTTTCTCAATGCAAAACGTTTTTGATGTAAATGTTGATATGTGTGCCCATAAACAACCGAAATGAGTGCCCTCGGCGGAAATATTTTCTATAAAAAATGGTAAAATTCCGAATATTCAGTACAGGGTGTCTCAAAAAAATGTACCTCCTGTTTGAAATGCCATAACTTTGGAGAAAGTGAGCCAATCGAAACGAGTCATAGCCTGAATGAAAGCTAAGAACAAAGAAAATTTTCTGGTATGTGTTTGGTGAAGATTGCGCCATGTATTCGACCTAGGCCTAGGATTTTAGACCTGATTGATAGTGCATGGGTTATATGCTTGCTCTACTTTGGTCGTAACCCGGTGATATTGCTGTTATCAGTTACTCCTGAGGCAATGAACATGTCTACTTACCGCAGCTTTTGGTTAATTATGAAACGACATCAATATCGATCAATAATTGTAACCACTGTTTGGAAAGCTAAAACTCTTCCAACAGTGGTGCAATCATAAAAACAGATTTAAGTGGAATGTAACATGTACGACCCATGAAGATTGCGCCATGCATCCTTCCGAATCGTCGAATTCTAGACCTGATTGAAAGTTCACGGATAACATGCTTGTTCTACTTTGGTCGCAAACAGGTCATATCACTGGGGCAGCGAACAAAACAACTCAGCTTTCGCTTAGAGACGGATTAGCATAATTATCAATGACTGAATGTTCATTTTGATCTGAATAGAAAACGTTGTCGTATTGCGCAAGTGCATCTCAATGTGCTTGTTAAACTTGTTGTGTCTTGATGTTTTTATGTTTACTGCATCACGAGAAACTCGTATCAGCGATATCATCTGTTTGCGAACAAAATAGAACAAGCATGTTGTTCGTGAACTTTCAATCAGGTTAAGAATCTGACGATTCGGGCAGGTGCATGGCGCAATCGTCATGGTCCATACATTTTATATCCCTCTAAATTCTTTTCGTATGATTGCATCACGGTTGGAAGAGTTTTTGTTTCTCAGACAGTGGTTACAGTTATTGATCGATATTATTCCATGATTAACCAAAAGCTGCGGCAAGTAGATATGTTTATTGCCTCAGGTGTAACTCATAGAAGCAATATCAGCTGTTTACGACCAAAGTAGAGAAAGCATATAACCCATGCACTATCAATCAGGTCTAAAATCGGAGGCCTCGGCCGGGTACATGGCGCAATCCTCACCGTACACATACCAGAGAATTTTCTTTTTTCTTAGCTTCCATACAAGCTATGATTCGTTTCGATTGGTTCACTTTCGCCAAAGTTATGACATTTCAAACAGGAGGTACATTTTTTGAGACACTCTGTATTTATTTTTCCTATAGCAAATACACTATTAAAATTATACCGTCGTCATATTCAGCCTAGACAGTTATATACGGGTAGCAAACCATTCTATACCGTGCTAACTTTACCCCCATTTCGGTGTCTCCGCCGCCGTTTCTATGTACTTTAGTAGACGGTCGGGGCATTTTCTCGTGTTTTTATAATTGTTGTAGATTCTGTTGTTGATCTTGTAGATCCGTTCAAAGAATTCGGATTGGAATTCGGATCCGAAGAAAAGATAACAACGAGAGGACTGAAAATTCTAAACCAGAAACTGAAACTAGAAAAACAGAAACTACGCAGCCGGCGTCAGGCCGTCTACTTCTAGGTATATTTCCTTGATGACTTCTTAAAAAATGCCCTCTAATAAGGTCAATTTTTACTTCCATTTTTTTCAGAATTCTCAATAAGCGCCTTGCTGAGGAATATTTGAGTAGAATAAAATTATCTCAAACGAAATGGAACACGTACTCAACCGCGTCTATGCTTCAACCTGTGGTGTGCTGGTGATTCTGGCCGGGCTCCACCTTCTGATCGCTTCCAAACTTCATAGAACATCCGAATTCAATTCGACGACGCCTGATGGTCTCACTTCTCCAAGTACCTATTCGAAAAAATAACAAATTAATTCAAACCATCCCACCGGAACGCAATGATTTTGTTTATCTTGCATCTAACAAAGTGATAACAGAGCCTACTTTAATTTTCTATTATTATTTACTTTTTGATTGATTTTTCGATTTGAATTCCAGCCAATTTTTATCTCTTACTAGGGAGGTCAGTGAGCGTGCCCCGAAGATTCCGAATGAGACCTATACAGTTTTCTCGAGCGTCGAGCGGGGATCACAGCAATATATTATAGACCCACTTACGCAACAGCAACTACCCTGCCCCACTACTGTTGTTCTTTGAAGCCAAAATGAGCCTTTTTAAACACATGAAACCAAACTTTTGCTGCACTAAGAAAGGCAATTGAAGGACCTACCATGGTGCGTAAGCCATTAACTGAGCTCTCTTCAACGCGTTGTTTCATGAGCTCGTGAAGGAAAGGCAGCTTAAGGTACCTACAATCAATATCGACTTTTTCTGCAATACCTGTAGTGCTGAACCAGGACAACTGTGGTATATGTAGCTCATAAATCAACCTACATAACGGTTATAAATGTGAGATTCCGAAACCCGTTTTGAAATTTTGGTGAGCGGTCAAACTGGGTGGCGGGAAACTCTTCCGACGACCTAGTAGTTTATTTTTGCTGAGCGCCAATGGGTGGTCCGAAAATCGCAGAAAAAAACCACCGCCCTTGAGAGGCGCTGAAGAGTCGCTAAGGAGAGAGGACATTCCCAGTGTGCCTCGGTGGCTCAGTGGTACAGCGGGGGATTGTCGTTAAGAGGGTCACGGGTTCGAATTCTGTTCCAAACTGTCCAGATCTCGTTCGGAATCTTTGGGGCATGCTCACTGACCTCCCTAGTTAGTCCAGTCAGTGCACTCACTTCCATTTTCCAATCATTCCCTGAGCAAGGTATATGCTCACGTGGGACAAACTTTGACCCTGTGCCTTGTTTGTCGTCATGGCGAACGTAAGGCGTAAAGGGAACAGCCGGCGTCGAAGACGGAAAGGGAGACCTCGTTCGGCGTAGGCATTTATCCTTGGAACCGCTTGACCTTTTTCGTGGTCCAACAGCGAAGCGGCATCTGAGTACGAAGCGGCCGTATGTTCAAACACTGCTACTGCTGAACAATTTTATTATCCGACCGACCTGACTACGATGAGCTTGTGTAGCACGAAGGAAGCAGAAGGAAAATGAAGTATCTAACACAACGGTGGTTTGCATTTATACCACTGATATGAATGGTATCACCACACGTTAGCAATACCAACATTGACATGTATTGGCTTGATAGAGGTAATCCTCTATAGGCCGAGGTCGCAAACGATCAGTTGTGTTCCGTTGCATGAACCGCGCCTGACGTCCAAATTTCTTAGAAGCATGACGATTACGCCTTCCTTCAATTTAAGGGCATGGGGAGGCAAACTCGCCGGACTTAAGCTGTTGAGGAATTCGGTAGTAAAATCGGTCTGTGCGGCGTCGTCGCTCATTTGTGATCTGATACCCGAATACTTCGGCAAGGAGGTCGCCGCTAAATTTTAACTCTGTAGGAAGCTTAATGCGTCCTCCATCGTCCTTCTCCACTTCCCCATTTTGAATGCTGAGGAGGAATTGGCGCCAACTGGGTCCAGATGTTGCAGCCCTCATGTTGTTCCTCAGACGGTGTTGTCGGAAGTGTGCCCAAAGGGCGGAGTTCTTCACGCTGTCGTCAAGGAGGTCGCCGCTAGATTTTGACTCTGTAGGAAGGTCAATGCGTCCTCCATCGTCCTCCTCCACTTCACCGTTTCGAATGCTGAGAAGGAATTGGAAGTTCTTCACGCTAGAGTCAACCATGGCGGCGTCACCTCCACGCTCAAAATAGGTAGTACTTGGCGGAAATCGCCGCCAAGAACGACGGTTATCCTGCAAAAGTCCGCGTTAATGCTCATGAGTTCTTTGAGAAGAACGTCGACGGCGTCCAGGGCAAATTTCGGGACCATATTCATTTCATCCCAAACGATCAGTTCAGATTCTCGTATCTGCCTAGCTTCGGGATTCGTTGTGTTCATCGAACAAGGTCTATTGTTGGACGCTACGTTTAGCTTACTACCGAATTTGTACTCAGAATGAAGCATCGGCGTTATTGTTATTTAAGGCCTGTTCCTATAGTTCGTTATCCACAGGAGGGCAATGAAACAGTGATGGCTGTGCAGAAGAGGACGGATGCTGTTTTATCACTGGTTTCAGCAGTTTTACTGTAGTTGGATATCCACAGTAGGACAATGAAAATGTTGGCTGAGCAGAAGAACCTTGGTGCTGTTTTATCACTGCTTCCCGTGGTTTATCACAGTTGGTAACTCCATTTCACTGATCGCGATTCGATCTCGTGGACCCCATGTTGCAGGCACCATGGCTTGGTTAGGGGTGCAGCGTAAATGCGCCAAAGAGCATTGTTTTTGATGAGTGTGAAAATTGCGTGTAAACAGCCGCGAGCGTGGCCTTCGAGGAGGGCCAGGGTGAGAAGCAAGCATTAGTGAGTGTCGGGAGGGAGTGCCCACAAGGGGTTACTCGATTATTATATACGGAACGGATGTTTCATAATTTCATTTTTCAGTTGACAGCTAAACAGATGGTCGAATTCCTGGGCCTAACAATTCGAACCAAACCCTCGTTAGGACATACTTATAAGTGCGATTTAGAGCCTTCACTCGAGAAAATCAACCACGAAAAAATCAATACCTGTCTTCCGTTCTATGAATTACTTGACATTTATGCGAAAATCAACGACTACAGATATACAGAATACAACGGATCCATATCACTGATAGCTGCCTATGCCTTTCCGGATCATTCTGTGATCACTTTTGAAACAAGGGACTGGAAGGGGTAGGTTGTTAACCAAAAATAAATGAATAAAATAACAGAAACAAGAGTAAATAAAGTTTCCAAGGCAGAAAGCATACTGCTGGTATTTGGATGAGGAAAAACGCCAAGTAGGACCTCCAGTGGAGACGAGAGTCGAGCCCGAGCATACGGCTTATTGTTGCCGACGCTTCGGGGCACACTATATGAGCATAAGCACCGACCGGACCCTTCCAATCAACAATTCTGTGCCGATTGTGGATCGAACAGAAAATGGTAAGCTTTTTATTCAATGTCAAGGTAATGAGTGTAAGGAAAAAAGTGCATTTCTGCCCGAGCATGGGCGCGACTCGTGCCCTGAGGGAAGAAAATCGGGCAGTTTTAAATTTGGGTCATGAATTTTCGTGGTAGGGGACAAGCGCAATTTTGCACTTTTTTGGGTTCTCAAGATGACTATCCGGAAGGTCTTGAACGAATGGGAACTTGAGGAAAGGTACAGTATCCAGACCTCTACTCACAGCTACATAACACCGTATTCAGAGTACCCTATGATACCTACACCTACTTTACCTTTGTTTACGTTTCAGCCCCCAAGTATCAACTCTCACACTGTCTGTCACCCTTACATGGAAACGGACCCAAATGGCTATTGTTCACGGAATTCGTTGAGCATTACAAGCTGATCGGCGTTGAGCATTTCTACGTATACGTAAAGGATATTGATGAATACTCCGCAAGGGTAAGATATCCGATTCACCAAGCTCAAAAATGAGAACCGAAGGTCGCTGTCAAGGTGTTAAACGACTATGTCAGAACTGGAGAGATAGAGACGACGTTTCTACGCACCAATGACCGACCAGGTGGCTTGTACCTGCGCGCCACTATTCGGGTAGGCTAAGGGATTTGCAATCGCTGTTAAGACAAAATATGAAAAAATGGAATAATATAGAATAATTTCGACTATTAAGGACTGTATCCATCGCAGTAGACATCATTCTCGATATGTCATAATCGGCGACCTCGACGAAAGAATCGTTCTCTCTGGAACAGAGACGCTCACCGGCTACGTTACGTAAGTTTACGCCACGCATACGTGACGCGACCGCGCGCGCCACAGCGCGTGACAGCTGCTTCAAATCGCCTTACACTTTCATAAAATCATAAATGACCGTTAGTCGGTTGTTATGCCACCGATGTCGCTCAGCGGCGGATTGCGTAACTGATACTATTCAGTACAAGACACGTGGTAGCAGATTTTCGTGGTACGTGGTAGCAGGAGTTTCTGTGTCAGTTGTCCCGCCGGCCGCCTGCGAGGCTTCGCTGACTGGGTGTCGTGCCGTTCCTCGGGTGTAACTTTGCAACACTCGCGCACTCACCCCCCCCTCTCTCGTCGCAGTGCATTGCACTGCGATGGCGATTCGGGCGTTCGCTCCACGTTCGCGTGAACGCAGTCCCTCGCGCTGGCGCTATGGCATAACAACCGTCTTACACGTTCACAAAAGCATGACCGCTAGGTGACTGTCATACCATCGCTCCCGTGAGCGATTGTGACAGGACGAGCACTGAGCGAACGGCCGAATCACTCCCCTCGGAGTGCGCGAGTGTTGCGAAATTTCGCCCGGGCACGACACCCAGGGCCGTATGCTCGTCTCACCCGAGATTGCTGGGAGATGGGGCAAGGTGAGGAGGCAGCCAGTAAGAGCACATGAAACACGGGCCGACTCCAATAATGCTAGCTGGCTCCTCCCCTTGCTCCATACCCAGCAATCTCGGGTGAGACGAGCATACGGCCCTCAGAGAGGCTTCGCGCGGGGCTGGCGGGACAAATGAACCAAACACGTCTGCTGTCACGGTGTCTGATACTGAAGTTGCGCAATCCTTCGCTGAGCGAAATCGATGGCATGACAGCCGCCTTAGGTTTCTTACTACACTTATACCTAGGAGGGCACGTTTCGTGCTTAGTAAAGATGTTTATTTCAGCACTGGCAGCTTAATAGTTGTTTCAGAAACGTGATGACACTTCATCCCAACGTAGCATCACTAAGATTCAAAGCACGCTACGTTGTTTGCACTGGACACCTGCCAGTTTATTATAACGTAAGTGATGATGTTTAGATATTTTCGGCAGTAAAGCGGACGGCGAACGAATAATTGTTGCAAATGCCTCAGGGCACACCATATAAGCATAAGCACCAACGCGACCCTTCCAATCAATAATTCTATGCGAACTGTAGATTGAACCTAAATGGTAGGCTCCTACTGAGAAGCAAATATCGAGAAAAATTGTTATATTGGGGCCAGCGGCTGTAAGAAGTCAGCGTCTTTGCTTCCCACACATAAGGATGGATATTTCAGCTAGCCCGGGCGAGGATCGATCGCTCGGCCGTGTGAGTTTCAGAAGAGCCTCTTACCAACGTATTTTACCACGCGCTACCAACATACCCGTAATTGATCGGGGTTAAAAATGTAGAACAAGAAGTAGCGTTCTTAGAATTGCAGGGAGACGAAACTCTGAACCAGCACCTTCCAACGCTAGTCTATCACAACACCACTCCGGCTCAACCGATATTCGGAGACAAGCGCATTGTGGACCCAACAGCGGTAGTTTTTCTCGAATCATTTTTCAAAATCGATAATGTTTTATCAGGGCTATATTCGCACTGCAGGTAATGGAAATGGGAGTCCACAGGACTCGTCTCTTGTTCTCAAATTACGAAACGTTCTTCGTGCCCGTCGCGGATGCGTTTATACGGTAAGCCTTTGCTGCATGTTCAATCTAGCTCCAATCGTTCTAATAAATAAAAAAGAACGAAACTTTATCAGTTCGGAAATTCGGTTGATTGAAGCCCATGTACTGATTTGGCTCCATTCGTTTTCCCCTTAGCGACCTTAGTTCTGAGATTTCTCAAATTGCACTTTCAAATTTCGCTGATGGAATATAGTGCAACAGCATACAGTGATACACTGAATTCAAGGGGCAAGCATGATATAGTGGTGAGAGGCGCTAGTGGCGCTCGAGGGACCGATCTCTGGCCGGGCTAATCGAAACTTCTATCCCTCCCGGGTTGGGTGAATTGGAACCAGACTTGTCTGGGAAGGTGAAGACACTGAGTGGGTATAGCGGCTGGCTTTGAATTCTGAATGGTGGAAGAATGCGTGGAGCGTCCTAAGGGGACTGAACAACGCTGACACCTTTACCTTTTTATGCGGAACTTAGTTCGACCGAAGCGTAATGTACCCCGATTTGCGTTCGTGAATAAGGGCTCTGATCTATTCACCGATCTACATTTGCTGTAAGTGGTGTCAGCTTCGGAATTTTTTGGAATTTCTCAAACATTACGACTGAATTTCTCATGCATGATCTAGGCATTCAGGCATATGCGCTATCCTGATCGTTGGACTGAAAGGGAGCTGCCGACGATTTTATCGTACGGAAAAATGGAGACAACGAATTATCCAGAACATCTAATGCCTGTGTTATACCAGCGTGTGAAGGAGCGACTAGATAGAGTGTACCTTGTGAACAGCACCACAACACAACGGCTCTTGGCGGCAACTATTTCAACCCCATAGTCGACATTTCTGTGCTTTCTGGTGTTTCTGCATTTCTAAACAATAAAAAAAGTCGATCGAAATTCAAAGAAGCTAGCAGACATCACCACCGTCGATCAAAATGCCTCTCATGAAGGCTCTATCGGTGTATGAGACGTTTTCGTATCGGATATCACATATTTCCTCCTTACCCCTCTCTATGTCCTGTCTTCTTCCTTTTCTCCTCTTTCTACCTACAGATCGTTGACTAACCAAATTCCACAATGCTCTTAAAATTTTACTATAAGAGCTAGCCCTATTCGCCCAGAAATATCATCGTCGTCCATTCATGAGATGATGTAGACTGTCCACTGACGTCGCGCCGCACATCCCTTTTTCATTCAGAATCGTAGAGCAAGGATGAGTGCATGTTGGGCTATACAATGACTTTCGGGGCCAGCCACTATACCAAGTCTGGTCCTGGAGGGATGGAAAACTTGGTTAGTTCGGGGCGGCATCGCTCACTGACCATGCGGGTGTCAGTAGCGCCTCTTACCACTGCACCACGCGAGGACACTATAAACACCCGATGATTAATTCTGTGATTTTACTAGAGAAATTCAGGTGCCCCTCTCTAGTCTATTTGATTCACGAAATGAGCTGATAGACAATTTTTCCTTGGAAATTTGTTCAAGACATTTTCTCGAGTTTTTTAAAAATTTTCTGTCGCAGTCCTCAGACGTTGCTGATCTTGCAGATTTGTTCAGAAAATAGATTCTCTGCAAGATAAAAAGGTCAAGAACAACAGAAATTTGAACCCGTAACCGAGCCGACGTCAAGCAGTCAGTCAGTGTCATTTTTCACTCGCTGGACAAGATGCAATATATGTAGAACAATTAGATTTTTCTCTGATACGATTATTTTGATGTCAGCCTGGTCCAAACCTACAGTAAACTTACAGTGCTCCAACATTGTCACCTGCTCGTCCAATCAGCTTAGGGGTTTAGTGGACGTACATAACCAGTCCTCTTTATAGTGGCTGTGAAGAAAGCAGGTCATCCAAACGTTACCGTAACCATTTCGGGTGTAAGGGTATCTTCATGGATTTCACATAATAAACGAATTCCTTCTCCTTGTAGCCGTTCAACTTTTTTTTTAGTTTAGTGTTCTTTAGTATATACCTGTTTCTTGTCCTACTAACCACATCCGCTTTATGCACGCGGAACTAGAAAAAAAATAAATGAGTAAATAAATAAATAAGTTGATCTGCTATCGTGAGACCGTCACCAGTGCTTTAATCAAAGAGATACGAATTATTTTACGCTGTTTGTTTCTTGCTTTCGCCCTTACCGACCTACATTTGAATGAAATAGATAAACAATTTTAGACAATCAAAAAATATTCAAAGGCTAACGGGACACGTACTCAACCGGTTCTATGCTTTCTGCTGTGCTGTGCTGATGATTCGAGGAACAGTCCACATTATGACTGCTTCGAAAGTTTCCGGGACAACCGTATTCAGTCCAATGATTGGTTGAGTGTTTCAGTTTTGATAACCCTTTTAATAACCTATATACAGGTAAAGGTAAAGTAAAGGTATCGGCGCTAACCAGTCTCCTAAGTACGCGCCACGCATTCGTGTTCCATTCAGAATCGTATGAGCACGGTGAATGCGTATTTGGCATAAACAATGACCTGCGGGTAAAGGTAAAGGTAAAGGTAAAGGTGTCGGTGTTGATCAGTCCCCTAAGGACGCGCCGCCGCATTCGTGTTCAATTCAGAATCGTAGAGGCAAGGTGAATGCGTGTTTGGCCTATACAACCTGCGGGTGCCAGCCGTTATTCTAGGTCAAAGTATTTACCTTCTCAGACAAGTCTGCTATCAATCACCTCGATACCAGTTGGATGGAAGGCTTGGTTAGTCCGGCTGGGATCGATCGCTCAACTGTACGCGTGTCGGTAGCGCCTCTTACCACTATACCACGCGGGCCCTTCGACACCTACAGCATTAAGGAACCTTTACCTTTATTTATTGTCATTGAAAATTATCTAGTGGCTACGTCCACCCATCAATAGTTGAATGAGCCTCGGGCAGCGTCTCTACACTCCAAAGAGCCCATGCCATATGTTCAATAAGAGCCTTGAAGGAAAGACTCGCATGAGAACAGATTATTCTGACTACTTCAATAACATCAGAACTTGAAAATACTGAAAAAAGATGTGATTTAGGAGCTTTTCCAGAACAAATCAGCTCCTGTCTGCCCTTCCATGATTTCCTTGAAATCCATGCGAAAATCATCGACTTAAACTATAGAGAGCACAACGGATCCATATCACTAATGGCTGCCTACGCTTTTCCGGACTACTCAGCTATCACATTTGAAACAAACTACTGCAAGGGGTCGGTTGCAGACGGAAATGGAAAGGAATTTCAGCGAGAACAATTTTAAAACCACTTTTTCAGTCAGAAAGTGTACTGCTGGTATCTGGATGAGGAGAAACGCCAAATTGGTTTACCAGTGGAGAAAGTGGTAGAGCCCCAGTATACGGCTTTTTGTTTTTTTGAATTATTTATTTATTATTCATTTATTTATTTATTCATCTATTTATTTACATGCACTCTTTCATAGAGGTGCAGAAGGATGGGTAGTGGATCAATCGACAGGGAAACTCGATCAAAGAAAAAACGAAAAATAAAATGGAACGAAACTCAACGGGCTAATACTGCAGAAAAAAATCATCGGTTTTTTCCTTTTTGAGCGACTAGCGGCTTAACTACGTTGATTTTTTCCGAGGTAAGGTAAAATATTGGTAATTAAAAATTTAAAAAATGCCCCTAAAAATCTGTACAGAGTTCCTGTTGCTTCATTTGCAAAAATCGCTAAGAAAACTAGCAGCTTTAAAATTCCAAGCTCAATTCTTTCAGTCCTTTTTTTCGTGTTTTTACCTTGCGGAATTTTGTAGTATCGATTCGAAGCAAGAGTTTTCAAACCGAGTCGTTCAAATAAAGAAAAAATGGGGGTGCACCCATTTTTTCTGGATGCAGCGTATTCAACCCATTTCTATGTAAATGACCTCGATAAATTTACAGATGTATAAACTTATTTTAATTTGCGAGTGGGCGCGTGTGTAGAGTGATAAGAGGAGCTACTAAAACCCGCACAGTCGAGTGATCGATCCACGCCCAGGCTAGCCAAGCCTTCCATCCCTTTGGAATCGGGTGAATTGGATTCCGCTCTGGAAGAAGGAGGGTAGTCCACGTCTGCTGTCTCACACTATGAAAGGGTTTGAGCGTGTAATTGACGGACGAATCCGAGACGTCGTTGAATTATCCGTGAATCAATGCGGCTTTGTTGCCAACTGTAGCACCACCGATGCCATCCATGCGGCTCGACTTCCAGTAGAAAAGCACACGGAGAAGCAAAGACCTCTGCATCTTGCCTTACTGGACCTAGAAAAGGCGTTTGACCGCGTGCCGCATGAGGTGATCTGGTACGCACTACGGAAACAGCTCGTTCCTGAAAAGCTTATAAATTTGGTACGGATATTGTATGCCGACCCGAGGAGCAGAGTCCGGGCATCTGCTGGAAATGCGTCGGAATTTCCAATATCGGTTGGAGTCCACCAAGGATCGCCACTCTCTCCTCTCCTCTTCATTGTTGTTATGGATGCCGTGACGAAGGATCCGCAAAGACCTGTCCCATGGACTTTGCTTTATGCAGACGATGTAATGCTTGCGTCCGACGACAAGAATGAGCTCGAAGTGCTAGTGCGAGCGTGGAGTAATCGACTGGCGCAGTTCGGTCTTCGCCTCAATGTAAGGAAGACGGAGTACCTTTCGACCGAGGTGAATGACCCTGGTACAATTGCGATCGAAGGAACAGAACTTGTAAGGGTCAGCACCTTCAAATATCTCGGTTCAACGATAGCCTGCGATGGAGACCTCAGCGGCGAGGTGGACGCTCGAGTAAGCAGCGCTCGGACGAAGTGGCGTGCGTCCACCGGCGTACTTTGCGACAGAAAAATACCGGAGCGATTGAAGTCGAAGATCTAACGGACAGTCGTACGGCCGGGTGCTCTGTACGGAGCTGAGTACTGGCCTGCCACCAAAGAAGTCGAGCGCCGCCTCAGCGCGATGGAAATGAAAATGCTGAGGTGGATAGTAGGCGTAACACGACTCGATCGCAAAACTAACGCTGAGATAAGGGAAAGGTTTGGGGTGGCTCCAATACCCGACAAACTTCGCGAGTCCCGTCTGAGGTGGTACGGGCACGTGCTCCGAGCAAGTGACGACACGGTATGCAAGATTGGACTCGGTCTCTACATACAAGGTACAAGACCGAGGGGACGTCCGAAGCAGCGTTGGCTGGATACGGTACACGTGGGCCTGAAGGCGTAAAGAATTCATCCAGACCACGCGCGAGATAGAGCGGTATGGCGTCAGAGAATTGGTAAAGCGGACCCTGCTTCAAAGCGGAACAAACGCTAAAGAAGAATAAGAAGATCTAACACTCATTATTACTAAAACTCAAACAGGGGTAAAGGGTGAAGAGCCCGGTGTTGACCATCTTCAAGAATGCGCCACGCATTCGTATGCCATTCAGAATAGCATAGACATGGTGAATGCGTCTTTGACCTATGACCATTGATTTCCTTGGACAAGCCGCTTTACCTAGTCAGTGTCTTTACCTTCCCAGAACAGTCTGGCATCAATTTACCCGACCTCAGAGGAATGAAAGACTTGGTTAGCTCGGGCGGGGATCGATCGCTCAATTGTGTAGGTGGAAGTAGCGCCTCTTACCACTGCGCCACACTCGCGAAAATTCAAATATTATAACTGAAACTTAACATTAATTGATCGCGTTTTCAGGAATATTCGCAAACCCAACGGTAACTGGGCCGCAACAAGCTATGGAGGATCATATTATATTCAACGGCAAAAAGGAGAATACGAATTATCCAGAGCATCTAATGCCTATTTTATACCAGCGGATAAAGGAGAGACTAGAAAAAGTAAACACTGTAAATCGAAAGTCTTCCTCGGTACCATAAGAGTTTAAACAGTTCGAAAAATTGCAAAATTTACACTTAATTTCTGAATACTGTGCCATTTGTTTTTAGACCATTTTACCATAATTCCTAACAATTTTACAGCCATAATTTTTTAACTACCCTTAATACGATGTCTACTGCACGAGAGACCTTTAGGTTTACTGAACATGTACAGTGGCGGCAATATATTTACAGACGCCTGCCCTCTGCGTGGTTTTTTGGCCATAACTTTGGAACCAGAGGAGTATAAGAAATACTGAGCACGTATTTAGAATCCTCGAAAAATTCTCTACAAAACGCATTAAATTGCATTCAACGTCTCTTTGAAATTGTAGAAAAAAATCGAGTGGAAATAAATAGGTCATGAGATTGTAAATGGTAAACACATTCTCAAAATCACGATAAACTACAATGCATCATCAAAACATGTCTATTATAAAAGAACAAGTCAATATTCAGTAAGATAGCCCTTGCTCTTGATCACAGCGGAACAGTTCGGTTTCACATTGAGTCGACGAACTTCATACATCGCTCCACAGGAATAGCACTCCACGTTTCCGTGATGATTGCTTCCAGCTCGTGGAGATTCTGTGGCTTCTAGCGCTTTCATTCTGAATCCTATCGAACATCTCCTGAATGACGTGGGTGGAGTTTTGAAGCGCTTGAAGCCATGAAATCTTGACGAGTTGGAAGCAATCATCAAGGAAACGTGGAGTGCTATTCCTGTGGAGCGATGTATGAAGTTCGTCGACTCAATGCGGAACCGTTTGGCTGTGATCAACAGCAAGGGCTATCCTACTAAATATTCACTTGTTGTTTTATAATAAACATGTTTCGATGATGCATTGTAGTTTATTGTGATTTTGAGAATGTTTTTACCATTTACTATCTCATGACCAATTTATTTCCACTCGATTTTTTTCTACAATTTCGAAGAGACGTACAATGCAATTTAGTGCGTCTTGTAGAAAATTTTTCGAGGATTCTAAATACGTGCTCAGTATTTCTAACACTCCTCTGGTTCCAAAGTTATGGCCAAAAAACCGCGCAGAGGGCAGGCGTCTGTAAATATATTGCCGCCACTGTATATCAATGAACTAAATAATATATAATATTCTTAGAAATGAATGCCACTTTGAGGAATGCCTCTGTGAGAAGGTAAGGTATTATGGTCGGCTTCCAACCTTTCCACCTCACAACAAGTCCTCTCTCCCTCTCCTTTCCTTTTTCATCGTTCTCTACTGCTTCTAACTTACTTGTCGATTCGCTCATAATGAAGTTTTTTATTCCAAAATTGTAGTCAACAGGTTACGGTAGAATACGGTAGACAAAGCCGAAGAGTTACCAGACGACCTTCCGAGGGATGAGAAGAAATTGTCCACTTCGAAAATTGCCAAAAAAACAAGGGCAATGCAATAACTATATATGCCCCACCACTGCAGATGGACCTCATTCCGTACAGAGCTTTAAAAAGGTAAACAGTAGAACACAGGTAAAATGGAAAAGCATGATCGAAAGACACAGTTCAAACCTTTATCCCGCACTGGATTCTTGAAAAACTACAAATCCAAAAAAGTTAATAAGAAATTACACCATCCATTACTATTCTACTGTTCTTTACTGTTACTGTTCCAGAACGGCTGATTCTCGCTGTCGTCACAGCCGCCTCCGACCAACAAGCTGGATGACGATCGCGAGACAACGAAGCGAATGGAACTCGTGTTGGGGCCCGCACGTTCAGTGAAGCCGGGCCATCTAAGTATCTAAGTAAGTAAGTAATTACACCATCAATCGAATTAAGCAAGCTCTCCATCTCTTTGGGGTTGGGTAGATTGGTACCAGACTTGTCTAAGGAAGGTAGAGACATTGATTTCGTATAGAGGCCGGCCCCACAAGTGATTGAATAGGTCAAATACGCATTCACCATGCCTGTACGATTCTGAATGGAAGGCAAGCGCACGGCGCACCCTTCGAGGGCTGACGCCTTTACCTTTACCTTCACCCTTGCCTTACTCCCGAACATGACCCTTTGTAAAAAAAAAACTAAAAACCCGAACTGAAGAATTCCTCGAAACGGAATAGCCAAATCGAAAAATTCATGCAGTTTTTGAACGAATTCCAGGCATATTGATCGGAACAGGTTTTCAGCTGGCTGCCGACACAATTTTCGAAAGAAAAAGTAGATTCCATGAAAGATGAGAAAGGGATTGAAAATAGCGAGGATGAAAATCGATAAGAATCGATAAAAATCTTCGCACGAAGAGCTATGTGTGACGACGCACAGCCAGTGGTATTATCTTTCTTGTTCACCCACACGTTTGAGTGATTTTCTTCAGAAAAGCTTCTATTTTTCAATAACAGCCCCACAATTTAATTAACATTTTCAGAAGAAATCTTGGAATGTGGTCGTCACCTACAAACGGTTACTATATCTCTGCTTTTCACTACGGAACGCTAGTGCTTTTCGTCGAGACTGCCCTTTTCGTGGCAGTTTCCACAGCCGAGACGGCACCGATGTCTACAGGTAGGGTAGGTGACATATTCGAGCACCTTTTTCGGAACGAATACAATTCAAATCAAAAAGCTAAGGCAACAGGTGTCAGCGTAGATTAGTGCCCTTAGGGTGTACGGATGGACAAGAAATATGTATCTAAAGACTACAAAAAAACTGCGCCAATATCAAGGAACAGATCGACCGGAGGAGGACAGGTAAAGGTCAAACGTAAACACGGCGGTGTTGATCAGTCCCTTCAAGAGGCGCCGCGCATTCGTGTTTCATTTAAGTAGAAACGCAAAAGCATGGTGAATGGCCTATTTGGCCTACACAATGACTTGTGAGGGTCAACCACTATACCAAGTTAGTGTCTTTACCTTCCCGGAAAAAAGTCTTGCACCAAATCACCCAACCTCGGAAGGATGGGAGTCTTGTTTAGCGCTGGCCGGTATTGATCGCTCAACCGCGCGGATATCAGTAGCACTTCTAACCAGTGCACCATGCGAACCCTCAATCCGTATTAATTGATCTTTTATGACTGCGTTCCTGTTGAGGGCTCCGGATATACATAGTAGAGGTAGATGTAACGGCACTACTAGGAACATGGCAAAATAGCGATTCAGGCGATTATTGAACCCGCGTCTCCGGCCTATATTGGGCATCGCGATGTTAGACCACTACACCACCGGGCCGACGGCTCTCGTGTTCAATTAACACGTTGACGACAGCGCCTCTTTCGCGTGTCTGGCGCGTGGGACCAACCGATTTTCTAGCGCGCCGAGGCTGTGGCATAATGCCGGCATACTGCGATTTTTTTCAAAATGAAAGTGAATAGTAAATCCCGAAGACTAAAAAAGTAATACCGGGGATTGTGACTATTCCCTTTTTTGCAGTGAAAACAGAAGAATAACAGCTGGAAGCTTTTAGAATGTCCTTTTTCCCTATCCAGGTTAAAAGGAAATTGTTATTTGCTTATTGTTCATTATTTGTTTATTCTAACAGTCAATATTTGTTTGTATTTATGTGTTTGTTTCAGTAACCGGTTTTTGTTTGCTTATTATTTATTTATTTGTTTATGCTTATTTGCTTTATGCTTATTTATTTGTTTCTTGCATAACCGTTATTTGTTTTTTCTTGTAAATAAAACTAGTGCACAATCAAAAATTCCAGTAAATCAGAAGCTAAGAATCATTTTCATGGACCACGCTTCCTATAACAATGTGCAAAGGTCTACTAAAAAGGAGCACAAAAACATCCTTCGAAATTCCGAAATGTACCGAGAAAAATGCAATACAAGACTGTGGCGCGGCGTTGCACCACACGGTCCCACGCGGTCGCTTGAGCGTGGCGCAGCATTGCGCCACACTGTCGTCAACGTGTTAAGCTGAAAGCATTTTTAGTGAAATTCAAGGACCCATAAAACACAGTAAGAAAGTATAATTTGAGGTGATAACCAAAAACGCTCACATAAAACAAATCAATACCTACTTATATCTGTCAACTTGATAGGCGAAGGTGATAGTACCCTGAAAATGAATCAGACTTTTGAAATAATTTTCAAAAATAAATAGGTTTTGCGCACAAAATTGCTCACAGAAAAAGTTCCAGCCGGAAACCGTGGACTCGAAAAGGCCAGTGATTGTATTCCGTTCTACGATCTGCTACAATACGGTATCGAAGACGGCAGAGGACGTACAGATGACAGGCCAAGCAGCCTCTTCGCGATCGCCGCCTATGGGTATCCTACCTATTCGGTTGTAACCACAGCAACCAGTGGCTGGTTCGGATAAGCCTTAACCAAGTCTTACCAAATCCCATGAATTGAGAGTAAGTATACCGATAGAAGGTGAGATAACCACCAAAATTACACCGATTGTAGGTGAATCATTAAGAGGAACGCGCCATCCTACCTCTATGCTCATCACTGTTGGTCGCGGGAGCATAGGTGGTGACCCAAAATGGTATACTTATACCCGTTGACGGGGTCTATAACCTCGACCTGAGGCGAGAGTTACCGCGTACTCTGCGTCTCTAACCTGTCTATCAATCCTACTCTATCTGCTGAATATGAACAGTCTATAACGTTAGAGCAGTCCACAATGTAATGAGAGAAACTCGATATGAAAACAGAAGTAAAGTGACCGAGCAAAAATAGGAAAAAATAGTCGGCGACCGTCCGTGGGCACAGTAACGGAGCACATGCGCCTGTTTTGCTGCACGAATCATAACAAAAGTCGTGGGACCCACCTCATCCGAAGTGACATCGACAAATACAAAGACTTTGTAGATTGGCCGATCCTCGCCTGAACGGTGACACTGCCGCATCCTCTGCCTCTCTGCACCTCTTTTCTGTATCGACAGGCCGTTGAGTGGATGTATATCTCTGAAACAAAGCGTCTGAGGACTTTAACGAGACGCAGACATCGTTTTCAGCAGAAAAGTATACTGCTGGTACAAGGACAGAGACGGAATGTCGCTCGGTGATCAGGCGGAAAGCGCCGTCTACCCGGAATACGCAGTGCATTGCTGCAAACGCCCTCAGGCAATCTATTTGGGTATCAGCGAAGAGGAAATTCCACCGATCAGCTATGTTCCGATCACCGACAGAACTGCCAAAGGTGAGTCGACGATTTCAGGGTCAATCCCAGTTGAGAATTAACCCGTGGAAATCAGAAGCAGAAGAAATTCTTGTAGTCGTCTCCAATTCGTCCCGGTTTGAGAACGAGAATTCAACCCCAGTGTGATACCCAAAGGAACGGGTAATGAGTTGCAGAGGCGAAATACAAGCTCTCCCACTGTCTCACTCTGCCGGCTGGGGAGAGGGCGGTCTGGCTGCTGCTCGCCGAGTTGGTCGAATACTACAAAGTTCTCGGCGTCGAGTATTTTTACATCTACGTCGAAGATATCGATGACTATTCACAAAAGGTCAGTTGAATAAAAGGTGAAGGGTAGGTGAACGGTTGAAATTTTCAAATAACGCTCTAGTTTTCAAGGTCTTGAAAAGCTACGTTGAAAGCAACGACGCCGAGGTGATACGCTTCCCAACAGACAACGACGTCGACTTTCAGTTTGTAGCCATGCAGGTACGGTCACAAACAGAACTTCGGAATGTTATATAGCATACCCTGAGTAAAAAAGAACCAAAAGAAAACCAAAAATAAAAATCGAGCTTCAAGGAATGCCTCTATCGAAGTCGACAGCATTCTCGTTGGGTGGCATTCGGCGACATCAACGATCGATTTTCAATGCGTGGCCGCGCGATTCTACTCGATGTTGTTTAGTGAGATCAGAAATAATTATAATAATTTTACATTTGTAAAAAAAATTAAATGAAAATTTCAGTGACGCGGCTGCTTCGAACGATAGCGTAGCCGCGCTCCGATTCCAATCCAATTACGAATTTCAGAAGTGGTCCCCTCCTTCGGAATACAAGGTAAGCCGAAGGGGCCGACCTTCGACTCAATAAATGCTTCCAAATTCAGTAGTTTTGAATATAATATTCGCTTTAAAATATATCGAAGGAATCTGCTGTACTAAAAGCTAAAAGGTAAAGGTGTAGGCGTTTAACAGTTCCCTAAGTGCGCGCCATGCCTCCGTCTCCCATTCAGAATCGTAGGGGCATGGTAAGTGCTTGATTGGCCTATACACCCCAGTGCAAAATTAAAGGTTCACCCTACGAATTGTCCATAACTATTCAAACAACCTATTGAGGGGATCTAGTAACATTACTCTCATATTCCTCACCATCGAAAACCTAGATATTAAAATTCTGGGCGGGATGTAATATCATTGTAAGATACTACAATTTTTTATTGAAAAATCAGAGATAATGACCGGTGCAAAATTATCACTTCCTTCAAAAGCTGTCTGTTTTTAGAAATATGAACATTCACGTTAAGTTTAGTACTTTGTTGCATTACCTTTGTGATAAACAACATCAAACATTTTATGTGTCATATTTCGAATGAGATTGTCAAGAACAATTTGTTCTACATGAGCCCAAGCATCACGAATCTCCAGATCAAAAACCGAGGTGTAAGTGGTGCCGTTCTTGTAAACATTGTGACCTGTGAACAAGAATGCCCCACTAATTTTCCATCGGGTTCCGATCTGGAGAACAATTGGGCCACGCTAAAAGTTGGATTCTATTGAAATCGAAACAACACGCAGTTGACCTCGACGCGTGTGTGGGAGCATTGTTTTGTTGGGAGATAAGATTGTGCTAATGAAATCTTCTCAAATAAGGGAGAAGGTGTTTTTTTTGCACATTCTGATAATCTTCGCTGTCCATATTACATGAGACAAGCTCCAAAGCAACAAGTCCATATCCGGAAAATGCTGCCCAGACCATAACACTTCCATCGCCAAAGCTGCGTCTAGAGAATACTCGTTTCTCCTTTTATAGATCTCTCCAGTAATGCTTGTAGCCATAGAGCCCATCGAGGTTCCACTTGTTCTCATGGGAAAACATCACATAAAAACTAGAGATGCTTTTCTACGCCCACGACTTATGGACAAATCGCGGGGTGGACCTATAATTTTGCACCGGGGTGTACTATGACCTGTGAAAGCCAGTCGCTATACCAGGTTAGGGACACACCCACTCAGACAGGTCTGGTACCAGTCCACCTGATCCCGGAGCAGGGTCAAGCTTGAGGTTCGAGAATCGAAGCTGGGGGTCGTATTTGGCTTGCGTCGAGTGGGGGGTCGTATCGAAGGGGTCGTTTTTTGGGAGTGTAGAAAATCGGTACTCCAGTTGTGCGCAGCATTATTTTTCCCAATCTTATTATTCATTTCCACTCAAACATTTATTTATTTTTGTTTATTTTCCGACTATTGCAGTCATATGAAAAATTTTGCTTTTGTACAAGTGTAAATCAGAATTAGCATATTTGTGGAAAAAGAAAACTATCAGTTCTTCACCCATTTTATTTTTTGAAATGCAAGAAGAAGATGTGGACCAAAGCTGAGAGAAACCGTATGCATCCGTATGGTTTTATAACAACCAAAAAGATAACGCTTACGTTTTACAACACACAAGGAAATTCAAGCATTATATAAGCGCCCTGATTGTTAATAAATAATTTAACTATCGAACGCTCACTTTTACGAACTCTGAAAGGAGCAAACAAATATCTTTAGGAGAGAAATGGACGAAGAATGATCGGCGAAACGATGGAAGCATCTTCTACTACAAATGGAAGGATAGAAATGGAGTTCAAGAAAGCGACCGATCTTGAATTAGCACTTAATAAAAATTTTACGGACGTATTCCATACATATCAAACAATACTACACAAAATATCAGCATTTTTTACAATTAAAACGCGATCGATTTCGTTTCGTTGTCCTTCGGTAGCAGTGGCAGTGGAAGAGTTGGATATTTTTCAGGATGGACTGAACATATCGCACTGAAACTCCACATAATATAAATCTGAGTTCTCTCTTAACATTGGTTTAAAAATCAGACTCGAAAATCACGTTCTTCTTGGTGAACACGGCAGGTTCGATTTAGCTTCGATTTTCGTCTGAAATCGAAGCGAAATCGAACCTACCCTGTTTACCAAGAAGAACGTCATTTTCAGGAACAGTTTTTTATAGAAAGATAGCACAAATCCTCTAGTTTCATATGCTGTTTACCTTTTGATGAAATTCCAAAACCTGACAGAGGTATAACTGTTTAATTGACATCACTGCTGATTCAGTGGCGCACAAGGCACGGCGATCGATTTCGCCGCGTTGTTCTTCGGTAGCAGTGGCAGTGGAGAATTTAAATATTTTTCGGGAACAACTGAACGTATTGCAACGAAACTTCACATACTACAAATACGAGTTTTCTCATAACACTGGTGTAAAAATCAGATTCGAATATATAACTTTCTTCCTGGTGAACAGGGTAAGTTCGTTTTAGCTTCGATTTTCGCCTGAAATCGAAACAAAATCGAACCTACCCTGTTCACCAGGAACCAAGTCATATTTGAGTCTGATTTTTACACCGATGATTAGGAAAAACTCGAGTTAATATTATGTAAAGTTCAATTGCGATACGTTCAGTCGTTCCTGAAGAATATCCAATTTTTCCACTGCTATTGCTACCGAAGAACAACGCGGCGAAATCGGTCGCCTTGCCTCGTGCGGCACTGAATCAGCAGTGATGTCAGTTAAACAGTTCTAGCTCTGTAAGTTTTTAGAGTTTTATCAAACTGTAAACGGTGTTTGAAACTAGAGGACTTAAGCTATCTTCCTTTAGAAAACTGTTCCTGAAAATCACGTTCTTCTTGGTGAACAGGGTAGGTTCGATTTTGCTTCGATTTCAGACGAAAATCAAAGCTAAATCAAACCTACCGTGTTCACCGAGAAGAACGTGATTTCCGAGTCTGATTTTTACACCAATGTTAAGAGAGAACTCAAATTTATGTTATGTGGAGTTTTATTACGATACGTCTAGTCCATCCTGAAAATATCCAAATTTCCACTGCCACTGCTACCGAAGAGCAACGCGGCGAAATTGATCGCGTTTTAATTGTAAAAAAATGCTGATATTTTGCGTAGTATTGTTTGATATGTATGGAATACGTCCGTAAAATTTTTATTAAGTGCTAATTCAAGAACGGTCGCTTTCTTGACCTCCATTTCTATCCTTCCATTTGTAGTAGAAGATGCTTCCATCGTTTCGTCGATCATTCTTCGTCCATTTGTCCCCTAAAAATATTTGTGTGATCCTTTCAGAGTACAAAAAAGTGAGTGTTCATTACAAAATATTTGCTCTCAGATCAAGCCTATGGAGCAAGGGGGACCGTACTGAGACCTGCACTAACAGAGGGGGTCGTAAATTTTTTGCAGAAATCGAACCTCACGCTTGAGCCTGCCCTGGAGGGATGAAAAGCTTGATTAGCCCGGGCCATGATCGATTGCTCGATCATGCGGGTGACAGCAGCGCTTCATACTACCACACCATGTGGGCACTATCTAGTGTGCTAAACTGATCGGAAACTATGCACAGATAGAAAGATCGATACTACCTTTACATTCAACTGCAACATGTAATATAAAAATAATATTTAAATATACAAAATTATATTCGAGTGAAGAACGAGAGGGCTTTAATGAGGTTCTTTCATGTCTCCTCTAGATCGTTAGGCACGGCCGTGGGTGTCGATTACAGTGTGTAGTGTGTACTGCACATTTATACGATACGAGGTCGATAGAGTGCTCAAGGCTAAAGAATAAGCCGAAAACCCTCATAAACTGGACACGTCAAAATACCGTAATCGTAAGGTTGCAGATCAGACTCTAGCCATCCTCGTGTTTGAGTGGGCCTTATAGTGATAAGTAATGATATTGAATTTTGGAATCTTGGAACGCTTCCAAAAGTTGAAGAGTTAGACCAGTGCTTGTTTTAATGCGATAAACTGGAAGTGATTCTTAAACTGTCAATATATGATGGCGGTTATGTCACTGCATTGCTGTGATTGACTATTAAGGATGATTATGCCGAACAGCCACTGTTGCAGCAGAACTTATGTACCTAATTTGTGGAATATCAGGTAGCGTTCCTGCTGCAGGTGTTTATTTTTACAACGTAAGCTGAATCGGGAGGGATGCGTAGCTGAACATGATGTTTTTCAACGTCTCCATCTCCCTATCGTTGATAAAAGTATACTTGCCGCGAACATGGGAGTCATGCTAATATTATAATAGGAACAGAGTACCCAACTATGGATACAGTCTACAAAAGCTTTCTCGGCACTTGTTAAAAGTTCCAACTCCACCGACCAGGCTCGGGTCAAAAATTTAGTCTTCGCTGAAACCTCGGTTATAGGTGTTTTCTGGTGTGCTGATCTTGACTCTTCTTCTTCTTTAGCGTCTTTCCCGCTCCGGAGCAGGGTCCGCTCTGCCAAAAAAGATCTATCATACTCCTGGTCCGGATGAACTCCCACTGTCTTTAGATCGGCATGTATCGTGTCCAGCCAGCGTTGCTTCGGACGTCCTCTTGGTCCTGTTCCTGGTACGTCGAGAGCGAGTCCTATCTTACGCACGGTGTCATCGCTTGCCCGAAGCACGTGCCCGTACCACCTCAAACGAGTTTCACGAAGCTATTCAGCGATTGGGACCACACCAAATCTTTCCCTTATGTCAGCGTTCGTTATGTGGTCTAGCCGTGTAACGCCAGCCATCCATCTCAACATTTTCATCTCCATGACGCTGAGGCGGCTCTCAACTTCTTTCGTAGCAGGCCAGCACTCGGCTCCATACAGAGCAACCGGTCTTACTACCGTACGGTAGATTTTCGATCTCAGTCGCTCCGGCATTTTCCGATCGCAGAGTACACCTGTCGCCGCGCGCCACTTAAGCCAAGCGCTGCTGACTCGGGTGTTCGCTTCACAGCAGAGACTACTATCACAAGCTATCGTCGAGCCTAAATATTTGAAGGCACTCGGTTCCATCAATTTTAACTGTTCCTGGATTATTCACCTGGGTGGTGAGGTACTCCGTCTTACTGACGCTGAGACGAAGTCCAAACTGCACCAGCCGATCACTCCAGGACTGCAAGAGGAGCTCAGGCTCTTCCCTGTCTTCTGACGCCAACATTACATCATCCGCGTACAACAGACTCCATGGAACTGGACTCTGCAGGTCACGTGTGACGACGTTCATCACAGCAATGAATAGAAGAGGAGAGAGCGGCGAACCTTGGTGGACCCCAACCGAAATTGGGAACTCCGAAGATGTTCCAGCAGCCGCCTGTACTCTGCTTCTTGGGTCCGTATACAGAATTCGGACCCAATTTATGAGCTCTTCAGGAACCATCTGTTTTCGCAGTGCGTACCAGATCACCTCATGCGGAATGCGATCGAACGCCTTTTCGAGGTCATGGAGGGCAATGTGTAGTGGCCGTTGTTTTTCACGATGCTTCCCTACCAGAAGATGAGCAGCATGGATCGCATCTGTAGTGCTGCAGACAAAACCACACTGGTTAGTGGATAGTTCAGCGATGTCGCGGATTCGTCTATCGATAACACGCTCGAACACCTTCGTGGTGTGAGAAAGTAGACGAATCGGTCTGTAAGTAGAACAATCAACTGGACTACCCTTCTTCTTCCAAATTGGTATTGTCTTGCCTCGCTGCCAATCGAAGGGCAACTTCTTTTGCGCGATGATCTGGTTGAAAAGCGACGTGAGCCAGACAGCGAATTCCAGCAGCGTGACTTCCACAGTTCAGCAGCAACGTCATCCGGACCAGTTGCTTTGCCGAGCTTCATCCTCCTCAATGCCGCCTTCACTTTTTCGACAGAGACAGTCTGGATGGGACCAGCAACAGGCTCAGCGTGAGGTATCGGTGGATGAGGGAACTCTTCTTTGGAAATTTTCTCAAAGAAGTCACGCTACCTCCTCATAACCTTTCTACGATCCATTAGGAGTTGGGCATTTTCATCGTTAACGCCATAAAACTTCTCAACATCTTCAGACTGACGTTGTCGGGATCTCGCAGGTCGATAAATATGTCGTTCACCTTCGCGCGTTTCGAGCAGTCTGTTAATTTCCTCATAGTGAGCCGCCTTCACGTTAGCCACGGCCTTCTCGGCTGCTCTCTTTGCTTCGCGATACGCGCTCCAGTTGTCGGCAGTTTTGCTATCGAAGAAGGTATGGCAGAGGAACTTCTACATTCGAACCTTCTCTTTGACCTCATCTGTCCAAAGCCACGTCTGCTTCTCAATCTTTCGGCGACCTGGCTTGGTCACCCCAAGCTGAGATTGTGCCGCTTCGCAGGCCGCCCTTTTCATCGACTGCCACGTTTCCTCGACACTCACGATCGGAGGCATTCGTATTCTCGCTAACATCCTGGCTTCGTTACCTTTTATTCGCCGCCACTTGATGCGGGTATGTCCGCAGCGCTCCACCCACTCTCGTTTTGGCGGTGTGATTTTCATTGTGCAGATCAATGGCCGATGTTCGGTGGCCACCGTCTCGTAAGGTACTACCTTCGCGTCGCTGACGAGCTTAGCTTCACGACGTCCTACGAGCACATAATCGATCTGCGACCTCGTATTTCCGCTGTAGAGCTAGATCAAATGTGATGGACGCTTTCGAAACATCGTGTTTGTAATAGCCAAATTATTCGAACACGCATACTCGAGAATACGTTCACCGTCCTCGTTTCGCATTCCGTAGCCGAAACCTCCATGGCATTTGAATCCATCTTTCGATATGCCGACATGACCATTGAGATCGCCTGCGACAACAACCATTTCCTCTGACGGAATCTCGGCTGTCTTTTCGTGGAGCAACACCCAGATCTCATCTTTCACTTCTTCGGGACAGCCGGTCTGCGGGGCGTACGCAGTGAAGAAGTGAAGTCGCCTCTCTTCTGTGACTACTACGACCTTCATTAAGCAATCATTGGAGCGCTTTACCCCCGTAGTTGAGTCACGGAGTCGCTCGGATACAACAACTCCAACGCCGTTCGTGAACTTAGGGCTACCAAACTACAGAACTTTGAAGCCACGGCCAATATCTCTCGACTTACTGCCAGCCCACCTCGTTTCATGCAACGCGCACAGGTCAATTCTACGATGCTCTAGAGCGGCGGCTAACTCGCTCGAGCGACCTGGTAACGTACCGACATTCAGCGTCGCAACACTTGTCTTCATACTACTCTGGCACTTTAGGGCTTGCTTGCTTGACCTCCGATGTTGTCCTTCCTGCTTCGACACAACATCGCTCTGACACTTGCGGACTAGCTTAGTTACCTCCCAATGCCGTCCTTCTTGCATCGAGGACCCTCGCATACTTTTACCACTCACCGGGCCCTGTGAGTGGGCGTCGGTTACCGCGGACGCCGTAGCATTCACAATTACTCTTTGCGTCATCTAACCACATGACGTGACGGGTTTCTCCATCGGCCGGCCTGTCACCAGGGTCTGTCGCCGGAACTCGATGGTCCGCGAGCAGTTCACCCCAAACTAGTTGAGGAGTTCCCGGTGACACCAACGTGGAGGAGCGACCCCACCACCGTGTGCTGATCTTGAGTCTGATGTCCATTTTCCAAATTTTGGACAAGGACCCGAATCGCTTGCAGGGCTAGCATGTTAGTCTACATCAGATCTCCGGCTTGGTTGAAACTTCGCTTGATGGGGTTATTTTGCGTGCTGATAATCATCCTGACGTTTGTTTTGCGAATTTCAGCCGAAGACCGCCCATATCGTTGAATTGGGTGATCCGGTCAAAATTACCGACTTGGTAAAACTTCTCTCAGGTAGGTTATTTGGGACACTGATTACGAATCTGTTGTCTTCTTCTCAGATTGCGATCAATTTCGGCAGATTCAGGTAGGTGCTCCTCCGCACCGCCACTCTGACCCCACCCTTGCCTCAGCTGAACCTGCTCATTACGACTGCAATCGGCCGTAATTCGAAAAACCAAGATTAGAGTCGTGGTCAGCATGCAAAATAACATAAATGCATGAAGTTTGAGCCAGGTCTGAGATTTTGACCCCACCGCCCAAATCGTCAATACAGTAGCGGCCAAAAATCTGTTAACACTCGGCCGCGCAGAAATTTTCACCCTTCTTTGACCAGCAGCCCACGAAAGAGTTCGGAACTTTCGAGGAAGCTGTGCACAGTTTCTAATAGAGTGATTCTCCCTCTTTCAAACAGTGTACAAACAATTTCTAGAAGTGCTGAATCTAAAGAAATATAAGAGGTTTTTTGAGACATACATTTTTCTTCACTCAAAAATTTACTTTGGTGACTTGTAATTTTTCTGCAAACAGCTGTGAGAAAAAACTAATCAAACTACTGGGCAGAGCAAACAATTCTCTTTCAAATGGTGTATTTTGTTTTCAACGCTTCTCTACAAATCTAGAATTACAGACAATTTCAAAGTGAAAACTCACGAAGAAATGCAACACTACAGGGTGTCTCAAAAAATGTGCTCACTGTTTGAAGAGCCATAAGTTTACTGATAATAGAGATCTAAAGATAGGTTATAAGTCATACGAAAGCACATTAGGAGCAGATCTTATGCCACGTCATTGGTGTGGATTGCGCCATGCACCTCTACGACTGACCAATTTTCACACCTGATTAACAGTGCTTGAGATAAATGTCCCCGGTAATTCAACAGTAGTGTACCTAATAGTTGTAGAAGATGTTCGCAGACAAGCGATGTGCAAAATAGAAAATGATTACGAAGTTTCCCCTTCAATAGACCGCGATTCGCGAAAGCTACCATAAGCTGTCATACTCGCCACTTGCTGTTTTTTTTTTGAAAATTTATGGCGTACTGGGCTAACAAGATATCCTGCTCAAAATTTTTTTCGTGAGGGTAATCTGACACGTAGAATGCTACGGTTTTCTTTTCCACCCTCGAGATCGCGCTATTGGTGTACTATCAACTAAATTTTGAGCGGACCTTCAGTCTTGCAATACTTCACTAGTTTAAATTTTTCAAAAATTCATGGCTTGCGACGAGACGAGATATCTTGTTCAAATTTTTTCCGTGATGGTAGCAAGTTATGTGGAATACGATGATTGTATTTCTTGTCTTCGAAAGGGTGCTCTTGGTGAGCTATCAGGGAAATTTGGGGCGGACCCATAATTTAGCACCACACTGCCTGCTGGAAAATTGTTCAAAAATTCCTTTCATCTTGCGTTCCCGAGGTATTCTGCTGAAAGTTATTGCATAAAGGCAACAAGGCATGAGAAACAAAATACTTATAATATCCAGCTTCCTCAACGCAAAATTGGTGTAATACCAACTAGTTCACTAAAAAAACTGTAATTTTGGATTTGTGTAGAAAAGTTGGAAACAGAATATGACATATGAAAGAGAATTGTTTGCGCTGCCTAGAATGTTATTTAGTTTTTTCTCACAGCTGTTTGCGGGAAAATTACAAGTCACCAAAAAATTTTTTGAGTGAAGAAAAATGTAGGTCTCAAAAAACCTCCTATATTTCTTCGGATTCAGCACATCTAGAAAATTTTTGTACACAGTATGATAGGGGGAGATTTGCTCTATAGGAAACTCTGCACAGCTTCCTCGAAAGTTCCGAACTCTTTCGTGGGCTGCTGGTCAAAGAAGGGTGAAAATTTCTGCGCGGCCGAGTGTTAACAGATTTTTGGCCGCTACTGTATATGTCCTCAGCCGAAGTCCAGAAAACGGTCATCAGATTCGTATCAGCGTTCCAATCAACTCCCATAAACGAAGTTTCCGCGAAAATCAAATTTTCGACCTCAGTCCGAGTCGGAACTTTTAACAAATGCCGATTTCTCGAAAAAAAAAACTATCCGGTCACTATTATCCTTACAACCCAAAAACTGTGCAGAAGTTACTCTCCTGCTCTGGATAAATCGATATTGACGCTATTTTCGTAAACCTTTCCACACTACTGCGAATGGTCGCAGTCATAAACCAGGCGTAGGATACGGTATTATGGTGCATGAGTGTGAAGTATGAACACACCACACACCGTAATCGACACGCACGGCCATGTCTAACGACTAGATGAGACCGTTCTTTCGAGGGATGGAGAGGAATTGTGGAATCGCTGCCACTATTGAACGCGTGTAAGGCGAAGCGGCTGACGCCTTCTTACGGATTCACAAATGTCGTCGATCCAAACAGGGTATTTTTTATCAAAATTTTCAAATTTATCGATCGATCGCTGATTTTTCTACTGCAGACGATAGCTGTGGGTCAGCACGAGATACGACTGTTCCCCAACTACGTGACGACCATTGTGGAGCCGGTCGCGATTGCTCATTCACGGTCAGTTCAAGAGTTTCTAAGCTTTTGACATTAAAGGAATCAAGCTGAAATAATATAAAAAATATAATATAAAAATACAGAAATATAATATAATAAAATATTATAAAAAGGTAATATAGTATAAAAGAATAAAGCGAATTCTCATTAGAGAAAACGTTCGAAATTTCTAATCCAGTAGTCAAAAAAACAACTCTAAATTTCACTAGCATCACTCAAAATGATGGTGAATCAGATTTCTGCACCTTCGCAGAATCTCCTTTAGTCCTATGCCAAGGTGACTGCACCCAGGAATTTCCTCTGGGATGCGCCACGTACTCGACTATCATTCAAAATCTTTACTTTGCCATTTTTCTCGATACCATACCATTACCTCTCGTGACATCAAAAGTTTTAGTAAAAGATGAGGCAGAAGAAAAGAGAAGAGGTGCTCTATAGAATGTTCTAGAGCGGGAAAGGAGACGTGGCTACCACAGATGAGGGAGCCGGGTTCCCTTCGGGATGCGCCACGCACTCTACTTTCATTGAATATCTTGGACATGCTCCTTAACCTATGAAACAGTCGGTAAAAACCTACCAGAGTGAACGTTTCCAACGTTCTACAGAAAGGTATCACTGGGCCCGCAGGCTTCCATGTTACACTGGTGAACTTAACCATATTATGTTTATTTATTTTGTTTTTTGTTCTATTTTATTTTTTATTTTTTATTTATTTTTTACTCATTTTTTGTTTTACTTTTTAACTTTTATTTTTATTTTATTTTATTGAACAAATACTTTTTATTTGATTTTTTAAATCTTTACCATGAAAGTTTAGGCACTACGTCCACAGCATTCCGCAAGAATTCTTCAATCAAACCAGATCGCAAGAATATAAGCACAACGCATCATTTCAATCTCCCCTGAGGGGCATCGTATTTCTCAACGTCAAAATTCGTCTCGACAACGTCTATGGAAACGGCTCCTAGTAGGCAGTCGCGAGATCCAGTGAAAATATTCATTAACTTATTTGTAATGGTACAATGAAAATATGGAAAAAGTCTATTGACAGGTAACGTAAGTGTAATCAGGAGATATGTCAATGCGGCATTGATTGATAAAAAATAATTTCAAGAAAAAAAATGAAACAAAAAGTTTCACACTCGAGACAGCCTATGTATGGACCACCATAGGTTTCACATGAGCCTCAAGAGACTACTGTGAATACTACCTTTTCAAAAAAGAGATAAAATGTAAATAAATAAATAATTTTAAAAAAATTAACGTAAATGAGTTGAAGCTGTGATTCCGGGTGGCGGTTCTGGTGCTTCGCTACATTGTTCTTATGTATCGGGGTTTGGACAATCTGGGTATTTTCTCAAGAGTTTTTTTTTGTATTTTACTGCTACACTATTTAGCAATAGCGATTAGCATGGCCCCTGCGCAAGGATGACACGCAAATTCGTGAACCGTTCCAAAAAATTTTTTCACTCACAGGATCTTTCGTCACTCACAGGATCTTTCGTGCCTTATCAGCCACAAACAGTACTGCGCTGCTAAAGCGTACAAATCTTATGTGAGGCCAATACTCGAGTACGGCACCGCGGTTTTCAACCCGTTCAAGCGCAAAATTGTTGACAAAATTGAAAGAGTACAGGACAGTTTCACCAGAAAACTTATGGTTAGGTCAATGGGTTTTCTCTATCAGCGCATTCCATCTGCCAATAAAAGAAATTTCAATCTCGGTCTTCGTTCTCTCGCCTGGAGAAGGAGAAAGCTTGATCTCCTTCTTTGTCACAAAATTGTCCATGGGCGGTCAGGTTTGCTCCTTAGTCAGCTACATATGTTCTAAGAGGACATCTGTCACTAGAGGAGGTTCATCAAATTTCGCTATAGCCAGGGCTAAAAAAACTGTAGGTTGCACTTTTTCACCAACAGAGTCGTTCCTAGTTACGTAATTCTTAGCAAAAAGCAACCTATTCCTGTGAGCCACAATGCTTTCAAGAAAATGATAGATAAACTATTGCTTTAGACATGACGGTGTTCTAGTTTTTTTTGTTTTTCCTTTAATCATTCTTCCTCCGTATATTACTTGGTCTTCTTCGTCAACTTTTAGTGCTCTTTTTATTCTTGTTACCTCTTCCTCATTCCCGTTTATTTCAATTGTCTTTTTAATAGTTCCTAAACTTGTCTTTTATACATTGCCTTGCTTGTTTTAGCCTATGTTCCTTATAGATTTGTGTTACTCAGGTCCCTTTCACCTCCTTATTCGATGTTGCGTTATTGTGTATTGTATTGTACTGCACATGGTACTTCCATGTAATAAACAAACAAACAATACACTAAGGGCGCGCGCGATACAGTGGAACGAGGCGCTGCTGACACCCGCACGGTCGAGGAGTCGATCTTCGCTCGAGCTAACTAAGACTTCCATCCCTCTGGAGTAGGGTAAATTGGTACCAGACTTGTCTGAGAAGGTAAAGACACTGATTTGGTACAGCAGCCAGCTTCAGCAAATCATTGTATAGGCCAAATACGCATTTACCATGTATCTACGATTCTGAACGAAAAATGTATGCATGGCGCGTCTTCGGAAAAATTGTCAGCACCGACACCTTTACCTTTTACTTTTGACTGCTACTGTGGATTATTGGCGTCGTAAATCCGATCGGAATCAAGATTGTTGACGAGCAATAAGGTCAAGGGCAGCAAATATTTGAAAGAACGTACAGAAAGCACCCGGCCGACTTTAAGACAGCCATTTATTGCGTTTGAAGTCGAATGAAATTTCCACCCAATCGCCGCTATATTCTCTACTGTATTGCACTGCTAATTCTCGTGGGACTCCATTATCTGTCCGTATCTACCCAAATCATGCGTAAGAATTTCACTTTTGGCTCAAAATCCAAAAAACGTGACCAAATGGAGAAATGTCTTGAACATCTAGAACAGCTTAACAGAACAAGTCTTCAGTTTCAAAATGATGTAGGGATTGTAAGTATTCAACAACTCTTTTGAAGAGAAAACTGCTCACTCAAACTACCACTAAAAAAGCCACAAGACTTTTCGTTCACTACAACACTGTGGTATAACTGGGTCAGTATCAAGCTGCGACCTGAGCCCATTCTACAGTAATCCACACCGTATGCTTTATAGTAATAAGACTAGAGTTGCCAAGCCTCATAAGCAGGGTTGTGTGGAGTTTCCGTTCCCATGCTCCGAATCCCGGTTTCCGGCCGTTTCGCCCTTCAGTTCCGTTTCTGTGTTCCGCTCTTTTCTTGGGCGGAACGCATAAGCGGAAGGGGAAGCCGAAGTGCTCCACTGTGCAGGCCAACAAAAGGGAGAGTGAAGTTATTGTGCTGACAACGACTCCATCCATTCGAATTCTGGAAAAATGAAACCAGTGCAGCGAAATACACCCTCCCAAGAGAACTTGCATTGAAGTATCTGTCGGCACCTGCTACATCGTCAGAGTGGCAATGATTGTTTTCTACCGCTGATTTCACTGTAAACGATCTGAGAAAACCTCTCTCCCGAGAATCTTCAAAAACTGCCGTTTCTCTTTCGTAACATGCTCGTTTTAGACTTCCAATTCTACTTTGAAATCATTCTTGTCTTTCACTCCAATAAGGTCTCTTTTTCTGTAAGTACTTGTGCCAACTTTGGTATATAATAAAGTTTGTAAAGACGAATGAAATTAATACGGTTTTTGTGATGATTTTCCACTTTTCACTTTGAAGCTACATATCACCAAACGTTAAACGCTTTCACAAAAATGGTAGACACGGTTTAGTGAAAACAAAATAAGCATATTATGGATAACTTTAGAAACAGACAAGGAAACGTTTTATAGTCTAGTTTTGTCTGAATTCCAATATTTTAATGATTTTTGCACTATTCCCGTTCCCCTGTTCCGTAATCCGGTTTCCGGCGTTTTGGCCATTTCCGCTCCGTCTTCCGTTTTCCACTTTTCAAAAACTGTTTCCGCACACCCCCGCTCATAAGCATAGGTTTGCTCGAAGCCAGTGCCAAATTCCAGTCTGCATTCTATTTACATAAGACATGAAGCGCAGCCTGAATAGCTACTGGATCTCCGTCGTTATCTACTCTTCTTTACATTTTAACATTATCGGCATACTGTTTAGACGTCACTCCACTTTGCTAAAAGTGCAGGGAGATCAGCAATCTTCTTCTTCTTTAGCGTTTGTTCCGCTTCGAAGCAGGGTCCGCTTTACCATTTCTCTGACGCCATACCGCTCTATCTCGCGCGTGGTCTGGATGAATTCTTTACGCCTTCAGGTCCACGTGTACCGTATCCAGCCAACGCTGCTTCGGACGTCCCCTCGGTCTTGTACCTTGTATGTAGAGACCGAGTCCAATCTTGCATACCGTGTCGTCACTTGCTCGGAGCACATGCCCCTACCACCTCAGACGGGACTCGCGAAGTTTGTCGGGTATTGGAGCCACCCCGAACCTTTCCCTTATCTCAGCGTTAGTTTTACGATCAAGTCGTGTTACGCCTGCCATCGACCTCAGCACTTTCATTTCCATTACGCTGAGGCGGCGCTCGACTTCTTTGGAGGCAGGCCAGCACTCAGCTCCGTACACAGCAATCGACCGTACGACTGTCCGGTAGATCTTCGACTTCAATCGTTCCGGTATTTTTCTGTTGCAAAGTACACCGGTGGACGCGCGCCACTTCGTCCAAGACCTCAGCGTATTTATATTTTTTTCGAAAGGTACTCCGCACGCCACTTCGTCCAAGACTTCAGTCTCCATCGCAGGATATCGTTGATCAGAGATATTTGAAAGTGCTGACCCTTACAAGTTCTGTTCCGTCAATCGTAATTGTACCAGGGTCATTCACCTCGGTCGAAAGGTACTCCGTCTTCCTTACATTGAGGCGAAGACCGAACTGCGCCAGTCGATCACCCCACGCTCGCACTAGCACTTCGAGCTCATTCTTGTCGCTGGACGCAGTCTGCATAAAGCAAAGTCCATGGGACAGGTCTCTGCAGATCCTTCGTCACGGCATCCATAACAACAATGAAGAGGAGAGGAGAGAGTGGAGATCCTTGGTGGACTATAACAGATATTGGAAATTCTGCCGAAATTCTAGCAGCTGCCCGGACTCTGCTCCTCGGATCGGTATACAATGTCCGTACCCAGTTTATAAGCTCTTCAGGAACGAGCTGTTTCCGTAGTTCCGTGTTTCCGTAACGAGCTGCGCACCAGATCACCTCATGCGGCACGCGGTCAAATGCCTTTTCTAGGTCCAGGAAGGCAAGATGCAGAGGTCTCTGCTTCCAGGGAGGTCACCAGTATATATTGCAAACCAAATAGGGTATAAAACGCCTTTTTGAGGAACTCTGCTCTGTGCGTATTTAGTAGCCGAGAAATCATTTCCAAGCTTAACCTGAAAGCTGCGGTTCCGAACGAATTGTTGGATCGAATTAATGACAAACGGATGGAATTTGTATTGTTTGAGCTTGTAAACGAGTCTACAATGGTCCACTCTGTCGGACGCTTTAGAAAATCTAAATACACATTATCACAGCTGCTCTCCTCATCGAAACATTCAGTCCAGTCATTCAGGCGTTCAAGTAGGTTAGACTCAACCGACCTGCCTGGAACAAAACCAAGTTGATTGAGAGGTATAACCTGATTCACCCGGATGTGATCCATCATACGGTTCTTAATTAATTTCTCCAATATTTTACGAAGGAATGATGTTATACTGATCGGTCTGTAGTTTTCAGCCGTGGTCGGATCTTTCTTCACGATTGGTGTGATAAAAGCCTGTTTCCACCTCGCAGGTATTTCAGAACTGCAGATAGACCGGTTCGATTGCAGTAAGAGGACGTGCAATACTGCGTGCGATCTTTTTCACGAAAACTGCTGTTATGAAATCCGGAGTCGCATTGACGGAATTCGGTAGCTCAACAAGCTCCTTGTACACAGCTAGTTCATCAATATCAGAGAATAAGTGCATTGGATAGAAGACATCCTAATCAAAGTTAATGCTATGATTATCCACAAACACTTCTTCAAACGTGTCTGCCAGCATGTTCGTCCGCTCTTGACCAGTCGTAGTGTGTAGCTCACCATTAGCTAAGCGTCCCACGGAAAGAAATGATCTTAGTTTTTTGTTCATGAGCCTATATAAGACTTTCTTGTCCTTAGCGTCGATTATTCTCCTTTTGACCATTCTACAGTATTTACTCAGGCGACACTCAAAATCCTTCGAAAATTTCCGGTAGGCAATACGATCCAGTTCAAAGTTGGAATGAAGGGCCGTCTCGAAAAGACAAGAACGATGCTCTATCATGTTTTGAAGATAAATGGGCAGATTTGGCAAGCTTCTGAATACTCTTTTCCAAGGGACGAAAAGATCAATTGAGTGGTGGAGAATGCTAAGAAACATTTCACACATCTCATCAAATCAGCATTTCCCGTTAGTGAGAAACTTACAAATATGTTTAAGGACTCTCTTTCGAGAAAATCAATACCTGTCTTCCGTTCCACGAACTGCTCGATATTTTTTCGGAAACCATCCACATAAGCAATGGAGAGTACATCCCACCCATATCTCTGATTGCTGCCTACGCTTATCCCGACTATTTAGCGATCACTTTTGAAACAAAGTACTGGAATAGGTGGGTTTGTTGTAGACGGAAATAGAGAGGAAGTTTGACGAAAAAAACGTGCATGAAAACATTTTTCAGTGAGAAAGTGTACTGTTGGTATCTGGATAAGGAAAAACGTCAAATAGGACCTCCAGTGGAGACGAGAGTAAAGCCGGAGTATACGGCTTATTGTTGCAAACGAAACGGGGCACAATATATGAGCATAAGCACCAGCGGAACCGTTCCAATAGAGGATTCCGTGCCAATTGTAGATCGAACAAAAAACGGTAGGCTTCTTATTGACTTGAGAGCAAATATCAATGAAAAAGTTGGTGTTTTGATCAACTTTTAGCGCCCACCTACCGACTATCGCATTGTCTATCGCCTTTATATGGAAACGGTACGAAATGGCTATTATTCGCGGAATTCGTTGAGCACTATAAACTGATGGGCGTTGAGTATTTCTATGTTTACGTGAAGGATATTGAACGGTATTCGAGGCGAGTAAGTTAAAACAAATCTTTTCGATTTCAATGATTATGATGATGATGAGTGATACTATCTGAGGTGTTAGACGACTATGTCAGAACTGGAGAGATAGAGACGATTTTCCTGCGGACCAACGATAGACCCGGTGCCGACTACCAGTTCGCCGCTATTCATGTAAGTAGTCAAAAAGAAAAATTAAAAATAAAAAAGAATAATTCCGAGCATTAAGGACTGTCTCCATCGCAGTCGACATCACTCTCGATATGTCATTTTCGGTGACCTCGACGAACGAATCGTTCTGTCTGGAACCGTGACACTCAGCGACTACGTTACGTAGGTTTCTGCACTCCATTTCGCTCGATACGCGATGCAACCGCGCGTACCATAGCGCGTGACAGCTGATTTTAATCCTCTTGCACGTTCACAAAAGCATGACCGCTAGGCTTTCCTTCTACATTACTACTATTTTCCTACTACATACTCCTACAACTTACTTAGAAAGGTAGGAATCATGCTTAGTAGAAATGCTTATTTCAACACTGTCAGCTCAGTAGCTGTTTCAGGAACGTGATGACGCTTCATCCCTACGTAGCATCACTAAGATTCAAACCACGATACGTTATTTGCACTGGACACCTGCCAGTTTATTATCACGTAAGTGATGTTGTTTAAAAATTTTCGGCAGTAAGGCAGGGCGAACGAATAATTGTTGCAAACGCCTCAGGGCACACCATACGATCCTAAACACCAACGCGACCCTTCCAATCAATAATTCTGTGCCAGCTGTAGATCGAACAAAAAATGATAGGCTTCTTATTCAATGATTGAGAGGCAAATATCGAGAAAAAGTTGCTATTTTGGATGGCCGATGGCGGAGAGGTTGGGAGCCTAGGCTCTTGATCTCAACGATCAGCCGATCAATCCGGCCTCCGGCAGGAATCCTTGTCTAACTTCGAAATAGCCAACAACGGTGTCGGCACCAGGCCCAGGTGACAGATGGGCTAATGAAGGACAACTGTCACAATCGATCAAGACTGATCGCTGTTATCGGAAGCAAGAGTATCACCAACGTGAGAAACGATGAGAAGACTGTCAAGAAACAAAGGCAAAGGTAAAAGGTAAAGAAGTGGCGTTGATCAGTCCCCTAAGTACGCGCCAAAGTCGTAATCTATTCCTAGTCCTAGCGGCATGGTGAATGTGCATTTGGCCTACATAATGACTTGCGGGGCCAAAGTCTATAAGAAGTCAGCGTCTTTGCCTTAGGCCCTTGTTATACGTTCGCTCACCCCCCCCAGCGTAACTCGTCCATTCAGTATCAGACACCGTGGGGCCAGACACGTTTGTACGAGTTATCATGGTGACGCTGGCGTGGTGACGCTCACGGGCTGTTATGCACACGCTCGCGTACCTTCCACGCTCTAGTCGCTGCGCATTGCACTGCGATTGACCCTTTCGCCGGGGGTGGGTCGATCACCTCGCGCATTGCTCTGTATGCTTCGGGCGCGTGCGTGCGTGCGTCGCGTGCTCAGCGTCTGAGGTTAGCGGCGCACGCGATCACCGCTCGCAAGTCGCAGACGCTCAACGCGAGCGAATGTAAAACAAGGGCCTTACACTCGAAAGGATGGGATCGATCGCTCGACTGTGTGATCATCAAGGGTGGGCGGAGTTTATTTTTGAAAAAGCGGAATACGGAAGACGGAACGGAAATAGCCACATGTGGCCAGAAACCGGAATATGGAACACTGAAACGGAAACAGGGCAAAAATCATTAAATTACTGGAATTTAGCCAGAACAGGACCACAAAACGTTTTCGTTTCTGTTTCTTAAAGTAGCCATAGAATGCTTGTTTTGCTTCCACTAGAATGTGTCTACTACTTTGGTGAAAGCGTTCAACGTTTCGTGATAGCTTCAAAGTAAACGGCGGAAATTCATCACTAAAACCATTCCTTCATTTTTATAAACATCATTAAAAACCAAAGACGGCACAAGTACATATGCACGTTCAGAAAGACAACGACTTTTTTGGCGTGATAGATAAGAATACTTGCAAAATAGAACTGGAAGCTTAAAACGATCATGTTATGGTGGAGAAACAGTAGTTTTCCAAAATTCTTGGGAGAGAGGCTTCTTCTCAGATCATTTATAATGAAACCAGCAGTAGAAGACAATCTCTCGCACTCTGACGATGTGGCAGACGCCGAGAAATACTTCATTGCAAGTTTTCTTAGGAGTGTGTACTTCGCCGCATTAGTTTCACTCTTCCAGAGTTTCAAGGTCGTCAGCACTATAACTTCAGTCTCCCTTTTGTTTGCCTTCACAGTGAGCTCTCCGCTTTCTATTTCCGCTTCCGTGTTACGCTCAAAAAAAAAGAGCGGAACACGAAAACGGAACGGAAGGGCTAAAAACGGCCGGAAACCGGAATTCGGAACACGGAAACGGAAGTTCCGCACACCGCTGGTGATCTTCACTAGACCTTCTTACCAATGTATCACGCGCTAACAACGTGCCCGTAGTTGATCGGGATAAAAAAAATGAAGGATAAAAATAGAAGTGTTCGAATTGCAGGGAGACGAAACCCTGAACCAGCACCTTCCAACGCTAGTCTATCACAACACCACTCCGGCTCAACCGCCATTTGGAGAGAAGCGTATTGTGGACCCGACGGCGGTAGTTTTGCTCGAAACATTTCTCAATATCAATCACATTTGATCAGGGCTATATTCGCACCACAGGTAATGGATATGGGAGTCCACAGGACGCGTTTCTTGTTTTCGAATTACGAAACTTTCTTCGTGCCCGTAGCGGATGCGTTTATACGGTAGGCGTTTGCAAGTTTAAACTAGCTCTAGTGGTTTTAATAAATAAAAAAGAGAACGAAATTTCATCGGTTCGGAGATTCGGTTGACTAAGCCCATGTATTAGGTCATTTCATAAGTCATTGCCGTTTTTTTCAACGTCCTTCTGTGAGTTTAATAGGAAAGCTCTAGCAAAGAGCTATACACCGTTCGATAGAGAATTGTACGTGGTTTTAGAATATGTATTTCTTTTTAATGGAAACTTGAAATGTTGCCAACTTTTTTTACAGGCGAAATGGAAAATGAAACGTCGCGAAAATAGCCCCTTGCGGCATGGAATTTTCTCCAAAAAAAGTAGAACTTTTTGTAAGTTTTTGCACACCGTTGGAAAGAACAAGTGCTCTTCTACAAGATGTTATATTGTGTTTTTTTATTGGTTTTGGTTTTTGGCAACTTTAAGGCCCTCAAGTCGAGTGACCCAAAAGTCGTTATTTATTTTTTGACTCACGCTAGCTCTTCGTGTGGGGACTTTTGCAACTCTCTCTATATGTCTAAAGTTAGAATTTCATGCTCTATCAGAAGATGTGTTTAGTTTTTCACGTCGCTGAGTTTTCAACAAAATTTAGCAACGACGACTACCAGTTGGATGCAGCATCACTAGTCTTTTTGTTGGGAGAGTTTTGCCAAACAACATATACCATTTTATAGAGGAAGACTTGCACTATAATACAACCCATTAGAAGTTTTTTTATAAATATCGAATTGCATACCTTTTTAGCTCGTTGAAAGTGGCGATAAACGAGCCTTCTCGGCGGCCGGATGCCGAGCAGCTCGGCCAACTTTACCGTGGCGCGTTGGGCGCGACCGCCGCGCCGTTACGAAGGTTGGTCACGCGGCGGTCGCGTGGCCGAGCCGCTCGGCATCGTGGCCGTCGGGAGGGCTCGTTGGTCACCACTTTCAACAAGGTAAAAACGTATGCAACTCGATATGTGTAGGAACGCCTAATATGCTATCTTATAGTGCAAGTATTCCTCTATGAAATGGTATATGTCGTTTTGCAAAACTCTCCCAACAAAAAGACTAGTGATGCTGCATCCAAGTGGTAGTCGTTGTTGCTGAATTTTGTTTAAAATTCGGCGACGTTGAAAAATAAACAGATCTCCTGATAGAGCAAGAAGTTCTGACATAAGACGTATAATAATGGTCGCAAAAACTTCCAAACAAAGAGCTAGAGTTGAGTTGAAAAATAATTAACGACTTTTGGGTCACTCGACTTGAGGACCTTAAAGTTAACAAAAACCAAAAGCAATAAAAAATCGCAATGCAATGTTTTGTAGGAGAAGCTTTTCGCTTTCAAATGGTGTGCAAAAAGTTTCAAAAAGTTCTACTTTTTTTTGAGAAAATTCCATGCCGCAAGGGGCTATTTTCGCGACATTTCATTTTCCATTTCGCCTGTAAAAAAGTTGGCAACATTTCAAGTTTCCATTAAAAAGAAATACATATTCTAAAATCACGTACAATTCTCTATCGAATTGTGTATAGCTCTTTGCCAGAGCTTTCCTATTAAACTCACAGAAGGACGTTGAAAAAAACGGCAAGGACTTATGAAATGACCTAATACTGATCTGGCACCATTCGTTTTCCCCTTAGGGACCTCAGTTTTGAGATTTCTCAAATTACAATTCAAATTTCGCTGATGGAATATAGCGTAACAGTACACAGTGATATACTGAATTCAAGGGGCAAGCATGATACAGTGGCAAGAGGCGCTAGTGGCACCCGCGCAGTCGAGGGACCGATCCCCGTCCGGGTTAACTGAACCTTCCATCGGGTAAATTGCAACCAGACTTGTCTGGGAAGGTAAGGACACTGAATTGGTTTAGCGGACTAGCGCGATTTCTCCTAATGTGTCCAAAGTGGCCTTACGCGGTAAAACATGAGAACATGCAACAACACATCACGCTGCGTGCGCGGCGGGCAGATCGATAGATTGCCATAGGAGAGCTAAGAACGGGCAAAAATGTAGCTGCTACCATTTTTCCACTTTCTTTTTCATTATTCATTTGCTTATCACTTATTATGGCACTATTCAACTTAACGGACACAAGTACTTGATTTTTTTCAGTCGTCGAAATCAGCTGAAACCTTGCACAAGGGGTAATTCGGGGCGCTGATCACGAATCTGCTGTCCGTTTTTCACGTGGCTGGTAGGTTATAGGTGAGTACCGACTTTACCTGGTGAGACTCAACTATAATTACCGTATTCGGCCGCCATTCGGAAAACGGACATCACCATCATGTACAGAACACCAGAGAAGCCCCACAGACAAAGTTTCAGCGAAGTCGGTGATTCTGACTGATGCACCCAAGTAGTCGATATCGATGGTCCGAGACCACCCACGCGAAAACGGACAGCACACTGAGTTCTGGACATCAAATAACCCCCACAGGCAAAGTTTCAGCGAATTTCGACGACTGAAACAAAAATCGAGTACTGGTGTCCGTTAAGCTGAATAGTGCCCTTATCATTCATTTATTTTATCATTTATTTATTTATTATTCACTCCGTTTCTTACTGTTTTACCAGTTTTAAAGAGAAAAAAGGCCGTAATAATAGTTTCTAGTGTTTAGTATATCAGTTTCTCATAACTCCACTATGGCTAAACAGCGGTCCACTCTGGCTAAACAAAAACAGAAGCCTAGTCAGATAGAAGAATTGCTCATGTGCGAATCAGACGATTTACAATGCTGCGCTATTTGTTATTGGGAATCCCACGAACAAACGATGATGTTGATGACTAGGTTAAATGTACGTGTTGTTTTCTGTGGGCGCACGCACGTGTTGTTTTCTGTCGGCGGTTGTTATTCATTTCCACTTTGATATGTGGATGATAAGCAGATGATATAGAAGAGGACTGATACTGGGCGCACGAATCTTGTGCAGTGGCTGCTTCCTCCTGTTCGTACGGTGGAAGCATATACGAAATTCTGTGCGGGGTAACGCAGGATTTCCCTGAATTTAACGCCCTGTCGCGTTTTGTAGTCGCGTTCCGTTACGGGTTGGGTTGTTATTCATTTCCACTTTGATATGTGGATGATAAGCAGATGATATAGAAGAGGACTGATACTTACGCAATATCTCATGTTGCAACTACAATTTCACTTCAGTGTCAAACATCCAGTAAATAAAGAAATAAGTATGCAATAGATTTGGTTACAGAGTACACGAGACTGGCTTCAGTTGTAATTTTTTGACATGAGTTGAAAATCCCGACTCCACGGATCTCCCTTTTGTCAAAATAATCTCCTCTGAAACCTCTCCTACACGGGCCATTTTGAGCACTGACCACGAATCTGACATTTGTTTTCGAAATGATTTAACACGTTGGCGACAGCGCCTTTTTCGCGTGTCTGGCGCGTGGGACCAACTGATTTTCTAGCGCGCCGAGGCTGTGGCATGATGCCGGAATACGGCAAATTTTTTTTCAAAAAGGAAGTGAATAGTAAATCTCGAAGATTACATATACAGTCCTGTAATATCAGGGATTATATACGGAACGAATTGTGACTATTCTTTTTTTTGCAATGAAAATAGAAAAATAACAGCTGGAAGCTTTTAGAATGTCCTCTTTCCCTATTCAGGTTGAAAGGAAATTGTTTTTCGTCTATTGCTCATTATTTGTTTATTATAATAAGCAATATTCGTTTGTATTCATGTGTTTGTTTCAGTAACCAGTATTTGTTTGCATTTGTTTGTTTCTTGCAATAACCATTATTTGTTTTTACTCGTAAAGAAAACTAGTGCACAATCAAAAATTCCTGTAAATCAGAAGCTAAGAATCACTTTCATAGACCATACTTCCTATAACAATGTGCAAAGGTCTACTAAAAAGTGGCACAAAAACATCCTTCGAAATTCTGAAATATATCGAGAAAAATACGATACAAGACTGTGGCGCAGCATTGCGCCACACGGTCCCACGCGGCCGCTAGAGCGTGGCGCAGCATGGCGCCACACTGTCGTCAACATGTTAACGATGGCCTCTCATATCACATCGCCCAACCGAGCTGGCGCACTCACAACGATACGTGTGGTGCAGCCGAAATTTATAAATAAAACCAACATCAGAATGTTCCGAGAACTAGAAAATGATATGAACAGGAAGAGAGAGAGAAAAAATTGGAAAAGAAAATACATGGACGGAGTTTCAGCGGACTTGATGATTTTCACTGAGCTACTCTAGTTAGCGATATCAATGATACGGATGTCCTCGGGTGAAATTCCTGAGCTCAACATACAGTGTTTCAATGGAAAAAATTGAACCAGAGCGGTTCCAGTAACACCTCGAGATTGATTTCTAAGTACGGACAATTCGAAAATGCGCTTTTGAAAGTTTTGACTTTTTTGAAAAAAACCTTCCCTTACGTTTTTGAGAAATCCTTTCCTTACATTCGAATGCAAAGAATTTTACAGCAATAGAAAAGAGTCGATTTCTTTGTGACAAGTAAAGAATCATGTATTCACAATAACTACGGCGAAACAACAACAGCAAATGTTGTTCTGGATAGCTATTTCCACTTTTCCACACTCGATAAGCTCTAGAGCTCGTCGTCAACAGTGCCCCGCTTGGACCGTCACAGTAGAATTGTGCGCGCTGCGGCCGCGCGGCGTGCACGTCAGTGGCGGTGTTTAATTGCGATCACCTCTAACCCGTAGATAACAATCAACCTCGCTACCCACTCAGCCACCTAGACAACCTTTTACCCATTCCTGACTCTCTTATGACGATCCATCCCCTGTCAGACGCCCACGCAGCGTGATGTGCAGGGTGGGTATGGTTAACATGACACAACATGACAACATAAGAGCTATGCCATGTTGTCATGTTTTGCCGCGTAAGGCCACTTTGGACACAGGAGAAATCGTTTCACAGTATAGCGGCTGGCCCCGCAATTCATTGTACAGATTAAATACGCATGCGTCTATGATTCTGGATGGTGCATGAATGCGTGGCGCATCCTTAGGGGGCTGATCGACGTCGATACCTTTACCGTACCTTTCAATACAGTACCCCGATTCGCGTTCGTTAATCCGGGCTCTGATCTATTAACCGGTCTACATTCGCTGTGAATGACGTCAGCTTCGAAATTTCTTGGAATTTCTCAAATGTTACGCCTGAATTCTGAAGTATGACCTAGGCATTTAGGCATATGCGCTATCCCGACCGACATTGGACTGAAAAGAAGCTGCCGACGATTTTATTGTACGGTAAAATGGAGACAACGAGTTATCCAGAACATCTAATGCCTATGTTATACCAGCGTGTGAAGGAGCGACTTGAAAGGGTGTACCTTGTAAACAGCACCACAACACAACGGCTCTTAGCGGCAACTATTTCAACCCCATAGTCGACATTTCTGTGCTTTCTGGTGTTTTTCTGTGCTTTCTGAGGTTACTGCATTTCTAAACAATGAAAAAAGTCGATCGGAATTCAAGGAAGTTAGCAGACATCACCACCGTCGATCAAAATGCCTCTCATGAAGGCTCTATCGGTGTATGAGACGTTTTCGTATCGGATATCACATATTTCCTCCTTTTTTCATTGTTATTCATTTCCTTTTATTCATTTCCTTTCAGGAATTGCATTCCTCGACCTCGAAAAGGCGTTCGACCGCGTACCGCATGAAGTGATTTGGTACGCACTGCGAAAACAGATGGTTCCTGAAGAGCTCATAAATTGGGTCCGAATTCTGTATACGAACCCAAGAAGCAGAGTACAGGCGGCTGCTGGAACATCTTCGGAATTCCCAATTTCGGTTGGGGTCCACCAAGGTTCGCCGCTCTCTCCTCTTCTTTTCATTGCTGTGATGGACGCCGTCACGCGTGACCTGCAGAGTCCAGTCCCATGGAGTCTGCTGTACGCGGATGATGTAATGTTGGCGTCTGAAGACAGGGAAGAGCTTGAGCTCCTCGTGCAGTCCTGGAGTGATCGGCTGGCGCAGTTTGGACTTCGTCTCAGCGTCAGTAAGACGGAGTACCTCACCACCCAAGTGAATGATCCAGGAACAATTAAGATTGATGGAACCGAGCTGTCAAGGACAAATGCCTTCAAATATTTAGGCTCGACGATAGCTTGTGATAGTAGTCTCTGCTGTGAAGTGAACAACCGAGTCAGCAACGCTTGGCTTAAGTGGCGTGCGGCGACAGGTGTACTCTGCGATCGGAAAATGCCGGAGCGACTGAAATCGAAGATCTACCGTACGGTAGTGAGACCGGTGGCTCTGTATGGAGCCGAGTGCTGGCCTGCTACGAAAGAAGTTGAGCGCCGCCTTAGCGTTATGGAGATGAAAATGTTGAGATGGATGGCTGGCGTTACACGGCTAGACCGTATAACGAACGCTGACATAAGGGAGCGATTTGGAGTGGTCCCGATCGCTGAAAAGCTTCGTGAAACCCGTTTGAGATGGTACGGGCACGTGCTTCGGGCAAGCGACGACACCGTTTGTAAGATAGGACTCGCTCTCGACGTACCAGGAACAAGACCGAGGGGCCGTCCGAAGCAACGCTGGCTGGATACGATACATACCGATCTAAAGACAGTTGGAGTTCATCCAGACCAGGCGTATGATAGATCGTCATGGCGTCAGAAAATTGGTAGAGCGGACCCCGCTTCGAGGCGGGAAAGACGCTAAAGAAGAAGAAGAAGAAGAAGAAGATATCACATATTTCCTCCTTATCTCTCTCTCTGTCTCCTGTCGTCTTCCTTTTCTCCTCTCTCTACCTACAGATGGTTGGCTAACCAAATTCCACAATGCTCTCAAAATTTTACTATAAGAGCCAGCCCTATTCGCCCAGAAATATCATCGTCGGCCATTCATGAGATGATGTAGACCGTCCACTGAGGTCGCGCCGCACATCCCTTTTTCATTCAGAATCGTAGAGCAAGGATGAGTGCATATTTGGCCTATACAATGACTTTCGGGGCCAGCCACTATACCAAAATGGTGTCTTTACCTTCCTAGACAAGTCTGGTTCCGGAAGGATGGAAGGCTTGGTTAGTCCGGGCCGGGATCGCTCACTGATCATGCGGGTGTCAGTAGCGACTCTTACCACTGCTCCACGCGAGGACACTATAAACACCCGATGATTAATTCTGTGATTTCACTAGAGAAATTCAGGTGCCCCTCCCTAGTCTATTTGATTCACGAAATGAGCTGATAGACAATTTTTGCTTGGAAATTTGTTCAAGACATTTTCTCGAGTTTTTTAAAAATTTTCTGTCGCAGTCCTCAGACGTTGCTGATCTTGCAGATTTGTTCAGAAAATAGATTCTTTGCAAGATAAAAAGGTCAAGAACAACAAAAATTTGAACCCGCAACCGAGCCGACGTCAAGCAGTCAGTCAATGTCTTTTTTTTACTCGCTGGACAATATGCAATATATGTAGAACAATTAGATTTTCCTCTGATACGATAATTTTGATGTCAGCCTGGTCCAAACCTACAGTAAACTTACAGTGTTCCAACATTGTTACCTGCTCGTCTAATCAGCTTGGGGGTTTAGTGGACGTACATAACCAGTCCTCTTTATAGTGGCTGTGAAGAAAGGAGGTCATCCAAACGCTACCGTAACCATTTCGGGTGTAGGGGTATCTTCATGGATTTCACATAATAAACGAATCCCTTCCCCTTATACCCGTTCAAGTTTGTTTTCAGTTTAGTGTTCTTTAGTATATCCCTGTTTCTTGTCCTATTCACCACTTTCACTCTATGCCCACTTGGCTAGATAAATAAATAAATAAATAAATAAGTTGATCTGCTATCGTGAGACCGTCACAAGTGCTTTAATTAACACATTCACGACGAAGGGGTTTTCACGCGCAACGGGCGCGACGGCCGGCTGGCTCTTTGGCACGCGCGCGCGTGTCCACAGTGTGCCTGGTTTTTTCTCTCAGAAACATTTACATAACATATTCAGAGTCCAAAAAACTGTGCAGGATGTTATAAAAGTCTGAGCGATAGCTTGGGGAGAGATGTTGCAAAGAAAAAAGTTAGGAGGGTCGATACGCGCTGTTCGAGTTGTGAAAATATGTTTGTTTATTGTGTTTAACGATAAGAAGTGTTCTTGCTGAATTTTTGGTCGCTTATATAATTGCACTCTACCTTTTTGCTTTGTCTAACTGTTTCATTGAAGTTTTATTCCATGTCTGATACTTACTCCTGTCCTAGAAATTTTTGTGTTTATTGTGTTCCAACAATGCGGAGAATTGTTCTCTAGTTAGTTTTAATAAACCCGACCATTTTCGTGCAAACGCAAACCTAGTATTGATTTTACCTTATAGTCTACGATTCCGAAGGAACAATTAATAAAAGTCGTCGCCAAAGAAAGTTCTGGGCGAAACACTCCTGTCCACCAACATGGGTGGACACCGTCCCACGCGCCCCCCTTGCTGTCCACCAATATTGGCAGACGCCGTCGTGAATGTGTGAAAGAGATACGAATTATTTTACGCTGCTTGTTTCTTGCTTTCGCTCTTACCGACCTACGTTTGAATTGAAATAGATGAACAATTTTAGAAAATCAAAAAAAAATATTCAAAGGCTAATGGGATACGTACTCAACCGGTTCTATGTTTTCTGCTGTGTTGTGCTAATGATTCTAGGAGCAGTCCACATTATGACTGCTTCGAAGGTTTCCGGGACAACAGTATTCAGTCCAATGATTGGTGAGGATTTTGGTTTCCATAACCTATATAGGAGCAAAGGTAAAGGTAAACGTATCGGCGCTGACCAGTCTCCTAAGTACGCGCCACGCATTCGTGTTTGATTCTGAATCGTATAAGCATGGTGAATGCTTATTTGGCTTGTTCAATGACTTGCGTGAACCAGCCGCTGTACCAAGTCAGTGTCTCTACCTTCCCAGACAAGTCTGCTACCAATTTACCCGACCCCGGACGGATGGAAGGCTTGGTTAGCCCGGCGGGGATCGATCGCTCAACCGTACGCGTGTCGGTAGCGCCTCTTACCACTATAACACGCGGGCCCATCGATAGGTACAGCATTAAGGATACATTACCTTTACAGGGTGGCCCAAAATTACGTTCACAAATTTAAACCGTCATAAGAACGGGTAGAAAAGAGATTCGAGTCTAGAATTTCAGCATAGCACCCAGTATCAAATAAAATGGCCCGATCAGATTTCGAAACGGCCTCCTTTAGCGAGAACGGAGGTCTTCAGACGACGCGGAAATGCATCCATCGTGGCACGCACATAGTCCCTTGGCATTTCGTCAGATGCCTTCAGAAGGCTAACCTTTAGCGAGTCAAGCGAATCATGGCGTGTAGAGCAGGCCTTATTCTCCAAGTACGAATAAATAGAAAAGTCCAAAGGGTTGAGGTCAAGGCTGTAGGAGGGATTCTTTTGCGCTGATGGAGTCGGGAAGCTTGTTGCGGCACCACTCCTGCACGACCTTCGCTCTATGAGCTGGTGCTGAATCTTGCTGGCTAATGAATGACTTGTACTTGTAAATGGAATCGGTCCAAGGGATCAAAACCTTTTCCAGAACGTCTTCCATGTAAATTTAAGCGTCAATTTTTTCTCTTTTTTTGACGAATAACAACTTGAGCTTCCAAGAATGGGAAACAGCTGCCCAAACCATAACTGACTTCGCACTACCGCAACGTTCGTAGATCCTTCCCACTGCGTTGCCTTCGACTACTAATTTGGCAAGTACGCAGTCGTTTTGGCGGTCCAGCGCTGTATGCTGCTGCTTCTATAGTGAAGATTTTATCGTCTGAAAAAATGATGTCCCGGTAGCGTACCTCGCCTAGTCGCTTGATGAGTGCGTCCTCGGCGGATGAGAAGGTGCCATTGAGCAACTAGTTATTATTGGAACGAAGTATTTGGTGTTTTAGCTGAGCATGAGCACAGCTAGCGCGAGAAACTGAGACAGTTCATTCCTGACCCATAGGTTAAAGAGAAATGACACGTTAAACATGTGTGAACGTAATATTGGGCCACCCTGTATTTTTATTGAGAATTATCTTGTGGCTACGTCTACCAGTCAACGGTTGAGTGAGCCTTGGGCAGCATCTCTACAGTCCAAATATCCTATACCGCATGTTTAATAAGAGCCTTGTGGGAAAGGGACGCTTGAGAAGAGACTATTATTGCTACTTCGATAACCCCAGAACTTAGAAAAACTGAAAAAACCAAAGATGTGATTCATGAGTTTTTCCAGAACAAATCAGTTCCTGTCTGCCATTCCATGATTTTCTTGAAATCCATGCGAAAATCATCGACTTAAGCTATAGAGAGCACAACGGATCCATATCACTGATGGCTGCCTACGCTTTTCCCGACTATTCAGCTATCACATTTGAAACAAACTACTGCAAGGGGTCGGTTGCGGACGGAAATAGAAAGGAATTTCAACGAAAAAAATTTGAAACCGCTATTTCAGTCAGAAAGTGTACTGCTGGTATCTGGATGAGGAAAAACGCCAAATAGGGCCACCAGTGGAGACAGTGGTAGAGCCCCAGTATACAGCATATTGTTGCAGACGCCCCAGGGCACACTATATGAGCATAAGCACCAACAGGAGCCTTCTAATCAATAATTCCGTGGCAATTGTAGATCGAACAAAAAACGGTAGGCTTCTTATTCAATGACCTAGGAGCATATATTCTAAAAAAAGTTGGTCAACCGATCGAAATTTTCACCAAATTTTAGCGCCCAAGTACCGACTATCGCATTGTCTCTCGCCCTTATATGGAAACGGTACAAAATGGCTATTATTCACGGAATTCGTCGAGCACTATAAACTGGTTGGCGTTGAGTATTTCTATGTTTACGTAAAAGATATTGACGAGTATTCAAAACGAGTAAGTTAAAACAAATCCTTCTGATTTCATATGATGATGATAAGTGATACTATCTGAGGTGTTAGACGACTACGTCAAAACTGGAGAGATAGAGACAATTTTCCTGCGGACCAACGATAGACCCGGTGCCGACTACCAGCTTGTTGCTATTCATGTAGGTAGTCAAAAAGAAAAATTAAAAAAAGAATAATTTTGAGCATTAAGGATTGTCTCCATCGCAGCCGACATCACTCCCGATATGTCATTTTCGGTGACCTCGACGAAAGAATCGTTCTGTCAGGAACCGCGACGCTCAGCGACTATGTTACGTAGGTTTCTGCACTCCATTTCACTCGATACGCGACGCAACTGCGCGCACCATAGCACGCGACAGGTGCTCTTTTTTGCGTAGAAAATTGCCGTGAATATTCAATTTTCCGCCCACTGCATAGAATTTGCTTAAGGAGATTGATGTCACTCCATGCTAACGTGCGTTCAATACGATTCCGGTCACGATACGTTCTCTATACTCAAGCACTGCCAGATCAATATCAAGTAAATCACCTTCAAATAAAAATTATTATCCTAGTTGGTGAAAAAGATAAATTGCAAGTGCAACTACAGGGAAACGCGACTCTGAATGATTACCTTCCAACCCTGGTCTACCACAACACCACTCCGGTTCAACCAATTTTGGGGGACAAGTGTGTTGTGGATCCGACGGCGGTAGTTTCAAAAACATTTTAAATTTAATTTAGTAATCCGTTAATATTCGATAACAATCACTCAATGCACTACTCCCGCAGGTGATGGCGATGGGAGCTCATATGCCTTCGTTGTTCTTTTCGAATTACAAGACATTCTATGTCCCCATTGCTGAGGCATCTATACGGTGAGCACAAATAAATAAATAAATAAACAAATAAACAAATAGATAAATAAATTTCACAATTTTATAAATAAATAGAAATAAATTTTATCAATTAAGAGATTCGGTTGATTAAGCCTATGTACTGATATGCCTCCATTCGTTTTCCCCCTTCGCGACGCCAATTTGGAGATTTCTCAAATTCAAATTTCAAATTTCACTGATGGAATATAGCGCACAGTACGCAGTAGTATAGCTAATTTAAGGGGCACGCATGCTACAGTGGTAAGAGGCGCTACTGCCACCCGCGCAGTCGAGCGACCGGTCCCTACCCGGGCTAACCGAACCTTCCGTTCCTTCTGGGTTGGGTAAATTGGAACCAGACTTGTCGGGGAAGGTAAAGACACTGACTGGCTATAGCGGCTAGCCCCCATCCCACAAGTGACTGTATAGGCCCAATACGCATGCCTTCACGATTCTGAATGGTGGACGAATGAGTGGCGCGTCCTACGGCGACTGATCAACGCCGACTCCTTTACCTTTACCGCACCTTTTTATACGAAACTTATTTCGTCCGAAGTGCGATATACTCCGATTTGCGTTCGTGAATAAGGGCTCTGATCTATTCACCGGTCTACATTCGCTGTAAGTGACATCAGATTGGGAATTTTTCGGAATTTCTCGAATATTACGACTGAATTTCTCACGTACGACCTAGGCGTTTAGGCACATTCGCTATCCCGACCGACATTGGACTGAAAAGAAGCTGCCGACGATTTTACTGTACGGTAAAATGGAGACAACGAATTATCCGGAGCATCTAATGCCTGTGCTATACAAGCGTGTGAAGGAGCGACTAGATAGAGTGTATCTTGTGAATCAGACAAGCCCGCTGTAGTGAGTGTACAGAGAACGACAGAAGACCTTGTAGAAATCATTCCAAACACAAATTTCTGTACTAAAAATATTTCTGCTAAAAGTAATAATAAATTTTAATAAACCAGCTCTACGAACGAAATTTTCAAAAAATTGTGTCGGTCAAAGACCAGAACGGCCTCGATTGCCTTCAACTATCAACTCCATTACACGAAAAGGCACTAAAGAACTTGGGCGCGCGAGGTACAATGGTAGGACGCGCTACTTACATCGCACGATCGATAGATCGATCCCGGCCCGGGCTAACCAAGCTTCCCATACCTCCAGGAGGAGGTAAGTTGGTACCAGCCCTGTGTGGGACGGTAAAAACATGGAAATGGTCGAGCGGCTGACCCCCGCAAGTCATCGTATAGGCCAAATACGAACTCACCATGCCTCTACGATTCTGAATGAAATACGAATGCATGGCGCAATCTAAGAGGATTGAACAGAGCGCCGACACTTTTCCCTTTACCTTTCACTTAGGCAGCCGACTGGCGCTCCTAACTCTGCAATCCTGATGAAAGGCAAGTGTTTCAGTGCACTTTTATAGATGACTTAATTAGGTTAGATTCTTTGCGAACGAGATAAGATCGAGGTTAATAACCATTTAAACCTTTGAGCGAAAATTCCGACAAATTGTGGTTGTCTATTCTTCCCCGGGGTCTTGCAATCCTCAAATTCCTATGAAACACGAACTGAACCGCCGCTACGTTAGATGCTGTATTATGCTGGTGATTCTGGTGGGACTCCATTTTCTGGCTGCTTCCGTCGAAAATAAAACATTCGTTTCCACCTCGATGATGCGTAAGAATTTCACTTTTCCTGGAAACTTATCAAACACATCAAATTCAAATAAAAAGTAAAGGTGCCAGCATTGATCAGTCTCCAAAGGACGCGCCACGCATTCGTCCACTACTTAGAATCGTAGACGCATGTCAATTGCGTATTTGGCCTATACAATGACTTACGGGTGCCAGCCGCTTAACAAAGCCTGTGTCTTTACCTTCCCAGACGAGTCTGGTACCAATTCGCCCGATTCCAAAGGGATGGAAGGCTTGGCTAGCCCGGGCGTGGATCGATCACTCGACTGTGCGGGTTTCAGTAGCGCCTCTTATCACTCTATCACACGCGCCCACTCGCCAATTAAAATAGTCTTATTAATCTGTAAATTTATCGAGGTCATTTGCATAGAAAAGGGTTGAATACACTGCATCCAAGAAAAAAGGGTGCACCCCCAATCTTTCTTTATTTGAACGGCTCGATTGAAAAACTCTTGCTTTGAATCGATACTACCAAATTCAGCAAGGTAAAAAAGCCTGGAATTCTAAAGGTGCTAGTTTTCGTAGCGATTTTTGCAAATGAAGCAACAGGAGCGCTGCAGAGACATTTTTTGAGAGACATTTTTAATTTTTAATGTTTTATCTTACCTCGGAAAAAATCAGTGTGGATAAGCCGCTAGTCACTCAAAAAGAAAAAAAACCAATAATTATTGTTTTGCTGTATTAGCCCGTTGAGTTTCGTTCCATTTTATTTTTCGTTTGTTCTTTGATCGAGTATCCCTGTCGATTGATCCACTAACCATTCTTCTGCAAGCCTATGAAAGAGTGTAAGTAAATAACTAAATAAATAAATAAATAATACAAAAAAGCTAGTATAAGTTTGAAATAAGAAGTTATTCAGCGATCCGTTGAAACAAAAAATTGAGGGGTGTCCCAATCATCCAATAGACGAGACGCAGACACAATCGAAGACGATTTTTTTTAGATTTTTTTAGAATTCTCACTCAGCAATTCCTACTAGTAGGATTCAGGACCTTGGCCACAAAATATCAACGCCTGCCTTCCATTTTATGAATTGCTTGACATTCATGCGAAAATCGCCCTCAGGGGCTATGCGGAACACCGTGTCGAATCCTTATCACTGATAGCAGCCTATGCTTTTCCCGATTACTCGGTGATCAGTTTCGAAACACAGCACTGGAAAGGGTAGGTTGTTCTGCGCTCGGAACTTTATTCTTCTATGTATTACAATTTATCCATTTATCTAATTATCTACTTTATGCAATTTTTAGTTATATATCTATTAGGTTGGTTCATAAGTTCGTGCCGTTTTTTTCAAGCGACCGCTATAAGCTTGCTATGGAAGCTTCTGAAGAGTTCTACACAGCATTCGAAAGAGAATTATTTGTGCTTTCAGAAAAAGCTTTAGCTGTTTGTGGAATTTCGAAGTTTTATAATGTTTTCGGCCTATAAAGTGAAAAATGAAAACGTGTAAAAATGACCTCACCGAAAGCGAACTTTTTCTGCTTTGATTTGAAACGGTATTCAAAACTTAGGACACTACTAGAAAGAGGAGAAAATTTTCTATAAGATGGCGTACTCCTTGTATTTTTTGTTACACATTTTGTGAAGTTTAAGGTCACTAAAGTGGGACCTTCAAAAAACAGTAATATTTTTTTCGATGCTGCTCTTGCTCTCATTGTGAACTGTGAAGATGCCATTTAGCGATTATTTTAAAGAGAATTCTTAGCTCTATCTGACCATATGTCTAGTTTTGCAGAATACTTAATTTTAAAAAGTTTTTGCAGAAGAAACGTCTTTGTTTTCTCCGGAGAGGAAAATCTCCAGCTCCTATCGTTTTGGTAAATCTCACACAGCTTCTGAAAGAAGACGATACGCTCTAGAAGATGGTGTACGAATTGATCATGAAAGTCTTGCTTATCACTGATTTTCAGGCCATCAAAGTGGCCATAGACGAGCACTTCTCGCCGCGCCGCGCGACGAGCGCGGTGTTCGCACGCCGCGCCGTCCCGCCACTGCTACGTTGCGCTCGTCGCGCGCGCGGCGTGGACGCTGCCAGTAGGTCCACTTTGATGGCCTGAAAATCAGTGATAAGCAAGACTTTCGAGAGCGATTCGTACACCAGCTTGTAGAGCGTTTCGTCTTCTTTCAGAAGCTATGTGAGATTCTGCAAATCGATCGAAACTGGAGATTTCCCTGCCTGAAAAAAACGAAGATATTTTTCCAACAAAAATGTTACAAAATTGAGTATTCTGTAAAACTAAACATATGGTCAGTTAGAGCTGAGAATTCTCTTGGAATATTTGCTAAAAGGCATCTTCACAGTTCACAATGAGAGCAAGAGCAGCATCGAAAAAAATATTGCTGTTTTTTGAAAGTCCCAGTTTAGTGACCTTAAACTTCACAAAATGTGGAACAAAAAATACATCGAGTACACCATCTTATAGAGAATTTCCTCCTCTTTCTAGAAGTCTCCTAGGTTTCGCATACCGTTTCACTCCAAATCAGAAAAAGTTCGCTGTCGGTGAGGTCAATTTTACACGTTTTCATTTTTCACTTTATAGGCCGAAAACATTATAAAATTTCGAAATTCCACAAACAGCTAAAGCTTTTTCTGAAAGCACAAATAATTCTCTTTCGAATGCTGTGTAGAGCTCTTCAGAAGCTTCCATAGCGAGCTTAAAGCGGTCGCTTGAAAAAAACGGCACGAACTTATGAACCAACCTAATATTATCTTATATTTATCTCGATTATCCTATCAACAGAACAGAACACAATAGTAAAAAACATATTGCATGTAACCATTGCACATAAAAAGTGATAATAATTATAAAATACCATCAAAAATCGAATATTAAAAAGGTGCCTCGCAACAATTTAACAGCCTCATTGATAATTTCATAGCTTCGTCATTAGTTATTATAGTATTGTTATAATATTGATGACAAAAGGAAAAATAAGGGAAAATAGCAGTTTTTTCTTCAGGCAAAAAGCATACTGCTGGTATTTGGACGACGAAAAGCGCCAAATAGGACCACCAGTGGAGACGGTGATTGAGCCGGAGTTCACGGCTTATTGCTGCCGACGACACGGCGCACACTATATGAGCATAAGCTCTGACCTTCCAATCAGAGCCGACAATTATGTGCCGGTTGTAGATCGAACACAAGATGGTAGGTTTCTTATTCTTCAGGAAGTATAATAATATTAGATTTAAGGGTAGAGGTAAAGGTAATGGCAAAAGTGCCGGCGTTAATCTGTTCCAAAGGACGCGCCGCGCATTCATTTTCAGTCCAAAATCGTAGGGTCGTCGTGAAGGCGTATCTGGCCTACACAATGACTTGCGGAGGCCGGCTGCTATACCAAGCCAGTATCCTTACCTTCCTAGACGAGTCTGGTACGAATTCACCTGCCCTTCAAAAGATGGAATGCTTTATTAGCCGGGGCAGTGACCGATCACTCGACCGTACTGGTGAGAGTAGCGCCTCTTATTATCGTACCACGTGCTTACAATTTATAGGAATTCCCACGGGCTAACGAAGCCTTCCATCCATTCGTGGTCGGGTAAATTGGTACCAGACTCGTCCGGAAAGGTAGAGTCACGGAGTTGTTATAGCGGCTGGCCCGTACAAGTCATTGTGTAGACCAAATAACCTGCCTCTACGATTCTGATTGGAACATGAAAGCATGGCGCGTCCTTAAGGCTCGTTTAGACGCCGCGCGGCGGAAATGCAAAACGAAGCGCAAACAATGATTAAGGTCATTGATAGATTTTGTTCCTTTGCGTTAGTGGCGCAGTTCGATGGCGCCGCGCCTAAGCAAAAAATAGGCATATAATCACATAGGGAAGAAATTAAACGAAAAAAGTGAATTTCCTCAAAATGTCCTCTAATGAAGAACAGCATACTTCTAAGGAACCCGAACGACCAATAGGTTTGCCTACATGAAGCGCCACCGGACTGAGCCACTAATGCAAAGGGACAAATTCAATCAAGGACGTAATTATCGATTGCGCTTCAATTTTGCATTTTCGTCGCGCGGCGTCTAAACGAGCCCCTAGAGGACAGAGCAACGCCGACAACTTTACCTTTCACCCTGTCTTTACAATGTGATAGAAATCGTCAATGGACAATATATAGTGTTTACCCGCAGTCTTTCTTTTGTTTAGCTTTTAGCGCCAAAATACCAACTCGCACACTGTCTGTCACCCTTGCATGGAAGCGGTCCCAAATGGCTGTCGTTCACGGAATTTGTCGAGCACTACAAGCTGATTGGCGTTCAACATTTCTATGTTTACGTGAAAAACATTGACAAATACTCCAAACGCGTAAGATTTCCGCCATTCAGACGTTTAAAACTGACGATAATCTGTTAGGATCTCTTTTAAGGTGCTGGACGATTACGTGAGAACTGGAGAAATAGAGACGATATTTCTACGGACCAAGGACAGACCAGGCGGCCTATACCTGTACGCCACTGTTCCCGTAAGTCAAGGAATGTGTAAGGAATTTTCACACTTGAATAAGTAAAAAAGTTAGCGTAGAGCTAAAAGTAGTCTGACCACGCCTTTAACGTCGCGCCATGCACTCGTGTCGCATTCAGAATCGTAGAGGCGTATTTGGCCTACACAGTGATTTGCAGGGACCAGCATACGATACGAAGTCAGTGTCTTTACCTTCACAGACAAGCCTGGTTCCAAATTACCCGACCCTGGAGGGATGGAAGACTTAGGTAACCCGGGCCGAAATCGATCGCTCGACCGGGCGGTTGTCAGTAGCGCCTCTTACCAGTGCACCTCGCACGCCTGAAGCTCAATAGAGAACTACAAATTCTCGTTAGAGCTGCCGGCAGTGGCTCATTTATTTATTTATTTATTTATTTATTTATTTATTTATTTATTTATTTATTTATTTATTTATTTACACCTGAGGATGCGTTAAAAATCATTTCAAATAGTGATATGGCTGGCTAGAAGCAGTAAAAAATAATTTCGATTTTAAAAAATCGATAATTTTGAGGACTGTCTCCATCGCAGCCGGCATCATTCTCGATATGTCATTTTCGGCGACCTCGACGAAAAGATCGTTCTGTCTGGAACTGCGACACTCAGCGACTATATAAGGTAAGTTCCTCTTTCTAGTCACCCGATACGCGACGCGACCGCACGCACTACAGCGCGTGACAGTTACTACCATGTTGCTTGGCTTGTACTGTCTCTTCCTCCTAATCTTCTCGTATATTCTTAGAAAAATAGGCTTTTGACAGACTGTACCCTTTATTAGGGGTACGGCTCGCTAGACTGTGGGTAGGAAACTTGTGCTAGAATATTTATTCCAGCAACGATTCACCAACAAGCAGCCCCGATCATTCGTTACCCTGCTATTTATGCAGGCTGAATGATACAGGAACTTGAACTCGCGAGTATCATTCGCTAGTTCCCGTTTGAACTCACGCGAATGATACCCGCTGATTTTCCTTCTCTTATCGTGCAAAACATACAACAGAGGTCGCGCAGAGCGAGACACTCCGCGCGCCCCAATAACAAAATGATAAACAATAAATGAACTATACGAAATTATATCACAAATCGTTGCCGTTGTTGTTGTTGACTGTCTTGATAGTGGTAGGTGGAGTCGACGAAATTGAGGTGTGGATGAGGCGACTGGTAGTGGCATTTCGTTGTTGAGCATCAAGTAGTGGGAAGATGAAGTTGTTGGAGTGGTGGTGTAGACGAGGCGGCTACGTACTGGTGTTTCATTGGCTTCTTTGCCTCTTTTTCGCGTGCCTTTCGTGTAACTTGCACGCCATATTTGCCCTCGTCAATAACTTGGCAGTGACCAATTCCACAGCTGCCATTAATTCGATAGGTCACAATGTGGTTTTTAAAGCCATCACAGTAACGACCGGTACACCCATGTCGGTCCCTGCGACAAGTAGTATTAGGCTGTTCTCGTAGGGGCACCGTGTATGGACTGTATTCATGTTTTCTAGGTTTGGTTCGAACTTTTCTTCGAGCGCTCCGTCGATAGGGGAGTGCAGTAACAATATTGTCACCTCCTGTCGCACTGTTTACCGGAGTAGTTGCCTTCAGCAGATGAGGCTCCTTATCGAAAACATGACCGAGACTGTGGGTCACCTCGTCGACCGGCATTGTGTTCGATATCCCTTTGCCATGTATGGCTGGGCCGAACACTGTTCGCGCAACTCGTAAGCCTGAAGGCAATGTCGCGGTGTCGATCGCGTTAACGAGGTCGTAATAGTTATCGAGACCAACTAGTATTTGCGGGTTCTGGTATTCACCGCGCACCTTTTGGTTAGAAATACAAATGTCCTTTTCTTGAAGGAATTCTTTGTCCTGCTTGTCTAATTGGACTGACGAGAAACCGTTCAGCAATTTTGGTTTCGTTTGCACGGTCAGGTTCAGTTCTTTACCGTATGCTGTGCTTATCACTAGCGATACAGTGCTAGTTCGGAACTTTTCAGTGTGCCCTCCAATGCCAGACATTGTGCAGAGTTCCGTATTCTGCTTTTTAAGCCCGAAATCAGTTGCAGTCTGCTCCTTAATAATTGTTTTTTGAGCTCCTGTGTCGAAAAAGAATAACACTTTTTCGAATTGTTTGGTTTTATTATTCCAAACATTACCTTCAGCGGTCATGAGCACTATTTGCTCTTTGCTGCGTTTCAATTGTGGTTGGGTTTTCGCATCAGATGTATCACAACTATATCCATTTGTGTGCGAATTTGCATGCTGTTGTCTTTTTTGCACCTTATTCGAGTAGTTTCTCGGTGCGTACTGGTTTTGACCACTTCTACGAGATTCAGTCGAAGTGCGTCTGTAGCTTCCCTGATTTCGGAATTGATTAGGCGCTGCGGGCCCATTTTCTCGGCGTGGAAATGATCTCAAGGATTTGGTTTTCTCATTTCCAAAGCATAAACTGAGGTCGTGTAGTTGCCCACATGTTGGACAGTTCGATTCACGGCACTCATGACTAGCATGTTGGTAGGAGAAGCATTTCCAACACTTTCTTGCGCATTTCATCAGTGATCTTCTTGTTTTGATATCCGATACTGTCCTACAGTGGATCGACGTATGATTTGGAAAATCACAGAATTGGCAGGTAACCGTTTCTGTATGGCAAAAGTTATGATAACGCTCACTGGGTTGGCTGCCGTATAGAGTATGACCTCTGAGGCGTGTTTCCATAAACCTCTTTGCATTGATTTCTTTTTCGAGGTGATCCATAATTTCCTCGATTTTGATATCGTCGTCTTGGATAGTGACGAGGACGTTTTTCACGATATCGTACGGAAATTTCTGCAGAATATTTTCCGTCCACATGGCATCTTTTACTTGGCGGATATCTTGCCCTGAAGACACCATGAGGTTTATGAGCATTCTGATATTATCAAATGTGTCTGTACAACTCTCTGCACTGCTTCTCGCAGGAGGTAAATCAATGAGTTTCTGTGCAATCCTTGCTCGGATGTTCGGCTTGTTGCCATATTTCTTTTTGAGCGATTCGACCATCCATGAATAGTTCTCAGGGATCATTTGGATACCCTTTAAAGTAATCTCTGCTCTGCCTTTGAGGCAGTCTTTCAGTAGCAACATTTTTTCTATTATGCTTAAAGTTCTGTTTTTATGCACCATTGTGTCATAAATTGCCCAAAATTCTGGAAATTCCTCTTCGTCTCCGTGGAAACGTGGGAGTTTTACTTGTTCTGGCTTTAATGAACGGCAATTTTGAGATTCGGTATCGAAGTTTTGCGAAACCGGTAAGTTTTGCTCGTTCGCTTCCTCTCTCGGTGATCCTTGTTCTTCTATGATCACCTCATCGAGATGTTGAATGGTAGATTGACCGCTCGTTGAAGCATTGGCCGAATTTTCGCCCACTTGCATCTTTCCGAGCTTCCGAGCCAGTTTATTGGCTAGGTTTTTAGCTTCGGTAATCCTCGTGCCAAGTATGAAGATCGTTTCGTTGGCGTTCGCGATGTTCTCGCTGAATTTTGCCTCATTTTCAATCTCTTCTATCTCAGCTGTGAGATCCTTTTTGTTAGATTTTGACTTTGCCTCGTCAAATTCCTTTTGGAGCTTGTCGACTAGGCTTTGCAGTGTGTTTCTGCTGTGCTTTATCGTTTCTATGCTCCCTGAAAGCAGTTCAATTGTGCTCAAGTGCTCTTCGTACTGTTCTTCTTCAGTACCTGAAGCCTGCACTTCACCCTTGTAGGTGTCGAACTTTTTAAGTATTGTTCGAAGAGTTCTTGAGCTCAACTCAATCGGTTTTTTATAGAAAACCACTGACATTTTTTGTCGATGTTAGTTGATTGTCTTCTTCAAGTAGTTGTGTACTTTAAGTGAACGTACAAACTTATCAACTGCGTTAGCTTGTTGACGTGTGATTTAATTCTCAAGGATTGAACCCTGATTTTTCGTTCAAGGCTCTGCCGATCCGAACTCTGGTAGCTCAAGGTTCGTGAAGAACCGAGCTTTTATCAGTTCAAGGCTCTGAGAGAACCGAACTTAAGTAGGTGTAGCTCAAGGTTCTGGGAGAACCGAGCTTAGCTATGCAGTTCAAGGTTCTGGGGGAACCGAAATTTTCTCAGCCGATTTGGCCGATGCACCAAAATGTACCCTTTATTAGGGGTACGGCTCGCTAGACTGTGGGTAGGAAACTTGTGCTAGAATATTTATTCCAGCAACGATTCACCAACAAACAGCCCCGATCATTCGTTACCCTGCTATTTATGCAGGCTGAATGATACAGGAACTTGAACTCGCGAGTATCATTCGCTAGTTCCCGTTTGAACTCACGCGAATGATACCCGCTGATTTTCCTTCTCTTATCGTGCAAAACATACAACAGAGGTCGCGCAGAGCGAGACACAGACTTTCTTGTTACATTTTTGTCTAGAAGGCTGAGAACCCTAAGTTATCGCTCACTCTACTTTTGTATATATTTGGAGATGCTAGGTTATTCGCAAAACACTGACATCGGGCTAGTTTCGTGTTATATCTACTTTTGTAGTTATAGTCTTCCCTCGATACTCCTTTCTACTGACCCCGATACGCGACGCGACCGCGCGCACCACAGCGCGTGACAGCAACTTTGTTCGATTGTGAGCACATCTAGCACGTTGTACAAAAATTAAAATTTAAACGTTTTTAACAACTAAAATAGGAATTAAATTACACAGATGAACAAAACTAAATGACGTAGAGGGATAAAAATTAGCATTAAAATTCATTAAACTGAATTTGTTGCAGAAAAGTGACTGCGCTTCACCCTAACGTTGGATCGATAAGATTCAGGTCACGCTACGTTCTTCAAACTCGCGTTTTTCCGCGTTACTACCGGGTGAAAAATATCGATTATATTTTTATTAATATAGTTATACAAAAAACTTGCTCTCACCTCTTTCTAGTTTTTCATTCCATTTAAGGGGGACGCAACTCTAAGGAAGCACCTGCCAACGCTGGCCTACCACAACACCACACCTGTTCAAGGAGAATTCGGAGACAAATGCATCGTGGATCCGAGAGCGGTAATTAGAATTATTCTATGCTAAAAATTTCATAGAGAATAAAATTGAAAAAAATAACGAAAAATCCGAAATCCTCCTACAGGTAATGGCAATGTCAGTGCACAAGCCGATATTGTTCTTTTCGAGCTACAAGACGTTCAACGTTCCCGTATCTGATGGGTTTATAAGGTCAGCATCTGAACGGTTTATCCAACCATGGCATTATTTCTTTATTTAATAATTTTTCATTCTTCGTCAAATACTTAAACGCTTAGATTCAATTAATCCGAAGTTATCCCTTATTCGATCGAACATTATCATTATTACTCAAAATCAAATAAGGGTAAAGGGCTAAGGGGCCGATGATTACAATCGTCGAGGATGCGCCATAGATTCGCGTGCCATTCAGAATCGCATAGGCATGGTGAATGCGTCTTTAGACTATACAATGACATGCGGGGCCAGTCGCTATATCAAGTCAGTGCCTTTACCTTCCCAGAACAGTCTGGTACCAATTCACCCGACCCCGGAGGAAAGGTGACTTGGTTAGCTCCGGGATCGATCGCTCGGTCGTGTAGGTGGAAGTTGCGCCTCTTACTATGCACCACATCCGTGAAAATTAAATATTATAACTAAAACTCAACACTAATCGATCGAATTTTCAGGCATATTCGCAATCCCGATGTTAACTGGGCCGCAACGAAGCTACAGAGGACCATATTCAACGGCAAAATGGAGAATACGAATTATCCGGAGCATCTAATGTCCATTTTATATCAGCGGGTGAAGGAGAGACTAGATAGGGTATACACTACAAGTAAAAAGTCCTCCTTAGTGACCTACGAGTTTAAGTAGTTTGAAAAATATCAAAACTTAACTTCTAAGTTTGTGTCATTTATTTCTGGATAATTTTTCTATAACTCCTAGTAGTTTTACAGCCATTATCTTTTTTTCGAAATACGCTTAATACGACATCGACTGGGCACGAGAGACGTTTAGGTTTATTAAATATATATATAGAATAAAATAGAATATGTAATATAATATTCCTAGAAATTAGTACCACTTTGAGGAATGCCTCTATGAGACGCGTTTCATCGTTCTCTGCCGATTTGGTCCTAATTTGGTTGTCGATTCGCTTATATTTTATTCAACAATAAAGTCTTTCCCGGAATTTTGTCGACAGGTTACGGTAAAATACGGTAGACAAAGTCGAAAGGCTACCAGACGACCTTCCAGGGGAAGAGAAGAAACTGCTCACTTGGCAAATTGCAAACAAAAGAGGGCAGTGCATTAACTATGCCCCGCCGCTGCAGGTGGACCTCTTTCTGTACAATGCTCTAAAAAGGTGAGCAATAAAACACAGGTAAATGGAAAAGCATGATCGAAAGACACAGTTCAAACCTTTATCCCGCACTGGATGCTTGAAAAATTACAAATTCAAAAAATAAAAGGAATAAGAAATTACACCATCAATAGAACGGTGCGCCTCTTAGCTTTTCCGCTGGAGATCCTCTCCTACTCAGAGTCACTGTACTAATTCATGTACTTTTACTGCTTTCCAGAATGGCGCGAACGGTATAGTGGTAAGAGACACCGCTGACACCCACACGGTCGAGCGATCGATCCCCGCTCGGACTAAGCAAGCTCTCCATCTCTTTGGGGTTGGGAAAATAGGTACCAGACATGTCTGGGGAAGGTAGAGACATTGATTTCGTATTGTGGCTGGCCCCACAAGTAATTGAATAGGTCAAATACGCATTCACCATGCCTCTACGATTCTGAATGGAAGGCAAGCGCACGGCGCATCCCCAGCTGATTAATGAACGCCGCCCCTTTTACCTTTACCTTCACCTTTGCCTTACTCTCCCAAATATGACGCTTTCTGTGAAAAAAATAAAAAAACTGAACTGAATAGTTCCTCGAAACGGAATATCCTCATCGAAAAATTCGTGCAGTTTTTTGAACGAATTCCAGGTACATTTATCGAAACAGGTTTTCAGCTGGCTGCTGACACAATTTTCGAAAAAAAGTAGATTCCGTGAAAGATGAGGAAGGGATTGAAAAATAGCGAGGATCAAAATCGATAAAAATCTTCGCGCGAGGAGCTACGTGTGATGACGCACAGTCATTGGAATTGTCTTTCTGGTTCACCCACACGTTTGAATTATTTTTTCTCAGAAAATTTCTATTTTTGAATTATAGCTCGGCAAAACATAATTATCTAACATTTTTAGAAGAGAAGCTCCTGGAATGTGTTCGTCACCTACAAACTGTAACTATATATTCACTTTTTACTACGGAACGCTAGTGATTTTCGTCGAAACTGCCTTTTTCGCGGCAGCTTCCACAGCCGAGACGGTACCGATCTCAAAAGGTAGGAAAGGTGACATCTATGAGCACTCTTTCCAATAGAACGAATTCCAACTGAAAAGGTAAAGGTACAGGGGCACGCCACGCATTCGTTTTCTATTCAGAATAGTAGAGGTATAGTAAATGCGTATGTGGCTTATACAATGACTCGCGGGGGACAACCGCTAAACCAAGTATCTTTCTCCACAAGGAGTCTAGTACCAATTTATCCAATCCCGGAGAAGTGAAAGCCTTGGTTATCCTCGGTCGGTATCGATCGCTCAACCGTGCGGATATCAGAAGCACCTCTAATTCTAGCACCCATAGAACACGGCAAAAAAGTATAATGTGAGGCGATTACCAAAAATGCTCTCATAAAACAAATCAATACCTTCTTATATCTGTCAACTTGATAGGTTAAGGTGACAGTGCCCAGAAAATGAATCAGATTTTTAAGATAGTTTTTGAAAGTAATTAACCTTTACGCACAAATTGCTTACAGAAAAAGTTCCAGCCGAGAACCGTGCACTCGAAAAGGCAAGTGAATGTATTCCTTTCTACAAGCTGCTACAATACCGTATCGAGGACGGCAGAGGACGTACAGATGGCAGGCCAAGCAGCCTCACCACCATCGCCGCCTATGGGTATCCAACCTATTTGGTTGTAACCACAGCAACAAGTGGCTGGTTCGGGTAAGTACTACCGAAGTCTTACTAGGGAGGTCACCGAGCATGCCCCAAAGATTCCGAACGAGACCTACATAGTTTTGTAGAGCGTCGAGCGGAGATTACAGCAATATAGTTCATTTTTGCTGCGCGCCACTGGGTGGTCCAAAAGAGGCAAAAAACCATCTCAGCTGATGCGAAGGGGCTAACAGGTGCCACCCATCGTCGCCAGTAGTGCGGTGGCGCAGCGGCTAAGAGAACGGGTTTCCAGGCGACGGTCCGGGGTTCGGGACCCCATTGGTGCAGTTGCTGTAGACAGTTTTGCCTCCAGTTCTTTTAAGTGGAACTGAGCAAAGTTTTGCGATTTGAGCAAAATTTTGCGTTATAACCATCCCAACAACGAACCAAAACATAAGTATTTGGCACAGCGCATTATATGGTGTGCCAAATACCTATGTTTTGATTGCTTCGTTGTGCAGTACCACAATTGCTAGAAAGGTACTTTTTGAGTTGCTTATTTTTATTTGTTAGCATTGCTAAACACTCAAATAATGGCGATCGGTAGGCAATATAATTATTGATGGGGTGCAGGGAGTGAATACAAAAGAACACTTCGCCTAGTTTGTTTAGATGGTTATGACGCAAAATTTTGCTGAAATCGCAAAACTTTGCACGGTTCCAGTTAACATAACTCGAGGCAAAACCGTCTACAGCAACTGCATCACTGGAGTTCCGAACTCCACACCGTCACCTGCAAACCCACTGTGCCAGCCACTGCGCCACCGCAGCACTGGCGTGGAGCGGTGGCACCCGGTAGCCCCCTTCGCAGCAGCTGAGCCCCTATGCAACAACTGAGATGGATTTTTTGCCTTTTTTGGACCACCCAGTGGCGCGCAACAAAAATGAACTACATTGCTGTAATCCCCGCCTGACGCTCTACAAAACTGTGTAGGTCTCGTTCGGAATCTTTGGGGCACGCTCGGTGACCTCCCTAGTTAGGCCTATGGTATACTCCGGCAACGGGCCCGTCGCAGCGGAGCTAAAAGTGCATAGCTCGCCTCTATACTGCACTGCAACTGGGTGTTTTGTTTTCCGCTGTGTGCGTGGACTCGGATAGTTTACCGCAAGGGCAAAAAGGATGGTGCAGATCCTCTCAGGACTGTACTGTGGCAGGAGTCGCAGCGCAGTCTGTGATCAGCCGGCGCCAGCTGCGATGGTATGACAGTACTGCTCCGAGTCGCCACACACAGCAGCATATGAAAAACCCAGCTGCAGTCCTGTATAGAGAGAAGCCATGCATTCTTAACTCCGTTGCCGGAGTATACCATAGGCCTTACCGGAACTCACGAAATGAGAGTAAGTTTGACGACAAAAGGTTAGATAATCACCAAAATCACACCGATTGTAGGCTAACCATTGAAAGGAACGCGCCATCCTACCTTCGCACAGGCACAAGTGGTGGCCCAATATAGTATATTTATACTCGTTGACAAGGAATACAATCTCGACTTGAGGCGAGAGTTGCTGCGCCGCGTACTCTGCGTCTCTACCCTGCCTATCCATCCTATTCTATCTGCCGAATATGAACAGTATATAACGTTAGGGAATAACGAGCAGTTCACAATGTAATGAGAGAAATACGACAGAAAAACAGAAGTGAAGTGACCGAGCAAAAAATAGAAGAAAATAGTCGGCGACTGTCCATGGGCGCATTAACGGACAAGCGCTTACTGTGCTGCGCGGACCGCAATAAAATTCATGGGACCCGCCTCATCCGTAGTGGCATCGACGTTTCACCGACTTGTTGGAACGGCTGATCTTCGGATGACCGAAAAGAATTTGCCGCATCCTTCGCGTCTCTGCACCTCTTTTCTGCATCGTCTTGCCACTGAGTGCGAGTGGATCCTTGAAACTAAGCATTTGAGAATTTGAACGAGAAATAGACATCGTTTTCAGTAGAAAAGTATACTGCTGGTACAAGGACAGAGACGGAAAGTCGCTCGGTGATCCGATGGAAAGCGCCGTCTACCCGGAACACGCAGTGCACTGCTGTAAACGCCCTCAGGCAATCTATTTGGGTATCAGCGAGGAGGAAATTCCACCGATCAGCTATGTTCCGATCATCAACAGAACTGCCGAAGGTGAGACGACGATATCAGGTTCAACTTCACTTGAGAATTAACCCGTGGAAATCAGAAGCAGAAGAAATTCTAGTAGTCTTCTTCAATTCGACCCGGTTTGAGAATGGTAAATTAACCCAAAGTGATACCCAAAGAAACGGGTAATGAGTTGCAGAGGCGAAATACAAGCTCTCCCACTGCCTCACTCTGCCGGCTGGGGAGAAGTCGGTCTGGTTGCTGCTCGCCGAGTTGGTCGAATACTACAAAGTTCTCGGCGTCGAGTATTTTTACATCTACGTCGAAGATATCGATGACTATTCACAAAAGGTCAGTTGAATAAAAGGTAAAGGGTAGGTGAACGGTTGAAATTATCAAATAACGCTCTAGTTTTCAAGGTTTTGAAAAGCTACGTTGAAAGCAACGACGCCGAGGTGATACGCTTGCCAACAGACAACGACGCCGACTTTCAGTTTGTAGCCATGCAGGTGGGATTACTCGCAAAACGTTTTATTTGAGACGTCAATCTTTTTTGATAGAAAAAAACTTATTTTTCCACGCAGACGACTCAGGTATGAAATTAAGAAAAAGGTGGACGAAGGAATGGGAAGGTCCGAGGTTCATTCCAAAAATTTTGACTCACTATGGTGATCTTCTTTTTACTCGATCGAGTTTAAAGGTAAAGGTGTCGACGTTGATCAGTCCCGTAAGGACGCGCCACGCACTCGTCCACCAATCAGAATCATAGAGGCACGTGTATTTGGCCTATACAATGAATTGCAGGGGACAGCCCCTATGCCACGCCAGTGTCATCCCCTCCCCAGACAGGCCTGGTATCAACTTACCCAACCTCGGAGGGATAGAAGGCTTAATTAGGACAGGCGGGGATCGATCGCTCGACCGTGCGGATGTTAACAGCGCCTCTTACTACTGTACCACGCGTGCTCATTAATATAATCTATATTACTATGTTACAAAATATACAAAAAATGGCTTTCAGGAATGCCTCTACCGAAGTCGTCAGCATTCTCGTTACGTGGTGTTCGGTGACATTAACGATAGGATCACTACGCTTGGTCATTCCATTCTCCACGACATAGTTTAGTAAGCGCCAAGGAATTATTCATAATTAATTTTATGCAGAAAATATCTACATTTTTTCCAAAAAATTGATTTTTTACAGCGATATGGTCGCTATGAATGGTGACATAGCTGCGTTTCGATTTCAATCAAACTATCTGATTCTCGAGTATGCCCTCCCAAGCATATACAAGGTAAGCTCAACAAATACTTTTTGATGAATAGTTCCATCTATAAGTTATAGAAGGGCGCGGGTGGTACAGTGGTAAGGGGCACTACTCCCACGCGCATAGTCCATAGATCGATCCTCGCCTGGGCTAACCAAGCCCTTCATCCCTCCGGGGTTGGATAAATTAGTACCAGACCTTGTCTGGAAAGGTGAAAGCACTGACTCGGTGAAGCGGCTGGCCCATGAAAGTCTTCGCATAGGCCAGATACGCACTCACCATTCCTTTACGATTCTGAGTGGAAGACGAGTGCGTGGCGCGCCCTTAGGGGACTGATCAACGCCGACACCTTGACCTTTTACTATTTAAGCACACGGTTTTAATTTGAATTTTTTAAGGGGTGGAATGGAATTTGGCAGTCTCTGCCAATGTTGGTCGCTTGCGACAAGAGAACACTCACACCTCCCTCGGGATTCAAAAATTTGGTCGATCCAAACAGGGTAACCTCCTTTCTTTTTCTTTCTTTTTCTGGGGTGGGGGGGGGGGAATTTTGAATCCATACAATCATCTTCGCTTTTTATTTTAGACAATAGCGGTGGGCCCACACGACATACGACTGTTCCCAAATTCGGTATCGACCATTGTGGAGCCGTTCGTTATGGCTCATTCCAGGTGAACTTCGAATGAAAAAAAAAACTAGCACTCTTCTAAACATGATTTAGTGTTCCCCTAAATTTCAGGCGCTACATCTACAGTATCCCACGAGGATTCGACGAGAAACACATCAAACACTATAACTCGCTAAAATATACGGAAGGAGTCAACGTACCGTTTCAGTGCGCTTTCAGGGGCACCATCTTTCACAACATCAAAATTCGTCTTGACACTGTTTATGGACACGGCTCGTTCACTGCGAAGACCCTATAGAAATTAACTTTTCGAATAAAGAAACTAAATGTGTCTAGATGTTGAGCTTTATATTGAGTGATGTTTGCAAGGAACCAAGTGAAAAAGGAGGATCTGGTCAGGTCGAATCCATTGATGATTCATCTACTCGTTCGAAACAGTGCAGAGCGTACCCGACGATCCCGACACGCCGCGCATACGCGTCGCACGGACAGCGACACTGATGATGATCTATGCTGTCGCCGCCGCTCTGTATTGGGGTGTCTTCCTAACCCGTTACGGTGGGACTTTGCTTACCTTACCTGCCACGCGGGACTTGTACGGGAATAGGCGGGACGGCCCTAATGCCCACAACAGAGAGACGGTGATTAATGCCACTGTGCGTGACAGCCTCAACTCCCAGCACCCTCTCGGTGCACACAAGAATACCACGAACATATCCGTTCCGTATATAATAATCGAATAAGCCCTTGCGGGCACTCCCCCCGAGACACGCTATTGCGTGCTTTTCACCCTGGCCCTCCTCGAAGGCCGCGCTCACTGCTGTTTACTCTGACTTCAGCTCTCCGCCGAGGCCGCGCTCTCTACTGTTCACACGCACTTTTCACTCTCACCAAAAACAACGCTCTCTGGCGCATGCACGCTGCACCCCTAACCAAGCGATGGTGTCTGCAACATGCGGTTCACGAGATCGAGTCGCGATCAGTGAAATGGAGTTACCAACTGTGATAACCGCTGAAAGCAGTGATAAAATAGCACCAATGCTCTTCTGCTCAGCCATCACTGTTTCATTGTCCTACTGTGGATATCTAACTACAGAAGAACCGCTGAAAGCAGTGATAAAACAGCATCCGTGCTCTTTCGTACGGCCAACACTGTTTCGTTGCCCTCCTGTGGATAACGAGCTATAGGAATATGCCTCAAATAGCAATAACGCCGGTGTTTCATTCTGAGTTCAAATTCGGTGATTATTCTCAGCGACTGTGACTATTCTCAGCGACTCGATCTCATAAACCATTAGGTTATGAGATCGAGTCGCCATCACTGGAATGGAGTTGCCAAGTGTAATAAGGTACTGAAGGTAGTAATAGCACAGCAACGATGCTCCTCTGCTCAGCTCTTCTCTTGGATAACCAACTATAGTAAGAGCGCTGAAAGCAGTGATAAAACAACTACAGTGCTCTTCTATCCAGCCAACACTGTTTCATCGCTGCTCAACCAACACTGCTTCATTGTCCACCCGTGGACAACCCACTATAGGATTTCTCGATATATACGGAACGGATGGGAACATGCCTCTAATAACAGTAACGCCAGCGTTTCATTGTGAGTACAAATTCGGTGAATCTTCGGCGCTGTTCGCGGTTGTATGGCTGCACTGGCCACATTCTTTTTTCCGGTACTTCGGAGTCTCCGGTACTTTTATTTACCACCACCGCTCCTCATCACCTCCCTTCATCTCACTGCATATATACGGCCCTTTAAACGGTGATTTACCGAAGCCACTCTTTGACTGGATTTTTCGAAAATTCGGAGGTTTACGCTGGACATTTCGGAAATTCGTAGGTTTACCGCTAGGTTCAGTCAGACTCACAAGCATTTAGTGAGTCTTCGACAGAGTAGTACTCACGGGGCCCAGGCAAAGAGCGGCGAAGCCGCTCTTTGACTGGATTTTTCGAAAATTCGGAGGTTAACCGCTAGGTTCAGTCAGATTCACAAGCATTTAGTGACTCTTCGACAGAGTAGTACTCACGGGGCCCAGGCAAAGAGCGGCGAAACCGCTCTTTGACTGGATTTTTCGAAAATTCGAAGGTTTACAAAAGGCACCAGTCAAAGAGCGGCGAAGCCGCTCTTTGACTGGTGCCAAATATACGACAAATAGACCATTCAGGAATCGTTGCATGATCCACACATGATAACCAGAACATAACGCAAAATACCTCACGCATTTACTCAACTAAGCACTATATACGAAAACATCACTACAATAAAGTATAAGAAAACAACACCTACAACTACGAGTTGCCGAACCACTATACTACTACATATGCGGCAAACACACGCTAGCTTCGGGGCAATATTAAGATGATTTTGAGCGCTCTGCCGTCTTACGATTTATGAGACCTGATTGAAATCTTTGAAAAAATAAGACAATAATGAATTAAAATAGGCCGGCAAATACAAGAAATAAGAAAATTGCCAGTGCTTCTAAGCAACATTAATAGCTTCCTGGAGAGACCGGTTTCCGAGGTCTTTTTATACTTTTTGCCCTCTGGCAGTTTCATTGCTGAATTTCGTAGATCCGAACGGAACTAGATTCGCTGCTATCGATACGATCAGGAGCAATAAAAACTGAATAAAAATTGGAAAAAGGACAGAAGCTAGCTACTCTATCCGTGCAGTACTTATCAATTCCTCACTGAGCACTTATATAATTAAAAAAAATAATGAAACCTGCACACAACTTCGCTGTCATTTCCTGCTGTGAAGCGCTGCTGATTCTAGTAGGGCTTTATTTCCTGATTTTCTCGGCGGCTCCGAAGGCATACCCGCTTACTCCGAGGACGGGTAGGTTTTCTTGTTTTGCTCACTAAAAATCACCAAAAAATTGTGGGCGCCGTGCATTCTACTCGCCTTCAAAAAATTCGATTAAAATAAAAATGTGAAGAATTTTTGGTGAACGCGATATCGTTCTCTTCCAGAGCGTCAGGGCATTCCAGGAGATTACGAAAACTCCAAGAGAAAATCATACGAGTAAAATGTGAAAATTTTTCACGGGAAATCGATCAGATCATCTAATATCTATCGAACGTTGTTGAAACAGAGCTGGAGAATAGTCCTCTGCTCAAATACTGCATCACATGGGTGCCTAGCAACTTAAAATCCGCGTCCTTCAATCTTTTCTCAAAAAATGTATACAATTTATTACATTTTTGCTATTCAGAACGCTTCCATGGAAAGATCAACGCCTGCCTCTCTTTCTACGAATTGCTCGAAATTCATGCGAAAATCGTCGATAAAAACTTCGAAGAGCACAGCGCATCCTTATCACTGATAGCTGCCTATGCCTTTCCTGACTATTCAGTGATCACTTTTGAAACGAAAGACTGGAAGGGGTAGCTTGTTAACGAAAAATAAAAGAATGGAATGAGAGAAGCAAGGGTAAAAGTTTTTTCAGTGAGAAAGTGTACTGTTGGTATCTGGATGAGGAAAAACGCCAATTGGGACCTCCAGTGGAAACGAGAGTCGAGCCAGAGCATAACGCTTATTGTTGCCGACGCTTCGGGGCACACTATATGAGCATAAGCACCGACCGGACCCTTCCAATCAACAATTCTGTGCCGATTGTGGATCGAACAAAAAATGGTAAGCTTTTATTTAATGTCAAGGTAATGGGTGTAAGGAAAAAAGTGCACTTCTGCCCGAGCATGGGCGCGACTCGTGCCCTGAGGGAAGAAAATCGGGCAGTTCCAAATTTGGGTCATGAATTTTCATGGTAGGAAACAAGGGCAATTTTGTACTCTTTTGGGACTTAATATGACTATCCGAAAGCTCTCGGACGAGTATGGGAACTTAATGAAAAATACAGTATCCATACCTCTACTGACAGCTACATACCGGGTGTGCAAAAATTACCCGGAAAAATACATCACAGGCCATAAAGACCGGCAGAACTGAATTCTGAGTTTCATATTGGAATATGTATGTTATACATCTATCCTACATGCAAACGCTGTCCAAGTTTGAGCTCTTGAATGCTTGCACAGCGGTAATAGCAAAACGAAATCTGAAACTATCGGCCATCATCACTCCTCACCTCTCTGGTCGTACTGATATTTTTACCTCAATTTTCTTAAATGTTCTGAGAGACTGATTTTCTAGTCTAGTAAGTTTTTGAGAAAAAAGTGTGCTCTATCTGATGTGCAACTTTGCTGCCTCTGATAGCACCGTTAACAAACACATGGCATGATTTCGATGAGGACTACCTGCGTGCCACGAATTATTCGTTTGGCGCATTAATAACAACTTTTAGAACTAAGCTTTCAACCTAATATTGGAGTAGTGGGTACGTATACACTAAGCTCAAATGTATTCCAAGCCTGAGCTCATTTGAGTTCACAATGTGCGAATGGCAAAGCCAAATCGAGAAAGATCAGAAATCATCGACTCATAATTTTGCTGTCCCACGCCGCACAGCACAAGATGGCAGACCTCTGAACTCACGGGATTTGAACCGCCTTAGTTTCTTTTCCGGTCGCTTACTGGGAGCGGGAATTCCTCTACACAACACAAAAATTTGGCTCCACTGGAAGCTCCCCTTGCTGAGGCAAAGAACGATATAGTGGAAGACTACCTCCGTGCCATATGTTGCGGGTTCGCTACTCGTCTGAGGACATGTGTCCGTAAGATAGGGGCCACTTTGAACGAACTTGATACTTTTCTATTAGTAAGGGAATAGGGAACCTGTATATTGAGTTTCATTGTCAGATCTACATTTTTGTTGAAGGTACAATGTGATATTTTTGCCCACCCTGTAATACCGTATTCAGGGTACAGTATGATACTCAAGCTTGCTTTATGTACCTTTGTTGACGTTTCAGCCCCCGAGTACCAACTCTCACACTGCCTGTCGCCCTTACATGGAAACGGTCCCAAATGGCTATTGTTCACGGAATTCGTTGAGCATTACAAGCTGATCGGCGTTGAGCATTTCTACGTATACGTAAAGGATATTGATGAATACTCCGCAAGGGTAAGATATCCGATTCACCAAGCTCAAAAATGAGGACCGAAGCTCGCCATTAAGGTGCTAAACGACTATGTCAAAACTGGAGAGATAGAGACTACGTTTCTTCGCACCAATGACAGACCAAGGGGCCTGTACTTGTACGCCACTATTCAGGTGGGCTGAGGGTTCTGAAATCGCTGTCAAGACAAAATATAACAAATCAAAAAATAGAATAATATAATATAAAATAATTTCGACCATTAAGGACTGTCTCCACCGCAGCCGACATCACTCTCGATATGTCATTTTCGGCGACCTCGACGAAAAGATCGTTCTGTCCGGAACAGAAACTCTGAGCGACTACGTTACGTAGGTTTCTGCAAGCGATTTTTCCCGATACGTAACGCGACCGCGCGCACCGCAGCGCGTGACAGCTACTACGTATCGTAGCGCCCGACGGGTCCTGTCTCTCTTCACATCCTTCTAATCACTTCTAATCACGCCTCGTCTTCTGAAAAGAACTATTGATAATTTTCGCATGAGTTAAGCTTCGTAAGTCACTGCAGATTTTTTATTTGCCACAGTTATTAATTTAATAGAATTGTAAAATTGCCAATAATAACTATGACTATCTCTACATTTGCATGTATAATTTTATTCATATTTAACCATATTTGCCCTAGGAATATTATGACGCATCATACCAACGTGCGTTCAATACGATTCAGGCCACGATATGTTCTTCAAACTCGTGATCTACCACATTACTACAAAGTGAATAATATTAATAAGAAAATTTATAAATGATAAAAAAATATTACCCTTTCGTTCAACTACAGGGCGACGAAACTCTGAAGGACCACCTTCCAACGATGGTGTACCACAACACCACTCCTGCTCAACCGGAACTCGGTGCCAAATGCATTGTCGACCCAACAGCGGTAAAAGTCGATTCAATAATTATTATAATTCATTAATATTTAATAGAAATTATTCAACGTTTCACTCGTACAGGTGATGTCGATGGGGATACATAAGCCAATTTTGTTCTTTTCCAATTATACGACGTTCTACCCGCCTGTGGCTGATGCGTCTATACGGTGGGTTTGAAGTAACGGTAGAATACCTCCGAGTCTATTTCAATCGATCGGAGCTTCGGAATTTCCCAAATTTTCAAATATACGGGGGGGTTGAGCGGCAAGATGAGCTGCTGACACCCACACGGTCGATCGATCCTCGCCCGGGCTTACCAATCCCTTCATCCGGGGATGGGTAAATTAGCACCAGACTTGCCCGGGAAGGTAAAACACTGACTTGGAATGGCGGCTGCCCTCTAAAAATCATTCTATGAGCCAATGCGCATTCACCATGCCACTGTGATTCGGAGTAGAACACGAATGCGCGGCGCGTCCTTAGGATACTGATCAAAGCCGGCACCTTGACCTTTTACCTTTAAATTTCGGATATCACCAGTGGAACCCTCCAGTGACCTCATTCATTCAGGCATATTCGGAGTCCCGATGAATTTTGGATGAAAAAGAAGATGTGGAGAATTTTAATGCATGGTAAAATGCAGACCACGGACTATCCGCACCATCTAATGCCTATACTATACCAGCACGTGAAGGAGCGACTAGAAAGAGTATATCTTATGAATCAGACAAACCCGATGTGGTAATTGCGCGTACCGAGTTTTTTGAATATTGATCTAAAACTGGTAGTAAATAGCTGAACTCCATAATTTTGGGATAAATATTTTTATCAGGTTAGAAACTAATTTGATCTAAATTTATTCTTTCAATGCCAAATTTTGGTGCCAAGATGATGGAGGTTATGACCCTTCTCAGAAAGGTTTTTTCGAGCTGTAGCCTCGAGTAGGTCGCTAGTTCACTCTTTCCGTGGTCCACTCATTTAAACATCATTTATCGATTGATTCATTTATTGATCCTGTCAATTGTTAATAAAATTTGACCATTCTACTGGTCCCTTACAATATTTCGATTCACTACAATCCTGCTATTTGCCCAGCAACGAACGATTTAGACAAATTCTTTGCAAACTAAGGTTTTCTTGCGGGCCGGCTCCTAACCATAAGAGATGGTGCCTGCTGACATGATCTTTCAAAAATACAGATTTTCGAAGGAATGAGGCCGAGGTAAGCAAAAAATAGAAAATAAGAGAGATAAACATCGCGCGATGAGCGAACTGATGGAAAGCTGGCACTGGAAAATTCCTTCTACCCTTCACAACTGTTCCATACAATATTTTCATAACTTAGATTTTGCAAAAAATGTTTCTTCCAAAATTACGCACCTATCCCAAAAACCTGAAGAAACCTCCAAGAGCCATTTGTTGCTATGGAACGCTAATTCTTCTAATGGGAGTTGTATCTTCCGTGGAAGTTTCCGGAGCTCCGACTACGTCAACGGATACGAAACGTGAGGGAACTATTCTTTCCAGGGAAGATAATTGCTGAAAAAACCTTTTTTCTGGCTTTCAGTCGAAAACAGTGGACTCGAAAAGGCCAGCGAGTGTATTTCTTTCCACAATCTGCTACAATACCGCATAGAAAACGAAAGAGGAGGCACTAATGGCAGGCCAAGCAGCCTCACCCCGATCGCCGCCTATGGGTATCCTTCCTATTCAGTGGTAACCACAGCAACCAGTGGCTGGTTCGGGTAAGTCCTACACATGTCTCGCCGGAGCTTATCAAATGGGGTAAATTTTACGGTATAAAGTGAAATAACCCACAAAAAGTACGTTCTAATCACGTCGCATCCTCTGCGCCTCTATCCTTCCGATTTTATTTGCCAAGTACGAACGGACCTTAACGGCAGTGAACAGGTAGCAGCTCGTAATGCAACGGAGGGAAGAGAATTTTTCAAAAAAAAATCAAAATGAAATTGTGTAAATCATTTGCGAATGTGCAAGGGCCTAATAGGAGGTCAGATACACCTGCTGTGCTGCTGGATCATAACAAAATTCGTGGGACCCACCTCATCCTATTGACTTGGTAAAATGGCCGACCATCGCCTAACCAGGGACACTTTGCCGCCTCCTCTGCGTCTCTGCACCGGCCTGCCGTTGAGTGCAGGTATATCTCTGAAACAAAGCGTGTGAGAACTTTAACGAGACACAGACATCGTTTTCAGCAGAAAAGTATACTGCTGGTACAAGGATAGAGACGGAAAGTCGCTTGGCGATCCGGTGGAAAGCGCCGTCTTCCCGGAACACGCAGTGCACTGCTGCAAACGCCCTCAGGCAATCTATTTGGGTATCAGCGAGGAGGAAATTCCACCGATCAGCTACGTTCCAATCACAGACAGAACTGCCGAAGGTGAGTCGACGATATCAGGTTCAACTTCACATGAGAATTAACCCGTGGAAATCAGAAGCAGAAAAAATTCTAGTAGTCTTCTTCAATTCGACCCGGTTTGAGAATGGTAAATTAACCCAAAGTGATGCCCAAAGAAACGTGTAATGAGTTGCAGAGGCGAAATACAAGCTCTCTCACTGTCTCACTCTGCCGGCTGGGGAGAGGGCGGTCTGGCTGCTGCTCGCCGAGTTGGTCGAATACTACAAAGTTCTCGGCGTCGAGTATTTTTACATCTACGTCGAAGATATCGATAACTATTCACAAAAGGTCAGTTGGGTAAAGGGTAAAGGATAGGTAAAGGCTTGAAATGGTCAAATCACATTCTATTAGGTTGGTAAGAAAGTTCCCGTCGTTTTTTTTCAAGCGACTTCTGTAAGTTCAATTCGAAAGCTTTTGCAGAGCGTGACACAGCATTCGAAAGAGAATTATCTGCTCTTTTGAGCAGGGTATTTGAAATTTGTAATCACTTCAAATGTCATTGTTTTTTTGGCTGGTAAAGTGGAAAGCAAAAAAGTGAAAAAACAACCTCATCGACAGCGATCTTTTTCTGCTCAGTTCCAGAGGCATAAATAAAACCTGATATGCCATTTGGAATACGATGATTTTCTCTATTAGACCGTATATGAATTATTGCTATTTCTCTCGAAACCTACAAAGTTTTAAACCACTGAATTCCGACCTTTGAAAGGCAAGAATAATTTTCCGGTGGTGCTCCTAGTTTTCTTGTGAACGCTCAAGTTGATTTCTGTAGAGTTTTCCGCACAGAATCTCGTACTCTATCAGCTGATATGTTTGTTTTCGAGCAATGATCGATTTTAATAAAATTTTCACGAGAAGGGCGTCTTGAAGTTTCTTGACAGAGCAAACCTCCAGTTTCAATGTTTTCACCAAATCTCATACATCATCCGATAGAGCAAGATATGCTCTACAAGATGGTTCATGAAGCGTTCTGAACCTTCCTCGTTTTCATTGTTTTTAGGCCGTCAAAGTGGACCTAAATCCGCACTCCTGGCCGATTCGACGTCGTGCCGCACGAGCCCTACGCGCCGCGCCTGCGACGTAGGCCCACTTTTACGGCCTAAAAAACAACGAAAACCAGGAAGGTGTGAAACGCTTTCAAAACCATCTTGTAGAGAGTATCGTCCTCTTTCGAATGGTGTATGAGATTCGGTGAAATCGTTGAAACTGGAGGTTTGCTCTGCCGAGAAACTACAAGACGCCCTTCTCGTGAAATTTTTTTAAAATCGAGCGTTGTTCAAAAATAAACATGTTCTCTGATAGAGCGAAGAATTCTGTATAAAAAGCTCTACAGAAGTCAACTTGAGCGTTCAAAAGAAAACCAGGAGCACCATCGGAAAATTATTCTTGCCTTCTGAAGGTCGGACTTCAGTGCTTTGAAACTTTGTAATTTTCGAGAGAAATAAAAATAATTCATATACGGTGTAATAGAAAACATCATCTTTCGAACGGTATATCAGGTTTTATTTATGCCTCTGGAACTGAGCGGAAAAAAATCGCTGTCGATGAGGTTGTTTTTTCACTTTTTTGCTTTCCACTTTACCAGCCAAAAAAAGCAATGACATTCAAAGTGATTACAAATTTCAAATACCCTGCTCAAAAGAGCAAATAATCCTCTTTCGAATACTGTGTCAGGCTCTGCAAAAGCTTTCGAATTGAATTTACAGAAGTCGTTTGAAAAAAAAACGGCGGGAACTTTCTTACCAACCTAATAGTTTTTCAAGGTTTTGAAAAGCTACGTTGAAAGCGACGACGCCGAAGTGATACGCTTCCCAACAGACAACAACGTCGACTTTCACTTCGCAGCCATGCAGGTACGGTCACAAACAGAACTTCAAATTGGGGCATACAATACCCTGGGTAAAAATCAACTAAAAGAAAGTTAAAAATAAAAATCGAGCTTCAAGGAATGCCTCTATCGAAGTCGACAGCATTCTCGTTGGGTGGCATTCGGCGACATTAACGACAGAATAATAACACGTTATCGGTCCATTCTCCTCGACGTCGTTTTGTGAGTATCGAAGAATTATTCAGACAAAGGTGAAGTGATAAGTCTCCTCAAGGACACGCCATGCTCTCGTTTTCTATTCAGAATCGTAGAGGCTTGATATTATATATATATATATATATATATATATATATATATATATATATATATATATATATATATATATATATATATATATATATATATATATATATATATATATATATATATATATATATATATATATTCCTATATCCTATATATATATATATATATATATATATATATATAATAAGCGAGACCCAGCCTTTGTATGTATGTATGTTTGTTACAACGGACTCCAGTCCTCGATTTTTTTTCAGTTGTCGAAACTCGCTGAAACTTTGCATAGGGGGGGGTAATTGAGGACGCTGATCACGAATTTGCTATCTGTTTTTCACGTGGGTGGTCTCGGACCACCCAAAGCGCTACTTGGGTGGTCCAGGCAGGATCACCGATTTTGCTGAAACTTTGCCTATGGGGGCTCTCTGGCGTCCTGAACACGATGGTGAAGTCCGTTTTCCAAATGGCGGCCGAGTATCCTACTATATAGGCCTTTGTATGTATGTTTGTTTGTTTGTTTGTTACAACGGACTCCAGTCCTCGATTTTTTTTCAGTTGTCGAAACTCGCTGAAACTTTGCATAGGAGGGGGGTAATTGAGGACGCTGACCACGAATCTGCTATCTGTTTTTCACGTGGGTGGTCTAGGACAACCCAAAGCTCTACTTGGGTGATCCAGGCAGGATCACCGATTCCGCTGAACTTTGTCTATGGGGGTTATTTAGGGTCCAGAACACGAATCTGTTGTCCGTTTTCCGCGTGGGTGGTCTCGGACCACCCAACTCGCTACATGGGTGGTCCAGTCAGGATCACCGATTTTGCTGAAACTTTGCCTATGGGGGCTCTCTGACCCACGTGAAAAACGGACTGCAGATTCGTGATCAGCGCCCTCAATTACCCCCCTGTGCAAAGTTTCAGCGAATTTCGAATTTCGAAAAAAAATCGAGGACTGGAGTCCGTTAAGTTGAATAGTGCCGAAAAATATGGTTGAAAGTAGAGAACTTCGAACTCCATCTATGGCAAAGAAGATGTAGCAAAACCTTTATGTAAAATCAGTCACTAATAGAGTAATCGTTTGTGAAACAAAACTGAGAAATGACTGTAGAATGGTGTCGTGAGGCTGAAAGAATGGTAATGCAGTCAAGGGGGATAGCTTATGGTGTGGACGAAGTTATGAGAAACACAATAAAGTACATTTTTTCGCTGAATACCTTTGTCTTCAGCGGGTTGTGAAAATCTCAGTCACTAATAGAGTAACCGTTTGTTTCTCTATTAGTGACTGATTTTACATAAAGGTTTTGCTACATCTTCTTTGCCATAGATGGAGTTCGAAGTTCTCTACTTTCAACCATATTTTTCCCATGCTCACATTTTAAAATTTCGAGAGTCATGAGGGGGAGGGGGGGGGGCGAAGCCCCCCCCCCTTAAAGCCGTTTGGCGGCCGTTAGGCCGCTGAACGGCTGGTACAATAATATGCGTAGTCGAGCCACTTCACCAAAGCAGTGTCTTTACCCTCGCAGGCAAGTCTAGCGACAATTTTGCGACCCCAAAAGCATGATGGGCTAGGTTAGCCCGAGCGAGGATCGATTACTTGGCTGTACAGCTACCAGTAGCGCCTCTTACTACTGCAACAAACAACCCCAGCAGCGATACAACTCAAAAACCTATCTGCTTACTATTTTCTATTCATTTATTCAACTAATCAATTGAATTTATCGATTTTTCAGCGATACGTTCGCAATCAATGCTGACATAGCCGCGCTTCGATTTCAATCAAACTACGAGATCCTCCAGTCAGCTTTTCCGCATAGATACAATGTAAGCCAAAACTAGAAATGAAAAATTTACTTTGAAATTCCGCACTGAAAAACCCCTTATATTGAGCTAATCCCATACTACTTTTTAGGGGTATAAGAGTGTCCGAAAGGTGACAAAACCTTCGATTCATTTTTTCTTCATCTTTAATCAAACTATTAGGTTGACAACTAATTTCGTGGACTGGACTTGAGAGCACCTTCATCAAACATGTTTATTACCAAAACACAAATAACTATTTTCAATCAAAGTATGACCTAGGTCCTTCAGAATGTACAACTGCTTCCCATTTTTAGGTAACTGGCCTATCCCAGAACTGTAGAATTCCTGAGTTTTGGAAGCGAAGAATTCGCGGAGGTGCATTCTGACCTGGTCCACATTAGTAAACTTTTTCCCAGCAAAAGAATGTTGCAGGGACCGGAATAAGTGGTAGTCAGTTGGGGCACAGTCAGGGCTGTAAGGTGGAGGAACAAGACGTTCCCAGCCCAGGTCTCGTATCTTCTGAAGGGTCCGATTAGCGACGTGCGGCCTCGCGTTGTCCTGCTGGAAGATGACACCTCGTTTGAGAAAATGCCGGAATCTATTCTTCCGAAGTTCAGCTTGAACACTCTCTAATTGGTGACAGTAGGTCTCTGAGCCAATGCTACGACCACTATCCATCAGATACCAGAAGACCACACCTTGATGACACCACCAATCTGAGAGCATCACCTTGTTCTGGTGAGGATCAGGCTTTGGACTTGGTACCGATTTCTGATTTGCCCTCAACCACTGGTTCGTACGCCGTCGGTTGTCTAGAAGTATCCACTTCTCATCGCATGTAAGAAGTTGGTGAAGAAATGGCTCCTTCTTGTAAACTGCCAGCAATTGGTTTGCTGTGCCATCCTCTGCGACTGGTTCAAATCGTGTGGCACCCATTTGCCGATTTTAACAGAAAATCCCGCGCTGTGCAGAATGTATGTGAGCATCCAAACTCGAGTGCCAATATGCGTGTGGTCATTCTCGGATTTCTTTCGACATGTTCGACTACATCTGCTCGATCCAGCTCAATGGGCGGTCCGGTGTGCGGTTCGTCATCGGATTCTGTGCTGCCTTCACGGAACTTCTTGGACCATTTAAACACTGTCGATCTTCTCACCGCGGCCTCTCCTAAAGCACTGCATACGTTTTCCTGGGCATCGGCTGCAGAGTGTCCAAGATGCTACTCATGAAGGAGACGCTCCCAAATCCTGTTTCTGAGTGGTTTCATTTCAAATTCTAAAAAACTCTAATAAGCGCAAGTAACTGGATCCCAGAATGGTCCTATGAAGAGGAAGTTGTGGGCTATCTAATACTCAAAAGAGCAAGAAAAATGCTCAGCAACCAACCTCACTATGCTTCGTTGTGTGATGGGCTACAAAAGAGTCCCGAAATTAGTTTCTAACCTAATAGAAATCAAGAAATATTGAAAAATAACTTACTAACGCTCCCAGATTTCCCAAAAATGGAAATATTAAATTTATTTGAATTTCAAATTCTCTCTATCAAGGGATGGACAGGAATTTACAAACACCTTCCAATACTGAACACATGCGATGCGAAGAGGCTGACGCCTCCCTACGGATTCACAAACGTCGTCGATCCAAACAGGGTACTTTTTTATGAAAATTTTTAAATTTGTCGATCGATCGCTAATTTCTCTGCTGCAGACCATCGCCGTTGGTCCGCACGAAATACGACTGTTCCCCAATTATGCGACCGTCATTGTGGAGCCGGTCATTGCTGCTCATTCGAGGTGAATTTGAGAACTTCTCACTCCACGATATTAAAGAAAAACTGAAATAAATTTGGAAAAAAAATTTAAAAAATAAAATTTTGAAAAATAAATTTAGAAACTTCTCGTCAAATAGTCGAACAACAAGTCCATTCCAGTGCATACCCTAAAATGGTGGCCAAGCAGATTTCTGCGCATTTTTGAACGCACCGTTTTTGAACACAAAATGCCTTCGCCTCGGAATTTTCCCTGGGATGCGCCACGTACTCCACTTTCATTCAAAATCTTTGGTTTGCCATTTCCTTATATACCTTACATTTACCACGACATCAAAAGTATGAGGTGTGGCTACCACAGATGGAGGGGCGGGGTTCCCTTTGGTATACGCCGCACACTACACTTTCATTCAGAATTTTTGAGTATGCTCATACTCATAAGAAGCCGGATCAGCTTCCCCGTTTCAGAAGAGATTACTAGGCTCCGTAAAGCCTCGTCCTTGTTTTACAGCCGTATCGAATTCAAGAAACTTTGAAATTTTTAGAAAATATTTCTTCATCTATTGCTAAATTTTAGACACTACGTGGACAGCACTCCACGAGGATTCGACGAGACACTTGTCAATCAATACAGTTCTCTAGGATATACGATAGGATACCATTCACCCTGCTTTCTCAAAGGTCGCATATTCCAAAACATCAAGAAACGTCTCGACAACGTCTACCAAAACGGCTCGTCCTCATTCGCGACTCTATGAAGATGGATTTCATAAATTGAAAATAAAACACTATAGGCGCTTCAGGCACTTTTGTTGGAGAAATTTCTATATAAAAGATATCGAAACATGAAATTAAGAGCTTCTTCCTGCCCGCACCATTTTGGCTAAAAGCGCTTCATTACGTTTTACTTAGTATATATTTATAGAAAAAAAAGAGCTAGAGTGTACAGATGAACAGGAAGTTTTTAAAGATTGTGAAGAAGAAGAAGCAGTGTCAATATAAGAAGAACAGAGCGATTGAAGGACGATAAGTGAAAAAATGAAGGCACCGTCTTTTTTGCGGCGTAGAAAGATGATCGGAAACAGTGGCAAATGGGAAATCATAAAATGATAAAATGATTGCAAGAGAAAAAGAAAACTAGAGAAAATCAGGAAAGATTGGTGTGAAACTACGATGACAATAACCGAGGCAAAATTTAAGCCACTAATAGCGGTGCGGCTGATAAATGGGCGAGACAAGGGTTAAAGTCTACCAAGAAGGTTTTCGTGGTCTTCCACGTTGCCATTTCTGTCTTCCAACCGACCCTCCGCTTTTGCACTTCGTATAAATGTAAAGGCTAAAGGTAGGTAAAACGGTCG